>CM065592.1:408087553-408687553 GCA_033119425.1 Bufotes viridis
AGACGCAGTGACCGTGGATAAAAACAAAGGGGAGGGAGCCAGCGTTTTTAACCATCTCCCCGTTCGAAAAATCAATTCAATTGACCTTTCGGGGACCCTTGGTGTTGTACGTGGCTGGGTGGAGGAAGAAACCTTCAATGACATCACCGGGACGTGGCTAGCTTGGTATCCAACCTTGTGCAAATGGGGAGTTTGCAGTTGTGCAAATGAACTGTTTGCGGTGCATTAAAAGGGAGTTTGGTCTGTCAATGTCTGTGAAGCGGGCGTAACCCTTACACTACCTGATCGATACAACATCATACCTGATCGTATACACACACTGGATGTTTTAAAGCATGTTATTCCAAACAATTTAGGAATGTTATTTGATTTATGCCCTTTATGGATTAAAACCCGACTCTGCGTCCACTACGTAATTTTCCATGGGAGTTTTGCCATAGATCCCCCTCCGGCATGCCACAGTCCAGGTGTTAGACCCCTTGAAACAACTTTCTCATCACTATTGTGGCCAGAAAGAGTCCCTGTGGGTTTTAAAATTCGCCTGTCTATTGAAGTCTATGGCGGTTCGCCCGTTCGCGAACTGAAAATTTTATGTTCGCGACATCACTAAACAACATTTCATTCTATTGTACATTGTATTTCATTGTATTGTATAGTGACAATAAAGCATCTTATCTTATCTCTTATCTTATCAGTGTACTGCAGTGTATTGTAGAGGCCTCAGACTCACTGGATCTTCAAGAACCAAGTGGGTATGGTTCCTAAAAGTGTTAAAAAAAGTGTAAAAAAATTAATAAAAAATACTTTTTCCCATATCTGCACATTTATTATTTTGGTTTAGTGGTTGTTTACTTTGTGATCATTCTATCTTTGCTTTAATGGCAATCAAGCATTTTATGCACTGAATCCCTGGGGAACCTGAGATAAACTATAGTTTACACAACAGCCAACCAGAGGGAAAATAGAAAGGGTCCTCTGAGGCTAAAGCCAGTTTGGAAATGCATTTTTATATTTGCATTTCTTTGCATTGTCACCATGATTGCTGCAGGAAAAAAAACAAAAAACATGTTAGCAAGTAAAAAGTATCAACGGATTCAATAGCTGAGGACTCAATTTTTATCTTCTTAGTAGATGCAGTAAATCTTGCAATGCAATAAATCAGCAGTGAGCTCAAGAGCACAATGTGCCTGAGAATAAAATAATAACCTGTTTCATAAAGAATGTGTGCACATTCTTTTTAAACGGCATCTGTCAGAAGATTTGTACATTTGAAACTGACTGACCTGTTGCATGTGCGCTTGGCAGCTGAAGGCATCTGTGTTGGTCCCATGTTCATGTGTGCCCGGATTGCTAAGAAAATGATGTTTAAATACATGCAAGTGAGCCTTTAGGAGAAATGAGGCCCAGATCTCTCTGAACTTCCACGTCCTTTCAACTTTGATTGACAGGACCAAGAAGGTGCAATCATGTTTACACTGCCGAGCCCTGTCAATCAAAGTGGAGAAAGCACGGCAGTTGCAGAGAGAGCAGAGCCTCTAGGTGTAACAGCAATGTCCCTGTGTCTCCTAGAGGCTAATTTGCATATAATAAAACTTAATTTTTATCAGCAATGCAGAGGGTCCTTGATCAGGGCATCAGCAGCTCCTTAATAGCCTGTGGCACTACTTTGCAGCCATTGAGGCCAGCCATTGTCCTGCACCAGGAGAGACCCAGGGCCCACTGCAGCAGAGTAAGCTCTGAAAATTTCATCATGATACCTAACAGCAGTCAGGGTATCTTTGGAGCTTTGTGTGGCCTTCCAAGGATATTTCCCTCCAGATCATAACCAGCAAACTGATCATGCTGGATGGTGTTGCAGGCAGCATGACATGCACCTCCAGACTCTCCAGATTCTTTAACATCTGTCACATGTGCTCAGTGTACATTTGCTCTGCTCTCATCTGTGTGGAGAACAGGGTGTCAATGGAGGACCCACCAATTCCTCTGCTTTCTGGAAAGTACCAATGAAGTTGCACTGTTTTGGGCTGTGAGCAAAGGACCCCCTACAGGATATTGGGCCCTTCATAAAGTCTGTAACCTGCTGACGGACATTTTGTACAGGTCTAGTGGAGCTCCTCCTATTCCTTCTCACACAAAGGAGCACATACTAGTCTTGATGATGGGTTGATGCCTTGTCCAGCTCTCTCGGTGTCCTGGTATCATCTCTGTGCTCTTAAGACTGTGCTGGGAGACACAACAACCCTTCTTGTGACAGCACATATGGATAGAAATGAGTGAAGTTATCAAAATTCGATTTGTCTGCTTCGCTGAATTTCATAAAGAAATTTGATTAATTACGAATTTCTTAGTGACAAATCGCATTCCATTTTATATAGGGTGGGTAATGACAGGGAAAGGTGATCACGCCACCCTCGTCATTAGACCCCTCTGATGCCGTGTTCATCATGGCATCTGACATTTGATCATGTTACCACGTAATCACGCTGGCCGGTTGTGTGGTGTCATCACTGCGCACAGCCAGTGCGCTGACATGGTGACCTGATTAGATCAGATGTCAGATGCCGCAATCAGCGATGAATGTGGCATCTGAGGGGTTCAATGACAGGGGGAAGCGGCAGGGGATTTTGTAAGCTTTCTTCAATCAAGATGGCTGAGACGGCCTTTCTGAGAGCAAATGGATGAGGTGATTATGTTTTTTTTACTGCCATTTCAGGAAAAATTGAATTGTTACCATGAAGCGTGAGGAAATTCGGCTTCATGGCAAATCAAATTTTTCCTAAAATTCAGAACAAAGTCAATTAGTTTCACTTCAATTTTCTCAACACTACATATGGATGTCATCGTGGAGGAGCATCATTACCTGTGCAACCTGACTGGACTGCAGGTGTCTCCTCATGCTACCAGTAGTGGCAAGGATGCTCGCAAAATTGAAAACTGAAGAAGAATTAGGGCTTGTTCATACAACCGTGCCATGTTTTGCGATCCGCACATTGCGGATCTGTAGCATCCCCAAGTCAGAGCAATGTGAGGGACTAACCTGGGGAATGCCAGTGATGGAGAGGCCGGCACGCTGTTCCTCTGGGGCACTCTCTGGGTTCTGAAGGGACACAGCCAGGTGCAATGTGAGGTGCCCTTGGTGTTGTAGTTTAACGTGCCTATGGCTAAGTCCCTGATGTTTCATGACGCCAGTGCCAGTAAACGGTGGCACACCGTATTTATAGTAGGAATAATAGAGGTGCAGACTTGTAGCTTGAAAACAGAATTCCAACTTTACTGAAACAGTGGTAATACAGAAGGCACTCTCTTAAAACAGTTCTTGTTGCAGACAATAGGCTTTGGTACAGTCTAGTTACAGCAGGCTTATATCCAGCAAGGTAAAACAGAGGGTAAAATCACAGGACTTTTGAATTGCAGGTGAACCTTACTTTCTTCCTGACTTGTCCTGACTGGCAATTATTCTTCAAGGCCCCAATGCCCTACTTCTGGCTTATATCCTTGAATCTCCAGTTTGCAGTGTACCTCCTCTGACATTACAGTACCCCTTGCTCTAGGGATTGCCTCAGCTTGACTCTTGCTTCTGCTTGACATGGACGTAGGAGGGGAACCTTCTCCTTGGATCTGGAACCCGGTTACAGGGACTGCAATGCCCTCTCCTAGTCTGCAGGCTCCAGGCCTGCTCTGACTTCACAGGCTCATGGCCTGTGCTTAACTCAGACACAGCCTAATCAACACCTCTCTCTACTTCCCTGACTGGGCCTTATATAGACTAGGGCTCCCTAGCTCCCTCTAGTGACTAGAGCTGGAATGAAATCCCTAGCCGGCCTGCACATGGCACATTTCACAGTAACAGGGAATTAAATAGCATTAAATTACATTGCATTTATGAATAGGACTTATACCAGCCTCCCCATGAATGAGAGGAACGACAGCATCCAAGTGACCCTTCTGTAGTGACGGGTATTACAACTCCCGTACACTACAGATCCGCAAAATATGGATGCCGCCAGTGTGCCTTCCGCCCTTTATAGAAATTCCGATTCTTGTCCGCAAAATGGACAAGAATAGGACATGACTCATAATTTTTGCGGGGCCACGGAACGGAGCAACAGATTGAAGTGAATTGGTCCGCACCAGAGCCGCAAAAAATGCGTCTCTGATGCGGACCAAAACCCCGGTCGTGTGAACGAGCCCTTAATAAGGAAGGATAAGAAAAGAGTAATAGATAGTCACCACCTGCAAAACCATTCTATTTTTGGAAGTTTCCATGCTGTTGCATCTCCAGTGCACCTGTTGCCACTTTCATTTGCTCCAAAGCCGTTGAAATTGATTTGCTATCACATATGCTTCCTAACTGAACAGATTGATATCCCTGAAGTTTAAGTGATTTGGGGTTCTACTGTGATGCTTAAATCTTACCTTCATTTTTTTGAGCAGGGTATATAAAGCAAAGTACTTTAAAGACAAGTCTGGCTAGTATTGCAGATGAATATCTTATCATTCAGTTAGCATGGAAGATAGCATAAAAGCATACATTACTAAGAATTTATCAAGGTACATTAAAGCATTTTAAGCCAGCAGCAAGAAAAAGGCTTTTACTTCACTTAATAAAACCTTGTACTTTAAAATAAAAATAGCCTCAGATAAGAAGGATTATTGCCTTTTACACTGGTATATCACTTTTTGGCCTAATGGGTTTCCAATATTAACATGAACATAGTTGTATTGTGGTTCTCTAGAGAGGTGTGAGATATTGTGCCCTCCTGGAGCTATTTTTTCTTTGAGTCTCATTATTCCTGTCTGGATCAATGTAATATTAAAGATGAAGAAACACTCTTTAGTACTTAATATTTTGGCATTTCCCTTTTTTCATATGGCAGTAAACAAGGTAATGCAATGATGGATTAGAAGATTCTATTAGGAAATTATAAGGTATTAGAGAGTGGCCCCCCTTATACAGATGTAGTCGAGCTAAAATTGACCCCAATAACATATGTCACAGTGTAATCTCGGTTATCTTGTGACAAAAACCACATGAGCCCATTGAAAAGTCAGTTAACATTTTCTTTCCATTCTTAAAGAGGTTGTGTCCTCTTAAAAAATGGGGGGAAATCGCTAGCATGTGTTCCCATTGTCTGATAGGTGCACTATCACTTCTCGGACCTGCACCTATCTCCGAAACTGAGCTGCTAAAGTCCCAGAGTCATGCACAATTGCCCTCCTTTCATTTTTTTGGGTCCCCCGAAAACAGCCAAGTGCGCCTCTCGGCTATTTTCAGCGAGCCAATAGGAAGGTTTGGTGGTAGCCGCACTTGGACCCACAGACCACCACTTTGCCAGCATTGTGTTAGGCTTCATTTTAGAGATAGATGCGAGTCCCAGAGGTGGGAGTCGCACCTATCAGACAATGGGGATATATCGTAGCGATATGCCCCATTGTCTGAGATGGGAATACCCTTTTAACTTAACGTGTTAACCATCAAGTTTATCTCGGCTACATCTGTAGGATCCTCATCTATTAGAGTGGCTATTTAGTGGTCAGGTGAGGGAGAGACTGCAAAGCAGGATTCAAGTACAGGACAGCAGACAAGGAGGCTGAAGCAGTTACCGGATTTATTAACGGACAAACTATAACTGCCGGAAAATGGGAATAAAAGTATAGTACCATGGCACCAGAGGCGCAATGGAGAAATAGCAATAACAGTATACACAGATTTACACAGAATACTTGAACAAGAGTTAGGATAAATGCGTTCTAACAGCAAACATATCAGAGTCCAGGCTAAACTCTGCTAATATACTCCTCTCTTTAAACCTTGCTAACCAGTCCCCTGCTCTATGTCCTACCGCGGATTAGCACCTGTGCACACTCACAGTTCAGGAGTTATCTGAACAGAGGTCTGTGATAGCGTCTTCTCCCACGAGGTGGATGCCTGTCTTGTCTGATGCGTGGTGGCCTGTGTCCTCTGGCTACTAAATCGATCACTTGCTTTTCTCAGCACGTGGCTTGCTTCTCTCTCTCTCTGGTTTACAGCTGCAACACTGCAGTTAAGAGTCTATCTTGATCTGTCTCAAACACAGCCAGCATCTCAGGACTCCATCAGTCAAGCCCCGTGTCCCATCACTAGCTTTTACTTGGCTCCTAACATGGCAGCCATCCTCACAAACCCCAGGGCACACACCCGGCCTCTAAACCCGGGAACTCCTGACTCCTCCTACTCCTGTGTCTCACAAAATCCTCAGCTTCCTCTTACTCAGAGCCACAGCGACCTCTATTGGTGGGAATAAATCATCACAGCCTATGTAACCCTACTATTTCAGGGGCTGGCTCTTACAGCTACAAAGAGCACCCTATGAGACACAGAATACCTGTGCATTGCATTTCTCCTGTGGAGATGCTACAGGGGAGTAGAACACAGATTCTGGCTGATCACATTGTGATCAAATTTATCATCAGGGATCTAGTCTAGCAAAAAGGGATTATACAAAGAGGACAAACCCTGACATAGCCTTTTTAATGTCCTCATATTTATACATGTTTAAAATTGTCATATGATATTCTCACAAATGTAAACTAAGTGTATGCAATGCAATAATATTCCCCAACCTGCGGTTCTCCAACTGTTGAAAGAGCTACAACTCCCATCATTCAACAGCTGGAAAGCCATAGGTTGGAGATCACTGCATTGCAAATACTATCTTACTGATCAGTAAAGCTCTCTCTAGGACTCTGAACTCTCCCTAAAATGGGCCACAGTCCTGCACGGAGCAATACTTTAAAGAGTGCTAAAACTTAGCCCCATTTAAGTTGCAGTACCTACACAGCCATGAGTTTGGAGTGTGACAGGACAGGCGGCGAATCCATAGTGACCACTACACATTACTAGCACTGAAACCACTTTATTCTGGTGATCATGAGCAACCTAGAGTTTGTCCCTATCAATCAGTAAGATATGGCCATAACAAAATGTCATAACTTAGCCTCTCCTTACATATAGGGGAAAAAATATAAAATGTATTAATAATAAACATTTTTTGAAGATAGCTGTAAATTTGTAATGTTTTTCTTTTCTTTTACCTTTATTGCGCCTATCTCCCATTCGGGGCTGTGGTCACTTGACCTTCTCCATGCAGCTCTTTCTTATTTTCTGTGATGTTATGTCCATGTGTGTGTCAGTGATAGGGGAGTGTCTATGTAACTAGCTGGTGGGAGGAGCTATAAACTGGCTGGGCGTTGTTAGGGGCGGGGCTGGAGCTGTGGCAGAGTAAGGAGAAGTGCATCATGGGTTTAGTTGGATCCAGCAACACAAGGTGCTACATTCAGGATGGAAAACAACCAGAGTGATTGTTTACATGGTGAACATGGGTCAGGAGCGTCCAACATAAAAAAAAAAAAAAGCATGGGACACATGTACATAAGATAAGCAATTACATAAGCATATCTGTTAAAAGCCACTGTAATCCTGGAACATCGCTTTAAAGGGAATGTGTCATCAGAAAATAACCGATAGTTTAAATCATGTTTTTTATGTTTAACATAAATTTGGGTGATGTTATTTTCAATTTTCCATGTCAATATCTATATTTAAAGAAAAGGCATAACATTCTTCTCGGTCTGTACAGTTATCACTTTACTGCAATTATCTGATTATTTATAAACAGAGGTGAGATCCTTACAGGCAGGATTAGAATGACAAATAAGACAAGATCCACCATTCACAATTGGTGATATCACAGCTTATCTCCTCCCTCCTAACCTTTGCATGGGCCACAGAGCAGGCCTAGAAAACTCTCCCATAGAAGTCAATAAGGTACCCTTAAGAACATTGTGTCTACGGCCCATGTGGTTGCTGTAGCAATTACCTTAATGCTTTCTAAATGATGTTAAGAACAGCTCAGGAAAGATAGCCGCCCCCATAATCATGTCCGGCAAAGTGGAAAAAATATGTGGAAAAAAAAAGTCCAAAAATAACAACAGATCTTGTTTTAACTGGCAGGAAAGGAGCTGTGAAAGGGTGAATGAAAGGGGGAATCTGATTGTTTGCTATGGGCAACTAAGCCAGTTCGACTTTAAACAAGTTTGATAAATCTCCCCCATAGATTTTCAATTTTCAGTAGTTTTTAAAAAAATGAGTGGGTTTAGTGGGAGAGGCATGGCCTCTGACATCTCAATAGATTTGCTATAAATTACACCAGAAACTAGTGTAAATTGTGGCTCAAATCTGTATAAGTTCAGATCTAATGTACCTCTGTTTTTCTGCCATATGGACTTCCAGAAGATGTGTACGTGTACAGTATACCCCAATATAAACCTCTAATGGAAGGCTGCAACATATACTACTAACTTACAGTACCAAAGCATAAGGCAGACATCACCCATTGGCTTCAATTGTAAAGTACCCTCTACCATGGGGTATATGTTTTGTTATTTTATTTATTTATCTATTTATGTTTTTTGTTTTTTTTTGCTGCATACATATATGCATTAAAAAGCATCAGACAAGGTTTGTCTAATAAAATAAAAAAAGTTATTCCAATACATGCTACCCCAATAAATGCCAAAAGGACAATCTATTGGCATACACTCAGACGCGTACATACAGGGGTCGCAGCGGTCGTATTTGCGACCGGGCCCGGCACTCCAGGGGGCCCGGCCACCTGTGGACCCGTGCAGTAGCGCTTTACCGGGGCACAGTGCCGGGGCTCTCGCTGGGGTGCCAGAATGAGCGCTGACACCATACTGCAGCGGGGCAAGGGAGCGCATAGTTCCCTGCCCTGCCGCAGGTCACAGCTATAGGCTTCAGGCCTGAGGCCTATGCGGTAGTGAAATCCCGGCACAGGCGTGCGTGATGACGTCATCACGCACGACCGGGGCCGGGACGCAGCAGCACAGAGAAGTGTGCGCGTCTTCTCTGCAATCAAGCGCAGGTGAGTATTTAGCTTTTAGTTTTTTTACCTCTTTTTTTAATATATTTTTATGTGCCAACTTTGGGGGACATTGTGGGGGGGACATGTGGGGGAAAAATTATTATGGAGATAATGGAGGAATTACTTTGTGTGGGCAAATGATTGTGGGGGGCAAATTTCTATACGGGCAGTGTGGGGGAAACTACAGAGTGGGGGGGCAGTGTGGGGGAAACTAAAGTGTGAGGGGGAGTGTGGGGGAAACTACTGTGTGGGGGCAGTGTTGAGGAAACTACTGTGTGAGGGGCAGTGTGGGGGAAACTACTGTGTGAGGGGCAATGTGGGGGAAACTACTGTGTGGTGGGCAGTGTGGGAGAAAATACGGTGTGGTGGAAACTACTGTGTGGGGGAAACTACTGTATGGGGGGCAGTGTGGGAGAAACTACGGTGTGGGGGCAGTGTTGTGGAAACTACGGTGTGGGGGGACATGTGGGGGCAAATGATTATGGGGGCAAATTACTATATGGGGCAATGAGGGGGAAACTACAGTGTGGGGGACATTACTATATGGGGTCAGTGTGGGGGAAACTACTGTGTGGGGGCAGTGTGGGGAAAATGACTGTGTGTGGGGGGGCAAATTACTATGGGGGCAGTGTGGGGGAAATTACTATATGAAGGCAGCATGGGGGGCGTTGCTATTAGGGAAGCACTGTAGGGGCAATTATATTATTTTTGGGGACACTTTACAGGGATTACTGCCTGGAGCACAATATAGGATGTTATTAGTGTACAGGGGGTGGAGGCAGGTTGGGGGTGGCGGGCGGCGATGGGGAGGGGGCCCCATGGATCAGTTTCGCACCGGGGCCCCATGGATTGTGTGTACGCCACTGCATACACTGGGTTCATGATGTCCCATAGACAGTACAATGAAACACCTACTGGCACATGCCATGAACAAGTTCTCAAAATAATATGTAAACAGAGCCTTGTGAGAAAAATCATCTAAAGAAAGGGCGTCAGCAGTTTTGACCATGCAAAACTGCCGACAGTGCTAGATAGGGGCCAGGAAGAGCAGGACAAACATACTTTTTGTGGAGCTTCTATTATCAGAAGTAGTACGAACATAAACTTCTATTCTGCCAGACACTGCTCATGGAAGGATCCAGGAGGCAGTGTTTTTAAGGCCCCTTTGCTCTCTAAGGCCCCTTTCACATGAGCGTGACGGATTGGCTCAGGATGCGTTCAGTTAAAAACATGCGATTTTGCAAGCAAATGTAGTCAGTTTTGTCTGCGATTGCATTCATTGTTTGAATTTTTCCGGCGTAGATGACATCTGGATGCGTTTTAATGCGCATGAAAAAAAAACGCAACCATCTTCTAAAGTCACATGTTCATTTGAAAACCATATACAAAACCACAGCATCTGTTTGTGAAAGCTTCATTTTGTGAGGATATAATCTAGTGTGTGGAGTGTTTGCATTTGTTCCTTTGAAGTTTTCCGCTTTCTAGTGTTGAGCGAGCATGCGCGAGATGAGCGAATTTCTCAAAAATTCGATTCGGCTGGCTAGCCACATTTTCCTAAAAAATTTGCTTTAATCTGAAAACTGCTATTTCCAGGCTGCAGAGAGCCTTTATGCCTTGCAGTAACACACATAGGGAGTCTGCTGTGGTAGTGAAATAATACTGTGAGTCAGTATGACATGCAGATGACAGGTGTCACTCTTAGAATCACTGCACACTTCACTTATTTGAGTCACGGGGCCAAAACTGACCAAATAACTCAGGTGTGAACTCAATCTTACAGGTCCATGTTAGCGTCAAGAAGGCTACAAAGTGGCAAACTGAAAAAGTCTGGAGGTGGTGGCAGCTTGAGGAGGTCTGGATAAAAGACTAAGGACACAGATTGTTGAGAAAGATGCAGATGGAAAGTTATCTATAGAGCTGTACGATGGTAGCCTGCAGATTAATGCAGCCCTCAAAAGCAAGTTGGGTTTGTCAGTTCCAAAACCCAAATACGATCGTGGGGTGGGTGATCAGTCCAAGACCTTCAAGCAGCAGCAGCTGCAGCAGCAGCAGCATGATGCTAATGAGTGGGAAGGTGACATAGTGTGGAGATGGCAGCATGAGGAGGCCACAGAGTGGCACAATGACACAGTGTGGAGTTTGCAGCAGTATGAGAAGGCCACAGAGTGACACAATGACAGAGTATGGATAAAAGACAAAGGACACACATTGTTGAGAAAGATGCAGATGGAAAGTTATCTATAGAGCTGTATGACCGTAACCTACAGATTGTCCCTTCAATAAAAAATTTGAAATATTAAAAACTGAGGGCACAGATTGTTGAGAAAGATGCAGAAGGAAAGTTATCTGTAGAGCTATATAATGGTAACCTGCAGATTAATGCAGCCCTCAAAAGCAAGTTGGGTTTGTCGGTTCCAAAACCCAAATTAGATTGTGGGGCGAGAGATCAGTCCAAGACCTTCAAGCAGCAGCAGCATGATACCAATGAGTGCCAAGGTGACATAGTGTGGAGATGACAGCAACAGCAGCAGCATGATACCACAGAGTGGCACAGTGACATAGAGAGGAGATGGCAGCAACAGCAGCAGCATGATACCACAGAATGGTAAGGTGACAGTGTGGAGATGGCAGCAACAGCAGCAGCATGATACCACAGAGTGGCACAGTTACATATTGTGCAGATGGCAACAACAGCAGCAGCATGATACCACAGAGTGGCAAGGTGACATAGTGTGGAGATGGCAGCATCAGAAGGCCAAAGAGTGGCATGGTGACATAGTGTGAAGATAGATAATCTAATATGGGCTAAAATCCTGGCTGATCCATGCCTGATTCATCTGGACAAAAGTAAGTCTCTTCACATTTTGGTGGGAAAGGCGAGTTCTTCTTGGGGTAACTATAGCCCCTGCCGCACTAAACAGCCACTCTGATGCCACACTACTGGCCGGGCAGGACAGATTTTCCAGGGCAAACTCTTTCAGTTGCGGCCACAAATCCAGTTTGGCTGCTCAGTAGTCCAGCGGATCTTCTATGATGGCTGGCAGGGTGCTATCCAAGTATGCAACCACCTGCTGGTTCAGGTCCTGCTCCAGGTCTACCTTCTGCTGCTGGTGATAGTTTCTTCACTATGTGGGTGAAGAAAGCTGCTCATCATGGACTCTAGACTCAGGCTGCTGCTGATGGAGCTTGTACTGTTCCTGCCACCCCACTCCTCCCCAGCAGCCATGACAGTGGAATGTGAGCACAGAGAGCCCCCCCGGTCAGACCTGCGAGAGGATGGACGATAGAGCAGATAGGCAGAGGGTAACTGACTACATAGGATATCTCTGTAGTACTTTGTTTGTCCTCCCTCTCAGTGGGTGTAAAAAAGGCTCCTGAGGATATGGTGGAGGATGAGGAGGTAGAGGCGGACATTGTCGCTGGACCAACGGTGTGACAACTAGAGTTGAGTGAACCCGAACTTAACTGTATAATTCGGGTTCATACCGAATTTTGGGGTGTTCCGGACACGGACCCGAACATTTTCAAAAAAGTTTGGGTTCGGGTCTGTTGTTCAGCTATTTATTCCCGCTTTCTGAAGGGCTGCATAGCAGCCAATCAGCAAGCGTTTTACTTCTTGCCCTAAGAAGCCATCTGAGCAATGCCTACTAATGGCATGGCTATGATTAGCTGAGTGCAGCATGTGACCCAGCCTCTTTAAAGCTGGTGTCACGTAGCGCCGCACTTCACTCTGCTGATTTGAGCTTAGGGAGATGATGTTGGTGCTGCGATCAGGGAAAGAATAGGGCAGAAATCAGAAGAACCTGTGCTACTTTAATTCACAAGATACAGCAAATAGAGAGGGAGAGAACTTCAGCAATCTGACATGTCTGTACCCAGCCACTGCCAGGGAAATCATTTTCATACAATGCACTAAAGGGTACTGTATATTCCATTTTAGCTAATGCATCAGTGTATTTTAGTTAAAAAAAAAGTGATCATCCTGATCCACCAAGCCTATTTTACACGGCCAAAATATATATTTGACATTATTGTGGTGAAATAGAGAATCCGTGTAATTTTGGGGGAAAAACCTTATTCCGTATTCCGTCGTCCAACAACATATTTTATATTTATGCATGGAAATAGTGCTTCTTTGTCTTTTCTAGAAATACATTTTTTTTATTCAAGGTCCACCAAACAGTCTGAAATACCCATTACAACCACCTATTTTACATTGCTGCTGTGAAATACAGCATAAGTGCATTTTTTTGACAAGAGTGGTAATCCTGATCCACAGAGCATCTTGAAATACACCGCTTAAATACCGATTTCACATTACAGCTGATCAATAGTGCATTATTCTTTTTTGTGTGAAAAAAGCAATATTCTTGCTTTACAAAGCAGTTGTACATACACGGTATAAATGTCTAATTTAAATTTACAGCAGTAAAAAACAGCATTTTGGGGTTTTATTGAAAAAAGATATGTTTTAGGCTGAAAAAACTGTTGTGCATCTGTCATTTAAATAATTATTTACAATTTATAGCAGTTAAATACTGCATTTGTAAATTTTGGAGACTAAATACGTGTTCTGGGTCCCCAAATCTGGTGTTTATACATAGTATAAATATCTACTTTTAAAGTACAGCAGTTAAAAACTGCATTTTGGGGTTTTATTGAAAAAAGCCGTGTTTTAGGCCGAAAAAACTGTTGTGCATCCGTCGTTTAAATAATTATTTCCAAGTTAAAACAGTCTAATACTGCATTTGTGAATTTTGGTGACCAAGTACGTGTTCCGGATCCCCAAATCTGGTGTCCATACATAGTATAAATATCTACTTTTAATGTACAGCAGTTAAAAACTGCATTTTGGGGTTTTACTGAAAAAAGCCGTGTTTTAGGCTGAAAAAACAGTTGTGCCTCGAGCGTATAAATAATACATTTCAATTTACAGCAGTGAAATACAAATTATCTGTATTTTATTACAAAAATACTTGTTCTTGTTCCACAAACCACTTATGCATACTACGTACCAAATTTTTTTTTTACATTTCCGCATAGAAATTGAGAATCAGTGCATTTCGGGCACAAAAAACATTATTCTGTGTCCACAGAGCATTTTTATGACACGGGCACTGCCTTAGCGAACGTAATTGACTAGTGGCAGGTAAATTGACACCAGAGAGAAACCAATCTTTCATCTTGGTGGGTGAACGCAAATAATGAGGGGAACATCAAATAAGGGATGTGGGCATGGTCGTGGTGGTGTTGGTGGAGCTCCTGTTGCTGGGAGAGGACGTGGCCGTTCAGCGCCAACTAACTCTCCAAGTCAAACACCTTCCTCTGGTGCGAGTAGGCGACAGAATCTGCAGCGTTACTTGCCGCTGTACGGATGGTGAAGCCAGAACATGTACAGGCGATAGTAGATTGGGTGGCTGACAGTGCCTTCAGTTCCTTCACAGTATCTAACACCCAGTCCTCTGCAGAAAGCTCAGAGTTGGCACCTGAAGCCCATGCCCATCAGTCTTCCACCTCACCCCCTTGCAAATCAGCCAAGCAGTCAGAGCCCCAAATCATACAGGAAAGTTTCATTTTATTTGATGACTCTGTTGGCAGGGTTTCCCCAGCCCATCCACCTAGCCCTGCCCCAGAAGAGGAAGACCTTGAATGCACTGATGCTCAACCACTTTTGTTGCAGGATGAGGACATGGGAATACCGCCACAAAATGTCTCTGATGATGATGAAACACAGGTGCCAACTGCTGTGGCTTTCTGCAATGTGCAGACCGACGAGGAGGCCAGGGGTCATGAATGGGTGGAAGATGATGTGGAGGATGATGAAGTCGTAGACCCAGACTGGACTAAGGGTCGTGCTAGTGAGGCGTGCAGTTCTGAGGAAGAGGCGGTGGCCGCACAGAGGAAACAGCACAGCAAAAGAGGGAGCAGGGTGCAAAAGCGCAACGGCAGTTCTAGAGACAGTACGCCTGCTACTGTCCACCGCACCAAGGCACTGAGCACACCAAGGCCTGCTCCAAGGAGTTCATTGGCGTGGCAGTTATTCACACAATATCCTGACGACAAGACACGAGTGGTTTGCATGCTGTGCCATCAGAGCCTGAAGCGAGGCATAAACGTTCTTAACCTGAGCACAACCTGCATGACCAGGCATCTACATGCAAAGCATGAACTGCATTGGAGTAAACACCTTAAAAACAGGAACTCTCTCATGCTCCTCCTGCTCCCTCTTCTGCTGCTGGCTCGGCCTCTCTCTCCACCTCTGGCGTCAAAGTGGCACCTGGCGATTACTGGCCTTTGAAATGCTGTCATTCCGTCTGGTGGAGACGGACTGTTTCAAACAGCTGATGGCGGTGGCTGTCCCCCATTACGTTGTTCCCAGCCGCAATTAATTTTGCAGGTGAGCCATCCCTTCCCTGAACAACCAAGTGGAGGATAAAATCAAGTGTGCGCTGTGCAACGCCATCTGTGTAAAGGTCCATATAACCACAGATACATGGACCAGTAAGCAGGACAGGGCCTCTATATCTCCCTAACTGCACACTGGGTAAACGTAGTGGCGGCTGAGCCCGAGGCGGATAGCGGTTTGGCGCATGTCCTTCCACCACCGAGGATCGCAGGGCATTATTCGTTGCCTCCTGTTGCCTCCTCCTCCTACTCCACATCCTCCATCTCCTACTCCTCTTCTACCGCCCCCACATCCGGTCATCGAAAGAACCTCACCCTCAACTTCAGCACAGTCCGGGGTAAACTTCAGCAGGTGATTTTAAAACTCATGTTTGGGTGACAAACCCCACACCGCACAGGAGCTTTGGATAGGCATAGAACAGAAGAATGATGAGTGATTGCTGACAGTGATCCTCAAGCCCGGCCTGGTGGTGTGCGATAATGGGTGAAATCTCGTTGCAGCTCTGGGACTAGCCTGTTTGACGCACATCCCTTGCCTGGCGCATGTGCTGAATCTGGTGGTGCAGAGGTTTCTTAGAAACTACCCAGACACGTCAGAGCTGCTGCTAAAAGTGCAGTCCGTATGTGTGCGCTTTTGGCGTTATCACCCTGCTGCTGCTCGCTTGTTTGTACTGCAGCGTAACTTTGGCCTTCCTGCTCACCGTCTCATATGCGACATGCCCACCAGGTGGAACTCCACCTTACATATGCTGGAGAGACTGTGCGAGCAGCAGCGGGCGATAGTGAAGTTTTAGATGCAGTATGCACGGGTCAGTCGCTCTGCGGATCAGCACCACGTCACCACCAGTGACTGGGCCTGGATGCGAGACCTGTGTACCTTGTTGCGGTCTTTGGAGTACTCAACCAACATGGCCAGTGCTGATGATGCTGTTGTTAGCATGACAATACCCCTTCTATGTCTCCTTGAAAAAAATATTATGGAGATGATGGAAGAGGATGTGGCACAGGAGGAGGAGGAAGAGGGGGCATTTCACAGGGTTTCAAGCAGGTTATACAGAAGTGGCTCAGAGGGTGGGCTCCTGCACCAGCAGAGGCCAGGTAGACATGTGGAGAGCCAGGGCACACTTCTGGAGTACGAGGAGGAGCAGGAGGATGAGGTAGAGGAGGAGGAACCGGTTTCACTGCAGGGTGGCACCCTACGCAGTTCAGGGCAATCACTGGAGCATGGCTGGGGGGATACGGAGGACACAGATGATACACCACCTACAGAGGACAGCTTATTGTTAGTGATGAGCGCAAAGACCCATATTCGATTTCTCAATATTTGACGGATAATTTGCATCATATTCGTCATATATTCACAATTTTGCAATATTCATTATTTTGCATTCAATATCATGATTTGCGATTATTTTTTCAAGTTATATTCGCGTGCGCATAGAATCTATTCGTTATTAATAACATTTAAACAGCTTTACATGTATTGAAAGCTTTAAATGGCGGGAGTCATTTGTGCAAATGGAAAGGTTCGAAAATGACATATACGAATTTTCGCAATACATGCAGCGTACTGGAGTCTGACACAACCTGTTAACGCTTTGTAGGAAAGGGAATACAAATCGCGAATAGATTAATGCGAATATACAAGTGACGAACATTCGCAGGACAGTTTTTACCTATTAAGTCTTTACTCTGACAGGAATAGTGGAAATTGTTATAGAAAGCAATTAAGATTGGGGGAATTGTGTCTGAATCTTTTATTTTCAATACAGATTCCCTATCACTATCTATCTTAAGAGTGAATATTCGTAATTGCGAATATGGGGTCATGTATTCGACATTCGCAAAATCTCGAAATCACGATCAAGATTAAAATTCACTTTGCGAATATTCGCACTCAACACTAATTATCGTTACCTCTGGGCAGTCTGGCACACATGAGGGACTACATGCTGCAGTGCCTGCGCAACGACAGCAGATTTGCCCACATTTTAACTTGTGCTGACTACTGGGTTGCCACCCTGCTGGATCCCCGGCACAAGGACAACGTGCCCACCTTTATTCCCGCACTGGAGCGTGATAGGAAAATGCGTGACTACAAGCGCACTCTGGTAGACGCGCTCCTGAGGGCATTCGCAACTGACACGGGGGGAAAAGCGGAAGCACAAGGTGAAGGCAAAGGAGGAGGAAGAGGTCGCCAATGCAGCTGTGTCATGGCCAGCTCCTCAGACAGCAGGGTTAGCATGGCCAAGATGTGGAAAAGTTTTGTCACCGCGCCACAGCAAACTGCACCACAAGCTGATAGGGAACGTGTTAGCAGGAGGCAGCATTTCAACAACACGGTGGAACAGTACGTGTGCAAACGCCTCCACGTACTGACTGCTGGTTCTGCCCCATTCAACTTCTGGGTCTCCAAATTGTCCACATGGCCAGAGCTTGCCCTTTTTGCCTTGGAGGTGCTGGCCTGCCCTGCAGCCAGTGTATTGTCTGAACGTATATTTAGCACGGCAGGAGGCATCATTACAGAGAAACGCAGCCGCCTGTCTACAGCCAACGTGGACAAGCTCACGCTCATTAAAATGAACCAGGCATGGATCCCACAGAACTTCAGATGAAAAACAACACGTCCAGCACTGCATGGATTTTCATGCAAAATTTTTTCCATTTATTTCAAAGTGACAAGATGAGTACAGGAGCACACCACAGGCAGTAAAAGATTTACGCGTTTCAGACCCTGGGGTCCTTAGTCATAACAACTAGTGACACAGTCAGGTAGGTTTATATATGTGAGTTACAACTAGTATCACTTCCCTTTCTTGATTAGAATGGGGAGGGACCTCCCCAAATGTTAAACACCTTCACCTGAGTGCCTGACTTGCTGATAGTACAACAAGTACAAAATCAACTTTGTGAATCTGACATCTATGCTGGCAACCATAAATCTATGAATTATCCACGTGCAAACTTTATAATGTAACAGTAATATTGCAGGTAATTCACTAAATAGTTTCACCATGACAATAAGATACAATAAAAAATAAAAAAATAAGATAAAATGTACTAAAAGAACAAATGGCAAAAAACCACATTGTTTGTAACCTGTTCAGTTGTATAGATACATAAGCTTCTTGCATAGGTTTAACCCTTTAGGTACTCTGGTTTTAAGTCTCAGAATCCAATATGCCTCCCGTAATAAAATAGCTTTTTTATAGTCTCCACTCCGTATTGGTCTTCTCACTTTCTCTAGGGCGAATCCCACAGAACTTGTCCTTACCTTGTGCAGAATTTATAACTGCTTTGCTCTCAACCATACATTCTTGTACTCCACGGCACTGCTGCATTGGCGGGTGACATGATGCTTAGTGATGTCGCGAACATAAAATTTTCCGTTCACGAACGGCGAACGCGAACTTCTGCAAATGTTCACGAACCGGCGAACCGGGCAAACCGCCATAGACTTCAATAGGCAGGCGAATTTTAAAACCCACAGGGACTCTTTCTGGCAACAATAGTGAAGGAAAAGTTGTTTAAAGGGGACTAACATCTGGACTGTGGCATGCCGTAGGGGGATCCATGGCAAAACTCCCATGGAAAATTACGTAGTGAACGCATAGTCGGGTTTTAATCCATAAAGAGCATAAATCAACTAACATTCCTAAATTGTTTGGAATAACATGCTTTAAAACATCCAGTGTGTGTATACGATCAGGTATGATGTTGTATCGATCAGGTAGTGTAAGGGTTATGCCCGCTTCACAGACATTGACTGACCAAACTCCCCTTTTAATGCACCGCAAACAACCGCAAACAGTTCATTTGCACAACGGTAAACTCCCCATTTGCACAAGGTTGGATACCAAGCTAGCCATGTCCCGGTGATGTCATTGAAGGTTTCTTCCTCCACCCAGCCACGTACAACACCAAGGGTCCCCGAAAGGTTAATTGAATTGATTTTTCGAACGGGGAGATGGTTAAAAAAACCCTGGCTCCCTCCACTCCGTTTTAATCCACAGTCACTGCGTCTGCGCCGTGCAATTTACTGTCACATTCGATATGAGTAGTATTTTCTGTAGTACTATTCTCATCAGTTTAATCCCTCTAAAGTCCCCAATCTGGGATTTCCTTTTGTGAAAAAAAATTTAGTCCGGGTACCTTCGACTGCCTTCACAGTGACAGACCAAACTCTCATACACCAAACTGAATTGATTTTAGGAATCGGGAGATGGAAAAAGCAGCTTGGTCGGTCCTCTTACTCCCAAATTGGGGCACAGTGACATAGTAACATAGTAACATAGTAACATAGTATATAAGACCGAAAAAAGACATTTGTCCATCCAGTTCGGCCTGTTTCCTACAAGTTGATCCAGAGGAAGGCAAAAAACTCCTGTGAGGCAGAAGCCAATTTTCATCACTTAAGGGGAAAAAAATTCCGTCCAGACTCCAATCAGGCAATCAGAATAACTCCCTGGATCAACGACCCCTCTCTAGTAGCTGTAGCCTGTAATATTATTACACTCCAGAAATAAATCCAGTCCCCTCTTGAATTCCTTTATTGTACTTACCATCACCACCTCCTCAGGCAGAGAGTTCCATAGTCTCACTGTTCTTACAGTGAAGAATCCTTTTCTATGTTTGTGTACAAACCTTCTTTTCTCCAGACGCAGAGGATGTCCCCTTGTCACAGTCACAGTCCTGGGGATAAATAGATGATGGGACAGATCTCTGTACTGACCCCTGATATATTTATACATAGTTATTAGATCTCCCCTCAGTCGTCTTTTTTCTAAAGTGAATAACCCTAATTTTGATAACCTTTCAGGGTACTGTAGATCCCTCTTTCCAGTTATTACTTTAGTTGCCCTCCTCTGAACCCTCTCCAGCTCTGCTATGTCTGTCTTGTTCACAGGAGCCCAGAACTGTACACTGTACTCCATGTGTGGTCTGACTAGTGATTTGTAAAGTGGTAGGACTATGTTCTCATCACGGGCGTCTATGCCCCTTTGATGCAACCCATTATCTTATTGGCCTTGGCAGTAGCTGCCTGACACTGGTTTTTGCAGCTTAATTTGCTGTTTATTAAAATTCCTAGATCCTTTTCCATGTCAGTGTTACTGAGTGTTTTACCATTTAATATGTACGGGTGACTTGCATTATTCCTTCCCATGTGCATAACTTTACATTTGTCAGTGTTAAACCTCATCTGCCATTTTTCTGCCCAAGCCTCCAATCTATCCAGATCCCTCTGTAGCAGAAAACTGTCCTCTTCAGTGTTAATTACTTTACACAGTTTAGTGTCATCTGCAAAAATAGATATTTTACTGTGTAGGCCTTCTACAAGATCATTAATAAATATATTGAAGAGAATAGGGCCCAATACTGACCCCTCAGGTACCCCACTAGTTACAGTGACCCAATCTGAGTATGTACCATTAATAACCACCCTCTGTTTTCTGTCACTCAGCCAGTTACTTACCCACATACAGACATTTTCTCCCAGTCCGAGCATCCTCATTTTATATACTAACCTTTTATGAGGTACGGTGTCAAATGCTTTAATAGTTTTGCTTTATCCTCGTCGCTCTCTGCAACACCCCCCTCATTGCTATGTAGAGGGCCGACTCCTTCAGATTTATATTTTTTACTATTTATATAATTGAAGAACATTTTAGGGTTAGTTTTACTCTCTTTGGCAATTAATGTCTCGGTCTCTAGTTTGGCAAATTTTATTAGTTTTTTACATATTCTATTTTTTTCCTTATAGTTTATCAGTGCTTCCTGACTCCCTTCCTGTTTTAGCGATTTATATGCTTTCTTTTTGTCATTTATTGCCTTCTTTACGGTTCCATTTATCCACATTGGTTTCTTATTGTTCCTTAGCCTTTTATTCCTATAAGGTATGTACCTCTCACAATTAGATGTTACAATGCTTTTAAAAATCTCCCATTTTATGGTTGTATTTTTATTTTTGAGGACTTTGTCCCAGTTAGTTAGGCCTATGGCCTCGCTTAGTTGGCTAAATTTTGCTTTTTTGAAGTTTGGTATTTTTGTTCCTCCCTTTAGAAACTCTCGTTTGAAGGATAATTGGAAGGTTATAACTTTATGGTCACTATTTCCCAGGTGTCCCCCAACCTGCACATCTGTTGTTCTATCAGGTCTATTGGTTAATACTAAGTCCAGTATGGCCGTCCCTCTAGTGGGGTCCTGAACCAGTTGGGAAAGGAAATGGTATTTGTCTATTGCCAAGAACCTGTTTCCTTTTTAGGATGTACAGCTTTCAGTTTCCCAGTCTATATCTGGGTAGTTGAAGTCCCCCATGATAATGACTTCATTATGGTTTGCCACCTCGTCTATCTCGTTTAGTAATAGATTTTCTGTGGACTCTGGTATATTAGGTGGTTTATAATACACTCCTATTAGTATTTTATTATTGTTTTTGCTCCATGTATTTCTACCCACAGTGACTCCACCTGTTCATGTCCCTCAGAGATGTATTCTCGAATTACGGGATTTAGACACGACTTCACGTAGAGGCAGACCCCTCCACCTCTCCGGTTTTGACGATCCTTTCTAAACAGATTGTAACCTTTTATATTAACTGCCCAGTCATAGCTATCATCCAGCCATGTCTCAGTTATTCCCACTACGTCATATGCCTCCTCACACATCACTAATTCCAGTTCACCAGTCTTGTTAGTCAGGCTTCTGGCATTAGTATACATACATTTGACAGGTTTATGTGTATTTTTTACCCTACATCTTTCATTCTGAGCTGTTCTAGTCCCCCCTTCCATTCCTCCCCCCGTCAAACTACCTCGCCCCTGGTCTCTTTCTGCACTATCTTCCCCTCCTATAACGAAATTACCCTCCCCCCAGTCCCTAGTTTAAACACTCCTCCAACCTTCTAGCCATCTTTCTCCCCAACACAGCTGCCCCTTCCCCATTGAGGTGCAGCCCGTCCCTACGGTAGAGCCTGTAGCCAACAGAGAAGTCGGCCCAGTTCTCCAGGAACCCGAACCCCTCCTTCCTACACCAGTTCTTGAGCCACTTGTTAACCTCCCTAATCTCCTGCTGCCTTTCTTGTGTGGCTCGTGGTACAGGCAGTATTTCAGAAAATACTACTTTTGAGGTCCTTGCCCTAAGCTTTTGACCTAAATCCCTGAAATCATTTTTAAGGACTCTCCACCTTCCTCTAACTTTGCCATTGGTTCCGATATGGACCATGACCGCTGGATCTTCTCCAGCCCCTCCCAGTAATGTGTGCACAGAGCAATGTGCTGTGACACCCAATATGAGTGGTGTCTTAACTAGTACTATTCCTATCAGTTTAATCCCTGTTACGTACCCTATCCAGGGACGTGTGTCGAATTAAATGCCTTATCTATCGGCAAGCTACTGTGCCACCCGGTATCAGTGGTGGGCACTGGCAGTGGGCACACTACAGTCAGTGGAAGTCGGCCTGACTCACACTAGCAGGCAAGCAACTGAAATTACACTAAAGTGTAAAAATGAAATGCCTTTTTTTGATGCAAAGTCCTGTGCCACACGGGATGACAGGGGTGGGCACTGGCAGTGGGCACACTACACTCAGTGGAAGTCGGCCTGACACACACTAGCAGCAGGCAAGCAGCTGAAATTACACTAAAGTGTAAAAATTAAATGCCTTTTTTTGATGCAAAGTCCTGTGCCACACGGATGACAGGGGTGGGCACTGGCAGTGGGCACACTACAGTCTGTGGGCCTGCAGCTCCTCACACACGGACAGGCCAGGCAACTGCAATATATATATGGAGGGGAAAAAAAAGCAGACTAATGTTGCAGCCCTAAAAAGGGCTTTTTGGGGTGCTGTCAGGACGCTGTCCTTACAGCAGAGATCAGATGAGTCTTTCAGGACTGGAGTGGACACTGAATTCATTAGCCTAGCTATCGATTTCCCAATTAAATCAGCAGCAGCTACACTGTCCCTCCTCTCACTAAGACTTCAAATTCCGAATGAATCTAAAATGGATGCTGTTCAGGAGATGGGAGGGTCTGGGAGGGAGGGTATGCTGCTGATTAGCTGGAATGTGTCTGCTGACTGTGAGGTACAGGGTCAAAGTTTGCTCAATGATGATGTATAGGGTGCGGACCGAACATCGCATGTGTTCGCCCGCCGCAGCGAACGCGAACAAGTTATGTTCGCCGGGAACTGTTCGCCGGCGGATAGTTCGGGCCATCTCTAATGATGCTTGTTTTGCTGTTATGGGACCTCTGTCTGGGTGCCAGGGGCCTACATTAATGATAATCGCCTGCTGCATTGGTGGGTGACATGATGCCTGTTTTGTTGTTATGGGACCTCTCTCCTCTGTCTGGGTGCTAGAGCCTAAATTGCTGAAAGTGGCCTGTTCCATTGCTGGGTAACATGATGCCTGTTTTGCTGTTATGGGACCGCTCACTTCTGTCTGGGTGCTAGGGCCTACATAAATGATAATGGCTTGTTCCATTGCAGGTTGACCTGAGGCCTGTGTTGCTGTTAGGGGACCGCTCTCCTCTTTGTGGGAGCCATGGGCCTGAATGCTGGGTGAAATCAATACCGTTTTGGCGTGATTTGAACTCTCCTAATTGTGGCTGCCAGGGGCCTGAGTCTGTGCATGAGGCCTGTGACACTGCAGGCAGGCATGAATCCTTTTTGGCTGTGATGACAACTTCTCCAACTACCATGTATGGTTGTCTTGGGCCTGAATCTGCGAATGTGGCCTGTGGCACTGCTGGCAGACATGAATCCTTTTTGTCTGTGATGAGAACTTTTCCAACTCCCGTGTATGGTTGCCATGAGCCTGAAGCGGTGAATGAGGCCTGTGGCGCTGCAGGCAGACATGATTCCTTTATGGCTGTAAGGAGAACTTCAACTACCATAGCATTCCCACCTGACGCCACACAACCTCCTATCCCACCTCCTCCTCCAAGTTGCCAATTAATATTGGTTAATTTTTATTTATTTTATTTTAAAGAGGACCTTTCATGACTTTTAAATATATAAACCAAGTATGCTCACATGGAGAGCGGCGCCCAGGGATCTCCCTGCACTTACTATTATCCCTGGGCGCCGCTCCGTTCTCCCAGTATAGGCTCCGGTCTCTTTCCTCACAAAGTTATAGTGGGCGGGGACTTGGGGGACTTGGTTATAGTAGGCGGCGCCTGCCCTTCATCTCCTTCTCCCCGGCTGTATCGCTGGCCAATTGCAGCACAGAGCTCATAGCCTGGGAGTTTTTTTTCTCCCAGGCTATGAGCTCTGCGCTGCGATTGGCCAGTAGTAGAAGAAGGAGATGAAGGGCAGGCTCCGCCCACTATAACTTTGTGAGGAAAGAGACCGGAGCCTATACCGGGAGAACGGAGCGGCGCCCAGGGATAATAGTAAGTGCAGCGAGATCCCTGGGCGCCGCTCTCCATGTGAGCATACTTGGTTTATATATTTAGAAGTCATGAAAGGTCCTCTTTAAGTCATTTTCCTATTCACATTTGTTTGCAGAAGATTTACCTACATTTTGCTGCCTCTAGCCCTTTCCAGGGCTATTTTACATCCATTTTAGTGCCCAAAAGTTCGGGGTTTCCATTGATTTCAATGAGGTTCCGGTCAAGTTCGAAATCCCCATGCTGTTCCTGAACTATTGCAGTGGTGTTTCCATCAATTTCTGACCTTTTCCTGTGAACCAGACACCCTCCCCTGTTCAGAGCAGGGAGTGCCTGGTTCAATGCTCTGGTTCTCCCATTGACTTCCATTGTGCTTGGGTGCTCTGTCAAGTACCCGCACATCCTAAAGTGTTCTACTCGAGTACCCGTGCATCCGAGCACTTTGGTGATGTGACTAATTAATTTGCTCTTCCTCTGATCCGTCAGAACAATAGCCCACAAAAAACTGATCCTGTCTGTGCAGCATCCGCTTTCACTCGGTCAGCATTTGCTCAGTAATCAATTTTTTCTTTTTCTACTGGTATACACTACTAAAGGTTTTGCCACATATAACTGGAACATTGAACGCCGAGTCTATTTTTCTCTTTCCATGTATATACGCCACTAAAAGCTTTTTAACAGGCAACTGCAAAGCTGAACGTCGAATAAATTTTTCTTTTTCTACTGATATACTCCCACTAAAAGCTTTACCACATATAACTGGAACGGTGAACTCAGAGTGTATTTTTTTCTTTTTCCATGTATATACACGTCACTAAAGGCTTTTCAACAGACAACTGCAGCACTGAACACCAAATACATTTTTCTTTTTCTACTGATACAGTATACAGTGGCGTTGCGAGGGGGGTGCGGGGGGTGCGGTCCGCACCGGGTGACACCAGTCTGATGGGGTGTCACCAGGGGCGGACTGACCATTAGGGCACTCGGGCATGGACCGAGGGCCCGTGGTCAGTAGGGGGCATGTCCCCAGGGCAGACGCGGCGGCGGCAGGGAACATCAGGACGGAGATGAGCGCTTGTATTGCTCTCATCTCCGTGCGGAGCAGCAGCAGAGGAGGGGAGGCGTGTCCTCTCTCTCCCTGTTCCTCTGATAGGCTGCCAGCACTAGGCTGGCAGCCTATCAGAGGCCGATGCAGGCGGCGCGATGACTTCATCGCGCCGCCGGAGCCATACAGCTCGAGACACAGGCCGGCAGAGGCCTGCATCGCATCGCTGGAGGTAAGTATAAGTGTTCTTTTTTTTTCTTTTTCTTGGGGCTACTGGCACTAAAGGGGGCTACTGGCACTGAAGGGGGCTACTGGCACATAAAGGGGGCTACTGGCATTAAAGGGGGCTACTGGCACTAAAGGGGGCTACTGGCACTAAAGCGGGCTACTGGCACATAAAGGGGGCTACTGGCACATAAAGGGGGCTACTGGCACATAAAAGGGACGGATATTGGCACAAAAAGGGAATGGCTACTGGCACATAAAGGGGACGGCTACTGGCACATAAAGGGAGCTATGGCACATAAAGGCGGCTACTGGCACATGAAGGGGGCTACTGGCACATAAGGCGACTACTGGCACATGGGGACTAACACATAGGAACGGCTACTGGCACATAAGGGGACTAATGGCACATGAGGGGGGCCTAATGGCACATGAGGGGAGCCTAATGGCACATAAGGGGAGACGGCTACTGGCACATAAGGGGAGACGGCTACTGGCACATATGGGGGGGGCTGCTGGCACATATGGGGGGGCTACTGGCACATAATAAGGGGGGGCTACTGGCACATGGGGGGAAGCACAAGAGAGGCACTTATTACTAGCACATGTGGTGGCATGGAGAGGCACGTGTTACTGGCACATTATTATGGGGCACTATGTGCGCCTCAATCCTGGGGGTGAGAAAATAGAAATGATGGGGGACAATCACAAAATGTCTGTTTGTGCCATGGAGCCTGCAGGGGAAGAAAAAGAATGTGCTACCCATGGGGGGGGGGGGGGGGGGGTGTGACATGATGAGGGGACAATGATGAAGAGAGGGACAATGTTGTAATCTGTGCCATGGGGGGTGGGGGTGACATCATGTCACCCCCCGTCACAGTCAGACTTCAACATTGTCCCTCATCATGTCACCCCTCCCGGTGGTACAGACTTCAACATTTCCCCCATTGGGGATCATGAAGGATCGGAGCTGATGGCTGACATGAGGGGCTGACGGTTGACATGGGGGGGCTGAACAGCTGACATGGAGGGCATGATGGATGGGGGCTGACAGCTGATATGGGGGGCATGATGGATGGGGGCTGACGGCTGACATGGGGGCTGACGGCTGGCATGATGGCTGACATGAGGGCATGATGGATGGGGGCTGACGGCTGACATGGGGTACTGACAGCTGGCATGATGGCTGACATGAGGGCATGATGGCTGACGGGGGAGCATGATGGATGGGGCTGACGGCTGACATGGGGGGCTGACGGCTGACATGGGGGGCATGATGGATGGGGGCTGACGGCTGACATGGGGGGCTGACAACTGACATGGGGGGCATGATGGATGGGGGCTGACACGGGGAGCTGACGGCTGGCATGATGGCTGACATGGGGGGGCATGATGGATGGGGGCTGACGGCTGACATGGGGGGCTGACGGCTGGCATGATGACTGACATGGGGGGGGCATGATGGATGGGGGCTGACGGCTGACACGGGGGGCTGATCTGAGGTGTGATTAACATTGGGGGTCTGATTGGTGGTCTGACCTGAGGTATAGTGGAAAATATTATTTCTTATTATACTCCTCTAAAACCTATGTGTGTGTTATAGTCTTATAGGGAGAAAAGTACAGTCTTCAAGAGATGGAAGCATAGCGAAGATACCAGGACCACACAGAGGAGAAGCCAGCTGCTGCACACAGGACCAGGACCAGGTGAGCTGCGGGCGGGGGGTCGCCAAGATGTAGCTTCGCTTCAGCTGCCAAAAAAATCCTTGCACCGGCCCAGGTCACGTCCACGTGACAGCAGTGACTCACTCACACAGGCACAGCACAGCCTGAACCAGCCCAGACTTGTTGCTGATGTTAATGGATGCTATAACATTGCACCATCCTTCTGAACATACACATCTGTCATCCGCCTTACCTCATGATCCTGGAGCTGTGCTGTACAGTGGCCGCCGAGCTCTACAGCACAGCTCCAGGATCATGAAGTAAGGCGGATGACAGATGTGTATGTTCAGAAGGATGGTGCAATGTTATAGCATCCATTAACATAACAGCAGCAATTCCTCTTTAGTTATATGTGAAGACACTTCGTACACACCGGACTGTAATTGAATTAATAACTAAGGCCCCTTTCACACTACCGTTGTGAGGATCCGGCGTGCACTTCCGTCGCCGGAAATGCCCACCGGATCCGTCACAAGGCAACACACCTGAAAACATCTGAAGACTGATCAGTCTTTAAAATGCTTTCAGTGTTACCATGGCAGCCAGGATGCTACTAAAGTCCCGGCTGCCATGAAAAAGTAGTGGGGAGCCAGGGGAGAAGCTACTTACCTTCCGTGTGGCTCCTGGGGCGCTCCACAATGACGTCACAGCGCCCCTATGTCGCATGATCACATTGTCCATGTGATGTAGGGGCGCTGTGATGTCATTGTGGAGCACCCTGGGAGCCGCACGGACGGTAAGTAGCTCCTCCCCTGGCTGCCCACTACTTTTCCATGGCAGCCAGGACTTTAGTAGCATCCTAGCTGCCATGGTTACCATTCAGAAAGGTAAACATCAGATCCGGCGATGCGCCGAAACAACATTTAGCTTAAAGTCGGATCCGGATTAATGCTTTTCAATGGGCATTAATTCCAGATCCGTCCTTGCGGCATGCCTTCAATTTTTTTGGCCCAAGGAAAATCCGCAGCATGCTGTGGATTTTTCAACGGCAAAAAAACGTTTGAATACTGAACTGAAGACATCATGATGCATCCTGAACAGATTTCTCTCCATTCAAGATGCACTGGGACAATCCTGATCAGTATCTTTCCGTCTTAGAGCCCCGAGGACGGAACTCTAGCACGGAAAGGAAAAACGCAAGTGTGAAAGAAGCCTAAGCACTAGTGAGTATCTGTTATTTTTGGTTATATGACTAAAACATTATTGCTTCGGGGGGGGGGGGGGGTCTGGGGTGACACCATTTTCTACCGCACCGGGTGACACCAGCCCTAGCAACGCCACTGACAGTATACGCCACTAAAGTCTTTACGACATATAACTGGAACAGTCAACGCCAAGTCTATTTTTCTTTTTCCACATATATACGCCACTAAACGCTTTTCAACAAAGGGTTATAGGCTGTCAGTTTCACACAAAAAAACTAAAGGCACCTGAGGCGGAGTGATCTAAAGTCAACGGGACTTAGTGGAGGAAGTAGGCTTGCGCTGGAAGAGAGAGACGAGGTGCTTGTGCTATTTCTGTGCTGCAGAGAAGTCCCCGTAGTGTCCAGTAAGCAATGCCGCAGATAGATGTGGGCTGGTGTGAATTAGTTTGCATTTTTGTGCAGGGTTAGTTCATAGTATATTCACCTATATTGGTGCGCCGCTCTTTCTCCTCTGTTCCTGACTTCAAGACTCTTGCTGCCATGCAGTATGTGAAACGTGACGTCATGTTGTTATTTTTACGCTTAAGACTTTTAAGTTTGTGGTCGGGGCTACATGACACGTAACCGCGTCTACCTGCCTACCTAACTAAGCTAAGTGGCTTAAATTGTGCCATAACCGCTGCATAGTAGGAATGCCTGAAGGGGGGCATACCCTGCAAGGTGTTTATGAAAAATGAGGGCGGGTTGGGAGGGTACGCAGCACCGTCGACACACCCAAGGGAGGCACCTGCCTGGTATAAATGTACTACTTATGCCCCTCCCACAAATACAGGCTAAAAAAATGGCCTTCAAACTTGTGGTCGGGGATACATGACATGTAACCGTCTACCTGCCTACCTAACTAAGCTAAGCGGCTTGTGTTGTGCCATAACCTCTGCGTAGGAGGAATGCCTGAAGGGGGGCATACCCTGCAAGGTGTTTATGAAAAGGAAGGGTGGGTTGGGAGGGTACGCAGCACCGTCGACACACCCAAGGGAGGAACCTGAAGGGGGGCATACCCTGCAAGGTGTTTATGAAAAGGAAGGGCGGGTTGGGAGGGTACGCAGCACTGTCGACACACCCAAGGGAGGCGCCTGCCTGGTATAAATGTACTACTTATGCCCCTCCCACAAATACAGGCTAATAAATCGGCCTTCAAACTTGTGGTCGGGGCTACATGACACGTAACCGTCTACCTGCCTACCTAACTAAGCTAAGCGGCTTGAGTTGTGCCATAACCACTGCGTAGGAGGAATGCCTGAAGGGGGCCAAAAACCAACAACTAAATACACAATAGTACGTAGCAACAACACTAACATGACCAACCTCTGGAATGCAAATCTTTCGACTAGGCTGAGGTATGAACCTTTTGAACATGCAGAGCGCCTACTTTCCGGATAACATGGGCCAGAACTTTTGTTCCCAGAGGCAGCACATCCTGCACCTGACCTGAAGGAAAGGCCCGATAGCTGTCTGTTTCAACCCTAAAATTGGACACCGCCATACAGACATACCGCATAACTGAGAGGTGGTGAGTGGTGCTGTGAGCACCGCAACAGAGTACTCTCAAGGTCTTGGTCTGTTACTGCTGCCAGTAATTGCTGAAAGACACGAAGCCGGGCACCCTGAAAGGAATGTCGAAAGGTGAATGATAATATTGGGGGCCAAAAATGGCAATGGAACTAATGCCAGCAACAACACTAACATGACCACACCTCTGTAATTCAAGAACATCTCTTGACTAGATTGAGGTATGAACCTAATGAACATGCAGAGCGCCACTGACCTAGCTTCCGGATAATGTGGGCCGGAACTTTGGTACCTAGAGGCAGCATATGCCTCACCTCACCTGATGAAAAGGCCCGATAGCTGTCGGTTTTGAACCCTAAATTGGACACCGGCATACGGACATACCGCACGACTGAGAGGTGACGAGTAGTGATGAGCGCAAGACCCACATGCAACCTAGCAACATCCGATGAACGACCCGCATCACATTTGTCGCACATTCGCGATTTAGCAATAATTGTTATTTCACATCCAATATCATTACTTGCGATTAATTATTTTAAGTTATATTTGCGTGCGCATAAAAACTGTTCGTTATTAATAATGTTTAAACAGCTTTACACGCATAGAAAGCTTGAAATGGCAGGAGTCATTCGAGTGAATGAAAGGGCGCGAAAAGACATATACGGATTTCCACAATACATTCAGCGTACTGGAGTCTGACATGACCTGTTAACGCTAGGTAGGTAAGGGAATACAAACTGCGAATATATTAATGCTATTATTCAAGTGACGAACATTGGCAGGACAGTTTTACCTCTTAAGTCTTTACTCAGGAATAGTGGAAACTGTAAAAGAAGCAACTAAGGTTGGGGAAATTATGTCTGAATTTATTTTATCTTTTTATTTGAAGATACAGTTTCTCTATCACTCACTATCCATCTCAAGAGCGAATATACGTAATTGCGAATATGGGGCCAAGTATTGGACATATTCGCAAATCTCGAAATCACAATATTCGAGATCATACTCGCCTCGCGAATACTTGCGCCCAATGCCAGTGGCGAGTGGGCTGTGGGAACCACAACAGTGTACTTGCAAGGCCTTGGTCTGTTACTGTTGCCAGTGAAAGGCACCCTGAATGGAAAGTCGGAAATAAAATGATTATATTGGGGGCCAAGAAATGGCAACAAAACCAGTGCCAGTGGAAGCATAAGAAAAAAAAAAATAGTTGAAACCGCCGTGATCTGAGCGACGTGTTCGGTTTGACGTTGCGATACCGCAAACTGATGAAACGTGACTTGCCCAACACTCTGAACCTATAGCAGTCTTTGAAGAAACGTCAAGTTGCGAGTTTGTAAGCTGATAAAGTTTTATATATTCTTAATTTTCCGTTTAATTTTAGTTGTAGTTTATTTTTTATTTTATTTTTTTAAACGCCCCTTTTTTTAAGTACCCTTTTTTTTTTTCCTGCTACCTAAGCAAAAGATGTAATTGACCACAACAGATGAGAATGGCGAGCTGTGACATGACCTGAAAAGCAAAATGACATGCAATGAATGATCCTGGCTGTGGTAGTATGCCGACACTGACGTGAGGCCTGCAGGCATCAGAACCAACAAAATGGTTGACACCGCCGAGGCCTGAGTGACTGGTCAGGTCTGATGTTGTGAGACCGCAAACTGATGAAAAGGTGACTTACCCAACCTTCTGAACCTATAACAACCTAAAAATGTCAAGTAGCAAAGCCCGCAACCTAATGTGAAGTCCACCTCTGATGTGACTTTTTTTTTTTCATCCTGCTACCTTAGCAAAAAGATGTAACTGACCACACCAACTGAGAATAGTGAGCTGTAACATGACCTGAAAAGCAAGAAATGACACGTAAAGACAACCCTCACTGTGGTAGTATGCTGACACTAACACGAGGCATGCAGTAATATAAACCACCTGCAACACACCACGCTGCTGTAGGCAAGTACATGCAAATATTGCCACCATCAGCACATGCGCCCAGAAAGGATGTGGGTGTATACGCCGTAAAGACAAACTAAACTCTGTTCTCGGCGAAAGCCATGCAGCCTATCTATTTTTAGCACAAATAAAGCAACAAAACGAGGCAAAATAAAAGGTCCACATGGGTCTCTGCAATTACCTTTGTAGCTAGTAGCTCCCCCAGTGTCCAGCTAACACTCTGAACTAAAGATGGATCCCCAGTACCTTGCACAGGTGCTTATTAAGTACACAAACTCAGGTTCACAACCTTAAAGTGACACAAAAACACATTTTATTTTCAAAACAAACGAAACAAGACAAATGAAAGAAACCTTAACACAGAGGAGCTTACAGTCTACTTAATAAACATATCGCAAAATAGCATTTATACTAAAGAAACAATAACACTTTGTAAACAGCAACTCTGCTCCACCTGGATTAGTCAGCTGCCTGAACCTCACCCTCTATAATGCAAGTAAGGGGATAATGCTGGATGTGAGTATAAACAAGGCTTTAGTCTGTCTTCAGAAATAATAGTGAATAGCGAGATAGGTTTGCTAGCGAGCAGTGAAGTGAAAGAAAAGAAGAAAGACATACAGATATACACAGACAAACTAAGCAAGATGACCTGTGCAAGACATAGAAACCTGCAATAAAAACGAGACGGAGACACGTTGACCCCTGCTGCCTAAACATGCTGCTGCGTGGGCGCCAAGCGTGGTCTGCCAGGCGCGGGAAAACGAGACTGAGTCACACTGACCCCTGCTGCCTAACCGTACTGCCGCATGGGCGCCAAACGTGGGGGTGCCAAGCAGAATCGCTCCGGTGTAGTGCTGCTCCTCCTCACCAAAGGAGCAGACACATTGCCAGCCGGACTGTAATGGGACGATTCTGCCCGAGCTTGCCGCAAACCTTCACCCGGTTGGAACGACCTCAACTTGGATCCTGGACGCTGACTGGGTATGGAAGCTGCAGATTCAGCCCATGTGCTGCAACAGGTGGCTCAGACTGCACACAACTAAGCAGCACTGTCAACACACCCAAGGGAGGCACCTGCCTGGTATAGATGTATTACTTACGCCCCTCCCACAAATACAGGCCAATAAATCGGCATTCAAATATATAGAATTTGGCTGCTAACACTTTTAACTTGCTTCCTGCTGCAGACACCAAACGCACTTCCAGTTCATGAATGTGGTGAAATGTTTTCTGTGAAACTTTTTTGGGAGAATTGGTCGCCAAGGACAATATATGTACTTTACTGCCCACTGGGTAAATGTGGTTCCTGCCCAGCCACACCAGCAACAGATTGTGAGGGCGTCAAAATATCACAGAGCTTGGTTACAACATAAAGTGGAATCTGTGATTATGCGACTTCTTTACTTTTTTCAAGTTTGATCCAGCGGTATACATGCTGGTTCACTTTTATTCTGGAGAAAGCTTGGGCTGTATTCAAGCCAACAAGAAATTGAGTTCTGACGAGATTGTGAGAGTGATGAGTGGGGTCGCACATAGCTTGCATACACTTTATGCCTCCAACATAATTCTTGGATCTCTACATGAAAATAATGTATTTGCTGTAAATTGAGAGAGGGGCATAGTTGGAGACATTGACCTCACAAAGATGCAGAGCAGCGGAGTTCAGCCACCTCTATTTTCCACTAATACATGGCAAAAAAGGCTTTACCACATATAACTGCACCTCTGAACGGCAAATATATTTTTCTTTGGCCACAAATACACAGCAAAAAGGGCTTTACCACATATGACTGCATCGCTGAATGGCAAATAGTGGACAGAGTGACAGGAGGTGGCGGCAGAATCAGGAGGCCATAGAGTGGCACAATAAAAGATTGTGGAGGTGGCGGCAGCATCAACAGGCCACAGAGTGGGCCTATAACATAGTGGTTAGTGTTGGCTGCGAATATTCGAATTGCGAATTTTTATCGTGAATATCACAACTTTGAGAATTTGCGAATATTTAGAATATAGTGATATACAGTTGAAAGAAAAAGTATGTGAACCCTTTGGAATGATATGGATTTCTGCACAAATTGGTCATAAAATGTGATCTTCATCTAAGTCACAACAAAAGACAATCACAGTCTGCTTAAACTAATAACACACAAATAATTAAATGTTACCATGTTTTTATTAAACACACCATGTAAACATTCACAGTGCAGGTGAAAAAAGTATGTGAACCCCTAGACCAATGACATCTCCATTGGAGTGAGGTGTCAGCCAACTGGAGTCCAATCAATGAGATTAGATTGGAGGTGTTGGTTACAGCTGCCCTACCCTATAAAAAACACACACCAGTTCTGGGTTTGCTTTTCCCAAGAAGCATTGCCTGATGTAAATGATGCCTTGCACAAAAGAGCTCTCAGAAGACCTACGATTAAGAATTGATGACTTGCATAAAACTGGAAAGGGTTATAAAAGTATCTCCAAAAGCCTTGCTGTTAATCAGTCCACGATAAGGCAAATTGTCTGTAAATGGAGAAAGTTCAGCACTTCTGCTACTCTCCCTAGGAGTGGCCGTCCTGTAAAGATGACTGCAAGAGCACAGCGCAGACTGCTCAATGCGGTGAAGAAGAAACCTAGAGTGTCAGCTAAAGACTTACAAAAGAATCTACGATACGTAAAACACTAAACAAGAATGGTTTTCATGGGAGCATACCACAGAGAAAGCCACTGCTGTCCAAAAAAAACATTGCTGCACGTTTACAGTTTGCACAAGAGCACCTGGATGTTACACAGCAGTACTGGCAAAATATTCTGTGGACAGATGAAACCAAAGTTGAGTTGTTTGGAATAAACACACAACACTATGTGTGGAGAAAAAGAGGCACAGCATACCAACATCAAAACCTCATCCCAACTGTGAAGTATGGTTGTGGAGGCATCATGGTTTGGGGCTGCTTTGCTGCGTCAGGGCCTGGACGGATTGCTATCATCGAAGGAAAAATGAATTCCCAAGTTTATCAAGACATTTTGCAGAAGAATTTAAGGCCATCTGTTCACCAGCTGAAGCTCAACAGAAGATGGGTGTTGCAACAGGACAACGACCCAAAGCATAGAAGTAAATCAACAACAGAATGGCTTAAACAAAAGAAAATACGCCTTCTGGAGTGGCCCAGTCAGAGTCCTGACCCCAACCTGATTGAGATGCTGTGACATGACCTCAAGAAAGCGATTCACACCGACATCCCAAGAATATTGCTGAACTGAAACAGTTCTGTAAAGAGGAATGGTCAAGAATTACTCCTTACCATTGTGCACGTCTGATCTGCAACTACAGGAAACGTTTGGTTGAAGGTATTACTGCCAAAGAAGGTTCAACCAGTTATTAAATCTAGGGTTCACATACTTTTCCACCTGCACTGTGAATGTTTACATGGTGTGTTCAATAAAAGCATTGTAACATTTAATTATTTGTGTGTTATTAGTTTAAGCAGACCGTGATTGTATATTGTTGTTACTTAGATGAAGATTGGACTACATTTCATGACCAATTTGTGCAGAAATCTATATCATTCCAAAGGGTTCACATACTTTTTCTTGTAACTGTATATTCATATTTTTGAATATTCAAATTCTTTTTTTTCATCAGTAACCTCCCTTTTTGCTTGTGGCCCAATGAGAAGGTTGCAATGTCTTTGTCTGAGCATAGCAACATCCCTGGCAACCAATAGGAAAGTTGTCTACCCCTTACTATATAAGAACCTCCCCGCAGCCATTTTCTACAGTTTATCACAGTTCTGAGAGAGACAGCAGTGTTATTGCTGTGCTCTCTTGCTTTCATTTGTCACATTACATTAGATAGTTAGTTAGTTAGCTTATATATATTATACAGATAGTTAGTGGGAGATAGTCAGTGTAGGTTAGTTAGTGATATAGTGTAGCTAGGTTCTGCAGTCCATACATACATGCTACATACATAGTGCTGTATATATGTATGCTACATACATACATATATACTGTTGTGATGTCACAAGTTCACAATACTTAGTGCACTAATCACTAATATGTAGTCAGACCTGTTAAAATGTGAAGTTGCACGTATTGCACCAAAATATTTGCATCATTATTGCCGATTTGCGCGATCGTGAATATATTGGAGCACTCTATCTGCATATAAAGCAATTGTAATGTTCTGCCGTGCCAACCATTTTCTCCAGTCTCATTAAACTTTGAGCCGTTTGAAAAATGTAGCTGTAGTGACCCATGCCTGTATTGCGCGCGCATTACACGAATATTACATTGCCGATTTTTGCAATCTAGAAAATAATAGCGAATTTGCTATGGGCCCTGCCGCACTAAACACTCGCTCTGATACCATACTACTGGCCGGGTAGGACAGCTTTTCCAGGGCAAACTCGGTAAGTTGCGGCCAAAAATCCAGTTTGAATGCCCAGTAGTCCAGCGGATCTTCAATGACGGCTGGCAGAGTGCACTCCAAGCATGCCACCAACTGCTGGTTCAGGCTTTGCTCTATGTCTACCTGCTGGTGAGTAGTTTCTTCACTATGTGGGAGAAGAAAGCTGCTCATCAGCGACTCTAGACTCATCAGTGACTAGACACGACTGCTAGCTGACACTGGGAGCTCAGGCCTCTCGAAGTGACCACTGCTGCCACACCCCCTTACTCTGCTGCGATCTGTACCTGCCACAGAAACTTTCAGGCCTCTGCCTCTCCTCTGTGCACGGCCTGGCACTTCTCTGTCTGACATACTGTTAGCTGAACTAAATAAATAAAAATTAAATGTAAACACCCATAAAAGAGCAGAATATATTTTTCTTTCTGTACAGAAATAGGCCACTAAATGATTTTACCACATATAACTGCAGAAGTGAACTGAGAATATGTTTTTCTTTTTGTACAGAAATAGGCCACTAAACGTTTTTACCACATATAACTGCAACCAACAGTGAACTGCGTATATATATTTTTCTTTTTGTACTAAAATACGCCACTAAATGCTTTCACTACATAACTGCAGAAGTTAACTGTGTATATATTTTTCTTTTTGTACTGAAATATGTCACTAAACACTTTCACCACATACCGTATAGCTGCAGAAATGAACTGAGAATGCATTATTCTTTTTGTACTGAAATAGGCCACTGAACGCTTTCACCACTTATACAGTGGATATAAAAAGTCTACACACCCCTGTTCTGTACACACTGTCTACACACTGTTCTGTGCTGTAAAAAAATGTAAAAACATGGCGGACTACAAACAGGCTACTGCTCTAATACAGACAGACCTATCCGCCCACAGGGCCATAGAGCCCCCCTACACGCCACTGAGGCCATCCCTACACATACAGTGCGGCTCATCCAGTTTCCTGATGAAGGCTACGGCCGAAACGTCACTGAAACTATATGTTTACAAACTGGCATAACGCACATTGTATATCAAGCTTTAATAAATCACGAAGCATCAAGTGTTGTCCAGGAACCTTATTTCCTATATACTTATCCTGGTGTGGGAACCTTTTCCTGTGATCCACGAATAAAAGTGGAGTGTTACCCAACCCATACAGAAGTAAAAAAAGAGACAAAGATAAATAATTTCAAAACTTTTCCCACCTTTAATATGACCGATAAACTGTACCACTTAATTAAAAAAAAAAATGAAATCTTTTAGGTGGAGGAAAAAAAAAAAAAACTTAAATAATGTGGTTGCATAAGTGTGCACACCCTCTTATAACTGAGGATGTAGCTGTGTTCAGAATTAAGCAATCACATTCAAAATCATGTTAAATAGGAGTCAGCATACACCTGCCATCATCTAGTGCCTCTGATTAACCCCAAATAAAGTTTAGCTGCTCTAGTTGGTCTTTCCTGAAATTATCTTAGTCGCATCCCACAGCAAAAGCCAAGGTCCACAGAGAGCTTCCAAAGCATCAGAGGGATCTCATTGTTAAAAGGTATCAGTCAGGAGAAGGGTACAAAAGAATTTCCAAGGCATTAGATATTCCATGGAACACAGTGAAGACAGTCATCATCAAGTGGAGAAAATATGGCACAACAGTGACATTACCAAGGACTGGACATCCCTCCAAAATTGATGAAAAGACGAGAAGAAAACTGGTTTGGGAGGCTACCAAAAGACCTACAGCAACATTAAAGGAGCTGCAGGAATATCTGGCAAGTACTGGCTATGTGGTACATGTAACAACAATCTCCCGTATTCTTCATACAGTTGTGTTCAAAATTATTCAACCCCCAATGCTGTAAAGGGTTTTAGGGAATTTAGTGCACATTTGTAATTGTATTCAGAATGAAATCTTACAAGGACTTTTGAAAGAACCAAATGCAACTAAAATGACATCAATTGTTTTTGTAATACAGTATTAAATGTTTTTTTTGTGATTTCTTCATTGACACAATTATTCAACCCCTTAAAGACTACCACTCTTAAGAACAGAGGTTCATTCAAGTGTTTTCGATCAGGTATTGAAAACACCTGTGGATGTCAAGGAGCAGCAATCAAGCATAATAAGCCCCAATTAGGCAGATTTAAAATGACTGTATATTCAGCTCCTTCTAGACATTTACTGGTGTGTTTACAAACATGGTGAAGTCAAGAGAATGGTCCAGGAAGACAAGAGAAGAGGTGATTTCTCTTCACAGGAAGAGCAATGGCTATAAGAAGATTGCAAAGATGTTAAATATACCAAGAGACATCATAGGAAGCATCATTCGCAAATTCAAGGCAAAGGGCACTGTTGAAACGCTACCTGGTCGTGGCAGAAAGAAGATGCTGACTTCGACTGCTGTGCGCTACCTGAAGCGCAAAGTGTTGAAAAGTCCCCGTGTGACTGCTGTGGGGAGTCGCTCTGGTAGACAGCGGTGCGGGTGCAGTTTAGAGGCAAAACAAGGAGTCCAGATGGTGCATCAAACAGTGTTTTATTCACACTTGCACGCCATAAAAGAAAAGCAGTCTCTTGGTGACAGTTCACACACAACGGAAATACTGTGGCAAAACAAAAACAGGCCAACACAGGGTCCAGTCACCTTGGGTGGTTTAGGTGCGGGTTCACACCTAGCAGTCGGCTCAGCCGCAGGCGATTCCACCTTCAGGTCGCAGGGAAACACCACCTTGCTGAGCTCCTTCCTCCAGGACAGAGAATTCCTCAGCCCTGTTTGCAGGCTCCAGGATAATCACACCCCCAGACACAGCTGCTGGCTGCGTTTTATACCCAGCCCAAAACATGGACTGGACCGTGGGGAGCAGCCACCCACCCTACTCTTTAGCTGCTCCCAGTAAGAGCCGGCCCGGATCGGCTTTGCAGCCATGCTATTTAACAGAGCAGCACTAGCTGCTGCAGACAAAAACCTCGGCTTCACCTCACCGAGGCCAGCAACCTCGGTGACACGTACCTGCTATCAAATACAACACCTTGCACCCTCTTACACACTCCCCTTTGTTCAACCCTGAGGGGTGAACACACGTGAGGCAGTGGACGCGGACAGGGCATCTGCGTTGCCCTGCAAGCGGCCTGCCCTGTGTTCCACGGAGAATTTGAAATTCTGAAGAGATAGGAACCACCTGGTGACCCGAGCATTCCTCTCCTTGGCCTGACTCATCCATTTGAGGGGGAATGGTCGGTCACCAGACGGAACCTCCTCCCTAACAAGTAGTAGCGGAGAGATTCGAGTGCCCACTTGATAGCCAGGCACTCCCTCTCCACTATACTATATCTGACTCGGCGGGATTGAGCTTACGGCTCAGGAAGACAACGGGATGTTCTTCCCCGTTGACCTCCTGAGACAGTACCGCACCGAGGCCTACCTCCGAGGCGTCGGTCTGTACGACAAACTCCTTGTTGAAGTCGGGTGTCACCAAAACCGGGACCCACACAGGGCCGACTTCAACGCGGCGAAAGCCTCCTCCGCCTTCTCACTCCAGCTAACCCTCCCAGACTTTCGCCCCTTCAACAGGTCTGTCAACGGCGCTGCTATTGTGGCAAAGTGGGGCACAAACCTCATGTAGTAACCTACAATCCCCAGGAACGACTTTACCTGCCTGGTGGTGACCGGTCGGGGCCAGTTACGAATGGCCTCTACCTTGGTTACCTGAGGTTTGATGACTCCCGCCCAATTACATATCCCAGATATTTTGTCTCCTCTAACCCTATGGAGCACTTCTTTGGGTTAGCGGTCAGTCCGGCTTTCCTCAGGGCATCCACTACCGCCTGCACCTTGGGTAAATGGCTTTCCCAGTCGGTGCTGTGGATGACTACATCATCTAAGTAGGCCGAGGCGCACCGACGATGTGGTCGCAGCACTATGTCCATTAACCTTGGAAAGTGGCGGGGCGCCATGCAGGCCAAAGGGTAACACCTTGTAGTGATACAGGCCCTGCGGGGTAACAAATGCGGTTTTTTCCTTAGCCGACTCCGTAAGGGTACCTGCCAGTACCCTTTGGTGAGGTCTAGCACAGAAAAATAACGGGCTTGCCCTAAACTCTCAACAAGCTCGCCTACCCGGGCATGGGATACGCATCAAACTTGGACACTTCATTTAACTTGCGAAAATCGTTGCAGAACCGCAACGTCCCATCCGGCTTGGGTATTAGGACTATGGGACTGGCCCACTCACTCTTCGACTCCTCAATGACATCGAGCTTCAACATTAACTGTACTTCCTCCGCGATGGTCCGTCGCCGAGCCTCGGGTACCCGGTATGGTTTTAACCGGATCTTGGCCTGAGGCTCAGTGACGATGTCATGTTGGATGAGAGACGTGCGGCCAGGGAGGTCCGAGAACACATCCGTGTTCCGACTGATGAACTCCCTGACTTCCTGAACTTGTTTGGAAGACAGGCTGTCTGCAATTTTTACCGTGGTTACTGCTTCACAGGCCTCGAACTGTGGGGCTGGACACTTTTCACCTAGAAGCCCTGGCCGGGGCTGTGGTCGTCGGCCGTGTCCCTATCTTTCCAAGGCTTAAGTAAATTCACGTGGTACACCTGCTCGGCTTGCGCCGCCCTGGCTGGTGTACTTTGTAATTTACTTCCCTACCTTCTCGATCACCTCATAGGGGCCCTGCCACCTAGCTAGGAATTTGCTGTCAAGGGTGGGTACCAGAACCAACACTCGATCTCCCGGATTGAAGCCCCGCACCCGAGCCTGACGATTATACACCCTACTCTGGGCTTGTTGTGCTGCCTCCATATGCTCCCGGACCAGCGGCAACACCCTTTCTATCCGTTCCTGCATCTGGGTGACATACTCAATGACACTTTTGTGGGGGACAGGCTGTTGTTCCCATGCTTCCTTGGCGATATCCAACAGGCCCCGAGGGTGTCTGCTATAAAGCAGTTCGAAGGGCGAGAACCCAGTAGAGGCCTGGGGTACCTCTCGCACTGCGAACATGAGATAGGGCAGAAGCAGATCCCAGTCCTTCCCATCTCTAGACACCACCCTCTTTAACATATTTTTTAGAGTTTGGTTAAACCTCTCAACCAGACCGTCTGTTTGCGGATGGTAAACGGACGTCCGTAGCTGCTTTATACGCAACAATTTACACAGTTCCCTCATTACTTTGGACATAAAAGGGGTCCCTTGGTCTGTCAGAACCTCTTTTGGCAGGCCCACACGGGAAAACATCTCCATTAACTCTTTGGCAATGAGCTTAGCTGAGGTATGTCGCAGAGGCACCGCCTCCGGATACCGAGTGGCATAGTCGAGAACTACCAGAATGTGTTGGTGGCCCCTGGCAGACTTTGGTACAGGCCCAATTAAATCCATAGCGATTCGCTCGAACGGTACTTCAATAATTGGCAGAGGTACCAGAGGACTACGGAAATGTGGCTGGGGGCTAGTTATCTGACAGGTCGGACAGGACTTACAATAATTCTCTACCTCCTTGAACACACTGGGCCAATAAAACCGCTGCAGTATGCGGTCCTGGGTTTTCTGCCACCCCAGGTGTCCCCCAAGAACATGTTGGTGGGCAAGCTCCATGACAAGCTTGCGATACGCTGTGGGCACCACCAACTGTTCAACAGGTTCACCTCGGATTTGGTTCACCCGATACAACATATCCTGCAGAACAATAAATCGTGGGAACATTAATTCAGCCCCTGGTTTCTGGGGTTTACCATCAATTTCCAGCACATTCTCCCAGGCCCTGGTTAGGGTTTGGTCCCGGTGTTGTGCGGTCCCAAAATTTTCCCCGGAGACATTGAGGTCTGCCAACTCAGGCCCCGGTGGCAAGTCCTCCGTGTCTCCCACCATTACACTCAGTGGGGTTGTCTCCCCACTACCGCTGCAGCAGTGGTCACCCCTACCGCTGGCCCTTCAGACTCGGGCTCCCAGGGTTCTGGCCTTCCAGGGGTATCAGGCCACTCTGCTAGGGTTACCCCTGTCTCAGGGCTATTAGTCACTTTCATCTCAGGCCACAGTGACGGAAAACCAGGGAAGTCTCTCCCAATTATTAGTTCATAGGGCAGCTTTGTGGAGATCGCCACTTCACAAGTCCAGGTGCCGGGCCGTGGACAGAGACATTACAGCCGTGGGATAGTCCTTTAAGTCTCCGTGTATACACACCACACCAACTTTCCGGCCCGTATACTGGGTGGGCTGTACCAGGGCAGCACTTACCAGGGTTACCAGGCTCCCTGAGTCCAACAGCGCCACTGCCAGGTTATCCCCGATTTGCACCTGGCACAGATGTCGATTGTCTATTGTCTCGGGGTGCCGGTCGCACACAGTCTCCGGGCATACAGGGAAGCCCGGTACCCATAATTAGTCTCCATGGGTTCCCCCACTGTGGACAGTCGGCCCTTACGTGGCCAGGCTCGTGACACCGCCAGCAGACTACTGGGGAGGGATCTGCAGGGGTACATCCCGGGCGGGTTTGGCCGGCCGCGGACTGGGGTGGAGGTTTCCGGGTTTGACTGGCCTCCTCCCAAAAGAACCCCCTGCAGGTTTCTGGTGGCCTCATATCGCTCCACCAGGTCGACCATCTCAAGGGCATTGGTGGGGGATACCTGGCCGATCCAGTGCTGGAGAGGGTAAGGCAAAGACCTCCAGAATACATCTGCTAACAGACGGTCGAGCATAGCAGTGGGAGTCAGTATGTCTGGCTGCAGCCATTTTTGCAACCGATGTAGCAGGTCATAGTATTGTGGTCTGGCGGGTTCAGCCGGGTTAAATTCCCACTGATGCACCCGCTGGGCCCGACCAAAACATTCACCCCCAGTCTTGCTAGAATCTCACCTTTCACGGTCGGGTAGTCAGCTGCCTGGACATCTGCCAAATCGAAAAACTTGCTGGGGTCCGGCTGCCAGGAACGGAGCAACCACCTCGGCCCACTGGTCACGGGGTAACTTTTCCTCACGGCGACCTTCTCAAAGACGGCTAGGTATGTCTCCACGCTGCCTGCGGGGGTCATCTTTGGGATCGCCGCACGGACCGCTTCCGGGCATCATGGACGTGGTGGGACGCTCCTGCCGCCTGTAATGCCATCACATGTTGCAGCAATAACTGGTTGGTCTCCCGCTGCTGCACGTTAGCCTCTATGAGGGCTTTCACAGCAGCCTCCATGTTGCCAGAAATCACAGGCTGCAACTTTGCCGGCCTAATATAGGACATACACTTTTGCTCAGCAAACAAAGTTCGGCGCTCACGCCAGCCTCACTGCGCATGCCCGCATCCGACACCAAATGTGGGGAGTCGCTCTGGTAGACAGCGGTGCGGGTGCAGTTTAGAGGCAAAACAAGGAGTCCAGATGGTGCATCAAACAGTGTTTTATTCACACTTGCACGCCATAAATGAAAAGCAGTCTCTTGGTGACAGTTCACACACAACGGAAATACTGTGGCAAAACAAAAACAGGCCAACACAGGGTCCAGTCACCTTGGGTGGTTTAGGTGCGGGTTCACACCTAGCAGTCGGCTCAGCCGCAGGCGATTCCACCTTCAGGTCGCAGGGAAACACCACCTTGCTGAGCTCCTTCCTCCAGGACAGAGAATTCTCAGCCCTGTTTGCAGGCTCCAGGATAATCACACCCCCAGACACAGCTGCTGGCTGCGTTTTATACCCAGCCCAAAACATGGACTGGACCGTGGGGAGCAGCCACCCACCCTACTCTTTAGCTGCTCCCAGTAAGAGCCGGCCCGGATCGGCTTTGCAGCCATGCTATTTAACAGAGCAGCACTAGCTGCTGCAGACAAAAACCCGGCTCTCACCTCACCGAGGCCAGCAACCTCGGTGACACGTACCTGCTATCAAATACAACACCTTGCACCCTCTTACACTGCTGAGGAACTGAAAAAAGATTTGTCTGATGCGGGTACTGAAGTTTCAGCTCAGACAATAAGGCGCACACTGCGTAATGAAGGCTTCCATGCCAGAACTCCCAGGCGCACCCCCATGCTGTCTCCAAAGAATAAGAAGAGTCGACTGCAGTATGCCAAAAGTCATGTGGACAAACCTCAAAGTTTTGGGATAGTGTTCTGTGGACTGATGAAACAAAATTAGAACTGTTTGGGCCCATGGATCATCACTATGTTTGGAGGAGGAAGAACAAGGCCTATGAAGAAAAGAACACCTTGCCTACTGTGAAGCATGGCGGGGGTTCAATCATGCTTTGGGGCTGTTTTGCTTCTACAAGTACAGGGAAGCTTCAGCGTGTGCAAGGTACCATGAATTCTCTTCAGTACTAGGAGATATTGGATGAAAATGTGATGCAGTCCGTCACAAACCTGAGGCTTGGGAGACATTGGACCTTGCAACAGACAATGATCCCAAGCATACCTCCAAGTCCACTAGAGCATGGTTGCAGATTAAAGGCTGGAACATTTTGAAGTGGCCATCGCAGTCACCAGACTTAAATCCGATTGAGAACCTCTGGTGGGACTTAAAGAAAGCAGTTTCAGCACTCAAGCCTAAGAATGTGACTGAACTGGAGGCTTTTGCCCATGAAGAATGGGCGAAGATACCCGTAGATCGCTGCAAGACACTTGAGTCAAGCTATGCTTCACGTTTAAAAGCTGTTATAACTGGAAAAGGATGTTGTACTAAGTACTAAGATTGAATGTCACTTGGGGGTTGAATAAAACTGATAATGATGTGAGCACAGAAAAGACATTTGTGGTTATTTCATTATAAATGTTATATTTGTTATATTCACGTTTAAAAGCTGTTATAACTGGAAAAGGATGTTGTACTAAGTACTAAGATTGAATGTCACTTGGGGGTTGAATAAAACTGATAATGATGTGAGCACAGAAAAGACATTTGTGGTTATTTCATTATAAATGTTATATTTGTCTGACTTACAAGTGTCTCTTTGATTTAATTGTAAACAAGATGACTGAAATGATCAAAATCAATGTCAAACTGGCCAAAACACTCAATTTCAGTGGGGGTTGAATAATTTTGAACACAACTGTATATCTGTGCTATGGGTTAGAGTGGCAAGACGAAAGCCTTTTCTTACGAAGAAAAGCATCCAAACCAGGCTACATTTTGCAAAAACAGATCTGAAGTCTCCCAAAAGCATGTGAGAAAAGGTGTTATGGTCTGATGAAACCAAGGTAGAATTTTTTGGCCATAATTCTAAAAGATATCTTTGCCGCAAAAACAACACTGCACATCACCAAAACAACACCATATCCACAGTGAAGCATGGTGGTGGCGGCATCATGCTTTGGGGCTGTTTTTCTTCAGCTGGAACTGGGGCCTTAGTTAAGATAGATGGAATTATGAACAGTTCCAAATGCCAGTCAATATTGGCACAAAACCTTCAGGCTTCTGCTAGAAATCTGAACATGAAGAGGAACTGTGACATGCTGATAGACTCATAACCAAAAAGACTGAGTGCTGTAATAAAATTAAAAGGTGCTTCAATAAAGTATTAGTTTAAGGGTGTGCACACCACCATATTATTTTATTTTTATATTTTTTCTTCCCTCTACCTAAAAGATTTCAGTTTGTTTTTTAATCGAGTTGTACAGTTTATAGGTCACATTAAAGGTGGAAAAAGTTCTGAAATGATTTATCTTTGTCTAATTTTTTTACAGCACAGAAAACTGACATTTTAACAGGGGTGTAGACTTTTCATATCCACTGTAACTGCAAAAGTGAACTGCGTATATATTTCTCTTTGTGTACTGAAATATGACGCTTTCAGCGCAAATAACTGCAAATATTTACAGCGTATATATTTATCTTGTAGTACTGAAATACGACACTTTAAGCGCAAATAGTTGCCAAAGTGAACTGCATATATATTTCTCTTTTTGTACTGAAATAGGCCAGTAAACGCTTTTAGCGTAAATAACTGCAAAACTGAACTGTATACTGTATAATTTCTCTTGTAGAACTGGAATAGACTAGTAAATGCTTTTAGCGCAAATAACTGCAAAAGTGAACTGCGTATATATTTTTCTTTTTGTACTGAAATAGGACACTAAATGCTTTTAGCGCAAATAACTGCAAAAGTGAACTGCATATATATTTCTGTAATGGCTATTTGGATCCCCAAATAATGGTTTCCTGAACTTGAAAATCGCTTTTCTTTCACAATTAAGTTTTCCTTATTACTGTCCCTAGCGCCTCTTCTGACCTCTCTCCCTGCACTAAGATGCTATGAAATGATTCCTCCCTATTCTTTTTCCTGCACTGATAAATCGCTTTTTATCCACAATCAGGTTTTCATTATCACTCTTCCTAGAGCCTGCAACGTCTCTCCCTGCACTCAGAACGCTGAAATATGGCAGAATCCAAGATAGATGCAGATATTTATAGGGCTGGCTGCTGATTTGCTGCATGCATGGCATTATGGGTCATCCCGCCTTTCCATAGTTCCTTGCCCCATATCCTCACACGTGTAGCCGCCTCTTTAGGAAAAATTGTGATTCGTTACCATGAAGCACAAGGAAATTCGCATTCATTGGAAATCAAATTTTTCCTGAAATTCGTATCGAATTCCACTTCGTCAGTTTCGATTCGCTCATCTCTACTTATAACCTCAGAAATGTAATTTTCTTTCTGATATATAGATGATTTCAATTAGCATATTGCACAACCAACAAGGAAGCAGTGGCATCAGATTGTCCAGGGCTTCGTGGAGAGGGCACAATTCCCCAACTCTATTGGTGCCCTTGACGGGAAGCACATACGGGTGAAGAAGCCACCGATCTCAGGGTCCCGATTCTATAATTATAAACAGTTTTTCTCTATAGTTTTGTTCGCCTTGGCTGACACAAACTACAGGTTTATAATTGTAGATATTGGGGCCTATGGAAGTTCGACTGATGCTTGCATCTTCCTGAATGGGTTGGTGGCTTCAGTCCAACCAACTGGACATTCCCCAGCCAGCTCCTCTTCCTGGCTCCTCTGGCCCACCTGCACCATATGTCATAGTTGGCGATGAGGGTTTGCCCTATCGCCAAACCTAATGCATCCTTTCCCTAGGTAAGGATTGGATGAGAAAATCGCACATTCAACCATCGGTTAAGCAGGACCAGAAGGGATTTTAGCCAGCAAATGGCGTATATTTATTTCGGCCATACAGCTGGCCCCGGAAAATGTTAATCATGTTATTAAAGCATGTGTAGTTTTCCATAACTACATTCGCATGTATGAGGCCACTCCTGATGAAGATGTGGAAATCTTTACGGCAGCAGCCCATCGAGACACCTCTCAAGTTGAAAGAGCTGGTTCAGCAGAACAGAGTGAGGGAATTATTTTCAGACTATTTTTTGTCTCCAGTTGGTTAATTGCCTTTTCAGCAACAGCACTTTTCACGTGGAGCAACATAATTTTTGTTTCCGTCCCCTCAAGCTGACTATACAGTGCATGTGTCTTTGACGGATAATTTTTTTAGTTAGTATTTTTGCTATTTTTGTTAGTTAGAGACTCGCAAAACAATGAGGACCCTTGACATGGGTTACGTGCTTGCAAAAATATGCTTAGATCCAAATTAATTAGCGACGAATCACATTAAAAAACGGCTATTTCTTGGCCTTTATATGAGTATAGAACACTGTGCCTTGCAGTAACACGCATAGGGAGTCTGCTCTGGTAGTGAAATAATACTGTGAGTCCGTATAACATGCAGATGACAGGCGTCGCTATTAGAATCACTGTACGCTTCACTTATTTGGGCAGTCACAGGGCCAAAACTGACCAAATAACTCAAGTATTAACTCAGCCTTACAGGTCCATGTTAGCGTCAAGAAGAAGCACACTCCTTTTACACCCTCGTCAGCTGATTCCACATAGATGTCTACAGAAGCTCTTCTCTTAAACGCTTATACAAATAGAGCCCCCCAGACAGAGTGGAGAGGGTGTCAGCAGTAAGTTTGTGTTGAAGTCACTGATTATTTTGCCCTTCCTCTGATCTGTCAAAACAATAACCCACAAAAAACAGATCCTGTCTAGGGAGCATACGCCTTCACTCGGTCAGCATTTGCTCAATAAATCATCAGCATTTCTAATGCACAAAATAATAATTTAATATTGTAAAATCCGGTGTCTCCATGATAAATCTGCAGCGTGGGGGCCACGTGTTGGCTTCTACACACTTTCAAAATAATCCTTTAGTGAGGTGAATAGATGCCAGATGACCGGGGCGCTCCATGACCTTCCAAGAAACAGCTGTCGGGAGCAGCGGTTCATTTCTGAGACGTCCGTATAGTGCAGGGGGATGCCGTGGATGCCCTCCTTTTGATTTCAATGTTGACTGAGAACCCTTGATCATTTCACCGGACGATAAGACCGGGCACGGCTGGTGGTTTGAATCTTGACTAACTTTGCGACTCTTTTGGGTTCCAAGCTATCTTGAACCTTTGTCTTCTCATTGTCTGTAGCTACTGGAGGCCAATTCATGCGAGGCAGGTTGCCCCCAGAAGTATCTTAGTCGATGAGCAGCCAATACCGCACTTGCAGCAATCTTGACACGATTTGTCTCCAGGTGGAGAGGAATTGTTTTCTTTGCATGCTTTCTCCATCACAACACCACATCCTTGAATACAGAAGACTGGCTGATTCTCTCCTGTTGCAGACAAAATTTTAATTTTATTAGTAAATATATAAAATATTGTATTATTAAATTAATTAAATATATTAAGGATGCCCATCTTTTAATTTCCATGATGACTGGGAACCTGTGATGTTTACACCAGACAATGAGACCGGGGCCTCGTTGGCAATTTGAACCTTGACTAACTTTGTGACTCTTCCGGGCTCCAAGTTATCTTGAACTTTTGTCTTCTCATTGTCTGTCGCTACTGGAGGCTTGTTCATGCCAGGCAGGTTGCCCCCAGAAGTACCTTGGTCGATGAGCAGCCAATACCACACTTGCAGCAATCTTGACAGGATTCATCTCCAGGTTTTCTTTGCATGCTTTCTCCATCGCAACACCACGTCGTTGAATAAACAGACAACTTGCTGATTCTCTCCTGTTTTAGGCAACATGTAATGTTTATTAGTAAATTTCTTAAATATTTAAAATTAAATTGAATCAAAACTTGATTAAAATTATAAAAAGTATACTTAAATTCGCCAAAACTGACCAAATAACTCAAGTATGAACTCTTACAGGTCCATGTTAGTGTCAGGAAGAAGCGCACTCCTTTTACACCCTCGTCAGCTGATTCCACATGGATGTCTACAGAACATGTTCTATTGAACGCTTATAAAAGTAGAGCCCCCCGACAGAGTGGAGAGGGTGTAAGCAGTAAGTTTGTGTTGACGTCACTGATTAATTTGGCCTTCCTCTGATCCGTCAGAACAATAACCCACAAAAAACAGATCCTGTCTAGGGAGCATACGCCTTCAATCGGTCAGCATTTGCTCAGTAATCCATGAGTATTGCTAATGCCCAAAAAACAGGAGTGGATCTAAAACAGAGATGACACGTGAAGGTAATAGTTGCATGTCTTCTGTGTTTTGTACCCACTCCTGCTTTTGGCTGCCAAATTATTAGTCAATTCTGATAGGACCATGCAGGCCTTACAGCTGCTACAGAGACAGGATCCATTGTGCATCTCATTTTTCCTTCATTCTGACCGATCAGAAGAAAGATCAAATAAATTGTGATTTCAAGATGGCCAAACAAGGACAATAGCGACCCCGTCAGAGTGGGGAGGGTGGTAACAGCATGAGAAGTGCACAGAGTGGCCCTATGAAATAGTGATGAAGTGGAAGCAGCATGAGGAGACCACCAAGTGGCACAATGACGAAGTGTGGAGGTGAAAGCAGCAGTATGAGTAGGCCACAGAGTGGTAAGGTGACATAGTGTGGAGATGGCAGCATCAGGAGGCTATAGAGTGGCAAGGTGACATAGTGTTTAGCTGACAGCAACAACAGCAACAGATGCAGGTTACCACAGAGTGGCAATGTGATATAGTGTTGACATGGCATAATCAGGAGGCCACAGAGTGGCACGGTGACATAGTGTGGAGATGGCAGCATCAGGAGGCCACAGACTGGCATGGTGACGTAGTGTGGGCATGGCAGCAGTAGCATGATACCACAGAGTGGCACGGTGACATAGTTTGGAGATGGCTGATCTAATCTGATGCAACAGGCATTGGTGGGTGGAAATCCTGACTGATCCACGCCAAATTCATCCTGACAAAAGTAAGTCTCTACACATTTTGGGTGGACAGGCGAGTTCTTCTTGGGTTAACTATGACCCCCACCGCATTAAACGCCCGTTCTGGTGCCACAATACTGTCCGGAAAGGACAGCTTTTCCAGGGCAAATTCGGCCAGGGCAAATTCGGCCAGTGAGTGAGGCCACAAATCCAGTTTGGTTGCCCAGTAGTCCAGCGGATCTTCTATGACGACTGGCAGGGTGCTGTCAATGTATGCCACCACCTGCTGGTTCAGGTCCTGCTCCAGGTCTACCTGCTGCTGCTAGTGAGTAGTTTCTTCACTATGCGGGTGAAGAAAGCTGCTCATCAGCGACTCTATACTCAGGCTGCTGGTGCTGCTGTCACTTGCGACAAAGCCGAAAATCAAGTCAACCAATCAAGAACCGCTAGCTGACATGTGGACTTGAGACCTTGGGAAGAAACACCTGCTGCCACGGCTTTTTTTGCTAAGATAGGCAACTAAAGGATTTGAAATTGGCAACTAAATGATTTCAGCGTTAATAACAGCAAAGGTAAACAGCGTATATATTTCTCGGATTGGACTATAATAGGCCACTGAACGATTACTAAGTAAATAACAGAAAAAGTGAACTGCATATATTTTCTCTTTTTCTCTAGAAATATGACAATAAATGCTTTTAGCGCAAATAACGGCAAATGTTAACTGCGACAATTTTTCTCGTATTGGAGTGAAATATGGCAATATACGTTTTTAGCGCAAATAACACCAAATGTGAACTGCGTCTATTTGTCTCGTATTGTAGTGAAATATGACAAGAAACGCTTTTGGTGCAAATAACACCAAATAAGAACTGCGTCTATTTTTCTTGTATTGTAGTGAAACGTTTTTAAGGTAAATAACACCAAAGATGAACTAAGTCTATTTTTCTCTTCTTCTGTAGAAATATGGCAATAAATGCTTTTAGCCCAAATAGCACCAAATGGGAACAGCGTCTATTTTTCGCATATTGTAGTGAAATATGACAAGAAACGCTTTAAGCGCAAATAACACCAAATGTGAAATGCATTTATTTTCTCGTATTGGAGTGAAATATGGCAATAAACGCTTTCAGCGCAAATAACACCAAATGTGAACTGCTTCTATTTTTCTTGTATTGTAGTGAAATAAGGCAATTAGTGATGTCGCGAACATAAAATTTTCCTTTCGCGAACGGCGAACGCGAACTTCCGCAAATGTTAGCGAATGGGCGAACCGGGCAAACCACCATAGACTTCAATAGGCAGGCGAATTTTAAAACCCACAGGGACTCTTTCTGGCCACAATAGTGATGGAAAAGTTGTTTCAAGGAGACTAACACCTGGACTGTGGCATGCCGTAGGGAGATCCATGGCAAAACTCCAATGGAAAATTACGTAGTGGACGCAGAGTCGGGTTTTAATTCATAAAGGGCATAAATCAACTAACATTCCTAAATTGTTTGGAATAACATGCTTTAAAACATCCAGTGTGTCTATACGATCAGGTATGATGTTGTATCGATCAGGTAGTGTAAGGTTACGCCCGCTTCACAGACATTGACAGACCAAACTCCACTTTTAATGCACCGCAAACAGTCAATTCAGTTTGGTGTATGAGAGTTTGGTCTGTCACTGTGAAGGCAGTCGAAGGTACCCGGCCAAAAATTTTTTTCACAAAAGGCAATCCCTGATATGGGATGTAACAGGGATTAAACTGATGAGAATAGTACTACAGAAAATACCACTCATATGGGGTGTGACAGTAAATTGCATGGCGCAGACACATTGACCGTGGATTAAAACAGAGTGCAGGGAGCCAGCGTTTTTTTAACCATCTCCCCGTTCGAAAAATGTATTCAATAAATGGACCCCAGATTTGGGGACGTTAGAGGGATTAAACTGATGATAATAGTACTACAGAAAATACCACTCATATCGGGTGTGACAGTAAATTGCACGGCGCTGACGCAGTGACCGTGGATTAAAACAGAGTGGAGGGAGCCAGCATTTTTTTAACCATCTCCCCGTTCGAAAAATCAGTTCAATAAATGGACCCCAGATTGGGGACGTTAGAGGGATTAAACTGATGAGAATAGTACTACATAAAATACCACTCATATCGGGTGTGACAGTAAATTGCACGGCGCAGACGCAGTGACCGTGCATAAAAACAAAGGGGAGGGAGCCAGCGTTTTTTTAACCATCTCCCCATTCGAAAAATCAATTAAATTCACCTTTCGGGGACCCTTGGTGTTGTATGTGGCTGGGTGGAGGAAGAAACCTTCATTGACATCACCGGGACGTGGCTAGCTTGGTATCCAACCTTGTGCAAATGGGGAGTTTGCCGTAGTGCAATGGACTGTTTGCGGTGCATTACAAGGGGAGTTTGGTCTGTCAATGTCTGTGAAGTGGGCGTAACCCTTACACTACCTGATCGATACAACATCATACCTGATCGTATACACACACTGGATGTTTTAAAGCATTTTATTCCAAACAATTTAGGAATGTTAGGTGATGTATGCCCTTTATGGATTAAAACCCGACTCTGCGTCCACTACGTAATTTTATATGGGAGTTTTGCCATGGATCCCCCTCCGGCATGCCACAGTCCAGGTGTTAGTACCCTTGAAACAACCTTTCCATCACTATTGTGGCCAGAAAGAGTCCCTGTGGGTTTTAAAATTCGCCTGCCTATTGAAGTCTATGGCGGTTCGCCTGGTTCGCCCGTTCGCGATCATTTGCAGAAGTTCGCGTTCGCTTTTCGCGAACGGACAATTTTATGTTCGCGACATCACTAATCTTCAGTAGCCTGTGAAGGGGGATTACCATGCTCAGATGCAGAAGAATGCTGCTGGGCAGTCTGGTCACTCTCCTCGTCCAGGTTGTCCTCCGTTCTTCAATAGAGAAAGCACAGAAAAAAAATGTATAAAAAAATTACAAATTTGATTTTGGTTAATCCGAGTATTTAATATACATTATCAAGCATATAAGATTATATATATACTTACATGCGAAAGTTCATGATGTCACAAAGGAACATTAGTAGAGTTGAGCGAACACCTGGAAGTTCGGGTTCGACGGGTTCGGCCGAACTTCACAAAAATGTTCGGGTTTCGGAATCCGAACTTAACCCGAACCCGAACCCCATTGAAGTCAATGGGGACCCGAACTTTTGGGCACTAATATGGCTGTAAAAAAGTCCTGGAAAGGTCTAGAGAGCTACAAAAGGCAGGAAAAATATAGGTAAGTGCCCTGCAAACAAATGTGGATAGGGAAATGACTTAAAATAAAATAAATAAAAATTAAAAATAAAAATCTTGATCTAGGAGGAGGAAATTGATGTGGAGTAGAAGGTTTTGGAATGCCATCAGCAGCGTGTCTACCAGCGTGCATTTGTAGTCACGCATCATTCGATCATTAACAGAAGTTTTTACCAAATTTGGTTCCCTGTCAGCAATGCACAGCAGGGGTTTTCCAGTGGCAAAACAGGGTTCATATCACCCACCATTGGACCAGACGATTCTTAAAAATGTAGTTCCCTGGCACCCAGGAAGGAGAGGTTAATTCAAGGCAAAATGGGGTTTATGTCACCCACCAATGGAACAGACGATTTTTAAAAATGGAGGCCCCTTGCATTCAGGCAGAACAGGGGCTTTTCACCGGCAAAACTGGGTTCATTTCACCCACCAATGGAACAGACGATTTTTAAAAATGTAGGCCCCTGGCATTCAGGCAGAGTAGAGGGAAGTGGATGCGTTCCAGCTTGGAACGCATCTGGCGCATGCGTACCAGCATCGAGCGCTCCACAACCGGAAGTGACGCACTCCATCCGCCGCCGCGTCAGAAGGACTCAGAACAGCAGGCAGAGCGCCCCATCCGAAAGTAGATGCACTCCAGTATGGAAGGGTTAAAGGGGAAATACTGGTGGAGGCTAAAACGTCAATGTTAAATTAGGATTGTATAGTAGCCCTCTAAATAAGTGAAAGTTAAAGTAATAAGGATAGTGCATATAGGATGGAGGATGAAAATGCACAGTATGTACCAAGGATGAAAGGGCACAGAAATAGGAGTGCAATATGATTAGAGATTGACAGGGAAGAGATCAATATCGAGTGAATGAAAAGGATACTCGTCTGCGGCACGGAAGTATTCTAATGGGCCTAAAAAGGAATAAAGACGATATTAGTAAAATATGAGTAAAACATCATCATATTTGGATTGCATAGTGTTTTCATAGATACAGATTATACAAAGCACTGGATCTCATACTCGCGGTTAAGGTCATTTGGCGAAAGGCTATCCAATTGGGGGATCCAATACGCTTCCCTTATTTTTAGCAACCGAATTCGATCACCACCCCTTCGTGGCATAGAGACATGTTCTAATACCGGAAATTTCAACTGTGCAATATTGTGGCGCATTTTATGGAAGTGGGCGGGGACCGGGAGTAGTAGGTTATTGTTTCGAATTTTTGATTTATGTTGGCAGATACGTTCTCTTATCCTCTGCGTTGTCTCACCTACGTATATGAGTCCACATGGACATTTTAGCATATAGACAACATGATCCGAGTCGCAGGTGAAGAAATCTCGTATAGAGATGGATTCCCCTGTGCGGGGATGTGAAATATGGGAACCTTTCTGTACGTGCGAGCACTGCATGAAACGCAAACATGGGAAAGTACCTCTCTTTCGGGTTTTAAGAAATGTTTGTTGAGGGGAGCTCCTTGTGGAACACTCATCCGCGTGGACCAATAGGTCCCGTAGGTTTTTTGGCCGTTTGTTACATGGTAGGATTGGTTGCCCAAATTCCAAGATGTCAGGATATGCTTTGCCCAGGATGGACCAATGACTCCGAATGGTGTTGAGAATCTTATGTGCACATGGGTGGTATGTATGGACAAAGGGGATCCGTGGCGCCTGGGGTAGGATTTTTATTTTTGGTGTAAGTTTTTGTTGGGTAATGGATTTTGGATAGCCTCTCTCGTGGAATCTCTCTGCCATTTCTCTTAGGCGTACTTCTCTTATGGGGCTATTCTGTACTATCCTGTTGATTCGATGATATGGTGATCCAGGTAGTGCCTTTTTAGTGTTTGGGGAATGGAAACTAGTAAAATGCAGAAGACTATTACGGTCAGTTGGTTTACGATAAAGGTCCGTTGTCAGTTTACCTGTCGTGTCACGTGTTATTGTAGTGTCCAAGAAATTAACAGTATGCTGATCGTAATAGATGGTGAATTGAAGTTCTGGGTAGATGGAGTTTAGGAAACAGTGGAACTGTAAGATGGAGTCCAACAGGCCCCGCCAGATGCAAAAAATGTCATCAATATATCGTTTCCAGACTGTTGCGTGTTTGATAAAGAGTTGATTGGTATAAACAAAAGAATTTTCTAAATGATCCATGTAACAGTTAGCATAGGGCGGGGCCACGTTGGATCCCATCGCAGTTCCCCGTTTCTGTAGAAAAAAAGTGTCCTGGAATAAAAAATAGTTACACGAGAGTACTATTTTCAAGAGGTCCAGATAAAGATTGAGTACTGTTGTCTGTGTCTTGACGGTAGTGAGTAAATTCTCCACAGCGTGTATCCCTTTGTCGTGTTGGATGGAGGTATACAGACTTGTCACGTCCCAAGTGGCCAGGAAGGATTCAGTGGGTAGCGGATCAAGGTTTAAGATGATATCTAAAAAGGATTGTGTGTCTAAAAGGAAAGACTTTGTGTTTCTGATGTGCGGTGTGAGAACTTTTTCTAAAAAGATTGACAGAGGTGATAATACAGAATCGGTAGATTCTAAAGTCTGTTTGATTTCTGAAGCAATTTTGAAGGTGGCATTGTGGTCTAATTTTTGATAGACATCTCCGTCATTTAGTTGACGAACAATTTCCGCTACATATTTTTCCTTGTCCATGATCACCATGGCTCCCCCTTTATCTGCTGGTTTTATTACTAATCTCTTGTCTTTCTGTAGGGAATTGAGTGCCTGACGATCCGTGACACTCAGATTGTGTGTGAATTTGAATTTCCTTTTTTGGAGGTTTTTTCTGAAGCTCCCTATATCCCTTTTACCAAACTGATAAATGTCTCTACTGGTGGTTTGTTTTTCGGGGGGAGATATGTGCTTTTATTTCATAAGCCTAGTGTCTTCACAGAGACTGGTGTAGTGTCTTCTTGTAATATTGGTATTTGATCTTTTTGTCCCCCAAAATGTGCTTTTAATTGTATACTGCGAAAAAAAAATTGTAAATCCATGTCAAGTTGGAACGTATCCAATGCATAAGAGGGACAGAAAGATAACCCTTTTTGGAGTACAGACAATTGTGCTGGACTCAGAGTGATGGAGGAAATGTTAAACACAAGGGATTGTACCTGTGATCTTGTTGTTACATTGCTTGTTGCATAGGCTGGGCCAGTCCTATTGCCTCTTCTGGGGCCACGGGTAGGACGTCGTTGTGAGTGTGAATCATCGCTAGATGCTGAGTGATATGAATCCATTGATGAGGATCGTTTCTCCGTCGGTTGTTGTCTGCAGGAAGAATCGGGCTATTTGTATACACGATTAAGGCGGTAGTCCTCTGTGTCTCTTAAGAATTTTTGTCTTTTGGTGGCTTCTATCGTCTTGCGTCGTTCAGTCAAGGTTGTTGTGATTCTTTGTTGTAATTGCATGTAGTCGTCGGATGACACAATTTCTTTGAGTTGGTTCTCTGTTGCTTGTATGAGTTCCTTGGTATCCGTTATCGCTGCATGTAGGAATGACAGGGTAAGAGTAATGATGTCGAAGGAACATTTATTCAGGATCTGCTCAAATTTGATGCAGAACTCCGGGTTGTCCTTGAAAAAGGTTGGTCTTGTGCGGATTCTCAATCCTCTTGGAATCCTTTTGGTTTTTAGATATTCTGCAAGGGTGATGCTATGAAGTTCGTAATTGAGAAGACGGCGTGTTTCTCTCTCCAGGTCTCGAGTCTTGAACTCAGAGGCTGGGGTCTGGTGAAAGTCACTTGGTTCAGTGACTTGTGATAGTATTGCCGTGACTTCATCTTGATTGAATGACAGTGTATCACTGGTCATGTTTGATACAGGTGCTCGTACCAAATTGTGGAAAGTTCAATAGTAAATCTGTATTTAGCGCACACTGTATCAGGGCTGTCTGTAGGGTTACACCCCAATAGATGCAATAAGAATGACAGCAGCCTTAGGTATCGTTGCTTGGGTACATTTATTGATGTTAATTCACATGCAGCAGTATTTTTATGACGTTTCGGCATACAGTTGCCTTCATCAGATACTGCAGAAAACAGAAATAATATAGAAATAAAATAAAATAAAAATGACCAATGATCGTACAAATTTATACATAATGAAAACATACATAATCAAGATAATAATGGCAGATGCATCATATTCTGCAGGAATATCCAAGGAACCAAATAATATACACAATGATGGTAGAAGATATTGTTATCAGCACAATATGCAGGACCAAGGAGTATAGAATTTGTACGATCATTGGTCATTTTTATTTTATTTTATTTCTATAATTTACACGATTAATACGATTCGAAATTTTCTGTTTTCTGCAGTATCTGATGAAGGCAACTGTATGCCGAAACTTCATAAAAATACTGCTGCATGTGAATTAACATCAATAAATTTACCCAAGCAACGATACCTAAGGCTGCTTTCTCAGGCTGTGCAGACACTAAAACTTGAAACTTTTTGTTTCAAAAATATGATTGTGTAAAACCTAAATAAATAAATAATAAAAAGTAGATATATTAGGTATTGCCACGTCTGTAAGAACCTGAACTATAAAAATAACATATGACCTTACCCTTCGGGTGAACACCGCAAAAAAAAAAAAAAACTGTGTCAAAAACCATTTTTTGTCGCCTTACATCACAAAATGTCTAATAGTGAGTGATTAAAAAGTCATATGCACTCCATAATAGTGCCATTAAAACCGTCATCTCATCCCACAAAAAATGATACCCTACCTAAGAAAATCACCCAAAAACTAAAAAAATTATGGCTCTTTTGGCTCAAAAATTATATGACTGTGTAAAACCTAAATAAATAAATAAAAAGTAGACATAGGTATTGCCGCGTCCGTAAGAACCCGAACTATAATAGTAACACATGAACTAACCCCTCAGGTGGACACTGCAAAAAAAACAAAAAAACGGTAAAAAGCAGTTTTTTTGTCACCTAACATCACAAAAAGTGTAACAGCTATCGATCAAAAAGTCATATGCACCCCAAAATAGTGCCTTTAAAACCGTAATCTCACCCTGCAAAAAATGACTCTCGGACTATAGAGATACTAAAATGGTTTTTGGTTTGTTTAACAAAGGATATTATAGTGTAAAACCTAAATAAATTTAAAAGAGTAGACATATTATTTATTTCCGCATCTGTAAGAATCTGCTCTATAAAAATAACATGTGACCTAACCCCTCAGATGAACACAGTCACAAAAATAAAATAAAAAAGGTCCCAAAAGCAATTTTTTCCAAATTTTCCATTTTAATAATTTTTTCTAGTAAAAAAGCAAGGGTTAACAGTCAAAGCAAAACTCTATATTTATTGCCCTGATTCTTTAGATAACAGAAACACACCATATGTGGTCGTAAACTGCTGTATGGCTAAACTGCAGGGCTCAGAATGAAGGAAACGCCATATGGTTTTTGGAAGGCAGATTTTGCTGGAGTGTTTTTTTGACACCATGTCCCATTTGAAGCCCCCCTGATGCTCCACTAGAGTAGAAACTCCATAAAAGTGACCCCATATAAGAAACTACACCCCTCAAGGTATTTAAAACAGATTTTACAGACTTTGTTAACCCTTTAGGTGTTCCTCAAAAGTTTATGGCAAATGGAGATGAAATTTGAGAATTTCTATTTTTTATTACCTTGTCTCACAAAAATGTATTATAGAGAAACCAAAAATCATATGTACCTTAAAAATAATATGACCAAAACTTCCACCATATCCAGTAGTTTCCAAAATGGGGTCACTTTTTTTGAGTTTCTACTTTAGGGGCTCATCGGGGGCTTGAAATGGGCCGTGGTGTAAATAAACCAGTCCATCAAAATTTGCCTTCCAAAAAACCATATGGCTTTCCCTTCATTCTATGCCCTGCCGTTTGGCGATACAGCAGTTTACAACCATATATGGGGTGTTTCTGCAAACTACAGAATCAGGGCAATAATTATTGAGTTATGTTTGGCTGTTAACCCTTGCTTTGTTCCTGGAAAAAATGGATTCAAATGGAAAATTTGCCAAAAAAAATCGAAATTCTGGAATTTAATGTCCATTTGCCATAAAATCCTGTGGAACACCTAAAGGGTTAACAAGGTTTGTAAAATCAGTTTTGAATACCTTGAGGGGTGTAGTTTCTAGAATGGGGTCATTTTTGGGTGGTTTCTTTTATGTAAGTTTCGCAAAGTGACTTCAGACCTGAACTGATCCTTAACCCTCAGCTCACACTTGCGCGTTTTACATCGCGTTCGAACCCACTGTAAAACGCATAACCGATGCAAACCAATGCTTCCCTATGGGACTGGTTCACATTTTCGCGTTTTACAGCGCGTTCGAACGCGCTGAAAAACGCCTGACGCATAAACAAGTACTTGAGCTTTTTTGGGGGCGTTTGTCGTGCGTTTTGGCCCAGAGACTTCAATGGTAACACGCCACGCGAACGCGAGTTTATGAATTTGCAACATGCTGGAAAGGCCAAACTTCATATAGACAGGGATATTTGGTAATTGGACAACATTGCAGTCAATCACACAAACGCGCGTAAAATGCGCATTTACAATTGCCAAAAACGCGCGTCAAAAACGCACGGAAAACGCGCGTCTCAGAAACGCTCAGGTCTGAACCCAGCATAAAAAGTGTGTTTTTGAAATTTTCTGAAAATTTTCAAGATTTGCTTCTAAACTTCTAAGCCTTGTAATGTCCCCAAAAAATAAAATGGCGTTCCCAAAATGATCCATACATGAAGTAGGCATTTGGGGAATGTAAAGTAATAACTATTTTTGGAGGTTTACTATGTATTAAAGAAGTGGAGAAATTGAAACTTGAAAATTTGAAAATTTTTCAACATTTTGGGTAAATTTAGTATTGTTTTTTCAAAAAAATTAACTTTTTGGACAAAATGTTTCCAATGCCATGAAGTACAATATGTGACGAAAAAACATTCTCAGAATGACCTGGATAAGTAAAGCATTTTAAAGTTCCACTGGTCAGTGACACTGGTCAGATTTGCGAAAAATGGCCTGTTCCTTAGGGTGAAATAAGGACGTGTCCTTAACCGCTTCAACCCCCCTAGCTTAACTGCTTCAGGACCGCCGTACGCAGGATTGCGTCCTGCGGGCGGTCCTGTTCTTCTGATCGGACGCGTCGGTGCGTCATCTCGCGAGACGCGAGACTTCCTGTGAACGCGCGCGCGTCTCAAGAGTTGGACTACAGCCTGCCAGCGATGATCAATCGCTGGCAGGCTGTAGATGCGATATAAATTGCATCAAACAAGTATATCAGACGCTGTTTTGTGAACAGCGTCTGATATACCTGCTACCTGGTCCTCTGGTGGTCCCATTTGCTGGGATCGACCACCAGAGGACCAGGTAACTATGTAAAGTTGCACCAAACACTACACTAACCCCCACCAATTAACCCCTTGATCACCCAATCTAGACCCCCTGATCACCCCCCTGTCATTGATCAAACCCCTTGTAAGGCTCCATTCAGACGTCCATATGTGTTTTGCGGATCCGCGGATCCACAGATCCTCAAAACACGTACACCGGCAATGTGCTTTCTGCATTTTGCAGATCCGCACATTGCCAGAACTATATAGAAAATGCTTTTTCTTGTACGCAATTTAGTGCAGAATTATAAAAAGTGGCCTGGTCATTAAGGGTGTTTAAGCTAGGTGGGCTGATGTGGTTAAACACCCTTAATGATCAGGCCACTTTTTACAATTCTGCACTACACTACTTTCACCGTTTATTGCTCCGTCATACAACTTACCACCCAAATTAATTTTACCTCCTTTTCTTCTCACTAATAGAGCTTTCATTTGGTGGTATTTCATTGTTGCTGACATTTTTACTTTTTTTGTCATTAATACAAATTTAACGACATTTTTGCAAAAAAATGACATTTTTCACTTTCTGTTGTAAATTAAAAAAAAAAAAAAACTACATATCTATATAAATTGTTCTCTAAATGTATTGTTCTACATGTCTTTGATAAAAAAAAAGTCCAATAAGTGTATATTTATTGGTTTGGGTAAAAGTTATAGCGTTTACAAACTATGGTGCAAAAAAGTGAATTTCGGCATTTTGAAGCAGCTCTGATTTTCTGAGAACCTGTCATGTTTCTTCAGGTGCTAGAATGTCAGGATAGTATAAATACCCCCCAAATGACACCATTTTAGAAAGAAGACACCCCAAAGTATTCGCGGAGGGGCATGGTGAGTTCATGTATCATTTCATTTTTTTTCACAAGTTAGCAGAAAATGACACTTTCTGAGAAAAAAAAAAAAACTGTTTAAATTTCTGCTAACTTCTGGCAAAAAAAAATAAAAATCTCAGACGGACTCACTATGCCCCTCAGTGAATACCTTGGGGTGTCTACTTTCCGAAATGGGGTCATTTGTGGGGTGTGTTTACTGTTCTGGCATTTTGAGCGGGGCTAAATTGTGAGCCGCCATGTAAAACCGAAAGGTACTCGTTGGAATTTGGGCCCCTTTGCGCACCCAGGCTGCAAAAAAGTGTCACTTATGTGGTATCGCCGTACTCAGGAGAAGTAGGGCAATGTGTTTTGGGGTGTATTTTTACACCTCAAAACACTACTCCTACTTACAGTAGGGCAATGTGTTTGGGTACAGTAGGGCAATGTGTTTGGGTACACCCCAAAACACATTGCCCTACTTCTCCTGAGTACGGCGATACCACATGTGTGCCACTTTTTTGCAGCCTGAGTGAGCAAAGGGGCCCTAAATCCAATGAGTACCTTTAGGATATCACAGGGCATTTTAACGCATTTGGATTCCAGACTTCTTCTCACGCTTTAGGGGCCCCTAAAATGCCAGGACAGTATAAATACCCCACATGTGACCCCATTGTGGAAAGAAGACACCCCAAGGTATTCCGTGAGGGGTATGGTGAGTTCATGTAAAATTTTATTTTTTGTCACAAGTTAGTGTAATATGAGACTTTGTAAAAAACAAAATAAAAAAAAAATATATATCAATTTCCGCTAACTTGTGCCAAAAAATAAAAATTCTGTGAAGTTGCCATTCCCCTCACGGAATACCTTGGGGTGTCTTCTTTCCAAAATGGGGTCAGATGTGGGGTATTTATACTGCCCTGGCATTTTAGGGGCTCTAAAGCGTGAGAAGAAAAATGCTTAAAAATGCCCTCCTAAAAGGTACTCATTAGAATTTGGGCCCCTTTGCGCATCTTGGCTGCAAAAAAGTGTCACTTATGTGGTATCGCCGTACTCAGGAGAAGTAGGGCAATGTGTTTTGGGGTGTATTTTTACATATACCCATGCTGGGTGAGAGAAATATCTCTGTAAATTGACAACTTTGAATAAAAAAATTAAAAATGTTGTCGTTTACAGCGATATTTCTCACACAAAGTATGGGTATATATAAAAATACACCCAAAACACATTTCCCTACTTCTCCTGAGTACGGTGATACCACATGTGTGACACTTTTTTGCAGCCAAGATGCGCAAAGGGGCCCTAAAACCAATGAGTACCTTTAGGATTTCACAGGGCATTTTTACGCATTTGGATTCTCACGCTTTAGGGCCCCTAAAATGCCAGGACAGTATAAAAACCCCACAAGTGACCCCATTGTGGAAAGAAGACACCCCAAGGTATTCCGTGATGGGCATGGCGAGTTCACAGAAAAAAAAAATTTGGCACAAGTTAGCGGAAATTGATTATTTTTTTTTTTTACAGTCTCATATTCCACTAACTTGTGACAAAAAATAAAATTTTGCATGAACTCGCGATACCCCTCACGGAATACCTTGGGGTGTCTTCTTTCTAAAATGGGGTCACATGTGGGGTATTTATACTGCCCTGGCATTTGAAGGTCTCCGCAATCATTACACGTATGTCCAGCATTAGGAGTATCTGCGATTCTCCTTATATTGAGCATACGGGTAATGAGATTTTTTTTTTTCCGTTGAGCCTCTACGCTGAAAAAAAAAATGAATGAAGCACAGATTTTTTCATTCGCATCGATCAATGTGGATGAAAAAATCTCTGCCAAAATCAGTGACTGCGGTGCGGTGGGCTGGGCGCTATCTACCTAACAAGTAGCTAACTAACTGGCGGTGATAAGGGACCCTTATGCCCCATTCACACGTCCAAAATTCTGTTTGCGGAACGGAATTGTGGACCCATTCATTTCTATGGGGACAGACTTTGTCCCGCTCGGATCCGGAATTACGGATCCGCGCTCGGGTCTGCACTTCCGTTCCACAAAAATATAGAACATGTCCTATTCTTGTCCGCAATTGCGGACAAGAAAAGCATTTTCTATATAGTTCTGGCAATGTGCGGATCTGCAAAATGCGGAAAGCACATTGCCGGTGTCCGTGTTTTGAGGATCATGCGGATCCACGGATCCGCAAAACACATATGGACGTCTGAATTGAGCCTTACAAGGGGTGTGATCAATGACAGGGGGTGATCAGGGGTCTAGATGGGGTGATCAAGGGGTTAACAAGGGGTTAATAGGTGAGGGGGGGTGGGGGTGAGGGTTAGTGTAGTGTTTGGTGCAACTTTACATAGTTACCTGGTCCTCTGGTGGTCGATCCCAGCAAATGGGACCACCAGAGGACCAGGTAGCAGCTATATCAGACGCTGTTCACAAAACAGCGTCTGATATAGCTCTTTGATGCGATTTAATTCACATCTACAGCCTGCCAGCGATGGATCATCGCTGGCAGGCTGTAGCAGAACTCCTGAGACGCGCTTCACTGTGAACACGGAAGTTCACAGTGAAGATGACGAGATGACGCGCCGATGCGTCGTCTCAGAGCTACAGGACCGCACGCAGGACGCATGCCTGCGTTAGGCGGTCCTGTAGCGGTTAATGGGTTAAAATAGGTTTTTCAGCGTTGTATGCAAACATGCTCTGTGGTACGACAATACTGTTTGACAAAGACTGGCTTGACAAAGACTGCATAGCAGTCGAAACGTTGCTGCATCTTTGGGGAATAAACAGATTCACTTTTTTCACCTTTACTGGAGTGCTGCCGTGCCCTTTCTACTATTCCACCAACTACAGAAATACACTATGTAACCGCAAAATTTTAAAATAGGTTTTTCAGCAGAGTGTGCAAACGTGCTCTGCGGTACGACAGCATGGGTTTATTCCACCAACTACAGAAATGCAGTATGTCACCACAAAATTTTAAAATAGGTTTTTCTACCAAAAAATAATTAGACTGATATCCCTGGCAGGCTGGCACACATGCAGGTCACATGCAATTCCAAGGACACTGCAGTTGCTAAAATGGCAGCCAACCCCCACCTCAGTAACAGATGGATTAAAAATTATTTTGCAGTATCACTGGGCTGGGTAAAAATATGTAGCACAGCACTCTCAATAATTGCTGTAGTTTGAAAAGTTAACACGACCAAGTTCAACAGATTTCTTCCCAAATCTGTCCCTCACAGAACCAGCAGCATCCGATCCCTACACTGAGAAGAGCAGAATGACGTGTAGCGCTACGTGACTCCAGCTTAAATAGAGGCTGGGTCACATGCTGTCCTTAGCCAATCCTAGCCTTGCCAATAGTAGGGCAAAGTAATGAAACGCTTGTTTATTGGCAGCCCTACAGCCTTTCAAAATGCGGTAAGAAATCGCCGAACTACGAACTCAAACTTTTACTAAAATGTTCGGGTTCGGGTGCGAAAAACCATAATGTTCGTTACGAACCCGAACTTTATAGTTTGGGTTCGCTCAACCCAAAACATTAGTTGCTCTTTAAACATATAAGGCCTTTTCTTAAGTAGGGCCGATCCACTGCAGCCTGGATGGATCATTTTTTTCCGGAATTGGTCCCGGCAGCTCCTCCATCGATTCTTTATTTCTTCAACTACAAACAATTTAAAAAAAAATGTTTTTTCAACATGAAATATGGTATCACGACCATGTGCTAACCTAGGGGTGTCATCAGTATCATTGCACATGTCAAGCAATGTTGTCAGTAGCATAGCACATGCCAAACAATGTTGGCAGTAGCATAGCACATGTCAAACAATGTCATCAGTAGCATAGCACATGTCAAACAATGTTTTTGTTTAACATGTGCTATGTAATGGAGGACAACGTTAGACATGTGCTATGCTGGTTAACAGAAACTGCATATCACAAGTGTATATATATATATATATATATATATTATATATATAAATATATATATATATATATATATATATATATATATATATACACAGTTGTGTTCAAAATTATTCAACCCCCAATGCTGTAAAGGGTTTTAGGAATTTAGTGCACATTTGTAATTGTGTTCAGAATGAAATCTTACAAGGACTTTTGAAAGAACCAAATGCAACTAAAATGACATCAATTGTTTTTGTAATACAGTATTAAATGTTTTTTGTGATTTCTTCATTGACACAATTATTCAACCCCTTAAAGACTGACCACTCTTAAGAACAGAGGTTCATTCAAGTGTTTTCGATCAGGTATTGAAAACACCTGTGGATGTCAAGGAGCAGCAATCAAGCATAATAAGCACCAATTAGGCAGATTTAAAAATGACTGTGATACTCAGCTCCTTCTAGACATTTACTGGTGTGTTTACAGACATGGTGAAGTCAAGAGAATGGTCCAGGAAGACAAGAGAAGAGGTGATTTCTCTTCACAGGAAGGGCAATGGCTATAAGAAGATTGCAAAGATGTTAAACATACCAAGAGACACCATAGGAAGCATCATTCGCAAATTCAAGGCAAAGGGCACTGTTGAAACGCTACCTGGTCGTGGCAGAAAGAAGATGCTGACTTCGACTGCTGTGCGCTACCTGAAGCGCAAAGTGTAGAAAAGTCCCCGTGTGACTGCTGAGGAACTGAAAAAAGATTTGTCAGATGCGGGTACTGAAGTTTCAGCTCAGACAATAAGGCGCACACTGCGTAATGAAGGCCTCCATGCCAGAACTCCCAGGCGCATCCCCTTGCTATCTCCAAAGAATAAGAAGAGTCGACTGCAGTATGCCAAAAGTCATGTGGACAAACCACAAAAGTTTTGGGATAGTGTTCTGTGGACTGATGAAACAAAATTAGAACTGTTTGGGCCCATGGATCATCACTATGTTTGGAGGAGGAAGAACAAGGCCTATGAAGAAAAGAACACCTTTCCCTACTGTGAAGCATGGCGGGGGGGTCAATCATGCTTTGGGGCTGTTTTGCTTCTACAGGTACAGGGAAGCTTCAGCGTGTGCAAGGTACCATGAATTCTCTTCAGTACCAGGAGATATTGGATGAAAATGTGATGCAGTCTGTCACAAACCTGAGGCTTGGGAGACGTTGGACCTTTCAACATTGATCCCAAGCATACCTCCAAGTCCACTAGAGCATGGTTGCATATTAAAGGCTGGAACATTTTGAAGTGGCCATCGCAGTCACCAGACTTAAATCCGATTGAGAACCTCTGGTGGGACTTAAAGAAAGCAGTTGCAGCACGCAAGCCTAAGAATGTGACTGAACTGGAGGCTTTTGCCCATGAAGAATGGGCGAAGATACCCGTAGATCGCTGCAAGACACTTGTGTCAAGCTATGCTTCACGTTTAAAAGCTGTTATAACTGGAAAAGGATGTTGTACTAAGTACTAAGATTGAATGTCACTAGGGGTTGAATAAAACTGATAATGATGTGAGCACAGAAAAGACATTTGTGGTTATTTCATTATAAATGTTATGTTATATTTGTCTGACTTACAAGTGCCTCTTTGATTTAATTGTAAACAAGATGACTGAAATTATCAAAATCAATGTCAAATTGGCCAAAACACTCAATTTCAGTGGGGGTTGAATAATTTTGAACACAACTGTATATATATATATATATATATATATACACACATACATATATAAATATACAATGCAACAGCACTCTGCAACCCAAATAAAGTACAATACAGTATTGTAATGGTAATGCTATGCTTATTTTGTAAAGATGAGATGCTCGGCAAATACATTTTGCACAAAATTATTTGGGCCCGTCTGCCACACGTCAAGGCGATTTCTGTAGAACGGGAGCCTAACACTAAATTCTACTTGTTATGTACCATGGCGGCCACCATAAAATTCAGAGGGGAGGGCCCGTCCTAGCTGCACTGCCTGCTTCACATTATACAATAGACAACAGCAGGCTACTGCCAGGAAGTTCCTCCACTCTCCTCCCTCCCCAGATCCTGCTCAAGGCCTGTGGTTCCCCCCACCATCCACCACCCGCCTGTGGCCTGACGCCACCTTGGCTGTCCTCACCCAGCTCTGAATCCTCCTTCTGCAAATGGCAGGGGGAGGAGCCGGAGCATCTCCTCTCCCACATAGCACCACACACCTCCTACATCCAGTGGCCCAGTGAGAGAGTGGGGAGGTGGCAGCAGCATGAGCAGACCAGAGTGGTGAGGTAGCAGCAGCATGAGAAGACCACAGAGTGGTGAGGTAGCAGCGGCATGAGGAGAACATAGAGTGTCCCAGTGACTGAGTGGGGAGTTTCGGGGCAATATCAGTATCAGCTGAAGATGGTGGGTGGTGGTAAGAGCACCTGGCAGCAGGTGTGTGGCATCAGGTGGGTGGCAGCATCAGAATAGTAGCTGAAGCAGGGACCCAGAAGAAACAGGTCTCCTTTGACAAACATTGGGAGTGACACCATGGATGATCTAGTCTGATGCATCAGGCACTGATGTGTGGAAATCCTGGCTGATCTATGCCTGATTCATCTTCACAAAGGTCAGTTTCAACACATTTTGGGTGGATAGGCGAGTTCTTCTTGGGGTAAGCATGGCCCCCCCACCGCACTGAACACTTGCTCTGATGCCACACTACTGGCCGGGCAGGAAAGCTTATCCAGGGCAAACTCGGCCAGTTGTGGCCACAAATCAAGTTTGGCTGCCCAGTAGTCCAGGGGATCTTCAGTGTGGGGTGGCAGGGTACAGTCTGCTGCTGGTGAGTAGTTTCTTCACTAGGCGGGTAAAGAAAATTGCTCATCAGCGATTCTAGACCTAAGTTGCTGCTGATGGAGCTGGTACTGCCCCTTCACCCCCCCTCCCCAGCAGCCATGGCAGTGGAACATGAGCGCAGAGGGCCCAGACCTGCGTGAGTATGGACGATGGCACACATAGGGAGCGGCCAACTGACTACATAGGATGTATTGATAGTAGTTCAGTTTGTCCTCACCGGGTGGAAAAAAGGCCCCCATTTTGTACTGGTAGCAAGGGTCTAACATGGTGGAGAGCCAGTAGTTATCCCTCTGCCGAATGGTGAATGGAAAATGCATCAGGCCATTTTCACAAATTAGTTGGAAGGACTTCCTGCCTCCATCTCCACTGCATACTGCCATGGTGTGACTGGGTCATCTGCCTCGTCTTTCTTAATGTCGTGTAGCTCCTCCAGCTGCTCCTGCTCCTCCTCTCCTTTCACCTGTGTAGAAAAACCACCCATTTCTCTATGCATTGCTTGTGCTCAAATATCCTCCTCCTCCTCTAGTTCAGCCCCCACAGGGCTCATGTGGATATCAGATTTAGTCACCATGTCTCTTTTCCCCTGGCCTGCCAGATTTAGCAGCATCTGTTCCAGGACATGAAGCAATGGAATGACGTTGTTTATGGCCTTTCTCTGTTCATATAGACGGTGCAACATATAGAGGGTGAAGTTCCAATGGGTGGAAATGTCCTATATCAGCCGATGTTGGGAAACGCCATTTTGCCTTTGCAGCTCAAGAAAGGGTTTGTTTTGCATTGTAAGAGTGAATGAAGTGAATGCACTGTTTCCTGGCCATTTTCAGAATGTCTTGCAGATGGGTGGAAGACTTCAGGAATCTCTTTACAATCAGATTGAACACGTGCGCCATGCAGGGAGCATGGCTCAGACATCTTTGACACAGCGCCGACACTATTGTTCTTCCTGTTGTCGGTGACCATGGTTCCAATTTTGAGGTGTCGAGGATAAATCCAGGATTTGATTTCTTGATGAAGAACGCGGAGCAGTACATCCCTTGTGTGACTCAGTTCGCCCAGGCAAACTAGGTGCAGAACTGCATGACACCGCCGTGCCCTGCACATGTGGTATGCTGGAGGAGCACTGTTAATTGTCCCTGCAGTGTGAAGGCTGAGGACATAGTGGAGGATGAAGAGGCATAGGCGGACATTGTTGCAAGACCAACGGCGTGAGAATGTGGAGGCGGCGTCACCTGGTAAGTTGCTGGTGTGGCTGGGTTCGAACCAAATTTTCCCAGTGGGCCGTAAAGGAAATATATTATCCTTGACCGTAGTTACAGCTCCACACGTCGGCGCTGCCATGAACTTTTTGGTGAATACCGACAGGCTCAAGGACTGGCCCACTTTCTGTTCAACATAGGTGTGCAGGGCTGGTACTCCCTTTTTGGTAAAGAAATGACGGCTTGGGACTCTCCACCTCGGCTCCACCCAAGCCATCAGTTCTCTAAATGGTGCAAAGTCCACCACTTGAAAGGGAGCGACTGCAGCATCACCAACTTGGCCAGAAGCATGTTCAGTTTCTGCGCCGTTGGATGAGTGCACGCATACTGTTCTCTCTTGGCAATCGATTTGGTAATCAATTGCTGACAAAATGACTGACAAAGAGTAGGAGAACGAGGAGCAGGAGCATCAGGACCAGTAGATGATGGGAAGGACAGACAGCTCCCTTTGGCTGAGGCTCCAAAGTGGTGGAGCCTTAACTGCAGCAAAAGGGGTGGTGGCCACTGGTTCACTGGCGGATCCAGAGGGGGGGGGGGCAACAGGTCAATTGACCCCGTCCCCCCGAGAATATGGTCAGATTCTCTTTCCGCTGTCCCTGCTCTCCTCATTCCGGTCCAGGGCGGAGAGCAGATTGGGTTGTGACATGCACGTACACTAGCGAAATGAATTGTCCTAGACAGGACACCATACACTACAACCTCCACCGATTCCACTACGTCCTGCCCACAGATGCTGTGACTGGCATCTCAACAGCAGCTTTAGAATGTGACGTCATGTTCTAGGTGGTTGATAGACCGGCAGGCTTCCGGCTACTTACTGCCAAGCTAAACCTGTCTGTAAAGATCAGCCATGATGGGAAGGTCAAAATAGCATATCTGTGTGATATCATCGTGTGCTGGGAAGGCTGTTACTGGAAATGTAGTGGTAGATTGAAAAGAAATTATTACTGATAGCAGCCAAAGGCTGTGTATTATACTGCCGACTATCCCACTGTATCTGAGCTTATCATGTGTAATCCTGCCTGCTGAGCTACTGTATCTTAGCTTATCATGTGTAATACTGCCTGCTGAGCTATTGTATCTAAGCTTATCATGTGTTATACTGCCTACTGAGCGACTGTATCTAAGCTTATCATGTGTAATACTGCCTGCTGAACCACATATCTAAGCTTACCATGTGTAAGGGCTCATGCATATGGCCGTGCCTATATTGTGGCCCGCAATAACAGCTGGTCTGCAATATATGGGCACCGGACGTATGACCACTGTATGATGGATGCAGACCTATTCGCTTGAATGGGTCTTCAATCCCAATGATATGGTGCACTAGTGAGTACTTCTGTGAGTGCATGCACTACTTTTTTGCCATGCGGACTGTGAATGGGTATGCCTCTGCAGACGGTGGCTACACGGTTAGTGCCTGTGCATTGCGGTCCATGGCATGGGGCCAGCACATGTTCATGTGCATGAGCCCTAAGGCAAGGGCTACACGGTGACACTGGTCATGCAACAGCCGTGTTGGATAGTCTGTCCTATAAGCACCAAATTATTTTCTGTCCGCCGCCACAAAACAATCTGGAAGTAGACCAGGCTCTGGATCCGCCACTGCACTGGGTAATGCATCAGTTGCTGTGGAAGGCTGGACCTCAGGCATGTTAGGCTCCCGACAACCCACTGCTGCCACCCTGCTGACTCACAGCCACGCTACCACCTTGCTGTCTCAGCCACTGCTTCACGTGCAAGCTGCCACCCTCTTCTCATGATAATGAAGCCCCTTCTTAACCTGGCTCCCAAGTGTGATCGGCTACATAATCGCTACAGTCTGCATGTCATTGTTATCTCCCTCACGATCTCAGGGCCAGGAGTCTGACTGCTCGAAAGACCAGCTCCCACGTGACTCATCATCACTACTTGCCCGTCTACCGGAGGAAGCGGCAGATGTCTCCTCCAGATGTTGGATGGGCAGTAGCTACTGACAGTCCTCTAGTAGCTCATCCTCGCTAAAAAGTGGAGCCGAGCCTTGACATATAATACTACTCACACTGAGGGAACAGAAAATAACAGAGACAGGTATAGGAAAGGTGAGGGCACAGAGCCTGCTCCCAGGCCATGCCAACTAAGCGTTGTGTCAGAGTAACCCACCGACTCTTGGCTGGGGTTGTCTGATGTCACCTGCGACGAAGTAGAAGACCGAGTCAACCATTAGAGCACCAGTGGGTTTCTGGTCAAAACATGACTGCTAGAAGACACTAAGAGCTTAGGCCTCTCGCTGCGACACCTGCTGCCACCCCCCCCCCCCACCCCCTTGTTCAGCTACTACTTTTGGCCACTGCCCGTTCTCTTTGAAGGGCCTGTCACTTATCTGTCTGACATACTGTAAAATAAATTAATTAAATTAAAGTAAAAGTAAACGGCTAATAAGACCTATTTTTTTTTCCCTATTAATACATCCCAAAAATGGCTGTAGGACAATACAAGGGATCACCGCAGAATGCTAATAAGATGTACTTTTTTTTCCTATTAATACACCCCAAAAAAGGCTGTATACCAATGTACATTCACCACAGAATGGCTAATAAGAATCACGTATATTTCTTATTAATACACCCCGACAATGGCTTTATAACAATGTACTTTCACAGCAGAACGGCTATTAAGACTTACGTCTATTTCCTATTAATGCACCCCAACAATGGCTGTATAACAATGTAAATTTACTGCAGAACGGCTAATAAGACGTGCATATATTTCCTATTAATACACCCCCTAAATGGTTGTATCACACACCACTTTCACCCCAATAACTAGTAAGGTTTGCTGGAATTACTGAGCTATTAGTGCAAACCTAAAAGCATCAGTGTAACAGCAATTTGGATCTTTTCCTTAACTTCTAAATGTTTTTTTTTTTTTTTGGTAACACTGTCCCTAGCGCCTATCATGTCTCTCCCTGCACTAACTACACTGGAAAATGGCAGCAACCAAGATGGCTGAGTCTATTTATAGGGCTGTGACATGACAGGGGCTGGCTGGCTGCTGATTCGCTGCATGCATGGCACTGAGGGTGATCCCTCGTTCCCAGAGTTCTTAGCTGTTTTAACATGTGCAGCAGCCATTTTAGGAAAAAATGGGATTCGTTACCACAAAGCGTGAGGAAATTTGACTTTGTTGCGAACCAAATTTTTCCTTAAATTCGGATCGATTTCCACTTCGTCAACTTTGATACACTTATCTCCAGTGGTAACGCATATTACAGTCATTTAACCATTAGATGCCATGGTCAGTTGTGACTAGTAATGAGTGGAAAACCACTTTAAAACTTGGAAGTGAACTTGGTTTTGGTTTCAGGGTACCAGTATAGGAAAAATAATTGCACACGGTGCCCAAGGGGGCTAAAAAAAGACATTTTTAAAAATAAAGTAAATAAAAATGTCCCCATAACTTAAATAAAGTAAACAATAAAAAATAAGCATCAGTGCTGCATCCCAAAATACCAGAACTATTAAAATATTGAAATACTGCCTTTTTTCCTTAATTCACCTAGAATAAAAAGTGATCATACACAGCCAAAAATGGTATCTCCGAAAGTTACAGCAAAAATGCAAAATTGAACCCACACACTCCATAGACATAACTTTAAAGAAGTAATGGGGTCAGAATTGGAATTGAAGCGAACTTGTATTTTAAGTTCGGCGTCCAAAGTTCGGGTTGGGGTTATCGAGTAATCCCGTTATGGATTCCGCTACCACAGACCATAATGGAATTTTGAATCCATAAGGACTGACCCGCGTGCGCACAGGTGGTAGGGAGACGCTGACTTACTGGCATGACACTTTGTGATATGATGACCTGGCGTCCCACCAGAAATCCATCGGGCATCAGAGTGGGTGTTTAGTGCGGCAGGTGCTATAGTTACCCCAAGAAGAACTCGCCTTTCCCACCAAAATGTGAAGAGACTTACTTTTGTCCAGATGAATCAGGCATGGATCAGCCAGGATTTCCACCCACCAATGCCTGATGCATCAGACTAGATCATCCATGGTGCCACACCAACACTTTGAAAAAAAGTGTCTGGTTTCTTCTGGCTACCTGCATTAGTTACTATTCTGATTCTGACACATCAGATGCCAAGTGCTCTTTCTTTCACCCACCATCTTCAGATGGTACTCTTATTGCCACCCACCTCTTCACTCTGTCAACGGGTCACTCTGTGGTCTCCTGATGCTGCTGTCACCTCTATACTATGTCATCTTGCACTCTGTGGTCTTCTGATGCTGCTGCCACCTCCATACTATGTTACCTTGCCACATTGTGGCCTCCTGATACTCCTGCCACATCCACACTGCCACCTTGTCACTCTGTGGTCTCCTGATGCTGCTTCCACCTACACATTATGTCACCGGATCTGTTTTTTTGGGGTTATTGTTCTGATGGATCAGAGGAAGGGCAAAATAATCAGTGACGTCAACACAAACTTACTGCTGACACCCTCTCCACTCTGTTGGGGGGCTCTACTTTTATAAGCATTTAATAGAACAGGTTCTGTTGACACCTATGTGGAATCAGACGGTGTAAAAGGAGCGTGATACTTCTTGGCGCTAACATTGACCTGTAAGGCTGAGTTCATACTTGAGTTATTTGGTCAGTTTTGGCCCCATGACTGCCCAAATAAGTGTAGTGTGAAGTAATTCTAAGAGTGGCGCCTGTCATCTGCATGTCATACTGACACAATATAATTTCACTACCACAGCAGACTCCCTCTGAGTGTTTCTGCAATGCACAGTGTTCTAAACCACTATAAAGGCTCTCTGAAGCCAGAAAATAGACATTTTTTAACGCGATTCACATTGAAAAAATTCGGATCGAACTGAATATTTTCAAAAAATTCGGCAAACCAGCTGAATCAATTTTTTTTTTTAATCGCTCATCTCTAGTAGTAAATCATCATCATCTGCAAATCGGATGGATAAATTTACTGGATACAAGGAGAACCAGAAGCAGAAATATTATACTTGGACAGCAGTTGGTAAGAGGAGCCACTGCACCAAAAAAAACCATCCAGAACAGTTCTAATGTCTTCTAGACTCAAAGTAAGAGTTCTCCCTTACTTCCAGGTATATTTAAGAGTAATATGAACTATACAAAATACGGACAATCTAAACAATTTTTTGTTTCCAACCTCTAGGCAACAGTTTGAAGGAAGCCTTTTCTGTTCTAACCTAACTGTAACCCTGTGCACAAAATCTACTGTATAAAGACATGGTTTCATGGAGGAAAAGGGGCTAGTTATAGCACTACAGTGACCACATCAAATCAGAATTTGGGGATTCTCTTCAGAAAAATCCATACACCTATGGCTTTAAGGATGAAGAACATATGACCTCTCTGGATACTCCATATCAACGATTAATCTAGTTGACCTATTAAAATATTTTTACAGACTTATATATATAAAGCAATTAGTTGAACATTGGGCAATAACACCTACAACCAATGAAAACATTCGTTATAAACTACTTCAATAAAACTTTGTGATCTTCTATATGTTGTTGACATTCCTATATCAGTTCCACTCTTACTTTCTCTACCACAAACAATGCTATAGTAAAAAAAAAATAATAATAATCTGAAAAGAATATGATAAGGATCAATGCTTACATTGATTTTTTTTTTTTTTTAATACTATTAATATACAATATAGAGTGTGAGTCTCTCTTCTAACCCCATGCAAGGTCAAAACAGTGGATTTGTTTGGTTGGCATCTTTTAATGTATTTATCTGCTTAATAAATCGGGAAAACGCTAAAGTTTACAGAGCATCAAGGGTAGTGTCACATTTTGTTTTGCAAACTCAGCAATGCCCCGCATTCTTGAAAGTTTTGCTCTAGCTTTTAATAACGATGATGAAAAAAATTGAGCTATGCCTTACTGCAGAAATCAAACTATGTTGCAAATGTTTCTTTTAAATGTGTTATGATTATTAAACATACCGTAGTGCACAGCTAACATACTGTGATTTTAATTTTTTTTAAATGACCGATTATTTTCTAATTTCCAGTTTTTTTTCTTCTATTGTGGTCTTATTCGAAAGAAATGGAAGCCCTAAAGAGGAGTCCGAGTTATCATTGTGACATGGATATGGGACCTTATAAAAGCATTCCTAACTTATTGTAACCAATCCATCCTTGGATACTGTTAGGGAGCACTAAGGTGACTGTCCACAGAACTCTAAAACTGCTACCAGTCCTCTAAAACCATTCTGGATAGTAGGTAGCAAAAGGTACCCCTGTGTTCTTTACAAGAGACTAACACAAGGCTGGGTGGACTTTCCTGCTAGGGATCCAGGTTACGTCTGCAGCAGACATTCCACAATGACCAGGGAATAACACAGAGAATTCCGTAAGCAGGGTCAAAACCAAGAGAGACAGACATGGTCAATATAGTAAACGTGGTGTTAATCCAGAGCAAGGATGAGGTCAGTACCAGGAAAGTCAATATAAGCAGGAAGAGCAGCCACAGGGTTATTCCAGAAACAAGCCAGTGGCCAGTTCAATAGCAATGTCAATAGGAAATCACACAGTATAGATCCTCATATGAACAGAATAACAGGCAAGTCAGGAATCAGTAATCATAAATCCCCTGCCTAGTTCTGGAATTGGACACATAGTCAGAAGCCTGATTAGCTTGCCTTCCAGTCACACTGACAAGTCGACCAGCCTGGCCTTCGTTAGTCGGCATAGCAACACTCCCAGCAAGGCATAGTGGTTTGGCTGTATACATTCCTGACAGGTATTTTATTAAGTAGAATCACTAGGGAACTAGTAACCTACTTAAGAAAACAGATTGCCATCTGCTTCGGACTAGTAGCTTACCAAGCTCATTCTCTTACTATATCCAACTATCTCCTCATGGCCAAACTAGGGGCCCCATTCTCCAGAACAGTATGGATCCAGAGGTGAGATGCCCACATATTATTTATGACTATGTATATATGATAATTGTATGATAGGAATTAGTGTTGAGAGAAGCAAAGCATGCAATGTGGAATTCTGTCTGAAGTTTAGGAAAACTTTGATTCACAACTAATCCAAATTTCCTCACGCTTCATGGTAACAAATCACAAGTGCAGGGAGAGTGCAGGGAGACTTATTCTTTGTCAACCGTGAACTAAGATATGTAATTCAATACCAATAAGGAGGAAGCCTTATGATTCCAGTGCCAGCGTGCCAACTAATACCATCCAATCTGTACCACTTAGGGGGGCCTGCTCTTAATGATAACAATCCTCATCTTTTACTGGCTTTACTTCTTCCAAATGGTACTTCAAAGTCTCCATGTCCTAGAAAAGTCAGCAACATGCAGAGAGAGGAAGAGCTGGATGTTCCTGACATATTCTCATCAATATTAGATTATGTTGTAAAGGAGGAAAAGAAGATGCCATAAAAAGGGCTCTCACCTATAGGGCAGGAGAACGCTGGGTTTGGAGAAGTGGGTATTCCAGAACTGAGTTGTATTCTAGGTTTACTGTCAAATAACCTGCAGGAGATTCCAGGCCATAACAGCAATAATTTTCAGTTACTGTATTATACAGACATGAGACCCACTGGATCTTCAAGAACCAAGTGGGTCTGGGTAAAAAAAAATAATTTAAAAAGTGAAAAAATGAAAAACACATTTATCACTGAATAGAAATTAAAAAAATAAAATACACTACACATATTTTCTATCGCCGCATCCGTAAAAACCTGCTCTATAAAGATATCACATGACCTAACCCCTCAGATGAACACCTTAAAAAAAAAAAAGGATGGTGTAAAAAAGCAATTTTTTGTCACCTTACATCACACATAGTGTAATAACAAGCGATCAAAAAGGCGTATGCCTCCCAAAATAGTACCAATCAACCGCCATCTCATCTCACAAAAAAATGAGCCCCTACATAGTGCAATCACCTAAAAAAATAAAAAAAATATGTCTCTCAGACTATGGAGACACTAAAACATAATTTTTTTTTTCTAAACTGTTGATATTGTGTTAAAGTAAAATAAATTAAAAAAAAGTATACATCTTAGGTATTGCCGTGTCCGTAAAAACCTGCTCTATAAAAATATCACATGATCTAACCCCTCAGGTAAATACCGTAAAAAAATAAAATAAAAACAGTGTCAAAAAAACATTTTTTGTACCCTCACATCACAAAAAGTGTAATAGCAAGCGATCAAAAATTGATACAAAACAGTGCCAATCAAACCATCATCTCATCCCACAAAAAATGATACCCTACATAGGACAATCACCCAAAATATAAAAAAATATGACTCTCAGACTATGGAGACATTAAAACGTGCTGTTTTTTGTTTCAAAAATGATATTATTGTGAAAAACTTAAATAAATAAATAAATAGTATAAATATTATGTATCGTCGCGTCCATAACAACCTGCTCTATAAAACTAACACATTACCTAACCACTCAGGTGAACACAGCAAAATAAAATATATAAATACGGTGTCAAAATCCATTTTTGTCACCTTACATAACAAAAAGTGTAATAGCAAGCGACCAAAATGTCATATGCACCCCAAGATACTACCAATCAAACCGCCTTCTCATCTCGCAAAAAATGAGCCCCTACATAGGGCAGTCTCCCAAAAAAAATAAATAAATAAATAACTATGGCTTTCAGAATGTGGAAATTTGGTGTTTCTGCAAACTAAAGGATCAGGGCAATAAATATTGAGTTTTGTTTGGCTGTTAACCCTTGCTTTGTTAAAAAATGGAATGAAATGGAAACTTTGCCCAAAAATTGAAATTCAGAAATTTTATCTCCATTTGCCATTAACTCTTGTGGAACACTTAAAGTGTTAATGATGTTTGTAAAATCAGTTCTGAATTCCTTGAGGGGTGTAGTTTCTAGAATGGGGTCATTTTTGGGTGGTTTCTATTGTGTAATACTCACAAATTGACTCCAGACCTGAACTGGTCCCTAAAAAGTGGATTTTTGAAAATTTTCAAGATTTGCTTCTAAACTTCTAAGCCTTGTAATGTCTTCAAATAATAAAATGTCATTCCCAAAATGATCCAAACATGACGTAGACATATGGGGAATGTGAATGAATAACTTTTTTTTGGCAGTATTATTATGTATTATAGAAGTAGAGAAATTTTTGGTAAATTTTGTATTTTCTTATAAATAAAAATTTATTTTTTTGACTCCATTTTACTAGTGTTATGAAGTACAATATGTGACAAAAAAACAGTCTCAGAATGGCCTGGATAATTAAAAGCATTTTAAAGTTATTCACACATAAAGTGACAATGGTCAGATTTGCAAAAAATGGCCTGGTCTTTAAGGTGAAATATGGCCGTGTCCTTAAGGGGTTAAGTATCACATGTTAAATTATTTACCTTCACTCAGGAGTTATAATATAATGTGAAATTAACATTTATACTTTTAATTCAGCTACATTTGATTAAAGTTAACAATTTAAATGACCATATTATCATGAAGTAGATATAATTAGAAAATACAGGGCATTAATATTTCAGAGCATCACATAATATTCCACACCTCTGAACTGACAAAAGATACAACCTGTGAATTATTTCAGGGATTCAACAAATGCACTAAAATTAATTATGCCTTTCCAATGTTTTCATCATTTCAGCGGCTGATTATCAGTGACACCTAGCAGACACCAGGTTGATTGGATGTTGTGAAAACAGCTCCTATATAGTTTGCCATTTAAAAGATGGTGGAAAGGTGATTTTTCATGCTCAGAAAATAGGTAATTATAATTAGTGCAGTAAATATTACTATTACTAGTGAGCTATTCTTAACTTTCAAGGATAGTACCACCCTATTGCTGACAGTGTAAGTACATTGAAGTCAGAGGGAGCAGTGCTGCAGTGATGAGAGCAGTCCCCTATGATGCTGATGGTGCTTAATAGTTCTGGTGCCGACTTCCAAAAAGAAATCTGTACCCGAACAGCAGATTAGTGTGTGTGTGTGGGGGGAGGGAGGTTGTTAGGAAAAAGAAGGATCAACAATTAGATTTCAATATACCCATTATTTTGTTCTTAGGGGAAAAATCTACCATCAGAGGCATCTGGCACTGATTCCATATCAAATCTCACATGCCCAAACACTGTAATTTCTTAAAAATTTTGAGAACTTTTTGAACATATTATTTGGGAAGTGTGACTGATACACTGATGTAGTAAAACAGAAGTCATGATGATTCATAGTATCTGAAGATGTGAAATACACTACAAAGCCAATGGTGTTGAGACACAACTCTCAATCATTGAATTCAGCTGTTTCATTTAGTCCTATTGCCACAGTTGTAGAAAATCAAGCCATTATCCATGTAGTCTGCTTTTAGACACATTTGTTACCGAATGGCTCATTCTAAAAAGCTCACTTAATTCCGGTGTGGTCCTATAATAAGCTATGACCACTGCAACAGTTTAGTTCCTTAAACAACTTCCTTTCTCGATATTCCACAATCAACTGTTAGTGGTATTATTGCAAAGTGGAAGCATTTAGGAACCACAGCAACCCAACCACAAAGTAGTGGACAATTTAAAGTTAAAGAGTAGGATTGCCAAATGAGATACATAAAAGTTAGAGATGTTAGAGAACGGATTTCTAAAAAATTTGATTGGGTCATTTCAACGAATTTTCCAAAAACATTCAATTCGATCCAAATTTATTTGTGACAAATTGCATTAAAAAACTGCTATTTCCTGGCTGCAGAGAGCCTGTAAAGTGGTGTAGAACACTGTGACTTGCAGTAACACGCATAGGAGTCTGCTATAGTAATGAAACAATACTGTGATTTCATATGACATTCAGATGACAGGAGTCGCTCTTAGAATCACTTCACATGTCACTCATTTGATCAATTACGGAGCTAAAACTGACCAAATAACTCAAGTGTGAACTGAGCATTACAGGTCAATGTTAGCGCCAGATATAAAGAACCATGCAAAGGCACAAGATCCTACTATAGCGTGCAAGAGGGCACTCCTTTTTTACCATCGTCGGCTGATTCCACATAGATGTCCTACAGAACCTGTTCTATTACACACGTATACAAGTAGAGCCCCCCGACAGAGTGGAGAGGGTGTCAGTAGTAGGTTTGTGTTGACGTCACTGATTGTTTTGCCCTTCCTCTGATCCGTCAGAACAATAGCTCCTAAAAAACGGATCCTGTCTGTTGGGCATCTGCCTTCACTTGGTCAGCATTTGGTCCGTAATAAATCAGTATTGCTAAATACAAAAAAAAAAAAAAAATGGATTCAAAACAGAGATGGCACGTGAATGGAATCTGTGCATGTATTCTGTGTTTTGTACCCACTCCTGCTTTTGGCTACCAAATCATAAGTCAATTCTGATGCAAAATAGGGACCATGTCATATAGGCCTTACAGCTGCTACATATACAGGATCCGTTGTGCGTTTCATTTTCCTTCCCTCTGACAGATCAGAGGAAGGGTCAAATAAATAATGATGTCAACCAGGCCATAAAGGCAAAATAGTGGAGCAGTCATGGAGTGGGATAGTGTGGGAACAGCAGTAGAATTCCACAGAGTAGCCCAATGAAATAGTGGGGAGGTGGGTGGGCAATACCAGTACCAGCTGAAGATGGTGGGTGGCTGTAGGAGCACCTGGCAGCAGGTGTGGCATCAGGAAGAGGTCTGCATCACATCACTGCCATGGAGGTATGTATAAGTGTTTATATTTTTGTATATGGGACTATACTTGTTATTGGCACATGATGGAGGGGGGAGGGGGGGCATGGAGAGGCACTTACCAGCACATGATGGGGGGGCCATGGAGAGACACTTGTTACTGGCACATGGGGGGGGCATGGAGAGGCACTTGTTGCTGGCACATGATTGGGGGGGCATGGAGAGGCAATTGTTACTGGCACATGATTGGGGGCATCTTTGGGGGGGACCTCTTATTGGCATATTATTGTGGGGCATCTATGTGGGCACTTCTTACTGGCACATTATTGGGGGGAATCTATGGGGCCACTTCTTACTGGCACATTATTGGGGGGCACTATGGGGGCTTCTACTGAGGCCACAAAGAACGGGGTATTTTATATGGGGGGCTCTGTGTGGTACTAGTATTATCAGGGGGTTTATCTGTTTCTGCAGTATAGTATTGGGGAGCACAGCTGCACAGTATAGGGAGTAGCAGGATGATTTATCCAAAAGATGGGAGGATGATGGAAAAGTAGTAAACTAAGATTTCTTTTTTTTTTTTTGTCAAACTTCAGAGATGAAAAATGGCTGAGAAATGGTGAAAGGTGAGAAAGTCTGAAAGGTGAAGATGAGGAAATAGAACATCTACATTAAAGGAAATGTCACTGGATATAAGAGTTATGTGGGGCTGTATTACTCTATATTTCTGTAGTGATGGGAGCAGGAGCATAACGATTGTGGTCGCAGATGGTGCGACCTCGGGGTGGAGGGGTGGTGGTTTGTATTTGGGGGTCGAGCCCGAAGATGGGGCCCCAATTCAAAGGTTGCCCTGGGGCCCATAGAACTCTAATTATGCCACTGATAGTAGCTGAAACAGGTAGCCAGAGGGAACAGGTTTCTTTTGTCAAAGTGAACGTGTGGCACCGTGGACAATCTAATCTGATGCATTAGGCACTGGTGTTTGAAAATCCTGGCTGATCCATGCCTTATTCATCTTCACAAAGGTCAGTTTCTCCACATTTTGGGTGGACAGGCGAGTTCTCCTTGAAAGCTCCTTGAAACCAGGAAAGCTTGTCCAGGGCAAACTTGACCAGCTGCGGCCACAAATCGAGTTTGGCTGCCCAGTAGTCCAGGGGATCTTCGATGTGGGGTTAAAGGGTGCACTCCACAACTTGCTGGTTCAGGTTCTGCTCTATGTCTACCTGCTGCTGGTGAGTAGTTTGTTTAGTAGGCGGGTGAATAAAACTGCTCATCAGCGACTCTAGACTTAAGTTGCTGCTGATGTAGCTAGTACTGTCCACCCAAACCCCCACCCTCCAGCAGCCATGGCAGTGAAACGTGAGCTCAGAAGGCTCCCCCCCCCCCCCGTCAGACCTGTGTGAGGATGGGCGATGGGGCACAAAGGCAGCGGCCAACTGACTACATAGGATGTCTCGATAGTAGTTCAGTTTGTCCTCCCTCTCAGCGGGTGTAAAGAAAGCCCCCATTTTGTACTGGTGTTGAGGGTCTAACATGGTGGAGAGCCAGTAGTCATCACTCTGCCAAATGGTGACAATTTGGTTGTCACTACACAAGCAACTGAGCATGCTTCAGGCCATTTGCGCAAGTGACCTAGAGGGACTCCCTGCCTCCATCTCCACTGCATACTGCCACGGTATGTCTGGGTCATCTGCCTCATCTTCCTCATCGCCCTGTAGCTCCTCTGGAGGCTCCTGCTCCTCCTCTCCTGTCACCTGTATTGAAAAACCAGCTACGTCTATATGCATTGCTTGTTCTCAAATGTCCTCCTCTAGTTCAGCCCCCACAGGGATCATGGAATGACGTTGTTCATCCAGTGGTTAACATCAAAGTTACATAGGAGAGTACCTCTGTCCGGCTGTATCATTTAAAAAACATTTATGGTCTTTCTCTGTTCATATAATTGGTCCAACATATGGAGGGTGGAATTCCAATGGGTGGAAGGGTCACATATCAGCCTATGTTGGGGGATGCCGTTCTGCCGCTTCAGCTCAAGGAGGGTGTGCTTTGCGGTATACGAGTGGCTTAAGTGCATGCAAAGTTTCCTGGCCATTTTTAGGATGTCTTGCAGATGGAGTGAAGACTTCAGAAATCGCTTTACAACGAAATTGAACACGTGCGCCATGCAGGGCGCGTGGCTCACGTACGTATATTTCCTTTTTATACACCATGTAAATGGCTGTAGAACAATGTTACTTCACTGCTGAACGGCAGTCAATACATATATTTTTTTTTCTGATTAATTAACTCCACCCCCCCCCCAAAAAAAAAAAAAAAATAACAATCAGAATTCATCTCAGAAGGTCAATTAAGACATATTCTTTTTCCCATTTCTACACCCCAAAAAAAGAAATATAACAATCACAATTCACTGCAGAATAGCTAATTGGACGTAAGGTATATTTTCTTTTTATACACCACGTAAATGGCTGTAGTACAATGTACATTTTGACAATGAATGGGGACAAAACTGAAACGTTTTCTTCTGTTATTGAGATCTTATGACAGATCACGATAGCGGAATTGAAAACGCTAATGTGAAAGTAGCATAACAGGCCGAACTGGATGGACAGTTGTCTTTTTTAGCCTTATAAACTATGTTACTATGTTACAATTCACCGCAGAACGGTTAATGGAACATACGTATATTTTCTTTTAATACACCCCGTAAATGGTTGTAGTACAATGTTACTTCACCGCTGAACGGCAATTAAGATATATATATATTTTCTGATTAATTTTTTCCTATTACTACACTCCCAAAAAAGAAATACAATCACAATTCACCGCAGAATGGTTAATGGAACGTATGTATATTTCCTTTTAATATACCATGTAAATGGCTGTAGTACAATATAACTTCACAGCTGAACGGCAATAATTTTTTAAAAAAAAATTATTAATAAACTCCCTGCCAAAAAAAAAAAAACACAATTCACCACAGAACGGCAATTAGGATGTAATCTCTGTCCTATTACTACAAACCAAACAAACAAAATATAACAATCACAATTCCCCGCAGAACGGCTAATGGCTGTAGTACAATTTAACTTCACCGCCGATGGGAACTTATGACTAGAGATGAGTGAATTTCTCAAAAATTTGATTCGGCCGGTTCACCAAATTTTTTTAAAAGATTTGCTTCAATCCAAATTTATTTGTGGCGAATTATGTTTAAAAAGTCCTATTTCCGGGCTGCAGAGAGCCTTTATAGGGGTGTAGAACACTATGCCTTGCACTAACACGCATAGAGAGTCTGCTGTGATAGTGAAATAATACTGTTTGTCAGTATGACATGCAGATGACAGGGGTCGCTCTTAGAATCACTGCATACTTTACTTATTTGGGCAGTCACGGGCCAAAACTGATCAAATAACTGAAGTATCAACTCAGCCGATGTTAGCGTCAAGAAGAAGCCCAGTCCTTTACACCCTCGCCAGCTAATTCCACATAGATGTCTACAAAACCTGTTCTATTAAACACTTATACAAGTAGAGCCCCCCTGACAGAGTGGAGAGGGTGTCAGCATCAAGTTTGTTAACGTCACTGATTGGTTTTCCCTTAATCTGATCCGTCAAAACATTAACCCACAAAAAACGGAACCTGTCTGTGGAGCATCCGCCTTCACTATGTCAGAATTTGCTCAATAATCCATCAGTATTGTGCCAAAAAAAACAGGATTGGATCTAAAACAGAGCTGACATGTGAATAGAATATTTGTATGTCTTCTGTGTTTTGCACCCACTCCCGCTTTTGGCTACCAATTTATAAGCCAATTCTGATGGGACCATACAGGCCTTACTGCTGCTAAAGAGACAGGATTTGTTGTGCGTCTCATTTTTCCTTCCTTCTGACAGATCAGAAGAAAGGTCAGAAAAATGATGATTTCAGCCAGGCCAAAAGCCAAAATAGTGGATCAGTCGTGAAGTGGGGAGGGTGGGAACAGCATGAGAAGTCCACTGAGTGGACCTATGACATAGTGGTGAAGGAGGAGACCACAAAAATGCCCAATGAAAGGTTCTGGAGGTGGAAGCAGTATGAGGAGGCAACTGAGTGGCACAATGACAGAGTCTGGAGTTGGCAGCAGCATCAGGAGAAGGCCACTGGATGGCACAATGACAGAGTTTTGAGGTGGCGGCAGCAGCAGCATCAGGAGAAGGCCACCAAGTGGCAAAATTGCAGAGTCTGCAGTATGAGGAGGCCACAGAGTGGCAATACGACGAGAGATTACCAAGGTAGCAGTAGCATGAGGAGGCCACAGAGTGGCAAAACGAGAGATTGCGGAGGTGTCAGCAATATAAAGAGTCTACAGAATGGTACGACTACGAGAGATTGCGGAGGTGGAAGCAGCATGAGTAGACTCTGACAGTGTCCACCTGACAGTGGCACAATGACAGAGTCTTGTGGTGGCAGCAGCATGATGAGGCCACAGAGTTGCAAAATGACCAAATTTGGAGGTGGCAGCAGCATGAGATGGCCACAGAGCAGCACAATGACAGAGTCTGAAGGTAGTAGCAGCATGAGTGGGCCACAGAGTGGCACAATGACAGAGTGTGTAGGTGGCAGCAGAATGAGTAGTTCACAGAGTGGCACAATGAAAGTGTGGAGGTGGCAACAGCATGAGTAGGCCACAGAGTGGCACAATGACAGAGCGTGGAGGTTGCTGCAGCATGAGTAGGCTGCAGAGTGGCACAATGAAAGAGTCTGGGGGTGGCAGCAGCATGAGGAGGCCACAGAGTGGCACAATGACCAAGTCTGGAGGTGGCAGCAGCATGATTAGTCCAGACAGTGGCAGAATGACAGAGTCTGGAGGTGGCAACAGCATGAGTAGGCCACAGAGTGGCACAATGACAGAGTCTGGAGGGGGCAGCAGCATGAGTAGGGCAGAGGGTGGCACAATGACAGAGTCTGGAGTTGGCAGCAGTATGTGGAGGCCAAAGAATGGCAAGACAATGAGAGATTGTGCAGGTGGCAGCAAGAGGAGGCCACAGAGTGGCACAATGACGAGAGATTGTGGAGGTGGCAGCAGCATGAAGAGGCCACAGAGTGGCACGACAATGAGAGATTGCAGAGGTGGCAGCAACATGAGAAGTCCAGAGAGTGGCACAATGACAGTGTCTGGTGGTGGCAGCAGCATAAGTAGGCCACAAAGTGGCACAATGACTGAGTCTGGAGGTGGCAGCAGCATGAGGAGACCACAGAGCGGCACAATGACAAAGGGTGGAGGTGTCAGCAGCATGAGTAGGCCAGAGAGTGGCACAATATCAGAGTCTGGAGTTGGCGTCATCAGCAGCATCAGGAGATGGCCACCGAGTGGCACAATTACAGAGTCTGGAGTTGGTAGCAGTATGTGGAAGCCACAGAGTGGCACAACGATGAGAGATTGCGTAAGTGGCAGCACGCTGAAGAGGCCACAGAGTGGCACAACGATGAGAGATTTCAGAGGTGGCAGCAGCATAAGTAGTCCAGAGAGTGGCACAATGACAGCGTGTGGAGGTTAAATATAAAGTAGAAGAGTGGCACTCACCGGATCTCATGGTCACCCAGAATGCAACAGCCCGTCTGGAGTCCTAGATCCCCAAAGACTCCTATACATGTAGTCCAATGAAAAATGGCAAAAGCAGCATATCCGGAAAAAATCCCTTTATTGGGGACTGCTCACATAAAAAACGTGAGTACAAAAAAGTTGCTACGTTTCGGCTATTCCCAAGCCTTTATCAAGCACACTGTGATCAATCCATGTTCAATTTTATAAAGCGTAAGCCACACCTCCTCTCCTAAGCGTGGTCAATCGCGCCGTGTACCACATCACATACATACAGTGGCTTAACTAGAAATGATTGGGCCCCACAGCAAATTTTTGAATGGGGCCCCCTCCCCCAGTAATTTTTTCACAACCAATTCTTTTCATGCCACCCCCTTTCCTGTGGCTAGTAAAGATCGCTCTCTCAGACCAGGCCCGGCAGCTGTTCCATCCGTTTTCTACACTGTCTGTACTGCCACTGTATATAATTTCATTGTGTAATAATGTTGAGGGGCCCTGACAAAATCTTTTAGTACTTCTCCTCCTCTCGGATGGGCCCCTTCTGGGTCAGGGCCCCAAAGCAGCCGCTTCCCCTGCTTCCCTTATAGTTACGCCCCTGCATACATATCATCAATCTATATAATAGTAAGTATCACAATAATATAAGTGCAAAAAGTGCTTATATCAAACACCTTTCTCACCCGCTACATCAGATAGACCCAGCGTCCCTCGATACCGCATGGTAGCGAGTCTCCCTGTAGCCAGTGCGCATGTCAGGGGAGGAGGAGGCAGTGTGTCACTCCCTCAGTCACATGATCGCAGACGCTCTCGTCTATGCGATCTTCGGATACCTGTGCACACCTCCTTCTCAACCCGGCCGCTCTTCTCGTCACTAGGGACGCCTCGCCACCACACTTTATCCACAGGCTGTAATAGGAAGCTTGTGCTGTGTATATATACTTCACAGCAATCTGTACAAAAAACAAGGGATCCCTCAAACCAATGAGCTCAGTGCACTACCATCGTGCATAATAGTGAACCAATTAACAAATATTAAAGCGGTTAAAAAATGGGAATAAAATCATCATACTGGGTACAGATATCACATAATAACTTGAATGCATTAAATATTACCCACATTAAATTCAATATTCATCCCATGGGGTTGGAATGCCTTCAATTCAAAAATCCATCTGAGCTCTTTTTTCCGTAGGGCTCGATCTTTGTTGCCCCCACGTTTCAATTTGCCCACAGAATCAATTATGCAAAAACGCAATTGGTTAACAGAGTGTGCACGCTCCACAAAGTGCTTAGCTGCGGGCTTATCCAACAGGCCCCTTCTGATGTTACTTTTATGAGAATTAATTTGTTCCCGTGCCTCCATTGTGGTCTCACCTATATAGATAAGGCCAAACGGGCACGTGATCATATAAATGACATCACAGGATCTGCAAGAATAAAACTCTCTAATCTTTTAGGATTTTCCACTGTACGGATGGGCAAAGGTATCTGCTTTTACCATGTTCCCACAGTTGCAGCACCCAAGGCAGGGATAACACCCCAATTTTCTTGGTGCCAGATACCTCTGTCCATCCCCACGGGAATCCCTTGCCTCTGTCTTCACTAACCTATCACGTAAGTTGGTGCCCCTTTTGTACGCCATCATAGGTAAACTCTCCTGAATCGTGGGTAATCCCTTTTGTAAAATGTGCCATTCATTGCGTAAAATTTGTGCAATCTCCCCACTATAGGCACCAAACGTGGAGACAAAGAGGATCCGTTGCACTCCCGGTCAACATCTGCCACTTTTCGCTTAATTTTTTGTACCAATCCCTGGGAGTATCCCCTATCAAGGAATTTCTTCCCCATCTCATCAACTCTCTTATCAAATTGGTCATCACTAGATACAACCCGTCTCACTCTTAACATTTAGCTCCAGGGTAAGGATTGAATCATCCGACGCGGATGGTTGCTATCATATCTCAATAGATTGTTTCTATCAGTTGGTTTATTAAAGATATCTGTCGTGACTACCCCTTCATCAATATGGACCATCACATCCAAAAATTGTAGTTCTGTTGAAGATGCTGTCATGGTGAATGCCAACCCTGGGACCAAATCATTGAGGTGCTGGTGAAACGATTGTAATTCCTCCGGGGTGCCCCCCCCCCCTCGATCACAAAGATGTCGATGTGGCGCCACCAGCATCGGGCCCCCCCAAAGTGGGTCGACCTGTAATTCAGTCTGTCCTCCACGTACGCTATGAACATGTTAGCATACGTGGGTGCCACGTTCGACCCCATGGCAACTCCACGTTGCTGTTGGTAAAAGGTGTCCCCAAAACGGAAGTAATTCTGCCTCTGGACTACCTCAAGGAGGTGGAGGACAAACTTACAGCTACCTGGGGAGAGCCCGGTGCCGGCCAGGGCCACATCGACGACATTTAACCCAAAAGCGTGGTCAATGGACGTGTATAGCGAAACCACGTCGAAGCTGACAAGAATTGGGCGAGTAGGTAAGCTCAGATCCCTGAGTTTCACCAAGAAATGACTCTAATGTAGGAGGGGGTGCTGGTGGCATGAACACATAAAACCTTGTCAAGAAAGATCGCTATATTGGTAAACACCGATCCCCTCCCCGACACGATAGGTCGATAGGGGGATCGACAAGGCTTTTATGAATCTTGGGAAGTACATTGAACAGCGGAGTAACCGGATGCAGTATCCTGAGAAATTCACTGACACCCTTGTCAATGATGCCCTCTGTGAGGGCTTCATCAATAATTTTCTCTAAGATACGCATGATTTCCCACTTGGGATCATTTTATAATATTATGTATACTTCCCGGTCACTCAGCTGTCTATGCACCTCCCGGTTTTAACCAGCCGTGTCCATCACCACCACCGCCCCCCTTGTCTGCTGATTTAATCGTAAGGACCTCATTGCATTCAAGTTGTATCAAAGCCTCCCGCTCGCCTCTCGTCAGGTTCGGCGTGGTAACTCCTCCCTCCCTCTTCTTTTTCCCACCTCTGGGGTCAGCACTCCTCCCCATTTGGACTAGGTGTTTTTAATTAGCCTTAGTTGCAAGGGGTTTATAAACTCCTACTATCTCTCAGATGCATTTCCTGAGGGTCGTGACTGGGTGAGCTCTTTGCATTCGTTCACATGGTGCAGTACTGCGTGTCTGCCATTGCTGCCTCGGTGCTGTGCTGGCGGGGCGGTGGGCCCCAGAGCCAAGGAGGCTTTGCTGCACAGTGGGGTTGCTGTGTGGCTCCTGGGTCCCGCTGTCTGCTGCTGGTGCGGTGCTGGGGCGCCGGTGGTCGCCGCGCACGGCTGCGCCATTTATAGGTCAGAGTAGTTTCCCACTTGCAGAGGCATCCTTGTCGTGGAAAGTGGGCTTATGCTCTTTGATCAAACTGTAAACTAATGCCTCTTATGCATAGTATGCAATGTATTACAAATTTGGCGGATATGCCACGTAATTTTGCTGCGACAGTCGTTATATCAAAAGCATACTGTTGAGGATGTGCGATCCAGATTCACTCTCTAGTATATATTGTAATTTTCTATTTTCTTTTTCCCACCTCTGGGGTCAGCACTCCTCCCCATTTGGACTAGGTGTTTTTAATTAGCCTTAGTTGCAAGGGGTTTATAAACTCCTACTATCTCTCAGATGCATTTCCTGAGGGTCGTGACTGGGTGAGCTCTTTGCACTCGTTCACATGGTGCAGTACTGCGTGTCTGCCATTGCTGCCTCGGTGCTGTGCTGGCGGGCGGTGGGCCCCAGAGCCAAGGAGGCTTTGCTGCACAGTGGGGTTGCTGTGTGGCTCCTGGGTCCCGCTGTCTGCTGCTGGTGCGGTGCTGGGGCGCCGGTGGTCGCCGCGCACGGCTGCGCCATTTATAGGTCAGAGTAGTTTCCCACTTGCAGAGGCATCCTTGTCGTGGAAAGTGGGCTTATGCTCTTTGATCAAACTGTAAACTAATGCCTCTTATGCATAGTATGCAATGTATTACAAATTTGGCGGATATGCCACGTAATTTTGCTGCGACAGTCGTTATATCAAAAGCATACTGTTGAGGATGTGCGATCCAGATTCACTCTCTAGTATATATTGTAATTTTCTATTTTCTTTTTCCCACCTCTGGGGTCAGCACTCCTCCCCATTTGGACTAGGTGTTTTTAATTAGCCTTAGTTGCAAGGGGTTTATAAACTCCTACTATCTCTCAGATGCATTTCCTGAGGGTCGTGACTGGGTGAGCTCTTTGCACTCGTTCACATGGTGCAGTACTGCGTGTCTGCCATTGCTGCCTCGGTGCTGTGCTGGCGGGGCGGTGGGCCCCAGAGCCAAGGAGGCTTTGCTGCACAGTGGGGTTGCTGTGTGGCTCCTGGGTCCCGCTGTCTGCTGCTGGTGCGGTGCTGGGGCGCCGGTGGTCGCCGCGCACGGCTGCGCCATTTATAGGTCAGAGTAGTTTCCCACTTGCAGAGGCATCCTTGTCGTGGAAAGTGGGCTTATGCTCTTTGATCAAACTGTAAACTAATGCCTCTTATGCATAGCATGCAATGTATTACAAATTTGGCGGATATGCCACGTAATTTTGCTGCGACAGTCGTTATATCAAAAGCATACTGTTGAGGATGTGCGATCCAGATTCACTCTCTAGTATATGTGGTAACTCTTCCCTTAGCCTCACCCAAATGTCTGATTTGCCGTGAGACTATGTTTATGTAGGACTCTACATGATTATTTTGGGAGGAGTGGACGCTTAAGTCCAATGCTTTTAATGCAAAATCAACACCACCACCAGCATTTCGTGTCAGTCCCTTGTTGCAATCTCAACAATCTATAGAAACGATGTAAGTCAAATTCCAAATCAAACCAGTTCCTCTCCTGTTCAGGACAGAAAGATAAACCACAACCTAACACTTTCAATTGGTCATTGATCAGTTCACTGGATGAAATGTTCACGACCAAATTATTGGTTACATTTGTCTGCGTCTCGGGATTCTCCCCCGTGGTCCCTTGTTGGATGGTGGAAGTGGATCCTTTCTGTGATCTATGGTGTTTCCTTCCCCCTCTACGGCACCGTCTCCTGCACTAGGTTGGGAGGGTCCTAAAAAACTGTTTTATTCGTTTCATCTGAAAATTCTTAATCACTCGTGGGGAAATCAAAAAGACTCTGATCAAATTTTCTCCCCTTCCTCCTCCGTGGTTTGTTCTGCGTCTGTTGTTGCCATGTATATATGTGGCCCCCCTGGTAATCCTCCAAGTCACGGTGCCATTTGTCCCTTTTCATTTTTTCAACCTCTGTCTTGTAATGCTGTATATAGGTTTTAATTTTCTCCATGAAGGGTGTGAAATCATCACTACTTAACAGACTCTGAATTTGTGTTTCCAATCCATTCATGGACTGTTTTACCCCTTCTATTTCACGACAGAGAAAATCGATGTTAAGCAGCATCAGTTCAAAGGCATATTTGTTATTAATACTCAAATTTTTTACAGAACTCCTCATTGTTGGGGAAGAGAGTCGGTCTGAGATGGGATCTCAATCCCCTGGGTATCCGCTGTTAAGATTATACTTGCAGATCCCGTGATGTCATTTATAGGATCACGTGCCCGTGTGGCCTCATCTATATAGGTAAGACCACAATGGAGGCACGGGAACAAATTAATTCTCATAAAAGTAACATCAGAAGGGGCCTGTTGGATAAGCCCGCAGCTAAGCACTTTGTGGAGCGTGCACACTTTGTTAACCAATTGCGTTTTCGCATCATTGATTCTGTGGGCAAATTGAGATGTGGGGGCGACAAAGATCGGACCCTACGGAAAAAAGAGCTCAGATGGATTTTTGAATTGAAGGCACTCCAACCCCATGGGATGAATATTGAATTTAATGTAGGTAATATTTAATGCATTCAGGTTATTATGTGATATCTGTACCCAGTATGATGATTTTATTACATGTTCTGTTTTTTAACCGCTTTAATATTTGTTAATTGGTTCACTATTATGCACGATGGTAGTGCACTAAGCTCATCGGTTTGAGGGATCCCTTGTTTTTTGTACATATTGCTGTGTAGTATATATACACAGCACAAGGTTCCTGGTACAGCCCGTGGATGAAGTTTGGTGGCGAGGCGTCCCTAGTGAAGAGAAGCGTGGCCGGGTTGAAAAGGAGGCGTGCACAGGTATCCGAAGATTGCATAGACGAGAGCGTCTGCAATCATCTGACTGAGGGAGTGACGCACTGCCTCCTCCCCTGACATGCGCACTGGCTACAGGGAGACGCGCTACCATGCGGCATCGAGGGACGCTGGGTCTATCTGATGTAGCGGGTGACAAAGGTGTTTGATATAAGCACTTTTTGCACTTATATTATTTACTTATATGCTGACTTTGCCACTTTTCATTTGACTACATAGTGTGGAGGTGGCAGCAGGATGAAGAGGCCACAGATTGGCACGACGACAAGAGATTGCAGAGGTGGCAGCAGCGTGATTAGTCTAGAGAGTGGCAGAATTACAGAGTTTGGAGGTGGCAGCAGCATGAGTAGGCCACAGAGTGGTGGCACAAAGACTGAGTCCGGAGGTGGCAACAGCATGAGGAGACCACAGAGCGGCACAATGACCGAGTCTGGAGGTGGCAGCAGCATGATTAGGCCAGAGTGGCACAATGACAGAGTCTGGAGGTGGCAGCTGCATAAGTAGGCCACAGAGTGGCACACTGACAGAGTGTAAAGGTAGCAGCAGCATCAATAGGACAGAGAGTGGAACAATGACAGAGTGTGTAGGTGGCAGAGTTCTGGTTGCAGAGTGCTGTTGCATTTTTTTGTTTGTAAGTATAATTGCCATAGCTACGTGCAGCTGCATACAAGGACGTGCTGACTGACCCCCCCTTGTGTTTCTGTTTAGTATGTGTTGGAGGTGTGGCAACCTTCTCTTCAGTCGTGCACACCTGACTAGTTTGTCTGCCCTAGAGGCTGGTTTTTAATCAGAGTGAGTATAAAGCTGAATGTGCATTCACAGTACCTGCTAGTAGCCATCTGGCTCCAGGAGGAGTGCACAGTGGGCTCAGCATGCATGTTGGTACCTGCATTCCTGGATCTAATGGAGGCTGTTACAGCACCAGAAAGGGTTAATAAGTATGGTTTATCCCAGCATGCATGCTGGGCCCACACTCCCTGGATTTTATGTGGCTGTCATGGCCCATAACAGGTAAGATTCGGCGTTAGGAGGATTTTATGTGGCTGTCATGGCCCATAACAGGTCAGATTTAGCGTTAGTACCACTCACGGGACAGCCTTGGCGTGGCTAGTGGCTTATTACCCTTTGATCAAAAAGTACACTAATGTCCTCTTATAGCTTCTATCTTGGGCAGAGTTCTGGTTACAGAGTGCTGTTGCATTTTTTTGTTTAGAGTGTGTAGGTGACAGCAGCATGAGTAGGCCACAGAGTGGCACAATGACAGAATCTGGAGGTGGCATTAGCATGAGTAGGCCACAGAGTGGCACAATGACAGAGTGTGGAGGTGGCAGCAGTATCAGTAGGTTAGATAGTGGCACAATAGCAGAGTGTGTAGTTGGCAGCAGCATGAGTAGGCCACAGAGTGGCACAATGACAGAATCTGGAGGTGGCATTAGCATGAGTAGGCCACAGAGTGAAACAATGATAGAGTGTGGAGGTGGCAGCAGCATGAGGAGACCACAGAGTGGCTAGGTGACATAATGTGGAGATGGCAGTAGTAGCAGCAGTAGCATCAGGAGGATACCACAGAGTGGCAAGGTGACATATTTTGGAGATGGCAGCAGCAGCTGCATCAGGAGACCACAAAGTGACCAGGTAACAGAGTGGGGCGGTGAGTGGCAATACCAGTACCTGTTGACGAAGGTGGGTGAAATAAAGAGCACTTGGCATCAGATGTGTGGTATCAGGCGGGTTGCAGCATCAGAGTCGTAGCTGAGGCAGGGAGTCTGAAGAAACCGGTCTCTTGTATCAAAGTGTTGTTGTGGCACTATGGATGATCTAGTCTGACTCATCAGGAAATGGTGGTTGGAAATTCTGGCTGATCCATGCCTGATTCATCTTGACAAAGGTCAGTCTCTCCACATTGTGGGTGGACAGGCGAGTTCTTCTTGGGGTAACTATGGCCCCCACCGCACAAAACACCGGCTCTTATGCCCCACTAATGGCCGGGCAGTACAGCTTTTCTAGCGCAAACTCTGCTAGTTGTGGCCATAAATCCAGTTTGGCTACCCAAGAGTCCAGCGGATCTTCAATGTGGGGTGGCAGGGTGCAGTCCAGGTATGAGACCACCAGCTGGTTCAGGTCCTGCTCCAGGTCTACCTGCTGCTGCTTCTGGTGAGTAGTTTCTTCACTATGCGGGTGAAGAAAGCTACACATCAGCGACTGTAGGCTGCTGCTGATGGAGCTGGTGCTGCTTCTGCCACCCCACCCCTCCCCAGCAGCCATGGCAGTGGAACATGAGCACAGAGGGCCAACCCCGGTCAGACCTGCGAGAGGATGGACGATGGCGCAGATAGCGGCCAACTGACTACATAAGATGTCTCTGTAGTAGTTCAGTTTGTCCTCCCTCTCGGTGGGTTTAAAAAATGCCCCCATTCTGGACCGGTAGCGAGGGTCCAACAAGGTGGCGAATCAGAAGTCATCCCTTTGCTGAATGGTGACAATTCAGCTGTTACTATGCAAGTAAGTAAGCATGCATTGTGCAAGTGACTCGGAGGGACTCCCTGCCTTCATCTCCACTGCATACTGCCACGGTGTGTCTGGGTCCTCGTCTTCCTCATTGCCCTGTAGCTCCTCTTGCTGCTCCTGCTGTCCTGTCAGCTGAGTAGAAAAAACACCCAATTGGCTACACATTGCCTGTGCTCCAATGTCCTCCTCCCCCTCCTCCTCCTCTTCCAGTTCAGCCCCCACAGGGCTCATGTGGCCGTGAGATCGGGGAGCAATGTCTCTTGTCCCCTGACCAGCCATTGTTACCACTATCTGTTCCAGGACACAAAGCAGTGGAATGACATCGTTCATAACATAGTCCTGGAGTCTGACAAATAACGTGGCATCCTCAAAGGGCCTGAGCTAATGGTAGGTGTCACACATGAGCTGCCACTGGCTGACATCGAAGTTAAACAGGGGAGTACTCGTATCCACTTGCATCATCAAGAAATCGTTGATGGCCTTTCTCTGTTCGTATTGTCGGTCCAACATATGGAGGGTGGGCATTTTTAGGATGTCTTGCAGATGGGTGGAAGACTTCAGGAATGGCTTGACAACCAGATTGAACACGTGTGCCATGCAGGGTGCATTGCTCAGCCTTCCTTGATGCAGTGCCTACACCATGTTCTTCCCGTTGTCAGTCAACATGGTTGCAATTTTCAGTTGTCGCGTAGAAAGCCAGGATTCGATTCCTTGGAGCATCAGACGGAGAAGTTCCTGCCCTGTGTGACTCTGTTCGCCAAGGCAAACCAAGTGCTGAACAGCATGACACCGCCGAGCCCTGCAAATGTAGTATGCTGGAGGGGAACTGTGTGAAGGCTGAGGACATGCTGGAGAATGAGGAGGCAGAGGCGGACATTGTCGTCCAATGGCGTGACAAGATGGAGGCAGAAGCGGTGTGACCTGTCCAAGTTGCTCGTGTGGCTGTGCAGGAACTACATTCACCCAGTGGGCCATAAAGGACATGTTTTGTCCCTGACCGTAGTTATAGCTCCCCCCGTCGGCCCTGCCATGCACTTTGGCAGACACCAACAGGCTGATCTAAAATATGTAATTTTTGTTGGACGGATAAAGGCCACTATACGCTTTAACAAGAAAACAATTAAAGAGTGAAGTGCGTATATATTTTTCTTGTAGTACTGAAATACGACCATATATGCTCTCACCAGGAATGACTGCAAGCATGCAGTATGTTTATATTTTTCGTGTATTACTAAAATACCGCCCTAAACTCTTTCAGCAGAAATGACTGCAAACGTGCAGTGCGTTTATATTTTTCGTGTATTACTGAAATTCCACCCTATACTCTTTCACCAGAAATGACTGCAAATGATTTTAGTGTAAATAGCAACCAAAGAGACCTGCGTATATATTTATCTTTTTCCACAGATAAAAGCCACTAAAGGCTTCAACATAGCACTTGAACCCGAATAAATAATTGCTGGAATGACAGAGCTGTATCATGAGACTATATGGATCCCCAAGTGATGTTTCCCTGCACTTGTAAATCACTTTTTATCACAATGAGGATTTTCCTCTGACTCCCCGTAGCATCTGCACATGTCTCTCCCTGTCTGTGAAACAATTCCTCTCACTATCCTTTCCCTGCACTAGGATATTGATTCTTTCCTTTTTTTTTTTTTACCAATTAGCTTTTCATTCACTCTCCCTAGGGCCTGCATACACGCCTGTCCCGCAACAAAGTACAATTGTGATTGGCAGAATCTAAGATGGCCACCATATCTCTGGGGCTGTGACATCACCGGGCTGGATGGCTGCTGATTGGATGCATGCATGGCATTATGGGTCATCCTGACTTCCCAGAGTTCCTTGCCTCACGTCCTCACACGTTTAGCCGCCACTTTAGCCGCCATGTTAGGAAAAATTACGGTTCATTACCACAAAGCGCAAGGTAATTTGTATTTGTTGCAAATCGAATTTTTCCTGAAATTCTAAACGAATTACTCTTCGTCAGCTTCAATTTGCTTATCTCTAGGTGTGATATACTTATAATATACTTTCTAAAATAGAAAGTATATAGTGCATTTGTATTGTGCAGCAGTTATATGCCTGTTGCCCCAAATAAACAGAGTGGTGTGATATAACTGTTGTGGCAAAAAAAATAATTGAGGGGTGTGATATACCTGCTTCCACAAAAAGTGATTAAGGGGTTCGATATACCTGCTTCCACTAAATATTGTTTGAGGGCTGTGATATACCTGCTTATACAAAATGCTGATTAAGGGGTTCGATATACCTGTTTTCACAAAATATTGATTGAAGCCTGCAATATACCTGCTTCCACAAAATACTGATTGAATGCTGCGATATACCTGCTTCCACTTAAAAACTGATTAAGGGGTTCGATATACCTGTTTCCACCAAATATTGATTGAGCCCTGCAATATACCTGTGTAACGGATCTCCTGGCACCCCCACTGGGTACCTCCATTGATGGATACTCCTATTGCTTCCCGAGGGCTCCAAGCACTCGAGTACCACCAGAGTGCCTGGTAAGTGTCGTTCAGCCAAAGCTCCTTCCATACCAGGCTCTCAAGTTCTGTCATCCACTCATTCAGGGGCTGCTCTCCCAGGAGGGGCATTCGCAGGGCTACTCACATCTGCAACCACTGCTCCTCACTGGGGAGACTCTCGCCCCACCGACGCTGTACTCCCTCCAGGGCCTCATGAAAGACGCCTTTCCGGACTGCATCACTCCAATCCGGGTCATCCTCCTCCACCTCGTAGAGGAACGCTGTTCAGGAACTAGCTGATTCCATACTGCTGTAGCCAGGGGCGTTGTACGGGTACTAGCGTTGCTCTCAACTTTGTAAATCCACAAATGGTGTCTCCGAGCTGCTTCTCCTCGCACCAGGGCACCATCCCACTGCTTGGCACAAATGTAATGGAAAAAGCTGCATCTATACTGGGGGAATGGTATACGCTGTATACTCCCCTGGCTATAATCCCTGAGCTCTTTTAGTAGCTTGTTATTGCATCAATATCTGAAGGAAGAGAGGGTCATCCACTGGAACCTGGAAACCTTGTCATAGATCCAGGGTTGGTAGAACGGTTCGTGGGAACAGCAGTACTTACGGTATCAATGCTTGGAGCATCCATCAACGGAGGTACCCAGTCAGTGTGCCAGGAGATCGTTACATTGGTGCCAAGCAGTGGGATGGCGTCCTAGTGTAAGGAGCACTAGAAGCATCCATCAATGGAGGTACCCAGTAGGGGTGTCAGGAGATCCGTTACAACCTGCTTCCATAAAATACTGATTAAGGGGCTTGATATACCTGTTTCCACCAAATATTGATTGAGGCCTGCGAGATACCTGCTTACACAAAATACTGATTAAGGGGTTTGATATACCTGTTTCCACCAAATATTGATTGAAGTCTGTTATATACCTGCTTCCACAAAATACTGATTAAAGGGTTTAATATACCTGCTTCCACAAAATACTGATTGAGGGCTGCGATATACCGGCTTCGACAAAATACTGATTAAGGGTTTCGATATACCTGTTTCCACCAAATAATGATTGAGGCCTGCGATATACCCGCTTCCACAAAATACTGATTAAGGGGTTTGATATAACTGTTTCCACAAAATACTGATTGACGGCTGTGATATACCTGCTTCCACAAAATGCTGATTAAGGAGTGTTTAAACTAGGAACTTGGGGGGAGGGTAATTACATTATAGAAGGGGAAGATAGTGCAGATAGAGACCAGGGGCGAGGTAGTGTGACTGTGGGAGGAATGGAAGGGGGGGCTAGAACAGTTCATATTGAAAGGTGTAGGGTAAAAAATACACATAAACCTCTCAACTTTATGTATACTAATGCCAGAAGCCTGACTAACAAGACTGTTGAACTGGAATAAGTGATGTTTGAGAAGGACTATGACATAGTGGGAATAACTGAGACATGGCTGGATGATAGCTATGACTGGGCAGTTAATATAAAAGGTTACAAACTGTTTAGGAAGGATTGTCAAAACCAGAGAGGGGGAGAGGGGGTTTGATATACCTGCTTCCACAAAATACTGATTAAGCGATTCAATATACCTGCTTCCACAAAATACTGATTAAGGGGTTCTATATACCTGATTCCACAAGATACTGATTGGGGGTTTATTATACCTGCTTCCACAAAATACTGATTGACAGCTGCAATATACCCGCTACCACAAAATACTGATTAAGGGGTTCGATATACCTGTTTCCACAAGATACTGACTAGGGGTTCGATATATATGTTTCCACCAAATATTGTTTGAGGCTTGCAAAATACCTGCTTCCACAAAATACTGATTAGGGGTTTGATATACCTGCTACCACAAAATACTGATTGACAGCTGCAATATACCTGCTTCCACAAAATACTGATTAAGGGGTTTGATATACCTGTTTCCACCAAATATTAATTGAGTCCTGCTATATACCTGCTTCTACAAAATACTGATTAAGGGCTGCAATATACCTGCTTCCACAAAATACTGATTACGGGGTTCGACATACCTTTTTCCACCAAATATTAATTGAGGAATGCGATAAACCTGCTTCCACAAAATACCGATTAAGGGGTTCGATATACCTGCTTCCACAAAATACTGATTATGGGGTTTGATATACCTGCTTCCACAAAATACTGATTATGGGGTTGGATTTACCTGCTCCTACAAAATACTCATTGAGGGCTGTGATATACCTGCTTTCACAAGATACTGATTATTTAGGGGTTCGATATACCTGCTTCCACAAAATACTGATTATGGGATTTGATATTCCTGCTTCCACAAAAAACTGATTAAGGAGTTTGATATACCTGTTTCCACCAAATATTGATTGAGTCCTGCTATATACCTGCTTCCACAAAATACTGATTAAGGGCTTCGATTTACCTGCTTTCACAAAACACTGATTAAAGGGTTTGATATACCTGCTTCCACTAAATATTGATTGAGGGCTGCAATATACCTGCTTCCACAAAATACTGACTAAGGGGTTTGATATACCTGCTTCCACTAAATATTGATCGAGTCCTGCTATATACCTGCTTCCACAAAATACTGATTAAGGGCTTCGATTTACCTGCTTTCACAAAACACTGATTAAGGGGTTTGATATACCTGCTTCCACTAAATATTGATTGAGGGCTGCAATATACCTGCTTCCACAAAATACTGACTAAGGGGTTTGATATACCTGCTTCCACTTAATATTGATTAAGGGCTTTGAAATACCTGCTTTCACAAAATACTGATTAAGGGGTTCGATATACCTGCTTCCACAAAATACTGATTGAGAACTGCTATATACCTGGTTCCACAAAATACTGATTATGGGGTTTGATATTCCTGCTTCCACAAAATATTGATTCAGGAGTGTGATATACCTGCTTCCACAAAATACTGATTAAGGGGTTTGATATACCTGTTTCCACCAAATATTGATTGAGTCCTGCTACATACCTGCTTCCACAAAATACTGATTAAGGGCTTCCATTTACCTGCTTCCACAAAATACTGATTACGGGGTTCGACATACCTGTTTCCACCAAATACTGATTGAGTCCTTCTATATACCCGTTTCCACTAAATACCGATTAAGGGGTTCGATATAGCCGCTTCCACAAAATACTGATTAAGGGGTTTGATATACTCGCTTCCACAAAATACTCATTGAGGGCTGTGATATACCTGCTTCCACAAAATACTGATTAAAGGGTTGGATTTACCTGCTTCCACAAAATATTGATTGAGGCTTGCTATTTTCCTGCTTCCACAAAATACTCATTGAGGGCTGTGATATACATGCTTCCACAAAATACTGATTAAGGGGTTGGATTTACCCGCTTCCACAAAATACTTATTGAGCGCTGTGATATACCTTCTTCCACAAACAAAAAATGTTAACAGCACTCTGCAACCAGAACTCTGCCCTGCCTCTATGACAGAAGCTGTAAGAGGTAGTTAGTGTACATTTTGATCAAAAGGTAATAAGCCACTAGCCACGCCAAGGCCCACTCGTGAGTGGTCCTAACGCCAAATCCTACCTGTTATGGGCCATGACAGCCACATAAAATCCAGGGAGTGCGGGCCCAGCATGCCTGCTGGGATCAACCGTACTTATTAACCCTTTCTGGTGCTATAACAGCCTCCATTAGATCAAGGGACGCAGGTACCAACATGCATGCAGAGCCCTCTGTGTACTCCACCTGACACCAGATGGTTACTAGCAGGCACTATGAAAGCAAGTTCAGTTTTGTATTCACTCTGATTAAAACCAGCCTCTATAGCAGACAAACTAGTCAGGTGTACACGACTGTGAAGGAGGCTGCCACACCTCCAACATATACTAAACAGAAACACAAATGGGGGTCAGTCAGCACAACATACCGATTAAGGGGTTTGATATACCTTTTTTCACAAAATACTGATTAAGGAGTTCGATATACCTGTTTCCACCAAATATTGAATGAGGCCTGCTATAGCTGCTTCCAGAAATTACTGATTAAGGCCTTCGATATACCTGTTTCCACCAAATATTGATTGAGGCCTGCGATATACCTGCTTCCACAAAATACTGATTGAGGGAAGGTACATAACTTTTACTGCCCACTGGGTGAACCTTCTGACGGTCGTCAAGCATGTAACCCGTGGCTCCTATGTGGATTAGGTGTTACTGCCAAGGATTGCATGCAGGCCTGCCTCTTCTTCTTCTCCTCCTACTCCATCCTCCATCTCCTCCTCGGCTGACTCCTCCTTTTCCACTGCTACCGCCTCTTCCTCTGTGCCTCCCAAGCTCCCCAGAACCTATTCAACGTCCCAGGTGAGACGTTGCCATGCTGTGCTGATGCTGTTGTGCCTGGAAGGCAACAGCCACACCTGTCCTGCATTGCTTTCAGCTCTGCGGTCACTGGCCAATCAGTGGCTAACCCAGCTCAATTTGACAGTTGGTAAAGTGGTGTGCGACAATGGGCCAATCTGCTTAGCGCTCTGAAACAGGGCAAAATGATACATGTGCCATGCATGGCACACGTCCTTAACTGAGTCTTGTAACGATTTGGGAAAATTTTAGAAGATCTTACACGACCATGCCTCACCTTGCTGATATTCAGCAGTGACACCACTTGCCCGTCAGATGTCTGCTTTGTGACAGCCCGCCACGCTGGAACTCCACTTTGTATATGCTTGATAGGCTGCTGAAGCATCAACATGCCGTTAACAATCACCTGTACGAACTCTGCAGCGGGACATGTTCTCGGTAGCTTGGTTTCTTTTCACCGCGCCAGTGGCTGCTCATGCGCGCGCATGCAGACTTCTGCGGCTATTTAATAAGATCACCAAACTGGGTGCCATCAGTGACATCGTACCTTACGTCTTCTCTCTGGAGCATGCATTGCGTCGTGTCATTGATCAAGCCGTCGATGAGCAGGAGCTGGAAGATGAGGAAGTCGCAATGCTGAATGAAGTCCTAGGGGGAGCTACTCCATCTGAGACAAGTCAGCAGGAGTTTGAAGAGGAGTCAGAGAAGGATGGTGGCTGGGGGGGAAGAGGATGAGCAAGAAGAGCAGGTTTTGAGGGGGAATTTTTGGGGATCCCTGGTGTTGTCCGTAGCTGGTTGGAGGAGACCAAGGACGACATTCTCCTGGGCGATGAGCAGGAACCAGGGCGCTCCACCACTTCCAATTTAGTGCAAATGGGGGCCTTCATGCTCCAGTGTTTGAAGAAGGACCCCCATATATATAAAGCCTAATGGGCAAGCACCAGTACTAGGTGGCAATGTTCAAACACAAAATGGCGGACATGTTACTAGCATCACAGAGGGCTGACAGAATGCTGCATTTCCAGGTCTTGCTGCGAGTGATGGCAGAGGAATTTCCACCCACAGCAAAACAGGTGCCGGTACCTATCACTTCGGATGTGAGATCATTCTTGCAGCCAACCCATCAACAGTAGCCCTTCGGATCCAGCCTCAGGGAATGCCTAGACTGACAGGCGTCCAACTCGGGTTAACAGCCGATGTGGAGGCTCTGAGAAGCGAGCATCCCCTGAACTAATGGGTATGCAGGCTTGCCCTGTGGCCAGAGCTGGCACAATTTGCCATGGAACTCTTGGCTTGCCCCTCGTCGAGTGTCCTGTCCAAAAGGATGTTCAGCGCAGCAGGGGGGATCGTGACTGATAAGCGCACTCGCCTAGCTCACAACAGTGTGAACTACCTCACATTTCTAAAAATTAATGAAAAATAATGCACGGGAGATCAAATTGTTACCAGTTCCTTTTAAAAAAATAAGGAACTATACAGGGGCCTAGGCTTGGAAGAACTCCTCTCCCACCCACCAGCCCACACACTCATTCACACAGCAAACAACCACCACCAATCTGATCTAACCAACCCGATCTGCCAGATCAGACTTGGTGGGACTTGGCGGACACAGAATCCTTCGTACCACACACACAGGGCCTTCAAGGGAAACTTACCACCCCGTCACCGACCTCTCCTCTAAGAGGCTGCTGTCCTCACCTTGTCTGTGGGATCAATTACCCCACACACCTTGGTCTATTATATAACTGGTACTGAGACCGCACACAGAGTCCCAGCACGTACACAGAGGATGGATACCCCACTAGCCACACTTCACACAGAAGCTATGGTCACAGACTTACAATCAGACATCAACAGTCACCTTCAGAGAAAGATTCACATTTAAAGCAAACAGGTAGCTGAAAATTAGGAACTCTAATTGCCTTAAAAATATTGCCCATGCTAGGTTAAGAAAAGAGGTTTTAATAAAAATAAAGATATTATTGAAAAAACAGAAGCATACAGATATATACAGAGAACAGTTTTAAAATAAAAGGGATAAATGAAGACTGAAGCTTACGTTACTCACACAGAGACTGCAGCTATCAGGTCCTGAAGCAAGACAGAAACATGGATCCTCATTCAATCAGATTGGCCTCAAAATGGGGAACACAGTACAATCTGCTCTGTCCAATTTATGAGGACTAGTCCAGGCAGTCTGTAAGCCCATCTGTAAGGCAGGACACATGGGTAGGCTGTGAAGTTTATGACCTGTCAGTCCCACTAAAATCTGGTCTGAAATTGATTTCTGCCCATAACTCGGAACAGGAGAACGTCCGCCTGATGATTGTGGGCTCATTATTCAGCTCTCAGGGTTGGGGTCACAGAGGTACCAAACATGGGGTGTCCATGTGGCCCCAATCAGGAGAACCAATTTTCTGAGCCAGGGTTATCACAAGTGGGTGGTTCTTGATAAGCCTAACCGACATTTCTTGACTGTTACAATGGCACAGGTCAATAATCTCTTTAGAGCGGTATATTCGAGTTATGACCAGAATATGATTTTTGGATTCTTATGGTGACAGGGAGAGTTGCTTGCCCCCCTCCCTCCGGAATGAACTCAGCTTGCTCGTATCATAAAGTAATAAACCTCTTCAAGTGGTTCACTACCTGAGTCTGTTTATATAAAGTGTCCTAGAGGCCACAGACCGTTGTCACCTCTAGGTCAGAGGCCAGGAACTAAGAAGTTTATGGCTGTGGTCTGGTTTTAAATGTGGGGATGGACCTTATAGGCCTGGGGGTGACATGAGGTGAATTCAGGGAACATGGCTGCCATTGAAAACCATAATCCATATCCCTCATACCGCACACTGTTCTGTTAGGTGAATGCCTAGTTTTGGGTGCCTATACTCCAATGGCCGAAAATAAAAATTTTCTAGGCTCCAGCAGGGCACATTTTTGAGAGTTTGCCTTTAAGACGTATAAAACTGATCCCTAATTAAAATACATAGTTTTTTGTTGGAATTCTTGCCAGTGATCCTCCTCTGGTATCCATGTTGTGGGACTATTTGTGCACTTCTAGCAGGCAGTGGACCCTGAAGACAAAAAAATAGGAAAATCCTGAATTTATCATTTATTATGATATATCTGATCTGAGGTCTGATGAAGATTGGGGGTCTGATTTGGGGTTCTGATGAGGATTGGGGGTCCGATTTGGGGGATCTGATCAGAGATCTGGTGAGCATGAGGGTCTGAACTGATTTGGAGCTCTGATCTGAGGTCTGATGAGGGTCTGATGAAGATTTGGGATCTGATCTGAGGTCTGATGAAGATTGTGGGTCTGGGGAAGATTAGGAGTCTGATCTGAGGTCCGATGAAGAATGGGGGTCCAATTGTGGGGTCTGATCTGAGGTCTGATGAGGACTGGTGATCTGATTCGTGGGTCCAATGAAGATTAGGAGTGAGAGGTTTGGATTATGGTGGTTGTTAGTCTAAAAACATTTGCAAAGTGTAAAGCCTAGGTAGGATGGTAGACAGGAATGAGGGAGGAGATGTACATATGAATTGATCAAGCTAGTATAGAACTCAATAGGAGTTTGATAAATCTCTATACAGTGAGCTCCTCCTGGTGGTGGCTACCAGAAATTCATTTGACTAGGTTGGTAGTTGGAAAGAAGCTTAGTCCAGAGCCCCCATTCCACTATAGGCCCCACATTAGTAGTGAGGTCTGCCTCCAAATCCCAGGTTTTAATTTTTTAATGAGTAATAAAACAAAATAATACCTCTACAAATTAGTTATCTCCATAATCATACCGATTTCTAGGATGGCATTTTTAATGCAAAGTGAATGCGTAATATCATAACATAAAAGCATTGGCAGAATTGTGTTATTTTTTCTAGTTTCTCCCTATAATTTTATTTTCCCCATTTTCCTATACAAGATTTGTAAACGACACTAATCAAAAATCCTCATAAAAAACACATTTTATTCATTAATTTACCATAAAATACTTATATCAAAAAAATCATAATGTTCAACAGCAAGGTCCTAACATTTAGTAATCAATACATCCATAAATTTAAGGCTATTTAGCCTTACCCAATATCGTGTGGCAGGGGAGAGTACGGGTGCTCCTCGACGCGCGTTTCGCGTATTCAGCTTCCTCAGGAGGAATGTATTACTCCTCCTGAGGAAGCTGAATACGCGAAACGCGCGACGAGGAGCACCCGTACTCTCCCCTGCCACACGATATTGGGTAAGGCTAAATAGCCTTTAATTTATGGATGTATTGATTACTAAATGTTAGGACCTTGCTGTTGAACATTGTCATAAGCCATGCATTGATTTGCGGGCATTTATGGAGGATTGCCGCAGTGTTAGTCAGGTATGGCACATTAGATATGTCTGAATATGCATTAATTAATTACCGTGACGTGTCTTTTTTACTGCCGTGTATAGAAGTAGCATGGGCCATATCATAACTGTTTGAAATCGTTTTTGTATCCATTAATATGCATGACTTATAATATTGTGGGAGGGTATTGTATGCCTGTTATTGTCCCTTTATAAATTTTTATGTGATATAAGTATTTTATGGTAAATTAATGAATAAAATTTGTTTTTTATGAGGATTTTTGATTAGTGTCGTTTATGTAAGATTGGAGAGCACCTCTAAATCGGTTTAGGGTGTGTTATACTCCGGTAGAGACCGTTATTGTGAAGTCTATACAAGATTTGGTAAGATAATCATGGTCATTAAAAAGTGCAAGTTGTCCTGCAAAAAACAAGACCTTGTATGGCTATGTGAACAGAAAACAAAAGAAAAAAAATATGCCTCTTGGAAGGTGGGAAGGAAAAACGAAAATGAAAAATAGTCCCAAAAGGGTTAAATAATACCTCAGTTGATTAGGTACCATCAGGAGAAGAAAGAAAACTTTTTTTTAGCAAATAATGCTCGGTAATATTAAATCATTTTTAATGAAGTAAAGTGGTACAGAATATTGCAATCTATTTTCATTTCTTCAGCATTTTTCCTTAGGTATATAACTTATTAAAATAAGAGTAAGTGGGTGCAGATGGAAAGAAATTGTTTATGGAATGTGTTCAGTATTTCTTTTCTTGGACTATTAGATATGTGTGCACCGATTCCATTTCAAATCTCACCTGCCCAAACACTGTAATTTCTTAAAAATTGACTTGATTTGGAGAACTTTTGGAACATATTATTTTGGAAGTATGACTCATACACTGATGTAGTAAAACAAAAGTCATGATGATTCATAGTATCTGAAGACGCAATATACACTACAAAGCCAGTGGTGTTGGGACACAGCTCTGAATCATTGAATTCAGCTGTTTAATTCAGTCCCATTGCCACAGTTGTATAAAATGAAGCCTTTATCCATGCCTTTAGAGACATTTGTTATAGAATGGTTCGTTTTAAACAGCTCACTTAATTCCAGTGTGGTCCTCTAATAAGATATGACCACTGCAACAATTTAGTTCCTGAAACAACTTCTCTTCTAGATATTCCATGGTCAACTGTGAGTGGTATTATTGCAAACTGGAAACATTTAGGAACCACAGCAACTAAACCACAAAGTGGTGGACAATTTAAAGTCACGGAGAAAGATTGCCAAATGAGGTACATACAAGTCTTAAAAGCACATAAAAGTCATCAATGGTCCGCTGACTCAAATACTTTGAAACTCCAACCCTCTTCTGGCATTAACATCAGCACACAAACCATGCTCTAAGGCTATAAGGTGTTTCCCTGGCTGAGCAGCTGCATGCAAGCCTTACATCACCAAGCATAACACCAAGCATCAAATGGAATGATGTAAAGCATGCAGCTATTGGACTCTGGAGCAGTAAAAACATGCAGTAAATCACACTTTTGTATCTGGCAGTCTGATGGATGAGTCTGGGTTTGGCAAATGCCAGTAGAACATCACCTGCCTAATTGATAATTTTTTATGCTTATGGTTCCAATTTTGTGGGAACAGTTTGGAGAATACCCTTTTCTGTTGCAGCATGACTGTGCCCCCATGTACAAAGCAATCTTCATACGGGCATGGTTTGGTAAGTTTGGCATGGAGTAACTTGACCAACAACACAGAGTCCTGACCTCACCCCATCCAACAACTTTGGAGTGAACTAAAAATGACATTGTGTTTCAGGTTTCTTGTCCAACATCAGTGTCTGACCTCACAACCACTCATCTAGATGAACGGGTAAAAATTCCCACAGGCACACTCTAAAATGTTGTAGAAAGTGGAACTGGTTCGACTCCATATTAACATATTAATATACATGGCTTTAAAATAAGATGTCATAAAAATTTCTTTACGAGTTAATGTGTCAGTGCCCAATACTCTTGTCCATGTAGTATATCATTAATATATAGACAATAGTGAAGGACCGCACCGCTTATGCAGCAAAGCATGCAGAGGAGTGCCAGTGGCTGTAGCAGTATCCCACTTACTTCCAAAAATATAAAAGTAATAAATCTACAGCACATCCAAGATAGTGAAGAAAAAATTATTTTATTCACCGAGTGGTAGCGACGTTTCGGTGCTCTCTATGGCACCTCCATGACACTGCTTGAAAAAGGTGCCATGGAGAGCACCGAAACGTCGCTACCACTCGGTGAATAAAAGAATTTTTTCTTCACTATCTTGGATGTGCTGTGGATTTACTACTTTTATATATATATATATATATATATAGATATATATCTATATTGTGGTAAGGTGAATAGGGGGAGAGAGGTACAACCCTTATTATCTTGGGGTGCAATATGGGTGATGTTTCAAGCTCTAGGACTCCTGCTCATTCACTTTAGCACTTTTCCTGCTTGTGTGGCTCATACTCTTCCATGGACAGTCCAGTAACTTCACTCAGTCTGAAACCACAGCACGGATCAGTTATCTTAACTCCTTCTGTGGCACACGGGCTCCAAGTTCACCAGTGCCATAACTGACTTGGAAACTCAGGAGTTACTTATGTTACTTCCCTGGATTGCTTTCAGGTGCGTTACATGCAGGGTTGTCAATCAGAATTTTTCTTTTTTGTAGACAACGTATCCCAAAATCATAGACAAACAATATTTTTCATGATCAAATTGGAAAGCTACAATAAATAATAAAGAGTAAAGTTGAGCGAATTTCTCAAAAATTTGATTCGGCCGATTCGGGAATTTTCCCCAAAAATTGTTTTGAACCGAATTTTTTCGTGGCAAATCACATTAAAAAACGTCTATTTCATGGCTGCAGAGAGCCTTTATAGTGGTGCAGAACACTGTGCCTTGCAGTAATATGCATAGGGAGTCTGTTGTGGTAGTGAAGCAATACTGTGGGTCAGTATGACATGTAGATGACAGGCGTCGCTCTTAGAATCACTGCACACATCACTTATTTGGGCAGTTACAGGGCCAAAACTAACCAAATAACTCAAGTGTGTACTCAGCCTTAAAGGTCAATGTTAGCGCCAGGTATAAAGAACTGTGCAGAGGCCCAAGATTCTACTATAGCATGAAAAAACGCACTCCTTTTACACCAATTCACTGATTCCACACACATAGATTTCTACTGAACCTGTTCTATAGAAAAGCTTATACAAATAGAGAACCCCCCCCCCCCCGAAAGAGTGGAGTGCGTGTCAGCAGTAAGTTTGTGTTGACATAACTGATTATTTTGCCCTTCCTCTGATCCATCAGAACAATAACTCCCAAAAAATTGATCCTGTCTGTGGAGCATTCACTTTCACTCGGTCAGTAATCCATCAGTATTGCTAAAGCCCAAAAAACAGGAGTGGATCCAAAACAGAGACGACATATGAATGGAATATTTGCATGTCTTCTGTGCTTTCTACCCACTGCTGCTTTTGGCTACCAAATCATAAACCAATTCTGATGCAAAAAAGGGACCATGTCATGCAGTCCCTACAGCTGTTACATAGACATGATCTTTTGTGCGTCTCATTTTTCCTTCCTTCTGACAGATCAGAAGAAGGGTCAAACAAATGATGATGTCAGGCAGGCCGAAGGCAAAATAGAGGCCCAGTCACGAAGTGGGGAGGGTGGAAGCAGCATGAGGAGACCACAGAGTGGCCCAATTACAGAGTATGGAGGTGGCAGCAGCATTAGGAGGAGGTCACAGAGTGGCACAATGACAGAGTGTGGAGGTGGTGGCAGCAGCAGCATCAGGAGGAGGCCACAGAGTGGCACAATGAAAGAGTGTGGAGGTGGCAGCAGCAGCATCATGAGACCAGAGTGGTAAGGTGGCAGCAGCATCAGGAGACCACAGAGCGACCCGTGTAAAGAGTGGGGAGGTGGGTGACAATACCAGTACCAGCTAAAGATGGTGGGTGAACGAAGGAGCACTTGGCATCAGATGTGTGAGCATCAGTCGGGTGGCAGCATCAGAATAGTAGCTGAGGCAGGTAGCCAGAAGAAACCAGACCCTTTTGTCAAAGTGTTGGTGTGGCACCATGGATAGTCTAGTCTGATGTACAGTATAATGCATTGGTGGGTGGAAATCCTGGCTGATCCACGCCTGATTCATCTTGACAAAGATCCAGCAGATCTTCAATGTGGGGTGGCAGGGTGCTGTCTAAATATGCCACCACCTGCTGGTTTAGGTACTGCTCCAGGTCTAGCTGCTGCTGGTGAGTAGTTTCTTCCCTATGCGGGTGAAGAAAGCTGCTCAACAGCGACTCTAGACTCAAGTTGCTGCTGATGGAGCTGGAACTGCTCCTACCCCCCACCTTGCTACAGCAGCCATGGCAGAGGAACATGAGTGCAGAGGGCCCCCCTAGTCAGACCTGCAAAAGGATGGACGATGGCACAGATAGGCAGTGGCCAACTGACAACATAGGATGTCTCTATAGTAGTTCAGTTTGTCCTCCCTCTCAATGGGTGTTAAAAAGGCCCTCATTGTGGACCGGTGCCGAATGCTGACAATTTGGCTGTCACGATGCAAGCAAGTGAGCATGCATCGGGCCATTTGTGCAAGTGACTCTGAGACACTCTCTAACTCCATCTCCACTGCATACTGTCACCTATGTATAAAAAACACCATTTCGCTACACATCGCTAGTACTCCAATGTCCCCCTCCTCCTCCTCCAGTTCAGCCCCCACAGGGATCATGCGGCCATGAGATCTATGTGCCACATCTCCAGTCCCCTAATCAGCCAGATTTACCAGCATCTGTTCCAGGACATGAAGCAATGGAATAATGTTGTTCATCCTGTAGTCCTGGCGACTGGAGATTGAAAACCTGTGTCGGCCATAAAGGACATGTATTGTCCCTGACCGTAGTTATAGCTCCATACCTCGGCACTGCCATGCACTTTGGCAGACACTGACAGGCTCAAGTACTGGCCCACCTTCTGTTCTTCTTACATGTGCAGTGCTGATACTGCCTTTTTGGCAAAGAAATGACGGCTTGGGACTCTCCACCTCAGCTCGGCACAAGCCATCAGTTCTCTGAAAGGTGCAGAGTCCACCACTTGGTAAGGGAGGGACTGCAGAATCAGCAACTTTGCCAGGAGCACATTCACATGAGCGCACGCATACTGTTGTCTCTTGGCAATTGCTTCGGTGATCGATTGCTGACCAAATGACTGATGAGGAGTGGAGGAGGAGCAGGAGCATCAGGACCAGCAGATGATGGGAAGGACAGACAGCTCCCTTTGGCTAAGGTGGTGGAGCCTTGTCTGCCTGAAATCGGGTGCGTGCCACTGGGTGATACAGCTGTTCCTGTGGCAGGCTGGACCACCACATCAGAGCCAAGGTTCTCCCAGGCCACTTTATGGTGATGCTGCATATGTTGAAGCAGGGCAGTGGTGCCAACATTGGCACCCTGGCCATGCTTCACCTTCTGCCCACAGATTCTACTAATGGCCATGTTCACCTCCTCCGGCGGCTTCACAAAAAACTTCCAAACCGGCGAGTAGGTGATTTTACCCCCAACCCGCCGCACTGACTGACTGCTACAGTTGCTGCTTCCGTGAACCCCTGTACCACTACTTTCCGGGCAGGTAGGCTCCTGCGAAGTGGGTGGTCTACCCCAGGCACGTTTGGCTCCTGACCTCCCACTGCTGCCACCCTGCTGACTCCCGGCCATGCTAGTGATTTGCTGGCTTCGCCGCTGCCTTGTGGGCAAGCTACCACCCTCCTCTCCCGATGATGATGATGATGAAGCCCCTAATTTACCTGCCTCCCAAGTGCAATTAGCTACATCATCATCATCGAGTAGTGTCTGCACTTCAATGCTGTCCTCCTCAATAGTCCCTGGGCAGGAGCCTGACTGCTCGCAACACCACCTCCCACACCACTCTCCTCATCACTACTTGAGGACTTGAGGATAAAGGGCTTTAGAACATATAACTGCACCACTGAATGGCAAATAGGCGCTTACTTTTTTCCACTTATACACGCCACAAAAAGTTTTAGAACATATAACTGCATCGTTGAACAGCAAATAATATATATTTTTTTGCCACTAATATACGCCATAAAGGGCTTTAGAACATATAACTGCACCGCTGAACGGAAAATAGGCCCTACTTTTTACCACTTATACAAGCCACAAAAAGCTTTAGAACATATAACTGCACCGCAGAACTGCAAATACTGTATATTTTTTTGCCACTAATAAGCACCAAAAAGGACTTTATAACATATTAATGTCCTGCTGAACGGCAAATAGGCCTTTACTTTTTTTCTCTTATACAAGCCACAACCAGTTTTAATACATAACTGCACAGTTGAGCGGCAAATAATATATATATATTTCTTGCCACTAATAGATGCCAAAATGGGCTTTAGAACATATAAGTGCACCGCTGAACGGCAAGTAGGCCCTTACTTTTTTCCACTTATACACACCAAAAATGCTTTAGAACATATACCTGCAACACACAAGGGCAAAGAAGACATAAAAATATTTCCTTGTAATAAACCCTGTTAATGGCTGTATCATACAGCACTTGCACCCCAATAACATGAACGGTTTGCTGGAATAACAGAGCTGTATACTGGCAATTTGTCAGTCAGTGCTGCAAGGTGTAATTGGATTGTTCCTATTACCCCGGCTGTAAACTCCCTTACTGAACCATGTTCTGCTTCAATACTGTGGAATGATTCCTCCCTATCCTTTCTCTGAACTTCTATACAGCAAAATATAAGTTTGAAAGTCTCTTCTACCACTGTCCCTAGTGCCTGCTGACGTCTCTGGCTGCACTAATTTCACTGGAAAATAGCTGAATCCAAGATGGCTGTGGCTATTTATAAGGCTTTGACATCACAGGGCTGGCTGGCTGCTGATTCCCAGAGTTCCTTGCTCCATGTCCTAACACGCGCATCAGCCATTTTAATGTGATTCGTTACCACGAAGCATGAGGAAATTCGGATTGAGTGCAAATCAAATTTATCCTAAAATTCAGATTGAATTCCACTTCGTCAACTTTGATTCGTTAATCTCTAATAAAGATTATCATTATTGGCGATTTGTGGCGAGCGCATTCCTTTGTATGTAGTGGGTGCAATGGTGGGGACTAGTGATCGTGCTGCCCCCCATCATTGAATCCCTCAGATGCCACATTCCTTGCTAATTGCGGCATCTGAGGCTACAATGTAATCCTTTCAAAGATTAATCGGAATAAAAATAAAATACTCACGTTATCCATTTTCTCGCATAGAGGCCGACATGACCACATTAATTGAAGACACTGCACAAAATTGTGTCAGCGTGGTGACATCATACATCATTCCGCACAAGATTTCTGTGATGGCCTCTTCACATGCAAATGGATGAGGTGAGTATGTATTTATTTATTTTTTTTACCTCCATTTCAGGAAAAATTGATTTGTTATTACGAAGCGTGAAGAAATGTCACTTTGTGGCAAAACAAATATTTCCTGAAATTCAGATCAAAGTCAATTTGTTTGGCTTTGATTCACTCAACACAAATGTATTGAGACCTCATTACTAGCATTTACTGTGAGCTGTAAAATGATGATAATTATCATAAAAATAATTAAGTCAAGTACCATCAGCCTCAACAAAATTTAAAAAAATAATGGACACTTTTATTTTTTTTTCATAGACACAGGAAAAAAGTCACCTATTTTTACAAACTGTCTAGAAATTTCTGGACAGTTGGCAATCCTGGTTACATAGCACAGAAACTTTGTGTTTATTCTACTGAGCCAAGGCACCAGCACCACTATACTGCTAACGGAGACTTGTAATGGCAGCTAATAAAACCCACCTGAAATATTCCGTCCACCACAGTAAGAGCAGTGAGACTATGGAACTCTCTGCCAGAGGAGGTGGTGATGGTGAGTACAATAAGGGAATTCAAGAGGGGCCTGGATGTATTTCTGGAGTACAATAATATTACAGGTTACAGCTACTAGAGATGGGTCGTTGATCCAAGGAGTTATTCTGATGCCTGATTGGAGTCGGGAAGGAATTTTTTATTCCCCTTGAGGGGAAAATTGGCTTCTACTACAGTTTTATTTTTGGCATTCCTCTGGATCAACTTGCAGGATGACAGGTCGATCTGTATGGACAAATGTCTTTTTTCGGCCTTATGTACTATGTTACTATATTACCACTGCACCTCTTACAACCCAATACATAATAAGAGTAGACACTTAAATGCACAGGTTGATTTAACTTACAGTTCCTATTCATGATACACAGACTGCTAGTTTTAGATGATTCATTTGTTAATCAGTTTCTTAGCAGTTTTGGTCTGGGATTCTTTCTTCCACCAGAGGAAATAATTCTGAGGGCCCACCATTCATATTCCCCATGAAGTTGAGGAGCCACCCTGTCAACTGGACATTTTTAAACAAGTATCTGTCATACCCCTTCTCACAGCTCAGTCTCCCCTGACAGATTACACATATAATCATACTTGCAAATGCTCCTGGATCATTCTGGAGACCTCCCAGACACAGAGACAGAATTGGCAGAAATCCCAGGCGTTTCCCCCAAGATAGCATATGGCATGTAGGGCCATAGATTTGATAATTTATTAAGAGGCTTCTCTTGATAAATCTTCTCAATTTTTCCTTTTTAAAATCCCTTTAACCACTTCACAAAAGATAACTGGAGAATATCACCCCTGAATACAGTAACACTACAATCGTGGTTGTAAATTGTTATTTGGGGATATGCCTGGGCTCAGAAGGGAAGGAGCGGCATCTCGATTTTCTAACATTGAATTTTCTGTCTTGGTTTTTAAGAGTGATAACTTTTACATTTTTTTGTTGACTGAGCAGCATGAGGGATTATTTTTTGCGGGACAAGATGTTGTTTTTGAATCAGGGATAACCGGCACAATCAACCTGGAATATAAGCAGAGAGCAAGAATATATCTAGAGAGTTGTTCCCAATATTAAAAGACTAAATTTAATTACAATGATGGATCATCAGAACAATAAGGCAAAATATCAATAGAAATGAAACAAAAGCAAGATCAAGAATAAAAATATAGATATATATAGATTAAAAAATCATATGTGAAATAAAATGCTTATGCAAAATAAAATAAATGGTACTAATTTAGTTGAATGATGTCCCCTACTGAATACCAGTTATTTTAAGTTGTTGTAGAGCAATCTTAGTGCCTAAACCGTAGCGCAATTTTGTATCAAATATATGTTCAACAACAGTCCACCTAACTGCGTGAAAGTTCAAAGGTTAGTGTGCAAATCTCATATGTTGCAAAGTTTATGATTGTAGGGATCAATGTCACACTCTCATAGTTCAGTAGAAATTATATGTATGATCCGCTGGTGATTAATTCCTCTATTTAGGAGGATCACTGCAGAGACTTTCGGAGTACTGTTTCTACTCAAAATGGAGGATCTTAAATCCTTGGATCGACTCACCCAGGCAGCGCGGTAGTTCGCTGCTTACCTTTGTAGTCGGGTGGGCAGTTACCTCTAATGGGTATTGAAGGTATCAGCAGCAGTAGTATCCGGCACGGCTTCAGCGTCTCACAAATGCATGTGAGTACAGATCGTGGTGGGATGTGTATGCTGCAGCGATGTTACGCGCGATGTAGTGCGTCCCACGTGATCAAATGGAGAGAATTCGAAGAAGCCGATTACCGGGTCTAATGGAGAAGCGCTTCTCAGGGGATCAGTTTACGATCAGTATAGTTTGGCGGTGTCCGAGCGGGTTTCAACCAATGGATACTGCCGATACCTACAAGACTCTCTCTTGCTTTTGTTTCATGTCTATTGACATTTTGCCTTATTGTTCTGATGATCCATCATTGTAATTAACCGCTTCAACCCCCCTAGCTTAAACACCCTTAATGACCAGGCCACTTTTTACAATTCTGCACTACACTACTTTCACCGTTTATTGCTCCGTCATACAACTTACCACCCAAATGAATTTTACCTCCTTTTCTTCTCACTAATAGAGCTTTCATTTGGTGGTATTTCATTGTTGCTGACATTTTAACTTTTTTTGCCATTAATACAAATTTAACGACATTTTAGCAAAAAAATGACATTTTTCACTTTCTGTTGTAAACTTTTTCAAAAAAAATTACATTTCTATATAAATTTTTCTCTAAATTTATTGTTCTACATGTCTTTGATAACAAAAAAAAAGTCCAATAAGTGTATATTTATTGGTTTGGGTAAAAGTTATAGCGTTTACAAACTATGGTGCAAAAAAGTGAATTTCGGCATTTTGAAGCAGCTCTGACTTTCTGAGCACCTGTCATGTTTCTTCAGGTGCTAGAATGCCAGGAAAGTATAAATACCCCCCAAATGACACCATTTTAGAAAGAAGACACCCCAAAGTATTCGCGGAGGGGCATGGTGAGTTCATGTATAATTTCATTTTTTTTCACAAGTTAGCGGAAAATGACACTTTCTGAGAAAAAAAAAAAAAGTTTCAATTTCTGCTAACTTCTGGCAAAAAAAATAAAAATCTCAGACGGACTCACTATTAGTGTTGAGCGCGAATATTCGAAAAGCGAATTTTTTTAGCGAATATCGGCACTTCGCTAATTCGCGAATATTTCGAATATAGCGCTATAAATTCGCTATTTCGAATATTCGTTTTTTTTTTTTTTTTTTTAGTTATATTTTTTTCTTTCCCTCTTCCCAACAGTAGTTCTTACCTGTCCTGAGGATTCCTGGCTTCCTGGCTGCTCTAGTCAGTGCCCATTGCCGCTTCTGCCGACTTCCGTGCTCATGGAGCGTCCCCATCCATGGGAGAATCTACATATACTAAAATGTACTGTCGGATTTGAGGAATTACGTTGAAATCGCAATGCGATTAATTCAAGTTATATTAATCGCATTGCGATTTTAACTTAGAGCTGAGTTTATAATGGGTCAGCTTGCTAGAATGAACGAGTTAACGAATTTGGAATATAGCAGCACTGCTAAGTTGAATTCGCAATGCGATTAATTTAACTTGAAGTAATCGCATTGCGATTTCAACTTGGCACTGCTAGTGCTATATTCCATATTCGTTAATTCTAGCCTATGTAAGAAAGCAGTGCTAAGTTGAAATCGCAATGCGATTACTTCAAGTTAAATTAATCGCATTGCGAATTCAACTTAGCAGTGCTGCTATATTCCATATTCGTTAACTTCGCTCATTCTAGCAAGCTGACCCATTATAAACCCAGCTCTAAGTTGAAATCGCAATGCGATTAATATAACTTGAATTAATCGCATTGCGATTTCAACGTAATTCCTCAAATCCGACAGTACATTTTAGTATATGGAGACGTTCCCATGGTGATGGGGACGCTCCATGAGCACAGAAGTTATGGTTGGCTTGGTAGAATTAGCGAATAGCTGAATATGACGAATGTATTCGTCATATTCCTCAAAACGAAGATAACGAGTATTCTACATCTTCGTTTTAGCAACCTATTCGTCAACCTCGCTAATTCTAGCAATCAAATAGAAGGTTGACTATAGAGACAGCTGTGTTAATTGCTATGCGATTTTTTTTTTTTAATAGAATAATTATATTACTTGATATAATTATTATAATTATTCTATTTATTAAAAAAAAAAAAATCGCATAGCGAATTAAACACAGCTGTCTCTATAGTCAACCTTCCTATTTGATTGCTAGAATTAGCGAGGTTGACGAATAGGTAGCTAAAACGAAGATGTAGAATACTTCGTTATCTTCGTTTTGAGGAATAGACGAATACATTCGTCATATTCGTCATCCTCGCTAATTCTAGATATGAAACCAATAGGAAAGTAGCCTTAAGTACAAATCGCAATATGCGATTATTTAAATCGCATGTTAATCGCGATAACTAGAAAAAATGACGAATATTCGATTTCGACGAATATGAAACGAATATTCATTCGAATATTCGCGAATTTCGTCGAAATCGAATATGGCACCTGCCGCTCATCACTACTCACTATGCCCCTCAGTGAATACCTCGGGTGTCTACTTTCCGAAATGGGGTCATTTGTGGGGTGTGTTTACTGTTCTGGCATTTTGGGCGGGGCTAAATTGTGAGCCGCCATGTAAAACCTAAAGGTACTCGTTGGAATTTGGGCCCTTTACGCATCCAGGCTGCAAAAAGTGTCACTTATGTGGTATCGCCAGTACTCAGAGAAGTAGGGCAATGTGTTTTGGGGTGTATTTTTACATATACCCATGTTGGGTGAGAGAAATATCTCTGTAAATTGTCAACTTTGTATAAAATTTTTTAAAAGTTGTCGTTTACAGAGATATTTTTCATACAAAGTATAGGTATATATAAAAATACACCCCAAAACACATTGCCCTACTTCTCCTGAGTACTGTGATACCACATGTGTGCCACTTTTTTGCAGCCTGGGTGCGCAAAGGGGCCCTAAAACCAATGAGTACCTTTAGGATTTCACAGGGCATTTTTGCGGGGTGTCTTCTTTCCAAAATGCGGTCACATGTGGGGTATTTATACTGACCTGGCATTTTAGGGGCCCCTAAAGCGTGAGAATCCAAATGCGTAAAAATGGCCTGTGAAATCCTAAAGGTACTCATTGGTTTTAGGGCCCTTTGCGCACCCAGGCTGCAAAAGTGTCACTCATGTGGTATCGCAGTACTCAGGAGAAGTAGGAAATGTGTTTAGGGTGTATTTTACATATACCCATGCTGCGTGTGAGAAATATCGCTGTAAACGACAACTTTTTACATTTTTTTATTTAAAGTTGTCAATTTACAGAGATATTTCTCTCACCCAGCATGGGTATATGTAAAAATACACCCCAAAACACATTGCCCTACTTCTCCTGAGTACGGCCATACCACATGAGTGCGCAAAGGGGCCCAAATTCCAATGAGTACCTTTTAGGAGGACCTTTTTTACGCATTTTTCTTCTCACGCTTTAGGGCCCATAAAATGCCAGGGCAGTAGAAATACCCCACATGTGACCCCATTTTGGAAAGAAGACACCCCAAGGTATTCCATGAGGGGCATGGCGAGTTCATAGAAGTTTTTTTTTTTGGCACAAGTTAGTGGAAATTGATTTTTTATTGTTTTTTCTCACAAAGTCTCCATATCCACTAACTTTTAACAAAAAGTTAAATTTTTAATGGACTCATTATGCCCCTCAGCGAATACCTTGGGGTGTCTTCTTTACAAAATGGGGTCACATGTGGGGTATTTATACTGCCCTGGCATTTTAGGGACCCTAAAGCGTGAGAAGAAAGATGCGTAAAAATGCCCTCCTAAAAGGTACTCATTAGAATTTGGGCCCCTTTGCGCATCTTGGCTGCAAATAAGTGTCACTCATGTGGTATCGCCGTGCTCAGGAGAAGTAGGGAAATGTGTTTTGTGGTGTATTTTTACATATACCCATGCTGGGTGAGAGAAATATCTCTATAAATTGACAACTTTGAATAAAATTTTTTAAAAAGTTGTCTTTTACAGCGATATTTCTCACACACAGTATGGGTATATGTAAAATACACCCCAAAACACATTGCCCTACTTCTCCTGAGTATGGCGATACCACATGAGTGACACTTTTTGCAGCCAAGATGCGCAAAGGGCCCTAAAACCAATGAGTACCTTTAGGCCCCTTTCACACGGGCGAAAGCTCGCGGGTGCAATGCGTGAGGAGGACGCATTGCACCCGCACTGAATCCTGACCCATTCAGTTCTATGGGGCTGTGCACATGAGCGGTGATTTTCACGCATCACTTTATGCGTTGCGTGAAAATCGCAGCATGTTCTATATTCTGCGATTTTCACGCAACGCAGGCCCCATAGAAGTGAATGGGGATGCGGAAAATCGCAAGCATCCGCAATCATGTGCGGATGCGTTGCGATTTTCCCGCATGGTTGCTAGGATACGATCGGGATGGGGACTCGATCGTTATTATTTTCTTTATAACATAGTTATAAGGGAAAATAATCGCATTCTATTACAGAATGCAATGTCCCGGCTTGAAAGGGTTAAAATAATAAAGAGTTAACTACCTTCTCCATTGACGCAGAGCTTCAGAACGCCGTCTTCTGATAGTTTGGCTGCTTGAGGACCTGTGGTGACGTCACAGGGTCACATGGTCCAATCATAGAAGCATTTGAGTGGACCATGTGACCCATGTGATCCTGTGACATCACGGCAGGTCCTTCATCGAACAACAGATGTTCGATGAAGGACCTGCCGTGATGTCACAGGATCACATGGGTCACATGGTCCACTCAAATGCTTCTATGATTGGACCATGTGACCCTGTGACGTCACCACAGGTCCTCAAGCAGCCAAACTATCAAGAGAGACGACGCTCTGGGGCTCTGCGCGCACAATGGGAGAAGGTAAGTTAACTCTTTATTATTTTTAACCCTTTCAAGCCCGGGAACATTGCATTCTGTAATTAGAATGCGATTATTTTCCCTTATAACTATGTTATAAAGGAAAATAATTACACATACAGAATACTCATCTCGAAACCAGACTTCAGTGATGAAGTCTGACTTCGGGTCTGGGTACCAAGCATGCGGATTTTTTCACGCGCGTGCTCAACGCACTACAAACGCTAGCACACGCGCAAGGAAAATCGCGGCGATTCCCGCAACGCACCCGCATCTTATCCGGGCGCCAAACATGACGCCCGTGTGCAAGAGGCCTTAGGATTTCACAGGCCATTTTTACGCATTTGGATTCTCACGCTTTAGGGCTCCTAAAGCCAGGACAGTAAAAACTCACAAGTGACCCATTGTGGAAGAAGACACCCAGGTATTCTGTGAGGGGTATGGCAGTTCAAAGAAAAAAATTGGCACAAGTTAGCGGACATTTTTTTTTTTTTTTTTTTTTACAGTCTCATATTCCACTAACTTGTGAAAAAAATAAAATTTTGCATGAACTCACTATACCCCTCACGGAATACCTTGGGGTGTCTTCTTTCTAAAATGGGGTCACATGTGGGGTTTTTGTACTGCCCTGGCATTTGAGGGTCTCCGCAATCATTACACGTATGGCCAGCATTAGGAGTTTCTGCGATTCTCCTTATATTGAGCATACGGGTAATGAGATTTTTTTCCGCTCAGCCTCTGCGCTGAAAAAAATGAACGGCACAGATTTTTTCATTCGCATCGATCAATGTGGATGAAAAAATCTCTGCCAAAATCAGTGACTGCGGTGCGGTGGGCTGGGCGCTAGCTACCTAACAAGTAGCTAACTAACTGGCGGTGATAAGAGACCCTTATGCCCCATTCACACGTCCGAAATTCTGTTTGCGGAACGGAATTGTGGACCCATTCATTTCTATGGGGACAGACTTTGTCCCGCTCGGATCCGGAATTACGGATCCGTGCTTCCGGTCTGCACTTCCGTTCCGCAAAAATATAGAACATGTCCTATTCTTGTCCGCAATTGCGGACAAGAAAAAGCATTTTCTATATAGTTCTGGCAATGTGCGGATCTGCAAAATGCGGAAAGCACATTGCCGGTGTCCGTGTTTTGAGGATCCGCGGATCCGATCCGCGGATCCGTGAATCCACTGATCCGTGAATCCACGGATCCGCAAAACACATATGGACGTCTGAATGGAGCCTTACAAGGGGTGTGATCAGTGACAGGGGTGTGATCAGGGGGTCTAGATGGGGTGATCAAGGGGTTAATAGGTGAGGGGGGGGGGGTTAGTGTAGTGTTTGGTGCAACTTTACGGTGTTACCTGGTCCTCTAGTGGTCGATCCCAGCAAATGGGACCACCAGAGGACCAGGTAGCAGCTATATCAGACGCTGTTCACAAAACAGCGTCTGATATAGCTGTTTGATGCGATTTAATTCGCATCTACAGCCTGCCAGCGATGGATCATCGCTGGCAGGCTGTAGCAGAACTGCCGAGACGCGCTTCACTGTGAACGCGCGCGCGTTCACAGGAAGTCTCGGCTCTCGCGAGATGACGCGCTGATGCGTCATCTCAGAGCTACAGGACCGCCCACAGGACGCATCCCTGCATTAGGCGGTCCTGTAGCGGTTAAATTTAATCTTTTTATATTGGTAACAACTCTCTAGATATATTCTTGCTCTCTGCATATATTCCAGGTTGAGTGTGTCGGTTATCCCTGATTCAATTGTTTTTTGTGCCTCTTTTCTGGCTGGGTACCAGATATTTAATCAGAGCACCCAGTATCCACTTCACCTGTGGGTTGAGCAGCCTTTGACCTATATTTTCAGATGTTGCTTTTATTAGCACCAATTTGGGGTACATTTGGCTTTCTGGTAACTTTTTATCTAGATTTTTGGGAGTTAAACTCAAAAAAAGCTGTTTGGTGTCATTTTCCTATATTTTTTGTTTACACCGTTCTCTTGATGGGGTATGTCATGTGATATTTTTGTAGATCCGATTGTTATGGATACAACAATGCCAAATATGTCTTTGTTTTTTGGTTTTTTTTACATTTTACACAATAAGAACCTTTTTAGAAAAAAAAATCATACTTTTTTGTTCTGCTATTTTCTTAGAGCCAAATTTTTTATTCATTTTTCTGGCTATGGTCTTGTGTGAGGGCTTGTTGTTTTGCAGAATGAGGTGATGTTTTTATTGCTACCACTATGGGCTAGATCACTTGATGGGGTAGATCATGTGATATAAAGTGATCTAGAAGGCAGGGACATCCAGGAACGGTCCCTTCCTTCTCTCTGGGGTGTCCTGCTGTCACTGACTGATGCTATCTCTGATAGGATGTATAGAAACGTCCAATCAGAGATAAACCTGACTGCCCAGGATGTTTATAGTCAATGGGCGGTCGGGAAGTGGTTAAACTGAGTGTTAGTGCACCAAACTGAATTTATGTGCTAGTTGAAGGGAAGTTGAGTTATGACTGCCTAACGTCCAGTAACCAAATTAAAAAATAAGCTCCTTATGGGATTCTCTTCTGCTGGAACCATTAGGCCCCTTTCACACGGGCGTTGTGGATTGGGTCCGGATAGGATGCGGGTGTGTGCCAGGGAAATCGTAATAGTGCACATGTAATTTCAGTCAGTTTTTACAGCTATTGTGTTGTTCAGTTTTTTCCGCGTGAGTACAATGCATTTTGCATGCGCCTGAGAAAAAACTGAATGTGGTACCCAGACCTGAACTTTTTCAATGAAGTTCGGGTTTGGGTTAGTTGTAGTGTAGATTGTTATATTTTCCCTTATAACATGGTTATAAGGGAAAATAATAGCATTCTTTAATACAGAATGCTTAGTAGAAGGTCAATTAAGGGTTAAAAAATAAAAAGAAACAACTCACCTCCTCCAATTGATTGCGTAGCTGCCGGTCTCCTGTTCTTTCTTCAGGACCTGTGGTGACGTCACTGAGCTCATCACATGGTCCAATCACATGGTCCATCATCATGGTGATGGACCATGTGATTGGACCATGTGATGTGACATCACCACAGGTCCTTTAGCTGGCAGCTCATGATTAAAGAAGAAAGAAGAGATCTGCAACTCCACGATCAAGTGGATAAGGTGAGTTTTTTTTGTTTGTTTTTTTAACCCATCAGCCCACATTTTACTAAGCATTCTGTATTGAGAATGCTATTATTTTCCCTTATAACCATGTTATGAGGGAAAATTAATAAAGATCAGGTCCCCATCCCAATAGTCTCCTAGCAACAATGCTTGAAAATCGCACCGCATCCGCACTTGCTTGCGGATGATTGCGATTTTGACACAGCCCCATTCATTTCTATGGGGCCTGCATTGTGTGAAAAAGCAGAATATAAAGCATGCTGCGATTTTCACGCAACTCACAAGTGATGCGGGAAAATCACCGCTCATCTGCACAGCCCCATTTAAATAAATGGGTCCGAATTCAGTGCGGGTGCAATGCGTCAACATCACGCATTGCACCCGCACGGAATACTCGCACGTGTGAAAGGGGCCTTACTGTGTCAGAGTCTTGGTCACGTGGCAGATCTGGTACTCGGGTGGGCCAGTCCTGTCATTTCATGTCTAACACCTGAGATCAGTCAAAGACCAAATTTACTATGGGTAGAATTTATTTTCAATATTTCTTTCTGCCAGCAGAGAGAGAAAAAAAGAATTTATGCAGAAAATAAGTAAAAAAAAAAAATAGAATCAACACACTTTAATGTTGAAATTCAAGAAAAGAGAGGAGTAAACATTGTATAAAGCTGAGCTGAAAGCGTGAGGAACGATTTCTACTTCAATCACTTACTTATTTCACCTCCTACACAGTAATCCTCCGATATGAAATGACTTTCCATGTACCAATTTGTTCTTCTGTGAAATCGTCACCATTCCAGTCTCCCTGTTGCTCTCTGTATTTTATGTTGTTGAAAACCATAGGTAAAAGTGTATAGATCCATGGCACTCTGGGGATTTTTCTTCAAATCTAAACAATAATAAGTACCACATGAGATAACTACATGTGATACAGAATCAAATACATTAGTCATGCCACATGTGCAGTCTGTTAACTACATTATAGGAATTTTTTCAGAATCTGAGAATATTACTACTGAAACTTCTACACAAAGCTAATTCTGTTTAATGGATGCTTTATGGGAATAGTTTGACAGATGCTTACCTCTTTATTCAATGGAAACATGTACTTTGACGGTATGGTCCCCTGGAGCAGATGCCATGTCGCTGAAGGACAGCCAAGACACTGCTCAAAATCCTGCAGTTGTCAAATGCCTTATTAAAATGTGATTATTAGAAATCACGTGCCCTTCAATCATCAATCATTTAGCAATTAATTTGTAACAATCCATTTGAAGACCACCCTAGACTCAGTGGTGTACCTATCATGGAGGCACACCATGCAGCTGCTTATAGGGCCCAAGGGAGCCTTAATGCTGGTTGTCTCTTGTTCATGACAAAGATTCATGGCATATTGCTGCAGCCATCGCTAGAAGGAGCTCAGTGCATAAAGATTTTACAGTTTCCATTGAGTGGGGTGGTAATTGTAAACAGTAAGTTCCTATACATTGAGCTTCCTGTAGTGGTAGCTGCAGGCAGCCAATTTCATAATATATTTTGCGACGGTAGGTTGAAAGAACTGTATGCGGAGAGATTTAAGTAAGTACATTAATTGAGAAATACAATGAGAAATATGGTGTTCAGAATTAGATATATTTTTATATATATATATATATATATATATATATATATGAAGCACCAGTTTGATTTTCTCCAACGGGGAATTGGGCATACTAAGTTTGCTATGGGACCCTATAAGATATTTGTACACAACTGCCTAGACCTACACTTTGCTGGAGATTTTGAGTGCATTGTGCTTTCCCCTAACCTGCCCATAGCCCCTCAAATGCCACTCCATTGGGCCATTTCATGAGTTCTGTATCCATGTCAGAAAATCAGATCTCCTCGAGAGCATATTTCAATCAAGTATGCTACAAGCAAGAAAAATTAAGAAAAATACTGTGACATTAATAGACCTTGATAACCTTGGTGCATGATTACAGATATGAAAATAAAGTGTATGCCACCCAGATATCCCAAAATTGTCTGGTAGATGAGGTCCCACCTGTAGCTGTAGTGCCCTAGAGTAACATAGTAAGATAGTTTATAAGGCTGAAAAAAGACATCTGTCTATCCAGTTCAGTCTGTTATCCTGCAAGTTTATCAAGAGGAACGTGAAAAAACCCCCATGAGATGGAAGCCAATTTTCCTTACTTTAGGGGAAAAAATATGTCCTTCCCGAATCCAATCAGGTGGTAACATAGTAACATAGTACATAAGGCCGAAAAAAGACATTTGTCCATACAGTTCGACCTGTCACCCTGCAAGTTGATCCAGAGGAATGCCAAAAATAAAGCAGTGAGGTAGAAGCCAATTTTCCCCTCAAGGGGAATAAAAATTCTTTCCAGACTCCAATCAGGCAATCAGAATAACTCCTTGGATCAACGACTATCTCTAGTAATTTTGACCTATAATATTATGACACTCCAGAAATACATCCAGGACCCTTGCTATCGAATCTTAACCAGGTTCGACTGATTATCATGTGAAATCCAAATTAGTAGAAAGTTACCTAGGTCTGATCAGAGAATAATTGGAGAAACAAACAGTATGTGTCCAACAAGATCATTCCACGTTAATGAAACAGTGGATGGCATACACCCCCGTATCCTAAGGGAATTAAGTGATGTCATAGTCAGATCTTTATTTCTGATATTTACGGACTCTATACTGACAGGGAATGTTCCACAGGATTGGCGCATAGAAAATGTGGTGCCAATATTCAATAAGGATCCAAAAACAGACTGGAAATTATAGGCCAGCAAGTTTAACATCTGTTGTTGGTAAACAGTTTGAAGGGTTTCTAAGAGATGCTATCTTGGAGTATCTCAATGAAAATAAGCAAATAATGCCATATCAGCATGGCTTCATGAGGGATCGGTCATGCCAAACGAATTTTATTAGTTTCTATGAGGAGGTAAGTTCTAGACTTGACAGCGGTGAATCAATGGATGTCGTGTATCTGGACTTCTCCAAAGCATTTGACACTGTACCTCATAAAAGGTTAGTATATAAAATGAGAATGATCGGACTGGGAGAAAATGTCTGTATGTGAGTAAGTAACTGGCTGAGTAATAGAAAACAGAAGGTGGTTATTAATGGTAGATACTCAGATTGGTCACTGTCACTAGTGGGGTACCTCAGGGGTCAGTATTGGGCCCTATTCTCTTCAATATATTTATTAATGATCTTATAGAAGGATTGCACAGTAAAATACCAATTTTTGCAGATGACACTAAACAGTAAAGTAATTAACACCGGAGTTGAGCGAACCCGAACTGTATAGTTCGGGTTCGTACCGAATTTTGGGGTTCGTCTCCGTTGTTCGGCGATTTCTTCCCACTTTCTGAAGGGCTGCACAGCAGCCAATCAGCTAGTATTTTACTTCTTGCCCTAAGAAGCCATCACAGCCATGCCTACTAATGGCATGGCTGTGATTGGCCAAGTGCAGCATGTGACCCAGCCTCTATTTTTGCTGGAGTCACTTAGCGCCGCCCGTCACTCTGCTCTGATTAGTGTAGGGATAGGATGCAGCTTCTGTGAGGGCGAGATTAGGCAGAGAAAAGTCAGCAACAGCACCTAATGAACTGATCGATCTACAGCTGTGAATCATTCAACTTCTGTTAGCTCATTGCTCACTGGTTTTTAGGCTGCCCAGAGCATTTTTTTTCCCTTTTTTCTGGGGTAATTGGCGGCCATTTTGTGATCTTTTGGTGCAGCACATGTTTTGAGCTGCCACCAAGTTCAACATACATTTTTGGGTTCAATAGTAGACTTTTTTTTGCAATATCCTACATCAGGAGTTGTGCTTATTGTCACACCTTGAAACACAGGATAGAAATTATATATTATTGAGGGGAGAAATTCTATTGCCAAAATACCAATCCCTTAAATCTGGTGTTCCAGCTGTGGCTGGCTAAGTTTAATACTGTACGTCAAAGGATAGATTTTTTTCTGGGGTGAAATTCAATTGCCAAAATACCAATCCCCTAAATCTTGGGTTCCAGAGGTGGCTGTCCAAGTATAATACTGTCCGTCAAAAGATAGATATTCTAAACATCTGAAATTGAAATCCTAAACATCTGTGCTTTCCGCTGTTCCCCTCCAAGTGTATTCTGTCTGCAATAGAGTATATTACATTCAGCATGTTAGCGTCTAAATACTGTACAAGGCCTGAAAAATAAATCCTCTATATTTGCACACGCTACTGTCCATCTCCAAGTGTATTTCTGTCCATAAAAGGGTATATTACACTAAGTGTCTAAATACAAAAATACGCCTAAAAGTGTAATCCTCTATATTTGTACATGCTATGGTGCATCTCCAAATGTAATTCTGTCAGTAAAAGGATACCTTATAGCCAGGGCCTAAATACTAGGCCTAAAATTGATATTTTCCCTAAATCTGTGGTTTCTGCTGTGCCTGTATTAGTGTAACATGGTACATAAATAGATAGCTAGATAGTGTTAGGTGCTTGTAAAAAGAATGCCTTAATTTGAACTCTATACATTGGGACAAATACATTTTTCCTTATTGTGGTGAACGGTAACAATGAGGAAAACATCTAATAAGGGACGCGGACATGGTCTTGGTGGTGTTAGTGGACTCTCTGGTGCTGGGAAAGGTCGTGGCCGTTCTGCCACAGCTACATGTCCTAGTAAACCAACAACCTCAAGTCCCAGTGCCGGCCAGAATCAACAGCGATATTTGTTCAGGCCTAATGCCGTTCTAAGGATGGTAAGGCCTGAGGAAGTGTAGACGCTAGTCGATTGGGTGGCCGACAGTGGAACCAGCAGGTTCACATTATCTCCCACCAAGTCTTCTGCAGAAAGCGCACAGGTGGCGCCTGAAAACCAAACCCATCAGTCTGTCACATCACCCCCATGCATATCAGGGAACCTGTCTGAGCCTCAAGTTATGCAGCAGTCTCTTATGCTGTTTGAAGAATCTGCTGGCAGGGTTTCCCAAGAGCATCAACCTAGCCCTTCCCCAGTGGTGGAAGACATAGAATGCACTGACGCACAACCACTTATGTTTCCTGATGAGGACATGGGAATACAACCTCAACAGAGTCAGCACGTCTCTGATTATGATGAAACACAGATGCCAACTGCTGCGTCTTTCTGCAGTGTGCAGACCAAACAGGAGGTCAGGGAGGAAGACTGTGTAGAAGACGATGCAGGGGACGATGAGGTCCTAGACCTCAAATGGAATGAAGGTCGTGCCACTGACTTTCAGAGTTCAGAGGAAGAGGCAGTGGTGAAACCGAGCCATCAGTGTAGCAAAAGAGGGAGCAGGGTGAAAAAGCAGAACAGCCGTCGCCAAGAGAGTTCGCCTGCTACTAACCACCTCAACCAGGGACTGAGCACACCAAAGGGCATCTTCAAGGAGTTCCCTGGCATGGCACTTCTTCAGACAATGTGCTGACGACAAGACCCGAGTGGTTTGCACGCTGTGCCATTAGAGCCTGAAGCGAGGCATTAACGTTCTGAACCATAGACCAACCTGCATGACCAGGCATCTACATGAAAGACAAGGGCTGCAGTGGAGTAAGCACCTTCAAAACCAAGAAAGGGCTCATGCCCCTCCTGCTCCATCTTCTGCTGCTGCCTCAGCCTCTTCCTCCACCTCTGGAGAAACGTCCAGCAAAAAGAGGATGTGCCACCTCCGTCACCAAGCATCTTCACCATGTCACACGGCAGCGTTCAGCTCACAAACCTTGGAGAGAAAGCGTAAATTCCCACCTAGCAACCTTTGATCCCTGGCCCTGAATGCCAGCATTTCTAAACTACTGACCTTTGAAATGCTGTCATTAAGGCTGGTGGACATGGACAGCCTCAAACAGCTGATGGTGGTGGCTGTCCCACAGTACGTCGTTCCCAGCCGCCACTACTTCTCTAAGAGAGCCGTGCCTTCCCTGCACAACCAAGTATCGGATAAAATCAACTGTGCACTGCGCAACGCCATCTGTGGCAAGGTCCACCTAACCACAGATACGTGGACCAGTAAGCACGGCCAGGGACGCTATATCTCCCTAACTGCACACTGGGTAAATGTAGTGGCGGCTGGGCCCCAGGCGGAGAGCTGTTTGGTGCACGAACTTCCACCGCCAAGGATCGCAGGGCATCATTCTTTGCCTCCTGTAGCCTCCTCCTCCTACTCGGCTTCCTCCTCCTCTGCTTCCACCAGCTCATCCAGTCAGCCACACACCTTCACCACCAACTTCAGCACAGCCCAGGGTAAACGTCGGCAGGCCATTCTGAAACTCATATGTTTGGGGGACAGGCCCCACACCGTGCAGGAGTTGTGGCGGGGTATTGAACAACAGACCGACGAGTGGTTTCTGCCTGTGGGCCTCAAGCCCGGCCTGGTGGTGTGCGATAATGGTCAAAATCTCGTCGCAGCTCTGGGACTAGCCGGTTTGATGCACATCACTTGCCTGGCGCATGTGCTGAATTTGGTGGTGCAGAAATTCATTCACAACTACCCCGACATGTCAGAGCTGCTGCATAAAGTGCGGGCCGTCTGTGCGCGCTTCCGGCGTTCTTATCCTGTCGCTGCTCGCCTGTCTGCGCTACAGCGCAACTTCGGCCTTCCCGCTAACTGCCTCATATGTGACGTGCCCACCAGGTGGAACTCCACCTTGCACATGCTGGAGAGACTGTGCGAGCAGCAGCAGGCCATAGTGTAGTTTCAGCTGCAGCACGCAGGGGTGAGTCGCACTGCGGAACAGCACCTCTTCACCACCAATGACTGGGCCTCCAGGCGAGACCTGTGGGCCCTGTTGCGATGTTTCGAGTACTCCACCAATATGGCCAGTGTTGATGACGCCATTATCAGCGTTACAATACCACTTCTATGTCTCCTTGAGAAAACACTTAGGGCGATGATGGAGAAGGATGTGGCACAGGAGGAGGAGGAGGAAGAGGGGTCATTTCTAACACTTTCAGTCCAGTCTTTTAGAAGGGAGGGAGGTCTTTGGCAACAGCAGTGGCCAGGTACAAATTTGGCCAGCAAGGGCCCAATACTAGAGGACGAGGAGGACGAGGATGAGGATGAAGCATGTTCACAGCGGGGTGGCACCCAATGCAGCTCGGTCCCATCACTGGTGCGTAGCTGGGGCAAAACGGAGGGCGATGGCGATACACCTCCCACAGAGGACAGCTTCTCCTTACCTCTGGCAACTTACCTCCCAACTGACACGGGGGGAGAATTGGAAGCACAAGGCAAAGGCAGAGGAGCAGCAAGAGATCTCCAATGCAGCTGTGTCACGGCCAGCTCCTCTGAAGGCAGGGTTAGCATGGCCGAGATGTGGAAAATTTTTGTCACAGTGCCACAGCTAACTGCACCACTAGCTGATAGGGAACATGTTAGCAGGTGGCAGCATTTAAACAACATGGTGGAACAGTACATGTGCACACGCCTCCACGTACTGACTGATGGTTTGGCCCCATTCAACTTCTGGGTCTCCAAATTGTCCACATGGCCAGAGCTAGCCTTTTATGCCTTGGAGGTGCTGACCTGCCCTGCAGCCAATGTGATGTCTGAATGTCTATTTAGCACGGCAAAAGCCGCCTGTCCACAGACAATGTGGACAAGCTGACGTTCATAAAAAATGAACCAGGCATGGATCTCACAGGACCTGTCCATCCCTTGTGCAGAAAAGACATTTATAACTGCCTCGCCCTCAACCATACATTCTTGTACTCCAGGGCACTTCTTTATTGAATCCTCTTTTTTTTTAAATTGTACTATAATTTTGGGGGCAACACCAAGTTGAATGAACCTCTCCTCTGTCTGGGTGCCAGGGGCCTACATTTCAGCTAATCGCCTGCTCCTTTGGTGCGTGACATTAACCTCTTTTTTCTGTCAAATGACCTCTCCTCTGTCTGGGTGTCAGTGGCCAAAATAACTGAAAGTGTCTAACATGTGTCACTTTATGTGGTAATAACTTTAAAACGCTTTTACTTATCCAGGCCATTCTTAGATTGTTTTCTCATCACATAGTGTACTTCACGACACTGGTAAAATGGAGTCAAAAAATGTCATTTTTAATTATAAAAAGATACCAAATTTACCAAGATTTTTTTAAAACTAGCTAATTTCCAAATTTCAATCTCTCTACTTTATAGATAGTAGATGGTAATACCTCCAAAATAGTTATTACTTTACATTCCCCATATGTCTACTTCATGTTTGGATCATTTTGTGAATGTTATGTTATTTTTTGGGGACATTAGAAGGCTTAGAAGTTTAGAGCAAATGTTGAAATTTTTCAGAAAATTTCCAAAACCCACTTTTTAAGGACCAGTTCAGGTCTGAAGTCACTTTGTGAGGCTTACATAATAGAAACAACCTAAAAATTACCCCATTTTACAAACTACACCCCTCAAGGTATTCAAAACTGATTTTACAAAAACATTGTTAACCCTTTAGGTGTTCCACAAGAATTAATGGAAAATGGAGATGACATTTCAGAATTTCACTTTTTTGGCAGATTTTCCATTTTAATCATATTTTTCCTCTAACAAATCAAGGGTTAACAGCCAAACAAAACTCAATATTTATTGCCCTGATTCTGTAGTTTACAGTAACACCCCATAAGTGGTCATAAACTGCTGTATGACCACATGGCAGGGCACAGAAGGAAAGGAACGGCATATGGTTTTTGGAAGGTAGATTTTGCTGGACTGGTTTTTTGACACCATGTTCCATTTGATTTCATTTGTTAACCCTTTAGGTGTTCCACAAGAGTTAATGCAAAATGGAGATGAAATTTCAGAATTTCACTTTTTTGGCAAATTTTTCCATTTTAATCCATTTTTTCAGTAACAACGTAAGAGTTAACAGCCAAACAAGACTCAATATTTATTGCCCTGATTCTCTAGCTTACAGAAACACCCCATATGTGGTCGTGAACTGCTGTACAGGCACATGGCAGGGCGCAGGAGGAAAGGAGCGTCATGTGGTTTTTGGAAGGCAGATTTTGCTAGACTATTTTTTGACACCCCTAGAGTAGAAACTCCAAAAAAGTGACCCATTTTGGAAACTAGTGTTGAGCGCGAATATTCGAAAAGCGAATTTTTTTAGCGAATATCGGCACTTCGCTAATTCGCGAATATTTCGAATATAGCGCTATAAATTCGCTATTTCGAATATTCGTTTTTTTTTTTTTTAGTTATATTTTTTCTTCCTACTTCCCAAAAGTAGTTCTTACCTGTCCTGAGGATTCCTGGCTTCCTGGCTGCTCTGGTCAGTGCCCGTTGTCGCTCTCTGCCGACTTCCGTGCTCATGTGGAGCGCCCCCATCCATGGGAGAATCTCCATATACTAGAATGTACTGTCTGATTTGAGGAATTACGCTGAAATCAGCAATGCGATTAATTCAAGTTATATTATTCGCATTGCGATTGCAACTTAGCACTGCTATCTTACATAGGCTAGAATTAACGAATATGAGCAAGACTGATATGGAGTATAGCTATGCACTAGCAGTGCTAAGTTGAAATCGCAATGCGAATACTTTAAGTTAAATTAATCGCATTGCGATTTCAACTTAGCACTGCTGCTATATTCCATATTCGTTAACTTCATTAATTCTAGCAAGCTGACCCATTATAAACCCAGCTCTAAGTTGAAATCGCAATGCGATTAATATAACTTGAATTAATCGCATTGCGATTTCAACGTAATTCCTCAAATCCGACAGTACATTTTAGTATATGGAGACGTTCCCATGGTGATGGGGACGCTCCATGAGCACAGAAGTTATGGTTGGCTTGGTAGAATTAGCTGAATAGCGAATATGACGAATGTATTCGTCATATTCCTCAAAACGAAGATAACGAAGTATTCTACATCTTCGTTTTAGCAATCCTATTCGTCAACTTCGCTAATTCTAGCAATCAAATAGGCAGGTTGACTATAGAGACAGCTGTGTTAAACTCGCTGCATGTATTTTTTTTTTTTTAATAAATAGAATACTTATAATAATTTTATCAAGTAATATAATTATTGTATTAAAAAAATAATCGCATAGCGAATTTAACACAGCTGTCTGGTAAGTCAACCTTCCTATTTGATTGCTAGAATTAGCGAATAGCGAAGTTGACGATGACGAGACGTAATAGGTAGCTAAAACGAAGATGTAGAATACTGCTATCTTCGCTTTGAGGAATATGACGAACACATTCGTCATATTCGCTATTCGCTAATTCTACCAAGCCAACCATAACTTCTGTGCTCATGGAGCGTCCCCATCACCATGGGAACGTCTCCATATACTAAAATGTACTGTCGGATTTGAGGAATTACGTTGAAATGCAAATGCGATTAATTCAAGTTATATTAATCGCATTGCATTTCAACTTAGAGCTGGGTTTATAATGGGTCAGCTTGCTAGAATTAACGAAGTTAACGAATATGGAATATAGCAGCAGTGCTAAGTTGAAATCGCAATGCGATTAATATAACTTGAATTAATCGCATTGCGATTTCAACGTAATTCCTCAAACCGACAGTACATTTTAGTATATGGATTGGAGACGCTCCCATGGTGATGGGGACGCTCCATGAGCACAGAAGTTATGGTTGGCTTGGTAGAATTAGCGAATAGCTTAATATGACGAATGTATTCGCTATATTCTCAAAACGAAGATAACGAAGTATTCTACATCTTCGCTTTAGCTACCTATTCGTCTCGTCATCGCCAACTTCGCTATTCAAGCTAATTCTAGCAATCAAATAGGAAGGTTGACTTACAGACAGTTGTAGTTAAGTTATGCGATTATTTTTTTTTTAATACAATAATTATATTACTTGATAAAATTATTATAAGTATTCTATTTATTAAAAAAAAAAATCGCATAGCTAATTTAACACAGCTGTCTCTATAGTCAACCTGCCCATTTGATTGCTAGAATTAGCGAGTTGACGAATAGGTAGCTAAAACGAAGATGTAGAATACTCGTTATCTTCGTTTTGAGGAATAGACGAATACATTCGTCATATTCGTCATCCTCGCTAATTCTAGATATGAAACCAATAGGAAAGTAGCCTTAAGTACAAATCGCAATATGCGATTATTTAAATCGCATGTTAATCGCGATAACTAGAAAAAAATGACGAATATTCGATTTCGACGAATATGAAACGAATATTCATTCGAATATTCGCGAATTTCGTCGAAATCGAATATGGCACCTGCCGCTCATCACTATTGGAAACTACGGGATAAGGTGGAACTTTGGTTGGTACTATTTTAGGGTAGCATATGTTATTGCTATATTGTTATATTATTTATCACATCCAAACTATTGTCATTTTGTGTAGGATGTCTATTGTGGTACTTGGGGTCCGCTGCGGGCATCCTCCACCGTATGCATTTTTCTGGGGATCGCCATTATCAACGGGCCACAAGTGCAGGATCTCCTCCCCTGTATATATATGCACAACTGCATTTTTGGGTTGAGCACATCCTGCTTCATGCCACTTTTCAGTTGGTTTGTGTATACATAATTGTTTGGAGGTGTATAAACTCCCATGTAAATGTAGCCTGTTTTCCATCCACAGGCTATATTTAGGTGCACCTGTGAGGCCTGGGCCATATCAGCCAGTCTTGGGTGGGGCTCACAGCCTTATCCCTCCTCCCATTGCAGGCATGGTTACATGCTGGAGGTAACTGAGGTGTCTGCTGCGAGTCGGCCTAATACATTCCTGTAATTTTGCACACTGGCCCCTGGTATTGCCCATGTGGCACAGGTAGGTGAGTGTTAGGTCCCGAGCTACTTGAGAGACCTTGGAGTGGTGCTTGGGCTTAAGACATGTCCTCCACTGTAGGACATGTTGACTAACCTCTCAATTTTAACATCAGTTTGAGGGCTTAGTAAGCTCGCAGGGTGCACCTGTTTTGTCATTTGTTATTGCTATGTTATTTATCACATCCACACTATTGTCATTTTGTGTAGGATGTCTATTGTGGCACTTGTGGTCCGCTGCGGGCATCCTCCACCGTGTACATTTTTCTGGGGATCGCCATTAGCAACGGGCAACAAGTACAGGATCTGCTCCCCTGTATATATATGCACAACTCCATTTTTGGGTTGAGCACATCTTGCTTCATGCCACCTTTTAGTTGGTTTGTGCATACATAATTGTTTGGAGGTGTATAAACTCCCATGTAAATGTAGCCTGTTTTCCATCCACAGGCTATATTTAGGTGCACCTGTGAGGCCTGGGCCATATCATCCAGTCTTGGGTGGGCTCACAGCCTTCTACATCCTCCCATTGCAGGCATGGTTACATGCTGGAGGTAACTGAGGAGTCTGCTGCGAGTCGGCCTAATACATTCCTATAATTTTGCCCACTGGCCCCTGGTATTGCCCATATGGCACAGGTAGGTGAGTGTTAGGTCTCGAGCAACTTGAGAGACCTTGGTGTGGTGCTCAGGCTTAAGACATGTCCTCCACTGTAGGACATGTTGACTAACCTCTCAATTTTAACATCAGTTTAAGGGCTTAGTAAGACCGCAATGTGCACCTGTTTTGTCATTTGTTATTGCTATATTACATACAATTTTTGGTTTCTCTATATTACACTTTTTGTGAGGCAAGGTAACAAATAATAGCTGTTTTGGCACCATTTTTAATTTTTGTTATTTACAATGTTCATCTGACAGGTTAGATTATGAGCTAGTTTTATAGAGCAGGTTGTTACGGACACAACAACAATACCAACAATGGTTGGTTATTTCAGTTTTACATAATAAAGCATTTTTGAAAAAAATTTTTATTTAGTGTCTCCACATTCTGAAAGCCATAGATTTTTTTTGTTTTGGGCGACTGTTTGGTCGGTACTATTTTAGGGTGATTATGACTTTTTGATCGCTTGGTATTACACTTTTTGTGATGTAAGATTAAAAAAATAGCTTTTTTGACACTCTTTTTTATTTACGGTGTTCACCTGAGGGGTTAGGTCATATGTAATTTTTTTTTAATCAGAAGGTTCTTATGGATGCGGCGATACATAATATGTATACTTTTTTCTTTAAGTATTACACAATAATATCATTTTTTAAACAAAAAATATCATGTTTTAGTGTGTCATTAGTCTGAGATTCATATATTTTTTTTTGATTGCTTGCTATTACACTTTTTGTGATGTAAGTTGACAAAAAATTGCTTTTTTGTGGCACCGTTTCTATATATATATTTTATTTTTTTACGGTGTTCATCTGAGAGGTTGGGTCATGTGATATTTTTATAGAGCTGGTTGTTACAGATGCGGCGATACAAATATGTCTACTTTTTTATTTATTTCACTTTAACACAATAATAGCATTTTTGAAACAAAAAATTATGTTTTAATGTCTCCATGTTCTGAGAGCTATAGTTTATTTTTAATTTTTTGAGCGATTTTCTTATGTAGGGGCAATTTTTTTGTGGAATGAGGTGACTGTTTTATTGGTCTCATTTTGTGGGACATACACCTTTTTAATCACTTGGTGTTGCACTTTTTGTGATGTAAGGTGACAAAAATGTTTTTTTTTTTTTTTTACACAGTATTAGTTTTTTACTTTATGGTGTTTATCGGACAGGTTGGATCATGTGATATTTTTTATAGAGCCGACCATCACGGACACGGCAATACCAAATATGTCTATTTTATTTATTTCTTCCTAGTGCTTCCTGCTCTGTATATACAGCGCTTGGTGTGCTCTGCTCTTACCGTAAACAATCCTCTTCTATGTTTGTGTACAAACCTTATTTTCTCCGGACACAAAGGATGTCCCCTTGTCACAGTCACAGTCCTGGGGATAAATAGATGATGGGTGAGGTGTCTGTACTGACCCCTGATATATTAATACATAGTAATTAAATCTCTCCTCAGTCGTCTTTTTTCTAAAGTTAATAACCCTAATTTTGATAATCTTTCAGGGTATTGTAGTTGCCCCATTCCAGTTATTACTTTAGTTGCCCTCCTTTGAACCCTCTCCAGCTCTGCAATGTCTGCCTTGTTCACAGGAGACCAGAACTGTACACAATACTCCATGTGTGGTCTGACCAGTGATTTGTAAAGTGGTAGGACTATGTTCTCATCACGGGCATCTATGCACCTTTCGATGCAACCCATTATCCTTGGCAGCAGCTGCATGACACTGTTTTTTACTGGTTTTTGCATTATTTCTTCCCATGTGCATAACCTTACATTTGTCAGTGTTAAACCTCATCTGCCACTTCTCTGCCCAAGCCTCCAATCTATCCAGATCCATCTGTAGCAGTATACTGTCCTCTTCAGTGTTAATTACTTTATACAGTTTAGTGTCATCTGCAAAAATTTATATTTTACTGTGCAAGCCTTCTACAAGATCATTATTAAACATATTGAAGAGGATTGTGCCCAGTACTGATCCCTGAGGTACTCCACTAGTGACAGCAACCCAATCTGAGTGTGTACCATTAATAACTACCCTCTGTTTTTCATTACTGAGCCAGTTACCCACATGCAGACATTTTCTCCCACTCCAAGCACTCTCATTTATTTACTAACCTTTTATGAGGTACAGTGTCAAATGCTTTTGATCTCCATATATACGACATCCATTGATTAGCCGCTGTCAAGTCAAGAACTTACCTCCTCATAGAAACGGATTAAAATTAGTTTAATGTGACCGATCCCTCATGAAGCCATGCTGATATGGCGCTATTAGCTTATTTTCATTGAGGTATATAAAATATATGCGCAATTTTATTAAATAAATATACACAAAATTTCATGGCACAAATTCATGAGGAGACGGGGAGCCCCAAATAATGGGAGCATTACCCCTACCAACTCACATATCACAGCAACAGGGAGACAATCCAGATAAGCTGTGCTAAAGACACCAACTCTTGATGAACTTATTAATCCATAAATATATCAAGATATACCCCAATATATAGCGTGCATTGCCGTTGCTGTGGTCACTTGATAGTTAAACTAATGTTTAACTATCGAATGGGGCATCCTCCCGAAATGTCCTCTTGGGTGTCCTGACAAGACAGTTCCCGACAGTTGAGCCGACTATATATTTCACATATACAGTTACTATTACCATACAGTATGTGCAAAAAAGAGGTGCCAGTGCTCTCCAATGGAACGGGCAGTGGCAAAAATTTTGCTGGAGCCAGCAGAAGTAGCAGCAGAAGATGGGGTGTTGGTAGCAGCAGCCGCAGCAACAGGCCAATGCTGCCAGTGTCATCCAGCAGTCGTGTTTTCATGACCTATCCCGGTGTGCTGGAATGGTTGACTCGGTCTTCTACATCATCTCAATTGATATCAGACACCCACAGCCAGCAGTCTGAATGTTCCTCTGACACTATACTTGGTTGGCATGGCTCATGAAAAAGCTCTGTGTCATCACCTGTCCTGAACCTGCCTCTTTCCTTTTTTGCTCCTTTTGCCAGGAAAGTGATGTATTTTGCTAGCTCTGCTCTGATTTTCAGTGAGGAAAATATTATGAGGACAGTCAGCGGCTACTGCCTAGCATAAATCTGGAAGAGAGGTCTGCTGTTTCCTCTTGTAGGCATACAAGTAGCCACAATGAGAGTCACTTAGGAACAGGTGTTGTGATCGGTCAGGGACACGAACATGAGACTGGTGAGGGTGACATCAGTGATGTGCAGGCAATAGTGTATGATGATCTAGCCTACCGCTCGTGGGATCTGGGTGAAGAGGGGGCATTATTATCAGGGGGTGAGGGTGACAGCTTTTCATACTTGTATGTGGGAGGAAAACACCAGACCAAGCATAGAAGGGGAAAAGGGATACCGGAATAAGGCCTGGAAACTAGGGAAGTAAGATGGACACCTCCTAGAGAAAACCCTAACTCCAGTCCTGACAGACTACCAGAAAGAACAGGCCCCAAAGGTAGGCAAGTACATACAATGGATACCTAGAATCCCATCTCACCCTATAGGACCCTATGGAACTAATGTCAGGACTGAGTCTACCTTTTTCTCCAAAGGGAAAGATGAACAGGAGTCTCCCTCAGGCCTAATGACAAACAACAGGGAAAGGCAACACACACACACACATCAAAACAAAATACAAATGGGAATGGAAACACTTATCTTCAATGAAGGTTTGGTAGCACCAGGAACTCAGCCAAGAACCAAACACAAGCTAACCACAAGTCCAACAGAAGCTATAAACCACATAGCATGGTGGGAGAATCAACAATAAATAGAGAAAGATAAATTACCACAACAGCAACACCTGGGGACAGAAGGTGTGGCAAACACCAGAAACAACACAGATGTAATTTGATCCAAAAGGAAAACATGTCAGATCAAACCACGTGTTTCCAGTATCCTGCTACCTGTCGCAGGAACGTCAGTATGTCTTGGTATGTCCGTGACATAGCTTGCCCATAAAACAGTGGCTGAGTGGCCATGGGTGGCTGAAATATCAGGGTGCAAGTGTGAATTTGAGCCAGCAGTTGTTTTAGGACGCTTAAGGATGTCAGTGTGATTGTATGTAGGATCTGTGGGCAAAAGGTGAACAGCCAATGTTGGCACCACGGCTCTGCGTCAACACATGGAGCTTCACCATAAAGTGACCTGGGAAAACCATGGCACTAATGTAGTAGTACAGCTTGACATACCTCCTACGTGTCTACTTCTTCTCCAACAGTAAGGGTTCCACCACCTCAGCAGAATGGAGTTATGTTCCTTCGCATTGTCTACCAATCCTGATACTTTTATTCCTCATGACATGTTTTGCCAGCAATTGATCACCGAGGCAATTGCAAAGAGACAACAATATGCATGCACTCATCCAACAATGCAGAATCGGAACATGCTCTTGGCCAAATTGCTGGTACTACAATCCCTCCCTTTCCATATGGCTCACTCTGCACATTTCAGTGAACTGATGGCTTGTGCCAAGCCAAGGTGGAGAGTCCCAAGCTGTCACTACTTCTCTAAAAAAGCTGTACCGGCTCTGCATATGTACGTACAGGAGAAGGTGGGCTAATCTTTGAGCCTTTCGGTGTTTGGTACCGTTCATGGCAGCACCAATGTGTGGAGCTGTAACTATGGACAAGGACAATATGTCTTTTATAGCTCGCTGGGTAAATGTGCTTCCGGCCCAGGCACACCAGCAACTTGGCCAGGTGATTGCAATGCAGCCTCTGCGTTCTCATGCTGTATTTGCGACACCAATGTCCTCCTCTGCCTCTTTATCCTTCACCTTGTCCTCAGCCTCCACTGTAGGCTGAGGACAATAGCATGGTGGTGTCATGCTGTTCTGCACCTGGCCAGCCTTGGCAAATGAAGTCACAAAGGGAAGGAACTTCTACATGTCATCAACTAAGAAATAGAATCCTGGCTGTTACTTGCCAACTGGAGATCGAAACCATGGTTACCCTTAATGGGAAGAACATTGTGACCCTGAATGGTGCAAGTCTTTAGTCTGGATGTAAACTGGTTCATTAAGTCTTCCACCCAACTGGAAGAGGTCTTTAAAATAGCCAGGAAACAGTGCATGCACTTCAGCCACTTTTACCCTGCAAAACACACCTTACTTGATGTGCAAAGGCAGAATGATGTTCCCCAACATTGCCTCATATCCAATGTTTCCACACATTGGAACTCCACCCTCCATATGCTGGACAGACTATATGAACAGAGGCACAGAATGAGTTTTTGATGATGCAGGCGGACAGGGGTACTCCCCTGTGTAACTTCAATGTTAGTAAGTGTATGTAGTCAGTTGGTTGCTACTAGAGATGAACAGAGTATTGGAAAATTAGTTTTGGCTGCTTCGCTGAATAAAAAAATAAATAAATGCACATTTCTTTGTAAGTAGTGAGTTCAAAGACAGGGACTCTCCCAATCATGGTACCCTTCAGATGCCACGTTCGTACATGATCGCAGCATCTGATAGCAATAATCTGGTGTAAAAAATAAATAAATAAATTCTTACTTACCTTCATTCATTTGATCATGAAGGGCCGGCTGCTGCCATCTGTATTGAAGATATAGCTCGAAATCTTGCGTGACCCTTCATGACTTCATCACGTCAGCTGGAGTGGTGATGTCATACGTCACTGAGCATGGGGTTTCGCGTTTGATCTTCAATCAAGGCAGCTTTTTGCACCATGAAGTTTCGCAGAAAATCAAATTTTTCCAGAAATTCGGATCGAATTCCACTACGTGGAGTTTCATTCACTCAACACTAGTGATGAGCAAACATGCTCGGCTGAATATCTGTTCGGCTCGAGCTTCGCTATGCTCGGCACATGGCAGTACTCGACCGAGTACCAATGTGCTCAAGGGCAATGCTCGAGTGCAGACAAGTACTTTTCAGTATTTTTATTTTATACCTATTAGTGACATATACTGTACATCATCCGCAGACTGTGTCTTTAATAATCTGGGCCACTTCTAATGTCCATAGTGTGTGGCTTTGTGTAAAAAATACTGAACAACATCTGCAAACAGTGTCTGTATTACAAATTCCAATAATCTGGGCCTGATATAGTGTTCATATCATGTGGGTTTCTGTGACATATACCATCCTGCATCCAAAAACAGTGTCTGTATTACAAATTCCAATAATCTGTGACTGATATAGTGTCCATATTCTGTGGGTTTCTGTGACATATACTGTCCTGCATCGGAAAAAAGTGTCTGTAGCGCAAATTTAAATAATCTGGGTCTAATGTAGTATCCATACTGTGTGTCTTTCTGTGAAAAGTTCTGTACTACATCAGAAAACAGTGTCTGTAGCGCAAATTTAAATAATTTGTGCCACATCTACTGTGTGTGCGTTTAATACATATCACTGACATATATTGTACTTTATTCGTAGACTGTGTCTGCTAGTCTGTGACATTATCAGGGATATATCTCCTGTGTAATGTGTGCGCATCACAAATACCTTTAATTTATTGGCGCATACACCTACAAATTGAGCTGTCCCGAACTATTCGCCGGCGAACATCGCATGTTCGCGTTCGCCGTAATGGGCAAACATATGCGATGTTCGATTCGCCCCCTAAACTTTATCATTGAGCAAACTCTGACCCTGTACCTCATCGTCAGCAGACACATTCCAGCTAATCAGCATACTCTCCCTCCCAGACCCTCCCACCCCCTATCAAAAAGCAAGGACAGCATCCATCTTAGATTCATTCTGAAGCTACCTTGTTAGTTAGAGCAGAAAGAGTGCTGCTGCTGCTGAATTAATAGGGAAAGTTTTAGCTAGGCCAGTGTTCTGTGTCCACTCTAGTCCTCAAAAACTCATCGGCCTCTTTCACACGAGCGTGTCCGGATTAGGCCCCATTCACACATCCGTATTGTGTTGCAGATCCACAACACACCATGGCGGCACTGCCCATAGAGATGCCTAGTCTTGTCCGCAGGCTGCAAACAAGATTAGGACATGCTCTATCTTTTGCTCTCCGCATCACGTGTGATCGCCGCATCACGTCCGGCCCCATTCACACTGCGGAATGGATGCGGAAAAAAATTGTGTGAATGGAGCCTTAGGCCTCTTTCACACGAGCGTGTCCGGATTAGGTCCGGATGCATTGCGGATGCGTTCAGTGAAAATGAAGTAATTTCACAGGCAAAGCCATTCAGTTTTGCCTGTGATTGCATTCAGTTTTTCCCGTGCGTTTTGATGCGTTTTTCACGCGTGTGTTAAAAAAACTGAAGTTGTACAAATAACATCTCCTAGCAACAATCAGTGAAAAACGCAACACACCCGCACTTGCTTGTATGCGCTTATCCGTTATTATGCCCCCAGCAACACTAAATACCAGCTCTGACAAAACTCTGGCAGCAGGGCAGGCCAGCACCTCTGAGGTGTAGAGAGGCAGTTTGTGCTACGTGTCCACCTTGGACACCCAATAGTTGTAAGGCACAGAGAGATCACTGAGGACGCTGACACGGTCTGCTATGTACTCCTTCACCATCTTCGAAAATTTTTCCCGCCTTGTGACACTAGGCCGCGCATCAAGGTGAGGGTGCTGGCGGGGTGTCATAAAACTGTTCCAGGCCTTGGAGAGTGTTGTCCTGCCTCTGTTGCAACTGGTGTTTGTTCCCCTCATCTCCCCTCCTGGGTTGCACAAAAAACTACATACTCTGCCGCCAGCATTGCCAGCTATAAATTTATCCGCAATGACATTCTGTTCTATTATTATTATGGTTTAAGGTTATATTGTTGTTGGTATTATTACTGTTATTATGGTTTATGGTTGTAAAATAAATAAATTATGGTTATTTATTAGTTAATTAACAGGCCATGCCATTGATTTACCTCCACTCTAGTGTGTTATGTTTTTAGTTATATCAATGTATAAGTTTGGGATGTTTGCTGCGCATGGGACATATAGGCTGTAAGATTGACATGTGTGTGAGGTTGCCAAGCTCCAAAGCTACCAACAATTTACAGCCATTATCAGACACAACAACCAACCATGCCTGGTTGTAGGTTGAGTGGTGAGAGCCACAGCTCAGTCTGGTCCCTTATACCCTGCCACAGCTCTGAAGCGGTGTGCTGTTTGTCACCTAAGCAAATGAGTTTCAGCACGGCCTGTTGCCGCTTCCCCACTGTCGTGCTACACTGCTTCCAGCTACTGACTGATTGCTGACTGGTGCTGCAAGATGAGAATTCAGAGGTGGAAGTGGAGTAAGAGTAGGAGAAGGGGGGTTTGCTGCAACTAATGTAGGTGGTGGTAAAAATCCTGATCCAATGGGGGCCCGCAATCCTTGGTGTTGGTAGCACCTGTGCCATCCCAGGGTACGACTAGCTACTGGCCTCCACAAGGTTGACCCAGTGTGCCGTCACGGAAATGTAGCATCCCTGGCCAAAAGCACTTGTTTGTGTGTCAGTCGTTAAGTGGGCCCAGGGCACGGATGACGTTAAGGCACACAATTGCTGGTGTAATGCGGGGACGACACACCAAGAAAAATAGTGGCAGCTGGGGACTAAGTAACGAAGGACGTCTACCGCCATGAGGCTGAGGAAAGCCTCAGTGTCCACAGGCCTAAATGGCAACATTTCCAGGCCCAGCAATTTTTAAAGGTGTGCATTTAGTGCTATGGCCTGTGTGTGTGTGGCTAGGTATTTGCACTTACGTTCAAAGGCCTGGGTTAAGGACATCTGTACACGGGCCTATTTGATGTGGCTCACCTTCTCCCTTTTGCCATCCCACAGCCTCCATCAGCCTCTTGTGGTGCTGTGGTTCCCTCCCCCTCTGTATTGCTGTCCTCGCTTGGCTTGCCACCTTCCCAGGTTGGGTCAGTGATTTCATCGTCCACCACCCCCTCTTCCACTTCCTCATTTGGGTCATCCTCATGACTTGTGTTGTTGACCTAACAAGACTCACTCGACAACTGTGTCTCATCTGCATCATCCACCTCATGAAACACTAATTGCCATTTTTTGCAATGCTCAGCAGCAGACCCTCACCCCTAATGTGTTAGAGGGTCAACAGCAGGACCTTGCTCCTAATGTTTTGGAGGGTCACCAGCAGGCCATCAATGATAATTTTCCAAGGGTGTGTATGATGCCCTCTTTTATGTGTAACAAAGTGTGTGTTGCAGTACCGGTTCCTTGTCATTTTTGCCAGCCCTTTCACTTAGTGCATAGGCTTTATGAGTGTATGAGTCCCACTACCTGAACAATTGTACCACAATGTGAATGAAGCCCCCCTTTTTGTGTGATATACGGGTTGTTTCGAAGTGACTCTTGCTTGTACTTTTTTGCAGCATTTGCACTTATATTCAATTGAATGTAAAGAAAATAATGTTTCCTAACAATTTTTCCTGTGAAATGGATTTTTTGGGAGGGGTATTTTTGGCAGTCTGTAAAAGTGGCGTACAACTCGGACAACATGGTTCCCAGCAGCTACCTGGGAGTCCAAGATGCATCTAGACATTGCCACCATGCTTTTCCCGATCCCTTTGGCGTTTGTCACTTTCTGACTTTTTCCAAAGGACCAGGCACCCTCCCCAGGGGGTGCCGGGTTGCCTCCCATTGACTTCTATTATACTCGAGTGCTCAGCCGAGCACACGAATATAGCAATTTGTTAGGGCCGAACACCCGAATACTTAAGTGCTTGATCATCACTATTTAACACTAGTCGCTGCCTATGTGCTCACACGCCACTGCCATAACTGTTGGAGATGGGGGGTGGGGGCAGGAAAAGCACCAGCTCCATCAGCAGCAACTTAAGTCTTGAGTAAATAATGAGCACTCTTTCTCCCGCATACTGAAGAAACTACCCAACAGCAGCAGCAGGACATGGAGAAGCATCTGAACCAGCAGGTGGTGGCACACTTGTACTGCACCCTGCCACCCCAGATCTAATATTCCCTGAACTACTGGGCAGCCAAACTTGAGAATACACCTTTCAACAGGAAATATTGAGATATTAACTTTTCTAAAGATGAATCAAGAGTGGATCAGCCAGGATATCGACACCAGTGCCTGATGTATATGACTAGATCATTCTGGCAGTAATGTTCTGACTGCAATGTGATGCCACACCAGAACACTGTAAAAAATGGCCTGTTACTTCCGGGCATGTGATTCAGCCACTATTTTGGTGCTGCCATCCGCCTCATGCCACACACCTGCACCTCTGCTGCCATATTCTTCTAATGCCACCCACCATCTTGTGCTGTTACTGCTGCTGCTGATGTTGACTCCTCATGCTGTTGCCACCCTCACTATTCTGTGCCTCTAGTGTCCATTGTAAGGGATTAGCTCTGGTCTCGGGGATCATTCACACAGATTGTTGTCCACCGCAGCTTTAGGGGCCAAACATTGCTTTATTGTCCCAGCATCAACATAAATATATCAAAACAAACACCTGCCCGGCTGGGCTCTAACTAAACATATATAAATAAGGTCCTACCTCACTTATAGAGCGCAGTTCACAACTGCAACTCAGTCTGGCTTTACTCAGCCAAATAATCCACCCAGGGAAGGCATCAGGCGTCACATAGCCTTGTGGCCCCTCAGCCCTCGTGACTGAGACCACCCAGAGCCTCCGCAGGACTCTGCTTCACAAACACACTCCTTCCTCCTGACACACTCAGACAGGGTTAATTTATCCCTCCCTGATTAACCCTGCTAGTCTCACCTGGGGCCAGGAAACCATAATGGATTAGGGGTGTGGACTGAGAGACTCCTACTACCAACCTGACTCTCAGTCCAAAGAAATCCAGCCCATACAACTTTAACCAAACAATCTCCAGCAAGCTATGCCTTACTGAAGCAGCACTTTTCTGGATTTCAGCTACCTCACCCAGTGAAACTGAACCACCTGGTGAGATACACACCCCCACCATATGACTACCGCACACGTTACTGTTCACATTATCACATATCCCCCCCCCCCCTGTTCAAACCTATGGGGGCGGACACATACCAACCGGATGGTCATGACAGGGCATCCGCATTATCTTGTCACCTTCCAGATCAACAGTCCCACTGGAAGATGTGGTCAGCGTCACATGCTTCCCTTTATTTTGCCAGACCCATGCAATCAGAGCTCGGTTTGTCACCCACACTGACATCTTGCCTAAGAGATCATGTCCAAGAGTTTCCCATGTATATGTGACAGGCAGAGCCCTCTTTCTATTCTTTTATCTCTCTCTCTCTTTGTCTTACACAGTTGCTTTAACCGTGCTCGCTTCTTATGACTCGCTATTTTTTTCCTCTTTATTTTATCAATATAAAGCATCTTTTGTTTTCCTTTACTCCCCACAGGGGTTACATCAGGTTTGGCTCCAATTCCAGAGTCTTCTACTTCTACAGTGGCATGCCCAACTTCAGCAGACTCTTCTTCATCCTTATCTTTGGTCTCTGGAACATCCCAGGATTTCTCCCACTGCAACTCATCGGCCTTAGCTTCTTCAGCCTTTGAGTCTCTTTTGGAGTCTTCATTCACTTTATTAGCCTTCTCATCTTTCTTGGACAAGGCATCATATACTTGACTTCTTAACTTCTCCTCTTTCTCATTAAGATTGGAGGTACTGGGGACACCAGAGTCCGTATCAGACTCTTCATGTTCTGGCAATCCCTCCAGAGGTTCACTCCAGAAACTGTTCTCCACTAGTGCAGGCACTACGATAGCCACCTCACAGCAGTAGACAGCATCTGCATGGAGGGCATCAGTCCCCTCGTATTTCTTCCCCAGCAGACCGCTGGCTGAAGGAATGTCTTGCATGACCAAGTCTTGGCTACACACCGCCAGGAGTATCTTGGCTTCTGCATCCACATCATTCCCATCAACGGGTTCTGCAGAAAGATCATCCATCTTCTCTGCTTCGGTCGGTACTGTAGCGCCACCATCTCCAGACTCATTCTTAACAGGCTCTGCCTTCTTGGTCTCTTTCAGAGAATCCTCCTCTTCAGGTTTCTCCTTTTCTTTCACCTGCCGCAAGAGAGCACGCTGAGACTTCCCCAACTCATAGACGTTCTTCTCGATGTCCTTTTTTGAGATCATGAGATCCTCCATCTCTGCTCTGAGTTGCCTGTTCAGACTCTCAAATTCATCACGCTCCTCAAGGGTTTTTTCAAGGGCTCTAGCCAAGGAAAGGGCCTTAGTCTTCTTCTTAGTTTTTCTCACCAGCTTGTTAGCAGCGCCCCACTCTTGGGCCTTCTGTTCCAGCTGCTCTTCACTCTGTTCTGGTGTAACAGCAGTTGTAGGAGTATCACCATTCTTTCTTAGACACTTTGTGGGATTTCCACCCAGGGACTCTTCAAGCCCATTGTTGATGTCTACTATAGACTTTTGTGTCTTTCTGGAGTCTTTTCCCTTCCCCAGGACACCAGGCGGTAGACCCTTCAGTTCACTCATCTCTTCCGGGGTCTCCTCTTTTGACCCTTCTGCAGCCTTCTTTAGCGACTCCGTGACGACAGCTAGTCCCTTCGTTATCGTATCTAGGGACCGTGTGGCAAGAGTGAGATCAGCCTCCTGTTTGAAGCTGTACTGTCCTGTCAGGTCATCTAAGACTGTCTGGATATGAGCTTCAGACACTAGGCTGACATCACCCGACTGACCTCTCGTCTCGTCAGATATAACTGTCATCTGGTCGCTACTAGTAACCACTTTAGTTTGGCAAGACCTCAACATGGAAGCCTCTCACTCTGAGTTGCTATCGGTCACTGAACATGCGTTACATATACTGGTCGTGTCATTCTCAATCCTGTCCTCTAGGGGCACGGATGAGTTAACCCCCACCTGGGACATTTTATTAATCATAGAAATCCGTGGAGACTGCATATTCACTTCTAGTACGTGTGGTACACCCTCTAGGACTGCCCAATGTCCTTGCACATTTTTCACAGTGGTTTCCCTCAGTTGTGAGCTCTCATCAATTAGCATTTTTATACCATCCACATTTTTACCAACAGGGGGAGCTTCTTCCCCAATCGCAGCCTGCAAAGGAAAAGGACTGTCATCATCCTCATCTATTCTTGTACATAGATCCACATTATCATTTATCATTATACATTTCAACAAACTCTGCACCTTCACTTGGCACCTTGTCTGCACCATTGTTTCCAATGGTCATTTCACTTAAACCATTGCTTTCTATCTGCATTTCCCTTAGACCTTCATTTAAAGTGACGGGTACAGGTTCTGTAGGAGCTTCATTATTTTCTACAGAAGTGTCTCCATTTTCCCACATTACGTCATGCATGAGCCTATTATCAACAGGAACTGTCTTACCGATTGTCGTCAGTGACTCAGCACTCCCGGAAGATAAGGGTAGTCCAGGTATATCTCCTGCACGGTCAACACCCTTCTCCTCAATGCAGTAGTTGCCACAGGAGATGCCTTGGACTCATCTTCTGTATTTTTCCGGACAGTCACTCCATCAGAACCTTTTTGGGCTCCTTGCACAGTTACAGGGGATATGGTAACTCCTGATAATTGCACCGTTCGTCTTCTATTCATCTTCCTGAAGGTTGCCCGTGGCAATGGCACACCTTCGCTTCAACTTGGGAACTCCGGCCACACCTCCGTCCTCTGCCAAGTGTCCATACAGTGATAAGGATCCTCTTTTCAGAGCCAGCTGCAGCTGCGACTCTAGAACCTCTCACTCTGCATCAAATTTTTCCAGCTCACTTCCAGTTTAGCCAATTGCTATGGCCATTTCTTCTGCCTGCTGTATGCGCCACAGCCGTCAGGCATACTCCTTCATGACACCCATGGCAGCAGAGTTGTCAGCAAACAGTTTACTTATAAATCAGGGACCACACCCGAAAAAAAAACTTTTTCAAAAGGACAGTCTCTTTCACAGGGTTTCTCCAGTACGACAGCAAAAACAGCTACCAGAAGCATCTGCTGTCTTGTCATTGCCCTAGCACTTGACTGTTGCCGTTCTCTCATGGACAACTTGCCCGCATCGGACACCATATGTAAGGGATTATCTCTGGTTTCGGGGATCATTCACACACAGATTGTCGTCCACCGGAGCTTTAGGGGCCAAACATTGCTTTATTGTTGCAGCATCAACATAAATAAATCAAAACAAACACCTGCCCAGCTGGGCTCTAACTAAACATATATAAATAAGGTCCTACCTCACTTACAAGCACATTTCACAACTGCAACTCAGTCTGGCTTTACTCAGCCAAATAATCTACCCTGGGAAGGCATCAGGCATCACATAGCCTTGTGGCCCCTCAGCCCTCGTGACTGAGACCACCCAGAGCCTCCGCAGGACTCTGCTTCAAAAACACACTCCTCAGAAGCACTTAAAAATAAAAAAAACACAACAGATTATGTCTTTCGAGCATCCATGATGGTGCAGTGTATATATCAGTACCAAGGAACAATGTAGTGAATAAGCTCCTTTTAATAATGTCTGCCCAACACACTGCTTTATGATGGTGCAGTGTATATCTCAACACCAGGCACACTCTAGTGAATAAGCCCCTTTTTATAATGTCTGCCCAACACACTGCTTATTGATGGTGTATTGTAGATGTCACTAATCAGAAATCTTTCTGTCCTTTAGAAGTTAAAAAAACGATTTTCAAGTCCTGCACTATCTGTCCCTTCTTGGTGACGCCTGTCCCTGATAGTGCTTAATTAACCCCCTTCTTAAAAAAAAAGTGCTGCACTGCTGTCAAACACACACTCTAGTCCTTAAAAGGACTTTTAGGTCTTTCAATAAGGTTTTTGGAATGAAATCAGTAAGTTTAGAGCAAAACGCTATCTGTCCCTGCCTACTGTCTGCTCTCCCTGACGCTGAATGAGCTTAGCGCCGGACCTCAGCTCCTATATGAAATGGTATCACGTGTTCCGGCCAGCCAATCAGTGTAAGACTTACTGTACAGCTAACATCACTGTGGTCTTACACTGAGGAGAATTACTTACATGGACCTTGATTGGATGCTTAGAAGGCGCCAAACTTGAGGGGAGGAGACTCGAGCAATGCGACAAATACATGTAGTGCTCAGCCGAGTAAAGCCGAGCATAGCGATGCTCGAGCCGAACTAATACTCGGCAGAGCATGCTCGCTCATCACTAGGTTACCAGATTAAAGACATGCACATTATTCACCCCAATTTCAGAATCAAGGAGTAGTAGTATTGTTTATCTATTAACAAATTAGACATCCCAATAACAGTACGACTAGACAGCCTATTCACCCCAATTTGAGAATCAAGGAATAATAGAATTGCTTATCTAATAAACAAGTTGGACACCCCAGTAACAGTAAAATTAGAAAGCGTATTCACCCCAATTTGAGAATCAAGGCCTAATGGAATTGCTTATCTTTTAAACAAGGAAGACACTGTTTAATTACATAGCTCTGTGCCCTACACAGGTATTGATGCAAACTGCACTGTCTCCTATGGATCCCTTCATCCTCACATTACAGTCCCTGCAGTGTCCCTTCAGTCTCCCTGTGCCCTTCTACAGTCTGTAAAATCTCTACCTATGATCTCTCTGCCCTGTCCCTATCTAACTTTCCACAATTAAAAGCTTTTAGCAACACTATTCATAGCGCTTGTCACATCTCTCCCTATGCTCAGCTCTCAGTGAAATGACAGAAACCACACGGGATGAGGCTTTTAAAAGGCTGTGACATCAAAGAGGCTGGCTAGCTGATGATTGGCTGTCTGCACAGCATTATGGGTGATGTTACTCATGTTCCCAGGATTCTTACTTTCCCTTTGTAAAAGGTTTACACACAATCTTAGAAAAAAAATGATTAATTACCTTAAAGAGCAAGGAAACTTTGATTTGTTGCATATCAAATTTTTCCTAATCTTCCAATTGAATTCCACTTCGGATGCTTTGATTAGCTCGACACTACTTACATCACTTTGGGGTGCAGTGCACCATGCCTTACCATTTTCTGCAGAGAGCGGCAATATGTGGTAACATCTTGACAGTGTCCAGACAACCCAGCATAGCATTGGGGCCACCACAAACCCAGCCACTGAATCTGTATGAGGACCTGTTCCACCATGTGAGGTGTCTGCATACAGATCTTTGGGCGTGCATCCAAGGATTCCTCCACTCAGGTCTATAACAGAAACACACCATGCAAGCTTGATTCTGCTATTTTCATAACTCACATAGACTCGAATGGAAAGATCTGCCATCACATTCTTATTATTTGATCTCTGCAGTATTCCTCTTCACTTTGAAGTTTTTGTTTTCCTCTATGTGTTACTTTGGTACTCATAAACATTTTAGTTGTTTGGATTTTGAAATGAATCAAACCTTAAAGGAAATTTGGCATGAGAAAATGACCTATTGTCATCATTACAATAAACACATTTTTTTATTATGTTATTTTTGATGGTTATTTTGAATTTTACATGTCATTCTATATTACAACAAAAACCATAAAATCCTGCAGCTTTCACTGATCACTAAGCCTAATAACAGGCACCACTTCTGGGTCTGTACAGATCACTTTACTGCAGTTATCTGCTTATCTGTCATTCTAATTCTGCCTGTAATTTACCTCTGTGTTTCGATAAGACAGGATCTATCATTCAAAGGTAACTGTCAGAGCTTATCTGTTCTTTCTTTGTACAATGACCTCTGCACAGGTCACAGAGCATGCCCAGAAAACTCTTCCATAGAAGTCAATGAGGTTTCCCCCTGTCCATTGTGTTTATGGACCATGTGGCTGCCGTAAAGCAATTTTTAATGCTTTCTAAATAATGTAAAGAACAGCTCAGGCCCCCATAATCATGTTAAAAAAATAGAAAAAATCTGCAATCAGAAAATGAAAACAGATTAGAAAAAAGGACATGTTTTACTCTCTCGTTTTAACTGAGAAATATATAAATAAAAAAAGATGACATTTTTACTTTAAAAATGTGCAATTTTGCTGATTTGTTGAGTCGCTAACGTCATACTTTAAAACATAATTAGCTTCAAAAGAAATTGAGGCTAAAATGGTGGTATTCATTATAGGAATATGATCAATCGGGCAAATGCCAAGTTGAAAAATATAAATATCTTTCAATTGTTATGGTCAGTGGCAGGGGCGTAGCTAGAAATGACTGAGCCCCAAAAAAATGTTATCGTCTCTTCTCTTCTTACCCCCATTAAGTGCCATCCACAGATCCCCCCTTAAGTGCCATCCACAGATCCCCCCTTAATTGTCATCCACAGATCCCCCCTTAAGTGTCATCCACAGATCCCCCTAAGTGTCATCCAGAGATCCCCTTAAATGTCATCCACAGATCCCCCCCTAAGTGTCATCCACAGATCCCCCCCTAAGTGTCATCCACAGATCCCCCCTAAGTGTCATCCACAGATCCCCCCTTAAATGTCATCTACAGATCCCCCTTAAGTGCCATCCACAGATCCCGCCTCAAGTGCCATCCACAGATCCCCCTTAAGTGCCATACACAGACCCCCTTAAGTGCCATACACAGACCCCCTTAAGTGCCATCCACAGATCCCCCTTAAGTGTCAATTATAGATCCTCCTAAGTGCCATCCAAATCCCCCTAAGTGTCATCCACAGATCCCCCTTCAGCATCCCCACAGATCCCCCTTAAGTGTCATCCACAGATCCCCCTTAAGTGTCATCCACAGATCCCCCCTAAGTGTCATCCACAGATCCTCCCTTAAATGTCATCCACAGATCCCCCCCTTAAGTTCCATCCACAGATCCCCCCTCAAGTGCCATCCACAGATCACTCCTTAAGTGTCATGCACTGATCACCCCTTAAGTGTCATCCACAGATCCCCCCCTTTAGTAACATCCACAGATCCCCTTTCAGTGTCATCCACAGATCCCCCTTAAGTGTCATCTACAGATCCCCTTAAGTGTCATCCACAGATCCCCCTTAAGTGTCATCCACAGATCCCCCTTCAGCATCATCCACAGATCCCCCCTTCAGTGTCATCCACAGATCCCCTTAAGTGTCATCCACAGATCCCCTTAAGTGTCATCCACAGATCCCCCCTTAAGTGTCATCCACAGATCCCCCCTTAAGTGTCAGCCACAGATCCCCCCTTAAGTGTCATCCACAGATCCCCCCTTAAGTGTCATCCACAGATCCCCACTTAAGTGTCATCCACAGATCCCCCCTTAAGTGTCATCCACAGATCCCCCTTCAGCATCATCCACAGATCCCCCCTTAAGTGTCATCCACAGATCTCCTTACCGCCGCCTCCTAGCCAATTTATTCACTGCACTTGCCTCTGTAATTGAAGAGATGCACCGTAATCTCACACAAGCGCACTGGCAGAGGCCAGGAAGACGGAGCATACTTACTTCAATGCCTCTGCCAGTGCGCATGCGCGAGATTACAGCGCTTCTCTTCAATTACAGAGGCAAGTGCAGCGCATAAACTAGCTAGGAGGCGGGGCTTGGCGGGGAGGAGCGGTGCCGGCTCCCCCAGCAAGAGTGCGCTCCTCAGCCGGCGGCCAGGGCCCCCAGTGGCGTAGGGCCCCATAGCCATTGCTATGGCTGCAATGGCGATCCCTATGCCACTGGTCAGTGGGTATGAGATTAGGACACTAATTTATCAAGGTCAGAGTGTGATACGCCAGTCTTCATAGAGCCTGCACAGCCAGAGAAGTAATAAATGACTTGCCTCTTTGGGCTCTCTATGCACCAGAATGGAATCTACAGCATCTCTGGACTTTCAGTCATTATTTGCGCCAGTTTCTGGTGGCACCATGGCAAGAGGATGACTGCTGTTTTAAAGAGCAGACACCCGGTACTAATATCTACAACCAGAAGTAATGCCAGTCGCAGACTTTTAACCCTTCAGATGCCGCGGAACCTTCCCTAAACTTTGGAACAAATTCAGCTTCGAATGCTTCGCTTTGCCCAAAACTATTGATGATCTATCCTCTGGATAGATCATTAATATGTGACCAGTAAAGGTCTGGCACCCTGCTGATTAGCTGCCTGAAGAAGCTATGGCACTCCAGTGAGCACGGTGGCCTCCTTGCAGCTCATGAAGCACAACACCATCCATTGTACAGTGGCTGTGCTTGCTATTGCAGCTCACTGGCCAAGTAAGAGGCCAGCCAAGTGAGTGCTCAACGTCGCTGTCACTTCAAACAGCTGATTGGCAGGGATACTGTAGGTCAGACCGCCGCTGATCAGATACTGATAAGCTATCCTGAGGGACCCCCATCATTCCTTCATTGTACCCCTCAGATGCCACATTTATACATGATCACGTCATCTTACATGCATAACACGACGTAAAATGTTAAAAAAATCATACTTACCTGCACCATTTGCTCGCGACGGTAGGCCGTTGTCCTGTTGCTTGAAGAACTGGTTCAAAATCTTGCGCAGCCCGAGAGTGACGTCATTCGTCACTGCACACAGCATTTCTGCCGAGATCTTTAAGCAAGATAGCGGCGGTGAGCCCCTCGCGAACAAATGGAGCAGGTTAGTATGATTTTTTAATGTTTTTTGCACTATTTTAAGTTAATCGATTCGCTACCACAAAGCACAAGGAAATTCGGCTTTGCAGCTAATCAAATTTATCCTGAAATTCTAATCAGACTTTGATTAAAAGGGTTTTCCAAGATTTTATAACTGATGATCTATTATAAGGATATGTCATCAGTATCTTATCTGTGTGGGTCCTACTCCCTGGACTCCTGCCAATCAGCTGTGAAGGCACTGTACTTCAGCTGTGGTTTGTTCATTTCTATGGGACTGAGCTGCACCTAGGCCATGTGACCAATGAACGGGTCGACTTATCACTTACGTAGGAAAAGCAGAGAAAAAGGTCACGGCACTACTGTGTGTACCGCTGCATTCTCAAACAACTGATTGGTGGGGGTCGCGGGTTGTCGGGCCCCTACCGTTTACATACTGATGAACTAAGGCTAGGTTATAAGTAGAGATGATCGAATCAAAGCTAACAAAGTGGAATTTGATCAAAATTTCAGGAAAAATACGATTCGCACCGAAGCCGAATTTCCTCGCGATTCGTGGTAATGAATTACATTCTTTCCTAAAATGGCTGCTGCACGTGTGTGGGCATGGAGAAAGGAACTCTGGAAATGCAGGATGACCAATAATGCCATGCATGCAACCAATCAGCAGCCAGCCAGCCCTGTGATGTCACAGCCCTATAAATACGGCGGCCATCTTAGATTCTGCCATTCACCAGAGTGCTAAGGGAGAGACGTGTCTGCAGGAAAGACTTGATTGTGGTGAAAAAAACTATTTACAAGTGCAGGGAACAGCATAACAGCATTTGTGTTGAACAGGGTTCAGTCGGGGAGGTGACAGCCTGGGTAATGGGAACAATCCTATTACACCTTGCTGCACTGACTGGGGATCCAAATTGCCATTATACAGCTCTGTAATTCCAGCAAACCGTTCTTGTTATTGTGGTGCAAGTGCTGTTTGATACAGCCATTAACAGAGTTTATTACAAGTATATATTTCTACGTCTTATTTGCCCTTGTACGGTGCAGTTATATGTTCTAAAGCATTTTTTGGCTTGTATTAGTGGGGGGAAAAAAGGACTTATTAGCCGTTGTGTGGTGAAGTGGGAAAATTGCAGCCCTTTTTGTCGTGTATTAGTGGCAAAAGTGAAATATATTTGCCATTCAGCAGTGCAGTTATCTGTGTTAAAGCCATTTTTTTGTGTATTAGTGGAAAAAAAATAAATAAATAAATATATATATATATATATATATATATATATATTTGCCACTCTGCAATGCAGTTATCTGTTTTAAGGCCCTTTTTTGCAAGTATTAGTTGAAAAGGGAAAAATATCTTTGCCGCTCAGTGGTGCAGTTATTTGTTTTAAATCCCTTTTTTACGTGTATTAGTGGAAAAAAATATATACCGTATTTTTCGCCCCATAAGACGCACTATTATGGGGCGAATGCTGACATTTTCACATTGCCAGCTGCGATGAACGCTCGAGCGGGGAGGGACTGGGAGGAGGAGCTGGGGGCCGGCAATTACGGAGGGGCCGGTGCAGTGACTGTACTCCGCCCCCCCCCTGCTCCAGTGCTGCACTTTTGAAGTATGAAATATGTAATTCAATTAAAATTTCCTGTCCATGCCCCCCATCCCTAATATTACCGACACACAGCAGCTTGTTGAAAGCAGGCAGTCCGGGCGGCTGGCGCGCCACTCACTGACGTCACGTGCCCTCGCTGCCTGCTTCATTTATAAAGTAGGCGGTGCAGGCACATGACGTCAGTGAGTGACGCGCCGGCCGCCCAGCTTTACTGCCTGCTATCAACAAGCTGCCTTGAGTCGATAATATTAATGCTGGGGGGCATGGACAGGGACTTTTAATTGAATTAAATATTTTGTATTTCTATAGTGAGGGGGGCGGAGTACAGTCACTGCATCTGCCCCTCCGCAATTGCCGGCCCCCAGCTCCTCCTCCCAGTCCCTCCCAGCTCGCTCAGTTTTATGGGGGGAGGGGATCTGTGGATGGCACTGTTATGGGGTGGGGAGGGTCTGTGGATGACACACATATATAACAGTGCCATCCACAGATCCCCCATAACAATGCCATCCACAGATGCCCCCATACAGTGCCATTCACAGTGCCCTCATAACAGTGCCATCCACAGATCCCCCATACAGTGCCATCCACAGATCCCCCATACAGTGCCATCCACAGATCCCCCATACAGTGCCATCCACAGTGCTCACATAACAGTGTCATCCACAGATCCCCCATGCAGTGCCATCCACAGATCCCCCATAACAGTGTGTCATCCACAGATCCCCCATAACAGTGTCCTTCACAGATCCCCCCCATAACAGTATCCTTCACAGATCCCCCATAACAGTGCCATCCACAGATCCCCAGTAATTGTGCCATCCACAGACCACATTCTAAAACCACCAAAAGCACACCTTTTGGTTAAAAATATTTTTTTTCTTATTTTCCTCCCCAAAAACCTAGGTGCGTCTTATGGGCCGGTGCGTCTTATAGGGCGAAAAATACGGTATTTGCCGCTCAGTGGTGCAGTTATCTGTTTTAAAGCCCTTTTTTGCATGTATTACTGGAAAAAGAAAAAAAGAAAAATATTTGCCGCTCAGCGGTGCAGTGATATATTGGGAAGCCCAGTTTGCCGTGTATTAGTGGCGAAATAAAAATATATTTGCCGTCCAGCGTTGCATATATCTGTTGAAAAGCCCGTTGTATAAAAGTAGAAAAAAAATTGGGCCTAATTTTTTGGCCGCGTTACTGAACGCTCATGCACAATGGCTGTAGGCTCATGCGTCCTTTTGTGGAGGTGACAAACCTGGTCATTCAAACCCAAGGCAACATCATCGACCTCATCCCATATGCGTTTTTTCTGGAACGAGCCCTGCGAAGAGTGCTGGATCAGGTAGTAGATGAGCATGAAGAGGAAGAGTTGTGGTCACCATCACCACCAGAAGCAGCCTTGTCGTCATCGATTGCTGGACCTGCGGCAACGCAGAGAGAGGAGTCTGAAGAAGAGGAGTCAGAGGAGGAAGGTGGCTTTGAGGAGGTGGAAGACCAACCACAGCAGGCATCCCAGGAGGCTTGTTGTCTCCTTTCGGGGACCCTTGGTGTTGTACGTGGCTGGGTGGAGGAAGAGACCTTTAATGACGTCAGTGAGGACAAGGAATAGGGCATGGCTAGCTTGGTATCCAACCTTGTGCAAATGGACTGTTTGCGGTTGTTTGCGGTGCGTTAAACGGGGAGTTTGGTCTGTCAGAGTTTGGTCTGTCACTGTGAAGCTGGCGTAACCCTTACACTACCTGATCGATACAAGGCACAGTGTTCTACACCACTATAAAGGCTCTAAGCAGCCAGGAAATAGTCATTTTTTTAACATAATTCGCCGCATATATATGAATCCAACCAAATTTTTACTGAAAAATTTGGTGAACTGAATTTTTGAAAAGTTCGCTCACCTCTAATCACCATCATGTTTAGTAAACTGTTGGGGTTTTAAATTGCTCTATATTTAAGTCTCTGAAAATTAAATCTTTTGTAGAACTTATGTAAATGAAGTTTTACATTAGAAAAAAATGTGATTACCATTTTAAACAATATCATTAGCAATGGTGGCCAGTTTCTTAATAAAATTAACATTCAGTAATGCTATTTAGGTCTTTTTTTCCCTACTAAGCTGTGATGTGCAGTCACTCACCCATTCATGTGAAACACATTAATCTGTTTTGTGGGTTCATAATACCCTGCACACTTCTGCTCATTAAACATGTCCACACTGTTATAGAAATATCCCTGGCTCAGAAACTGCAATAATTAGATCCAGGTGTCCCTGAATATTCACGTTTTTTTGTATATGACCATGACCAACCAGACCGTATCAATCTAAACTGCAAATTGTACTATTTCTGCATTGGTTTAATGTAGTTTACAATAATTGTTGCAAGAAAGGTTTGCCTTGAGGGGTTACCATATCTGTTTTCTTAAAAGCGATGTATAATTAGACAATAGCATTGTTTACATTTTTTATTATAATTTAAGGTTGTTGTTTTTATGTGACTGACTGTTTATAGTCCCGTTCTCACACTTAGGCCCCTTTCACACACATAGCACCCACACTGAATCCTGACCCATTATTTCAATGGGTCTGTATACATGAACATTTATTTTCACGCATCATTTCTGCGTTGCGTGAAAATTGCAGCATGTTCTATATTATGCGGATGCAATTAATTTTTCACTAATGGTTGCTAAGAGATGTTGTTTGTAAACCTTCAGTTTTTTATCACGCGTGTGAAAAACGCATCAAAACGCATTGCACCTGCGCAGAAAAAAACTGAAGCAATCGCAGACAAAACTGACTATAATTGCTTGCAAAATGGTGCGAGTTTCACTAAACGCACCCTGAACGCATCCGGACCTAATCCGCCACGCTCATGTGAAAGAGGCCTTACCACTCAGTTGTCTGTTGTGTTGACTTGGACAGGTGTGCAGAAAATGAGGGATTTAAAGACGTTGGGGCACATTTATTAAGACCAGTGTTTTAGACGCAGGTCTTAATAAGCTCTACAGTCGTGGCCAAAAGTTTTGAGAATTACATAAAGAAATACAATCACATTGGAAATTGGAAAAGTTGCTGCTTAAGTTTTTATAATAGCAATTTGCATATACTCCAGAATGTTATGAAGAGGGATCAGATGAATTGCATAGTCCTTCTTTGTCATGAAAATTAACTTAATCCCAAAAAAACCTTTCAACTGAATTTCATTGCGGTCATTAAAGGACCTGCTGAAATCATTTCAGTAATCGTCTTGTTAACTTGGGTGAGAATGTTGACGAGCACTAGGCTGGAGATCATTATGTCAGGCTGATTGGGTTAAAATGGCAGACTTGACATGTTAAAAGGAGGGTGATGCTTGAAATCATTGTTTTTCCATTGTTTACCATGGTGACATGCAAAGAAACGCGTGCAGCCATCATATTAATAATGCCCTTACAGAGCCCCCAGTAAAAATAAGGCCCCCCTATTGTTCCCCCAGTGGTAAAGCTCTCTACAGCCTACAGTAGTAATAAGGCCCCCCATAGTGCTCTTAGTAGTAATCATGCAGATCTATAAGTCCCTCCTATAGAGCCCCCAGTAATAATAATGCCTAATGTTCCCTGGATTTAAAATGCCCCCACAGTGCCCCAAGTATTTATACTGCCCCCCTACCATTATAATGCTCACCCTAAAGTTCCCCAGTATTTATATTGCCCTCTACTGTTAGAATGCTCACCCTGAAGCGCCCCCAGTATTTATAATGCCCCCTGCAGTGCCCACTCTTGTTATATTCCTCTGTTTACTGCCCTCAGAAATTATAATTCCTCAGCCCCTCCACCATACAGTTCGATGTAAATAACATTTTTTCCCTACTCTCCCATAGAGTCCCATGTAAATAACATCACACCATCTCTCCAGCCCCCTTCAATCTATAGTCTTATATAAATAACATCCCCTTCTATCTACAGCCCCCTCCAAAATACTGTCCCATGTAAATAACATCACACAATCTCTCCTGCCCCCTCTAATATACAGTCCCACATAAAAAAATATCACCCCTTCCCCAGCCTCCTTCAACATACAGTCCTATGTAAATAACATCACCCCCTCAATATTCTGTTCCATGTAAATGACACTCCCTTCCCCAGACACATTTAACATACAGTCCCATGTAAATGAAATCACCCCCTCCCCAGGCACCTCCAACATTCAATCCAATGTAAATAACATTACCCCTCAACATTCAGTCCCATGTAAATAATATCACTCCCTCCCACTGTCCCATATAAATAACTTCCCTCCCTTCAGCCCTAGCATAAAGTCCCAGTTAAATAACTACCCATTGAAGGGCCTGTCACCTGTCTGTCTGACATACTATATAATAAAAGAATTAAATTAAAAATAAAACAATACACCCCAAAAAAGGAAGGTACAATGTAACTTCACCACAGAACGGCAATCAATACATATTCTTTTTCCTATTAATACACCTCCCCAAAAAGTATGACAATCAAAATTATCCACAGAACGGCTACTAGGACGCAAGTATATTTCCTATTAATATACCCCATAAATGGCTGTATTACAATGTAACTGCATCGCAGAACGGCAATTAAGATACATTCTCTTTCCTATTAATAACCCCCCCCCCCAAAAAAAAAAGAAATGTATAACAATCAAAATTCTCCTCAGAACGGCTCATAGGACGTATGTCTCTTTCCTATTAATACAACCTGTGAATTGGTGCAGCAAATGTAACTTCACCGCTGAACAGCAAATATGACATATTTTTCCCTTTTTTTTTCTATTAATAACTCCCCGCCTCCCCCCAAAAAAACTCAAAATTCACTGCAGATCGGCTACTAGGACATAGGTATATTTCTTTAAAATACCCTGTATATGACTGTAGTATAATTTCATTTCTGGCAGCCTCATTGTCAGATGGAAAATTTTGGAGCAATCTGTCAACAAGTACCTTCTGGTATTGCAACTTTTTACTCGTCCTCTCCACCACAGAAATGAGATATGAGAAGTTCTCTTTGTAGCGGGTGTCGAGAAGAGTGAACACCCAATAATCTGTGTTACTTAAAATGCGTATAACGTGAGGGTCGCAGGAAAGGCAGCCTAACATGAAGTCAGCCATGTGTGCCAGAGTACCAACAGGCAAGACGTCAATGTCAACTTCAGGATGACTCTCCATACCCTAATCCTCCTCCTCCTCCTCTTCTGCCCATCCACGCTGAACAGATGGAATTAAAGTTCCATGCGTACTAGCTTCTGTAGCAGAGGCACGTGTCTCCAGCTCCTCATTCTCCTCTTCATGGCCCAAATCGCACTGATAAGACAAACTGGGGGAGGTCTGGCTATCACCCTGTGTCATCTCCTCTCTTATTACCTCGTTTGCCACATTCAAAGCATCCTCCTTAATTGTGAACAGCTATCGTTTGAGTAGACACAGCAGTGGGATAGTTACGCTGATAATAGCGTTATCACCTCTAACCATCTGTGTGGATTCATCAAAGTTTTTTAAAACCTCACATAGGTCTGACATCAATGCCCACTACTCGCTTGTGAATAGTGGCAGTTGAATGGAAAGGCGACGACCATGTTGCAGCTAGTATTCCACAACTGCCCTCTGCTGATCACAAAGCCTGGCCAACATGCCGAATGTAGAGTTCCAACGCATGCTCGCGTCGCACAACAGTCGGTGAGCTGGAAACCACAAGCGCTGCTGCAGTGCTGAAAGACCCGCTGAAGCTGTGAACCACTTTCGGAAATGGGCAAAGAAGTGGCGCGCCTTCACCAGTAGCTCCTACAAAATGGGGTAGGTTTTGATAAACCGCTGAACCACAAAGTTGCACCTCCATACCCTGGCTGGGAGTGAATCATACCCTGGGATGGCACATCCCAGGGTATGATTCACTCCCAGCCTCCACAATATTTACCCACTGTGCGGTCAGGGAAATGTAGCGTCCCTGGCCATCAGCACTTGTCCATGTGTCCATGGTGAGGTGGACCTTCCCAGTAAGTGCGTTGGGCACACCGTGAAAAATAGTGGCGGCTGGGGACTGCGTACCGAGGGAAGGCCGCCGACATCAGGCTTAGAGATGTCCTGCACTATTCACCGGTGAACAGTTCCCGGAGAATATCGCATGTTCGCCGCGGCTGGCGAACATATGCGATGTTCGGTTCGCTCCCTATACGTCATTATTGAGCAAACTTTGACCCTGTACCTCAAAGTCAGCAGACAGATTCCAGCCAATCAGCATACCCTCCCTCCCAGACCCTCCCACCTCCTATCAAAAAGCAAGGACAGCATCCAACTTAGATTCATTCTGAAGCCGCAGTGTTAAGCCCCATTCACACATCTGCAATTTTGTCTGCATCCATTCCGCAATTCTGCGGAATGGATGCAGACCCATTCATTGTGAATGGGGCCGGACGTGATGCGGAGAGCACACTATGTGCTCTCCGCCTCCGCATTTGCGGAGCCGCGGCACCGAACTCCCGGGTTTCATCTGGCCGCGGCACCGCAAAAGATAGAGCATGTCCTATTCTTGTCCGCAACCTGCGGACAAGAATAGGCATCTCTATGGGGAGTGCCGGTATGGTGTGTTGCGGATCCACAACACACTACGGACGTCTGAATGGGGTCTTAGTTAGAGCAGGGAGAGTGCTGCTGCTGCTGCTGAATGAATAGGGAAAGCGTTAGCTGGGCCAGTGTTCTGTGTCCACTCCAGTCCTCAAAGACTGAAGGACAGCGTCCTGACAGCACCCCAAAAAGCTATATTTAGGGCTTGTACATCAGTCTGCTTTTTTTTTCTTCTATATATATATATTGCAGTTGCCTGCCCGTGTGTGATAGGCCGCAGGCCCACAGACTGTACTGCGCCCACTGCCAGTGCCTACCACTCCTATCGGGTGGCACAGTACCTTGCAGATAAAAAAGTCATTCAATTTTTACCCTTTAATATAATTGCAGTTGCCTGCCAGTGTGTGTCAGGCCTACAGACTGTACTGTGCCCACTGCCCACCACTCATATAGGGTGTTACAGTACATTGCATGGCGCACGAGCAGTGACCTAACATTCAAACGAAGTGGACTGAGCATGGGTTTTTCCATCTCCTGATTCCAAAAATCTATTCACTACACTGACCCTGGCCTTGATAAGGGACAATAGTGAAAAAGGGAACAAAAAGAGGATTAAGGCACAGGCACTAGTAAAAGGTCCCAAAAGAATCAGAACCCGTTATAGAGCTGAAAGGCGATGTGCAGTAGAGGCGCCAGGGGTGGAGAACATAGGTTGAAAGTATTATAGAAGGAGTTTAATGTTGTGTTCAGTGTTTACTTCTATAGGAAAGAGAAGGATAGTAGGGAGGCAGCACAGGTGTTTCTAAGGGTGGAAATTTTCACACCCTTTTGGTACAAGTGAATATCTGGTGGGTATTCCACCAGGAGAAAAAAGGAAACACTTAGGTAGGCGCCAATCCCCTTTATAGAGTAAGTGAGGAGTTATTCTTAGGAATTATTTAAGACCAAGGTGAATGGTGGACATTCACTAGTTAAAAGAATAATAGGTATGATACAATGGATATACACTCACTTCACGGAGGGGGTGATCAACAGGATAAGCTCAAGACACCTGTGATCTTAAACCCCCCCCTGGCCAGAATCGCACGTAGACGTCTTAGTAGTAGAACGCAGCACAGGAGGCGGCTTCTGTTTAAACACTTTATTAACAATATGTGGCCCGATGCGTTTCGGGGGTCTGAAGCCCCCTTCTTCAGGGAAAAAAGAAGAAATAGACAATGTAGTATACAAAACATCTCACATATACTTCCTTGGAAGCTAAAATTATACAATTATGTGTCCTACATGGACGAGTGCAGCAGTTATAAACCTTGAATCGCTTACTTCTATGAACATCGTCTGGAATTAAAGTTTGCATATATTATCTGATCATAGTTGCATTTTACCCTGGTTACAAAAAAGGTGGTCTGAATTTCATTTAAGTAGATTAGTGTAATATATATAAATATACATTTAGTGATAGCTTATAACAGTTTTTAGAAACTTAGTTCAGAAAAGAAAATTTGGAGCTTACCTTCTGGAGCATATAAGATAATATGGCTGGTGGAGCTGGGCATACACCTGGTTAGTGCTGGGATGGGGGTTTAAATGTTCTCCATGTGGTAAGAAGGTTTACTACATGGACCCACCCACTTCCTGTTTTACAAAAGCTGAAACTTGTGCAGACAGCAGAATAAATAAAGTGCCCATTGGAAATAAATACTTATTTATGCCCAGTGTATCAAATATTATATAAAATGTTGGGCCTGGGGGCTAGAATAGGACGGATAGGGGTATAATTCAATCGCGTGCGTTCCACTGTGGAACGCATCCACTCTACTTCCTGTGTCCGCGCTGTATTAGCCGCGATGCGTTCCAGCGCGGAGCGCATCGTTCTGAGGAGGGGTGTAGTTCGAGCGCATGCGTTCCACTGTGGAACGCATCCGCTCTACTTCCTGTATGTGCGCTGTATTAGCTGCGATGCGCTACAGCATAGAGCGCATCGTTCTGAGGAGGGGGTGCTTGATGTATATCACTGTGAGACGCATCGCTGAGCGTCTCAGTGGGGAGTGCATCGTCTAGATGGATTGTCCCAGGCTGTAGAAAATATGCTTGGGTGGTGGATCACAATATTGTAGTTATTCTTTAATGGGATGAGGGTGGTATACTGAATAAAAGGAATTTACTTCTCTTATTGAAACCTGAGATGATTTGTGGATGGGATTATTATATAAAAAGATCATTATTCTAACCTAAGATAACCATGGTCTGTAGTGTGGTGAAAATTATAACAAAAAAGATCCAATAGATAAATTAGATCCAATGGACAATAGGTACAGTAAATTACATTAAAAGAGATGTAAATATGTTTAAAATAGATATATAAATAAATAAATATATAAATAAATAACATTGTGTGTCTATAATATGTCTATATACTTCAATATGCACAACAAGTAAATGTCACAAGTAGATAATATACCCATATCGTATGTCCACATCCTCACACCTACTTAGATCTAGGTGGGTGTGTCATACATGAATTTCTAAAAACTCATAACATGAATAAAATAACACTGGATGTATATTCTGTAGCTAAAAATATATATATAAAAGATAAAAGAACAGTGAAAAGAAAAATAAATAGTAAAAAATAATAAATAAGGTGTGTGTTTATACGGAACAAATAACGCCGCCTCAAACACATTGGAAAACTCTCTCTCTCTTTTCATTCTGAAGGAAAGTGCATTAGTAGTTGGTGTATTCTAAGGTCTCATTGAGACCAAAGGGAGTAAGAGTATTGAGCCGAAAAATCCAGAACATTTCTCTACGACATAAGGATTGGTAGGATTTAGTGTCACTTTCCAGTAGAAAGACTTTTAATCCTGACGGATCTCCGTCATGAACTGTGGCAAAGTGTCTTGAGACACTATGTGTGGCCACTTTTCTAGATATATTCGATCGATGTTCGTTCATTCTCTCCCTAGCAGACAGTATAGTTCTACCAACATAAAGAAGATTGCAGGGGCAGCCCAACAAGTATATAACATGGGTGGTGCTGCAATCCAACCTTTGTTTGATTGGATATGTTTCTGTACTGGATGGGACTTGAATTTCTTTGAATCCGGGGTTAACATATTACAGCACTTGCAACAGCTTGTTTTACATTGAAACATAAATGTATATTTATATATATTACACTAATCTACTTATATGAAATTCAGACCACCTTTTTTGTAACCAGGGTAAAACGCAACTCTGATCAGAATATATATGCATGGGATGAAGAAACTTTTTTCAAATTTTCCAATTTTTTAATTGCTACAAACTTTAATTCTAGACGATGTTCATAGAAGTACGCGATTCAAGGTTTATAACCGCTGCACTCGTCCATGTAGGACACATAATTGTATAATTTTAGCTTCCAAGGAAGTTTATGTGAGATGTTTTGTATACTACATTGTCTATTTCTTCTTTTTTCTCTGAAGAAGGGGGCTTTAGACCCCCGAAACGCGTCGGGCCACATATTGTTAATAAAGTGTTCAAACAGAAGCCGCCTCCTGTGCTGCGTTCTACCACTAAGACGTCTACGTGCGATTCTGGCCGGGGGGGTTTAAGATCACAGGTGTCTTGAGCATATCCTGTTGATCACCCCCTCCGTGAAGTGAGTGTATATCCATTGTATCATACCTATTATTCTTTTAACTAGTGAATGTCCACCATTTACCTTGGTCTTAAATAATTCCTAAGAATAACTTCTCACTTACTCTATAAAGGGATTGGCGCCTACCTAAGTGTTTCCTTTTTTCTCCTGGTGGAATTACCCACCAGATATTCACCTGATAAGGGACAAAACAGAGATTAAACTGATAGGAATAGTACTTAGTTAACACTAGTTGCATTGGTGGCAAATTCCATTGCAAGTGCCCAAAATTATAAGGAAGCGGACAGAGCAAGCTTTCTTCTCTATCTCCTCATGCAAGGATTCAATTCAATACACGTCCCCTGATAGGGGACTTAAAAAAGATTAAAATGGTAAGAATAGTTGTTCACACTATTTGTATTGGTGGCACAGTACATTGCGCGGCACACGCGCAGTGCCCCAAATTGGAAGTAAGAGGACCGACCAATCATCTTTTTCCATCTCCCGGTTCCTAAAATCTATTCGATACACGTCCCCTGATAGGGGACAAAACAGAGATTAAACTGGTAAGAACAGATTTTTTTAATTTAAAAAAAAAGGACAGCCTCTGCGGAGCTGGGTATTTTTTGCAGCGTTACTGAACGCTCATGCACAATTGCTGTAGGCTCGTGCGTCCTTTTGCCGAGGTGACAAACCTGGTCAGTCAAACCCAAGGCAACATCATCGACCTCATCCCATATGCTTTTTTTCTGGATCGTGCCCTGCGAAGAGTGCTGGATCAGGCCGTAGATGAGCATGAAGAGGAAGAGTTATGGTCACCATCACCACCAGAAGCAGCCTTGTCGTTGTCGATTGCTGGACCTGCAGCAACGCAGAGAGAGGAGTTTGAAGAACGGGAGTCAGAGGAGGAATTTAGCTTTGAGGAAGTGGAAGACCAACCACAGCAGGCGTCCCAGGGGGCTTGTTGTCACCTTTCAGGGTTGCTTGGTGTTGTACATGGCAAGGGGGGTTAAAGAGACCTTCAATGACGTCAGTGAGGACAAGGAACGGGACATGGCTAGCTTGGTATCCAACCTTGTGTAAATGGGGAGTTTGCAGTTGTGCAAATGGACTGTTTGCGGTGCTTTAAACAGGGAGTTTGGTCTTTCAGAGTTTAGTCTGTCACTGTGAAGCGGGCGTAACCCTTACACTACCTGATCGATACAACATCATACCTGATCGTATACACACACTGGATGTTTTAAAGTACGTTATTCCAAACAATTTAGGAATGTTAGGTGATTTATGCCATTTATGGATTAAAACCCGACTCTCCATCAACTACGACATTTTCCATGGGAGTTTTGCCATAGATACCCCTCCGGCATGCCACATTCCAGGTGTTAGTCCCCTTGAAACAACTTTCCATCACTATTGTAGCCAGAAAGAGTCCTTGTGGGTTTTAAAATTCGCCTGCCTATTAAAGTCTATGGCGGTTCGCCCGTTCGCGAACATTTGCGGAAATTCGCGTTCGCCGTTGGCAAATAGAAAATTTTATGTTCGCAATATCTCTCTTGATGACCTATCCTTAGGTTATGTCATTAACCGGATTGTTGAGGGTTCGTCAGTCGATCGGCTGATTTGAAGACGAGATGGTGATTGTATGAATGCTGTTTCCTCTTGAAGATTACAGTGCTCATTATTTCACTTGCAGTGGCAGCGTAGAGTATTTAAAAGTGATGGTCATATTCACTTGAATGTGTCAAGCAGTTGTAATTGCACTGACTGCACCGTTGCTGAAACCGCTGATTGGCGTGGTGAAAGAGTCATACCTCGCTCATCTAATATTGATGACTAGGGTTGAGCGAACCCGAACTATAAAGTTCGGGTTCGTACCGAACATTACGGTTTTTCGCACCCAGAGCCAAACTCAGACATTTCGTTGTTCGGCGATTTCTTCCTGCCTTTTGAAAGGCTGCAAGGCAGCCAATCAACAAGCGTTTTACTTCTTTGCCCTAAAAAGCCATCACAGCCATGCCTACTATTGGCATGGCTGTGATTGGCTAAGTGCAGCATGTGACCCAGCCTCTATTTAAGCTGGAGTCACGTAGCGCCGTGCGTCACTCTGCTGCTCTTAGTGTAGGGACAGTCTACTGCTGGTGCTCTCAGGGAGAGATTAGGGAAGAAATCTGTTGAACTTGGTGGTGTTAACTCTTCAAACTACAGCTATTATTGAGGGTGCTATGCTACATATTTGTATCCAGCCCTGAGCCCAGTGATACAGCAAAATAGTCTTTAATCCATCTGTTAGTGAGGTGGGGGTCTGTTACATTTTAGCAACTGCAGTGTCTTTGGAACTGCATGTGACCTGTATGTGTGCCAGCCTGCCAGGGACATCAGTCTAATTATTTTTTGGTTTCTCAGTGGAGGAAAAATTCTTTTTTTCTGGCAGGTCAAGTCCCTTATATTACCGATTTTATAATTTTGGGGTGACATAGTGCATTTCTGTAGATGGTGGAATAAACCTGTACTGTTGTGCCACAAAACACGTTTGCATAGGATGCTGAAAAAACTGTTTTAAAATTTTGCGGTGAAAACCTGCATTTCTGTAGTTGGGTTAATAAACCTGTACTGTTGTGCCACAGAGCACATTTGCAGACAACCCTGAAAAAATAGTTTTAAATTTTGCGGTGAAAAACTGCATTTCTGTAGTTGGGATAATAAACCCGTACTGTTGTGCCACAGAGCACGTTTGCATACAACGCTGAAAAAACTGTTTTAAAATGTTGCAGTGAAAAACTGCATTTCTGTAGTTGGGTTAATAAACCCGTACTGTTGTGCCACAGAGCACGTTTGCATACACCGATGAAAAACCTGTTTTAAAATTTTGCGGTGACATAGTGCATTTCTGTAGTTGCTGTAATAAACCCGTACTGTTGTACCGCAGAGCACGTTTGCATAAAACACTAAAAAAACCTGTTTTATAATTTTTGGGGTGACATACAGCATTTCTGTAGTTGGGTTAATAAACCTGTACTGTTGTGCCACAGAGCAAGTTTGCATACAACATTAAAAAAACTGTTTTAAATTTTTGCTGTGAAATACTGAATTTCTGTAGTCGGGTTAATGAACCCATACTGTTGTGCCACAGAGCATGTTTGCATACAATGCTGAAAAACCTGTTTTGAAATTTTTGGGGTGACATACTGCATTTCTGTAGTTGGGTTAATAAATCATTACTGTTGTGCCACAGAGCACGTTTGCATACAACGCTGAAAAAACTGTTTTAAAATTTTCTGGTGAAAAACTACATTTCTGTAGTTGGGTTAATAAACCCGTACTGTAGTGCCACAGAGCACGTTTGCATACAACGCTGAAACCTGTTTTATAATTTTTGGGGTGACATACTGAATTTCTGTAGTTTGCTGCAATAAACACTGGTTTTGTGCTACATAGTAGATCTGAGGCCTACCCTATATTTCAGTCATTTTAAGTAACCTGTGGAACTCCTCATTTACATCATTTGTTGCAAAAACACCGGTTTTGTGCTAGATGAAACATTTGCGTACTCTTTGTACTCTGCATTTCTGACAGTCAAATTAAATTGTTAACCTCTGCTGTTACATTGTTGGTTTGAAAAATCAAATGTTTGTTGACAGTGAAGTAATTGTATTGAATTGCTCCGTTACACTGTTGTGTGACCTAAAGAAATGTATTCTGTTTATGACACGGGCACTGACTTACTGTTAGTGAACTTAATTGTTGACTTTTGGCAGTTAAATTGACACCTGAGATAAACCATCTGTTAGTTTGGTGGGTGAACGCAAATAATGTGGAGAACATCAAATAAGGGACGTGAACATGGTCATGGTGGTGTTGGTGGAGCTCCTGTTGCTGAGAGAGGACGTGGCTGTTCTGCGCCAGCTACAGGTGCAAGTGAAACACCTTCCTCAGGTGCAAGTAGGCGACAGAACCTGCAGCATTATTTGGTAGGACCGAATGCCGCTCTACAGATGGTGAGGCCAGAACAAGTACAGGCGATAGTAGATTGGGTGGCTGACAGTGGTGCCAGTTCCTTCACAGTATGTCCCACCCTGTCTTCTGGAGAAAGCTCAGAGTTGGCACCTGCAACCCATGCCCATCAGTCTTTAACCCCACCCCCTTGCAAAGCAGCCAAACAGCTTGAGCTCCAAGTCATGCAGTAGACTCTTATGTTTTTTAATGACTCTTCTGGCAGGGTTTCCCCGGGCCATCCACATAGCCCTGCCCCAGAAGTGGAAGACATTGAATGCACTGATGCCCAACCACATATGTTGCAGAATGAGGACATAGGAATACCACCGGAGCACGTCACTGATGATGACGAAACACAGGTGTCAACTACTGTGGCTTTCTGCAGTGTGCAGACCGACGAGGAGGGCAGGGGTCAAGAATGGGTGGAAGATGATGTGGAGGACGATGAGGTCCAAAACCTCGACTGGACTCAAACTCAGTGATGTGTCCAGTTCTGAGGAAAATTTGATGGTTGCACAGAGGCAACAGCACAGCAAAAGAGGAAGCAGGCTGCAAAAGCGGAGGGGCTGTCCCCGAGACAGTACGCCTGCTACTGCCCACTGCACCCAGGAACCTAGCACACCAAAGCCAGCTCCAAGGAGTTCATTGGTGTTGCCGTTCTTCAGACAATGTCCTGATGACAAGACACAAGTGGTTTGCACGTTGTGCAATCAGAGCCTGAAGCGAGGCAGAAACGTTCTAAACCTGAGCACAACCTGCAGGACCAGGCATCTATATGCAAAGCACGAACTGCAGTGGAGTAAACACCTTAAAAACCAAGAAAGGTCTCAGGCTCCTCCGGCTTCCTCTTCTGCTGCTGTCTCTTCCTCCACCTCTGGAGTCCAAGTGGCACCTACCACCCAGCAGAGGATGTGCCACCAACACATCCACCTCCGTCATCATCTCCAAGCATCTCCACCATGTCACACGCAAGTCTTCAGCTGTCCATCTCCCAAACATTGGAGAGAAAGAGAAAATACCCACCTACCCACCCTCGATCCCTGGTACTGAATGGCAGCATTTCAAAATTACTGGCCTTTGAAATGTTGTCATTCCATCTGGTGGAGACAGACTGTTTTAAACATCTGATGGCGGTGGCTGTCCCACAGTAAGTTGTTCCCTGCCGCTACTTTTCCAGGCGAGCCGTCCCTTCCCTGCACAACCAAGTGGAGGATAAAATCAAGTGTGCACTGCACAACTCCATCTGTGGCAAGGTCTACATAACCACAGATACATGGACCAGTAAGCATGGGCAGGGATGCTATATCTCCCTAACTGCACACTGGGTAAATGTAATGGCGGATGGGCCCAAGGCGGATAGCGGTTTGGTGAATGTCCTTCCAGCACTGAGGATCGCAGGGCATTATTCTTTGCCTCCTGTTGCCTCCTCCTCCTCCTCTGCTTCCTCCTCCTCCTCTTCTACCACCTCCTCATCCGGTCAGCGAAAGACCTTCACCACCAACTTCAGCACAGCCAGGGGTAAGCGTCAGCAGGAGGTTTTAAAACTCATGTGTTTAGGGGACAAACCCCACACCGCACAAGAGCTGTGGAGGGTCATAGAAGAACAGACCCATGAGTGGTTGCTTGCAGTGCGACTTAAGCCCGGCCTGGTGTGATAAAGGGCGAAATCTCGTAGCAGCTCTGGGACTAGCCGGTTTGACGCACATCCCTTGCCTGTCACATGTGCTGAACTTGGTGGTGCAGAAATTCCTAAAAAACTACCCAGACATGTCAGAGCTGCTGCAGAAAGTGCGGTCCGTCTGTTCGCAGTTTCGCCATTCTCACCCTGCTGCTGCTCACCTGTCGGCGCTGCAGCGTAACTTCAGCCTTCCCGTGCACCGCCTCATATGCGATGTGCCCACGAGGTGGAACTCCACCTTGCATATACTCGAGAGACTGTGCGAGCAGCAGCAGGCGATAGTGGAGTTTCAGCTGCAGCACGCATGGGTCAGTCGCTCTGCGGAACAACACCAATAATGAGTGGGCCTTCATGCGGGACCTGTGTGCCTTGTTGCAGTGTTTCAAGTACTCAACCAACGTGGCCAGTGCCGATGACGCCGTTCTTAGCGTTACAATGCCACTTCTATGTCTCCTTGAAAAAACACTTAGGGCGACAATGGAAGAGGCTGTGGCACAGGAGGAAGAGGAGGAGGAAGAGGGAGCATTTCACAGGGTTTCAGGCCAGCCATTCAGAAGTGGTTCAGAGGGTGGGTTCCTGCACTAGCAAAGGCCAGGTACACATGTGGCCAACCAGGGCACAGTTCTGAAGGACGAGGAGGAGGCGGATAAGGTAGAGGAAGAGGAACCGGGTTCACAGCAGGGTGGCACCCAACGCAGCTCATGGCCAGCACTGGAGCATGGCTGGGGGGATACAGAGGACACAGACGATACAGCACCTACAGAGGACAGCTTATCCTTACCTCTGGGCAGCCTGGCACCCATAAGCGACTCAATGCTGCAGTGCGTGCGCAACGCAGAGTTTTGAAATACTGGGTTGCCATCCTGCTGGATCCCCGTTACAAAGATAACGTGCCGTCCTTAATGCCCTTACTGGAGCGTGATAGGAAGATGCGTGACTACAGGCGCACGCTGGTAGACGCGGTCCTGAGGGCATTCCCAACTGATACCATGGGACAAGTGGAAGCACAAGGCGAAAGGGGAGGGAAGGAGGAGGAGGAAGAGGTCGCCAACGCAGCTGGGTCACGGCCAGCACCTCACAAAGCAGGGTTAGCATGGCCGACATGTGGAAAAGCTTTGTCACCACACCACAGCAACCGGCACCACCAGCTGATATGGAACGTCATAGCAGGAGGCAGCATTTGAACAACATGTTTGAACAGTACATGTGCACACGCCTACACGTACTGACTGATAGTTCTGCCCCATTCAACTTCTGGGTCTCCAAATTTTCCATATGGCCTGAGCTTGCCATTTATGCCTTGGAGGTGCTGGCCTGCCCTGCAGCCAGTGTATTGTCTGAACGTGTATTTGGCACAGCAGGGGGCCTCATTACAGACAAACGCAGCCGCTTGTCCACAGCCAACGTGGACAAGCTCATTTTCATTAAAATGAACCAGGCTTGGATCCCACAAGACTTGTCTGTACCTTGTGCAGAATAGACATTTATACCCGCCTCAACCATACATTCTTGGGACAATTGCAAATGTGAAATGTGTAAACTATGGGGTATTTAAAGAAGCAACAACTTATCTCAAAATGGCTGGTTATAAGGTTAATTTCCTGTATCAAGTTGCAGTAGGAAGAACAGCTCTGCAGTACAAACTGCTTATCTACTGTATGTAAATGCTAAGACCTTTTGTTTTACTTTTCAAAAACTGATGATGTATTCCAAAACACTGCCCTAAAGGTGCAGCCGAAGCCTCTATTTACTGATATAAAAGTGATGCATACTGATTTTTATTACTTTTATTCCATTTTGATTCTTTGTCACTTGACATTTACATTGGACCCTACAAAATTATTTCACGAAGACTGTAACAAAGGGGTAAACAGGAGTTTCTCTTCCCCCTGAAGTGCTGGCACGTAAATGAATGACCTGTGGTCAAAAGTGCAGTGAGATAGCTATACTATGATTGGTGAGTGTTAGAAATTACTCCCAGAAACCTGTACAGTGCAAGACTGCGATATTTAAGACTTGCTGAGTCCGTACATCATACTGCACCATTTACTACAGCATAAAAATTGATAACAGAGATAAAAACCCCATGCAATCTTCAGTCATGCCTGACATCCTATTTGCTGATCCTATTTCTAATAAAAATAAATCCTTTCGTACAGCACAGCTTGATGTTGTTGTTTTATTTTATTTTTTGTCCCCTCCTTGTCTATACCCAACAGACTTTACGATTTAGTGAGAGTCTGAATAACTGAATTAATTGTAATCACTAGTAATTCTTATCTATTGGTTACCGTACTGTACATATGAAATGACAATATTCTTCCCTCTTCTTCTACGAAGTTACAAATTGATATATATTTTCTATGTTCCTTTACGCATTGGCTGTTCTATCTCTTTAATACAATTTCTGGGCAAAATATATTTACACAGTATGTAGGGACACATTCAGCATATGGAAATCATTATGGCTTTGGAAAATGGAACTTGACAAATAATTCCTGAAATAGACCTACAGTATCTCACAAAAGTGAGTCCTCCCCTCACATTTTTTAAATATTTAATTATATCTTTTCATGTGACAACACTTAAGATATGACGCTTTAATACAATATAAAGTACTCACAGCTTGTATAACATTATATTTGGGTGTGCCCTCAAAATAACTGAACATAGCCTTTAATGTCAAAACCACTGGCAACAAAAGTGAGTACACCCCTAAGTGAAAATGACCAAATTGTGCCCAAAGTGTCAATATTTTGTGTGGCCACCATTATTTTCCAGCACTGCCTTAACTCTCTTGGGCATAGAGTTCACTAGAGCTTCACAGGTTACCACTGGAATCCTCTTGCACTCATGCATGACAACATCACTGAGCTAGTGGATGTTAGAGACCTTGCGTTTCTCCACCTTCCGTTTGAGGATGCCCCACAGATTCTCAATAAGGTTTAGGTCTGGAGACATGCTTGGCCAGTCCAGCACCTTTACACTCAGTTTCTTTAGAGAGGTAGTGGTCGTCTTGGAGGTGTTTGGGGTCGTTATCATGTTGGAATACTGCCCTGTGGCCCAGTTTCCGAAGCGAGGGGATCATGCTCTCTTCTGTATGTCACAGTACATGTTGGCATTCATGGTTCCCTCAATGAACTCTAGCTCCTCACAGCCAGCAGCACTCATGCAGCTCCAAACCATGAAACTCCCACCAGCATGCTTGGCTACAGGCAAGACAGACTTGTCTTTCTACTCCTCACCTGGTTGTCGCCACACGCTTGAACCAAATAACTTTATCTTGGTCTCATCAGACCATAGGGCATTGTTTCAGTAATCCATGTCCTTAGTCAGCTTGTCTTCATCAAACTGTTTCAGGCTTTCTTCTGCGTAGAGGCTTCCTTCTAGGATGATAGTCATGCAGACCAATTTGATGTGGTGTGTGGCGTATGGTCTGAGTGCTGACAGACGGACTCCCCACCCCTTTAATCTCTGCAGCAATACAGGCAGCACTCATACATCTATTTTGAAAAGACAACCTCTGGATATGATGTTGAGCATGTGCACTCAACTTCTTTGGTCGACCATAGTGAGGCCTGTTCAGAGTGGAATCTGTCTTGTTAGACTGCTATATGGTCTTGGCCACTGTGCTGCTGTTCAATTTCAGGGTGTTGGCAATTTTCTTATAGCCTAGGCCAGTGATGGGCAACGTGCGGCTCTCCAGCTGTTGCTAAACTACAACTCCCACCATGCCCTGCAGTAGGCTGATAGCTATAGACAGGCTTTGCATGCTGGGAGTTGTAGTTCTGCAACAGCTGGAGAGCCGCACGTTGCCCATCACTGGCCTAGGCCATCTTTATGTAAAGCAACATTTTTTTTTTCAGATTCTCAGAGAGTTATTTGCAATGAGGTGCCATGTTGAACTTCCAGTGACCAGTATGAGAGTGTGTGCGAGTGATAACACCAAATTAAATTCATCTGCTTCCCATTCACACCTGAGACCTTACCACTAATCAGTCACATGACACCAGGGAGGGAAAATGGCTAATTGGGCACAATTTAGCCATTTTCACTTAGGGGTGTACTCACTTTTGGTGCCAGTGGTTTAGACATTATTGGCTGTGTGTTGAGTTATTTTGAGGGCACACCAAATTTACACTGTTATACAAGCTGTGCACTGACTAATTTACATTGTACAAAAGTGTCAGGTCTTAGGTGTTGTCCCATAAAAAGATATGATAAAATATTTACAAAAATGTGAGGGGTGGGTGTAGTCACTTTTTTGATATTTCGGTATATCCCTCCTATGGTGAAATACCCTTACAGGTGCAGTTTTATCACGCCACATGGACAGTTCATATTGATGTCATTTTGATCCTCTCTTGGAGTATCAATATATAGTGTCATGATTAAGACTGTGTAACAACTGTAACAGTTGAAATTCATTGATGGATTACTGCAAAAGGGTATGCCCTGGTTTTTAATATGTATTCCCAATAAAGCTGTAAATACATTTTAACCCTTCATTACTGGATGAACTGTTTACTATCAATATAAGTTCCCTGGTTATGAAACCTGATGGCACAACAGTGCTGTTGATATAAGACAGGAGGACACATAGAGAAGATCAAAATGAACCTCCATTAGGTTTTGCCAAAAGAACAGAAGGGCGCTGAATTTGTTTTCACCAAGCCATGACCCCTGTGCCAGTTGACCCCCACTTTTATAACTAACTATTCAGTTCTGCAGAAGAGGGACGTCCTGCATGGGTTCTTGCAACCCACTTAGCAGATGGGACCATACTGGGACCATACAGTGCATCATTCTCCAATATAGCATACTTAAGATACAATCTGAAGACCAATTTTAAAGTATTCCTATTATTACATATCTGACATTTTGAGATGTGTCCAAAGCTCTAGTTTTTGTGGATCTACTAAGATCCCTTCAATTGCTAGAATTAAGGGTTTGAATGCTCTGCAGAATACTATGCCCCTTCAGATTCCATTGGCTTCTGCACCTTAAAATGTAATAGATGCTGCTCCTTCTAATAATCAACTAATAGGAAATAACATGAATCATCGGATTAGCCATCAGAATAGAATCTTGATTACAATGAAATTGCCTTAAACATCTGGATTTGGCAACCATCAGGAAGAAAAATGGTCATGGATTTATTTGAAATCGAAATCCAAGTGATACAATTCTGCAATATATATGAATAATTCACTGTCATTCTCATAACCCTCTAGGGTCAAATACACAGTTCAGATCCTCTGTTTTTTTATTCCTCTCAGAAGCAGGAGATGGTCAACCATTTGATGCTAAAGGATCACCTCCAAACTATACATGCTGCAAAAATATAATTTAACAGAAGCTTCTGGTTGATCTATCTGAAGCTCAGAGGGAAAACATCAGTTGTGCTTTCATATCCCGTATCCATTGGTCTATAACTTATCTAAAGTAATGCATAATTTATTATGGTCAGAGCATACTTCAGCAAATATAAAGGTGGATACATATGAGGTCACTATGGATACAAATGCATCTGATTAAGAATTCCCAGTTCCCTGTATCTCCCTGTCTTTGTGGTTTCCTTTATTCAGGACATTGTAGCCTATACTTCCAAATAAAGATTGGTAAACCTTTGAAAATCAATCTGATTCATGATGAACCTGGGAATTAAATTATGCTACTGCGATAGAGCAAAACTTTAACATATTAACCCCTTCAACCACCGTGACGTACCAGTATGTCATGGTGGTCGAGGTACTGTATAGAGCAGGCTGCTGCAGTGAGCCTCCTCTATACGCAGAGGAGGCCAGCTATATATTGCATAAGGCACCCAGCCGCAATTATAGGGAATGGCGATCCTACTGAACCCTGTCATTTAACCCCTCAGGTGCCGTGATCAACACTGAAAGCGGCACCAATGAGGTAAGGCAGAGGGATGTGGCCCCCTCTGCCTTCCAATCGGGGCCCCCGCAGTGAAATTGTGGGGCTCTGATCGATTACCATGGCAGCCTGGATGATTGTGAAGCTTTCCAGGCCTGCCATGGTAAGGCTGTTCACTAGTGATGAGCGAGCATGCTCGGCCGAATATCTGTCAACTGAGTACCGCATGTGCTCGAGCGCAAAGCTTGAGTCGTCCCACCCCCAACGTTTCCACGGGTTTAAGCAGCCAATAAAGGTGCAGGTAAGTACTGCCCTCACTGTAATGCCAGTAGCCATGTTGGCTGGTGGCATTGCAGTGATTGGCTTTCTAGAATGCGTCATCGGGTGCTATATAGCACCCGATGACGCATGTTCGGCTCAGACGTAGACAGGGAGAGCAATGCGTAGGAAGTGAAAGACAGTGTAGGGAGCGATTTTCAAAGTTTTTTGATTCTGAGAATGCTTTTCCAAGACCCAAAAGTTATTTTAAGGACTACTGTGTGTGTGTGTTTTGGAGCAGCAATCTATTTACCGCCTGCAAAAAAAAAAATTGCTGTTTTTTACTACTGTAACAATTCGGGGTAATTTAGCTCTTCCAGATTGCCGTCTTAACGCCTTAGACGGTTGGCACACATCAAGAAGCCACTCCACCACTGTAGATTCGGGTGCAAACTGGCCACGACCAGCTTTATTGTCATCACAGCAGTACAACAAAATCATAAAAATAAATCCTCAGCCGTCTGGCCACTGACTAAACAGTCTTTCCCTCTCTATCAGGATCTGGGTCTACCACCCAGCTCCCCAAGACACATCACCAGTGCTTACCCTACACACAGGGTTAGAGGGTCCGTGATTGAGAAGCTCAACCCACATTAATCCAAGCTCCTCAGCTGGCTGATAATTATCCCCATTACCAGCCTGACTGCTGCAGACAGTGGGAAAAACTATTTTCCCAACCTTTCTTGTTCTCACCCAGCTTTCTCTGGGTGAGATATGCCACTTGAATGGCCTTCCTATGGCCTTCTGGCAGCTCCACCGCCACACTACCAAAAGCTTTTCCAAGACCCCAAATTCATTTTATAGACTACTGTGTGTGTTTGACAGCAGCAAGATATTTTTATTTTATGCCTATTAGTGTTATATACTGTACATCATCTGCAGACTGTGTCTTTAATAATATGGGCCACATATAGTGTCTATAATCTGTGGTGTTCTGTAATCAATACTGTAGAACATCTGCAAACAGTGTCTGTATTACAAATACAATAATCTGCGCCAAGGTGAGCTGACCCTGTTAAACATTATATGTGAGGGCCTGCAGGTGAGCTGACCCTCTAAAACATTATATGTGAGGGCCTGCAGGTGAGTTGACCCTAAAAAACATGAATTGCGAGGGCTTGAAGGTGAGCTGACCCTGTTAAACATTATATGTGAGGGCCTGCAGGTGAAGTGAACCTAAAAAACATGAATTGCGAGGGCCTGCAGGTGAGCTGACCCTGTTAAACATTATATGTGAGGGGTGTAGGTGAGCTGACCCTGTAAAGCATTATATGTGAGGGTCTGCAGGAGAGCTGACCTTCTAAAACATTATGAGCGAGGGCAGCCTAAAAAGCATGTTGATATGATGGAGGAGGAGGAGGAGGAGTAGAGAAGTCAAGGGCAATCCAGGCTTTGTTCATTTTTATAAGAGTCAACCTGTCAGCATTTTCAGTTGACAGACAGATACACTTATCAGTTATTATGCCCCCAGCAACACAAAATACCCACTCTGACAAAACGCTGGCGGCAGACCAGGCCAGCACCTCTGAGGCGTAGAATAGCAGTTTGTGCCACGTGTCCAGCTTGGACAATCAATAGTTTTAGGGCACAGAGGGATCAACGAGGACGCTGACACGGTCTGCTATGTACTCCTTCATCATCTTCCACATTTTTTCCCGCCTTGTGACACTAGGCCGTGCATTAGGGTGAGGGTGCATGTGGGGTGTCATGAAACTGTTCCAGGCCTTGGAGAGTGTTGTCCTGCCTCTGTTGGAACTGCTGTGTGTTCCCTTCATTTCCCATCCTGGGTTGCACAATGAGCTACATACTCTGCCGCTAGCGTTGTCAGATGTAAATTTTTCCGCAATGACATTTTGTTCTATTATTATTATGGTATGTGGTTGTATTATTGTTGGTATTTAGAGTTGAGTGAACACCTGGATGTTCGTGTTCGACAAATTCGGCCGAACTTCAATGAAATGTTCACGTTCGGGATCCAAACTTAACCCGGACTTGACTCTGAACCATAACCACATTTAAGTCAATGAGAAGCCGGACTTTTAGGCACTTTTAGGCCCTGGAAAGCGCTAGAGGGCTGCAAAGGCAGCAAAATGTAGGTAAATGCCCTGCAAACAAATGTGGATAGGGAAATTACTTAAAATAAAATAAATAAAAATTAAACATTATTAATTGTCAACTCGGAGGAGGAGGTGGAATAGGAGGTTGGGGAGGTGTCAGGTGGCAATTCCATCAGCAGCACGTTTACCAGCAAGCATTTGTAGTCACGCATCTTTTGATCAGTAAAAGACATCTTTACAAAATTTGGTTTCCTGCCAGCACAGCAGTGGCTTATCACTGGTAAAACTGGGTTAATGTCACCCACCAACGGAACAGGTGATATTCAGAAATGTTAGGCCCCTGGCACCTAGACAGAGGAGAGGTCAATTCACAGCAAAAAAAGGTTAATGTCACCCAAAAATGCAACAGGCGATTATCAGAAATGTAGGCCCCTGGCACCCAGAAAGATAAGAGGTCAATTCACGGCAAAACATGCTTCATGTCACCCACCAATGGAACAGGCGATTATCAGAAATGTAGGCCCCTGGCACCCAGACAGAGGAGAGGTCAATTCATTGCAAAACACGCTTCATGTCACCCACCAATGCAACAGGCCACTATCAGAAATGTAGGCTCCTGACACCCGGACAGAGGAGAGGTCAATTCACGGCAAAACAGGCTTCATGTCACCCACCAATGCAACAGGCCACTATCAGAAATGAGACAGAAGAGAGGTCAATGAGACAGAAGAGAGTTCAATGCACAGCAAAATAGGCACAATCTCTCCAGCATATGCAAGGTGGTATTCCGCCTGGTGGGCACATCGCATATGAGGTGGTGAGCGGGAAGGCCAAAGTTACGCTGCAGCGCAGACAGGCGAGCAGCAGCAGGGTGAGAAATCTGAAAGTGCGTACCGACAGTCCTCACTTTCTGCAGCCGCTCTCACATGTCTGGGTAGTTTTTAAGGAATTTCTGCACCACCAAATTCAGCACATGTGCCAGGCAAGGGATGTGCGTCAAACCGGCTAGTCCCAGAGCTGCTACGAGATTTCGCCAATTATCGCACACCACCAGGCCTGGCTTGAGGCTCACTGGCAGCTACCACTCATTGGTCTGTTGTTTTATGCCCCTCCACAGCTCCTGTGCGGTGTGGGGTTTGTCCCCCAAACACATAAGTTTTAAAACCGCCTGCTGACATTAACCCCTGGCTGTGCTGAAGTGGGTGGTGAAGGTCTTTCGATGACCGGATATGGAGGTGGTAGAAGAGGAGGAGGAGGAAGCAGAGAAGGAGGAGGCAACAGGAGGCAAAGAATAATGCCCTGCGATTCTCGGTGCTGGAAGGATATGCGCCAAACCGCTATCCGCCTTGGGCCCAGCCTCCACTACATTTACCCAGTGTGTAGTTAGGGAGATATAGCTTCCCTGCCCGTGCTTACTGGTCCATGTTTCTGTGGTTATGTGGACCTTGCCACAGATGGCGTTGCGCAGTGCACACTTGATTTTATCCTCCACTTGGTTGTGCAGGGAAGGGACGGCTTGCCTGGAAAAGTAGTGTCGGCTGGGAACGACGTACTGTGGGACAGCCACCGCAATCAGCTGTTTAAAGCAGTCCGTCTCCACCAGACGGAATGACAGCATTTCAAAGGCCAGTAATTTTGAAATGCTGCCATTCGGGACCAGGGATCAAGGGTGGGTAGGTGGGTATTTTCACTTTCTTTCCAGTGTTTGGGAGATGGACAGCTGAATGCTTGTGTGTGACATGGTGGAGATGCTTGGTGATGATGACGGTGGTGGTGGTGTTGGTGGCACATCCTCTGTTTGCTAGGTGGCAGGTGCCACTGTGACTCCAGAGGTGGAGTAAGAGGCAAAGACAGCAGCAGATGAGGAAGCAGGAGGAGCCTGAGACCTTTCTTGGTTTTTAAGGTGTTTACTCCACTGCAGTTCGTGCTTTGCATGTAGAAGCCTGGTCATGCAGGTTGTTTTCAGGTTTAGAACGTTTATGCCTTGCTTTAGGCTCTGATGGCACAACGTGTAAACCATTGTCTGAAGAACTGCCACGCCAATGAACTTCTTGGAGCTGTCTTTGGTGTGCTGGTGGGCAGTAGCAGGCATGTTGTCTCGGCTCCACCTTGCAGACTGCTCCAATTTTTGCTGTGCTGTTGCCTCTGTGCGACCATTGCCTCTTCCTCAGAACTGCACACGTCACTAGCATGAACTTGAGTACAGTCTTGGTCTAGGACCTCATCGTCCTCCACATCAACTTCCAAACATTCTTGACCCCTGCCCACCTCGTCAGTCTGCACACTGCAGAAATCTGTAGTTGGCACCTGTGTTTCGTCATCATCAGAGACGTGCTGCGGTGTATTTCCATGTCCTCATCCTGCAACATAAGTGGTTGGGCATCAGTGCATTCAATGTCTTCCACTTTTGGGGTAGGGCTATGTGGATGGCCCAGGAAAACCCTGCCAGAAGAGTCATCAAAAAGCATAAGAGTCTGCTGCATGACCTAGAGCTCTGGCTGCTTGGCTGCTTTGCAAGCGGGCGAGGTGAAAGACTGATGGGCATGGGTTGCATGTGCCAACTCTGAGCTTTCTGCAGAGGACTGAGTGGGAGATACTGTGAAGGAACTGGCGCCACTGTCAGCCACCCAATCTCCTATCGCCTGTACTTGTTCTGGCCTCACTATCCGAAGAGCGGCATTCGGGCCTATAAAATAACGCTGCAGGTTCTGTCTCCTACTCGTACCTGAGGAATGTGTTTCACTTGGACCTGTAGTTGGCGCTGAACAGTCATGTCCTCTCCCAGCAACAGGAGCTCAACCAACACCACCATGGCCATGCCCACATCCCTTATTTGATATTCTCCTCATTATTTGTGTTCACCCACCAAGCTGACAGATGGTTTTTCTCCGGTGTCAATTTAACTGCCAATAGTCAACAATTATGTTCACTAACACTGAGGCAGTGCCCGTGTCATAAAAATGCTCTGTGGGCCAAGAATACTGCTTTTTTCACACAAAAAATACACTAATGCACTATTTAACTGCAGTATTGTAAATGAGGTATTTTTATGCTGTATGCACAACTGCTTTTTGAAGCAAGATTACGGCTTTTTTTTCACAAAAATACACTAATGCACTATTTCACAGCAGAAATGTAAAATAGGTATTTGGGCAGTGTATTTTAAACTGCTTTGTGGACCAGGAATAACGCTTTTTTTCCCCTAAATTCACAAATGCACTATTTAACGGCTGAAAATTAAATGTAGGTATTTGTACGCTGTATGCACAACTGCTTTGTGAACCAGAGAATACAGCTTTTTTTTCCCTTAAAACACACTAATGCACTATTTCAGTGCTGCAATTTAAAATTGGTATTTTTACGCTGTATGCACAACTGCTTTGTGGACCCAGAATACGGCTTTTTTCACTAAAACAAACACAGCCAACTAAAACAGCACAGCTTTTTTTTACCAAAATTCACAAATGCAGTATTTAAAGGCTGGAAATTAAACGTAGGTATTTCTATGCTTTATGCATAGGTGTTTTGTGGGCCTAGAACACGGCTTTTTTTCAGTAAGACATACTAAAGCACTATTTCTGTGCTGCAATTTAAAATTGGTATTTGTACGCTGTATGCACAATTGCTTTGTGGACCCACAACACAGCTTTTTTCACTAAAACACACAAATGCAGTATTTAACTGCTGGAAATTAAACATAGGTATTTAAACGCTGTATGCACAACTGGTTTGGGGACCCAGAACACCGCTTTTTTCACCAAAACTCACAAATGCAGTATTTAAAGACTGGAAATTAAACGTAGGTGATTCTACTCCTTATGCACAACTGTTTTGTGGGCCTAGAACATGCCTTTTTTTTTCAGTAAAACACACTAAAACACTATTTCCGTGCTGCAATTTTGGTATTTGTACATTGTATGCACAACTGCTTTGGGGACCCCCCATATGGCTTTTTTTTTCAGTAAAACACACAAATGCAGTATTTAACTCCTGTAAATTAAACGTAGGAATTTGTACGCTGTATGCACAACTGGTTTGGGGACCCAGAACCCAGCTTTTTTCACAAAAATTCACAAATGCAGTATTTAAAGACTGGAAATTAAACGTAGGCATTTCTACGCTTTATGCACAACTGTTTTGTGGGCCTAGAACAAGGCTTTTTATCCCCTAAAACACACTGATGCACTATTTCCCTGCAGAAATATAAAATATATATTTGTACACTGTATGCACAACTGTTTTGTGGACCAGGAATACCGCTTATGTTTCCCAAAAATACACTGATTTTCTATTTCAGTGCAGAAATGTCAAATATGTAATTGGGCGGTGTATTTAAAACTGCTTTGTGGATCAGGATTACCACTTTTTTTCACAAAAATACACTGATGCACTATTTGACTGCTGAAATTAAATATACTGTTTTGTGCGTTGTATGCGCAAATGCTCTAGTCTATAGCAACACACATCCTGGACTATAGAAATGGACTATGTCACCCCTTAATTATACAAAAGGTAATATGGGGGACTTGACGTGCCATAAAAAGGGATTTTTTCCTTCACTGGCAGGCTGGCACACATGCAGGTCACATGCAGTTCCAAGGGCACTGCAGTGGCCAAAATGGCTGTCGACCCCCACCTCAGTAACAGATGAAATAAAATAAAAAAAATTATTTTGCAGTGGCTGGGTACATAAATGCAGGATTGCAGAAGCACACTCCCTCAATATTTTCTGTATCTTGAGGATTGCACAGCAACAGGTTCTACAGATTTCTTCCCTAATCTCTCCCTGAGGACACAGGCAGCAACCTTTCCCTAGACTAACACCAGCAGAGTAACGTGCGGCACTACGTGACTCCACCTTAAAGAGGCTGGGTCACATGCTACACTCAGCCAATCACAGCCATGCCATTAGTAGGCATGGCTGTGATGGCATCTTAGGGCAAGGATGTAAATCGCTTGCTGATTGGCTGATGTGCAGCTCTTCAAAAACTGTGAAGAATCGCCAAACAACGGACCTGAACCTGAACTTTTATGAAAATGTTTGGGTTCTGGTCCGTGTCCTGAACACCAGAAAATTCGGTACAAACCCGAACTATATATTGCGGGTTCGCTCAACCCTATTGGTATTATTATTGTTATTATTGTTTATAATTGTAAAATATGTTATTGTTATTTGGTTATTGATGAATTAATTAACAGGCCATGCCATTGGTTTACCTGCCCTCTCGTGTGTTATGTTTTTAGTTATATTAATGTACAAGTTTGTAATGTTTGTTGTGCATGGAACATATATGCTGTATGATTGCCATGTGTGTGAACTTGCCAAGCTCCAAAGCTGCCAACAAGTTATGGCCATTATCGGACACAACAAGCAACCATGTTTGGTTGTAGGTTGAGTGGCGAGAGCCACAGCTCAGTCTAGTCCCTTATACCCTGCCACAACTTTGCACAGCCTGTTGCCGCTTTCCCACTGCTGTGCTACACTGCTTCTGATCAGCCACTGACTGATGGCTGACTGGTGCTGCAAGATGAGAATTCAGAGGTGGAAGTGGAGTAGGAGTAGGAGAAGGGGAGTTTGCTGCAACTGATGTAGGTGGTGGTGAAAATCCTGATGGAATGGTGGCCCGCAATCCTTGGCGTTGGTAGTACCTGTGCCATTCCAGGGTATGACTAGCTACCAGCCTCCACAAGGTTCACCCAGTGTGCTGCCACGGAAATGTAGCATCCCTGGCCAAAAGCACTTGTCCGTGTGTCAGTCATTAAGTGGACCTTCCCAATAACTGCGTTGGTCAGGGCACGGGTGACAGCACACTGAGAAAAATAGTGGCAGCTGGGGACTGAGTAACGAGGGACGTCCGCCGCCATGAAGCTGAGGAAAGCCTCAGTGCCCACAGGCCTAAATGGCAACATTTCTAGGGACAGCAATTTTTAAAGGTGTGCATTTAGTGCTATGGCTTGTGGGTGGGTGGGTGGCTGGGTATTTGCGCTTACGTTCAAAGGCCTGGGTTAAGGACATCTGTACACGGGTCTATTTGGTGTGGCCTGCCTTCTCCCTTTTGCCATCCCACAGCCTATTCCAGCCTGTTGCAGTGCTGTAGATCCCTCCCCCTGTGTACTGCTGTCCTTGCTTGGCTTGCCACCTTCCCAGGTTGGGTCAGTGATGTCATCGTCCACCAACCCCTTTTCCACTTCCTCACTCGGGTCATCCTCCTTACTTGTGTTGTTAACCTAACGAGACCCTCACTTATTGACAACTGTGTCTCATCTGCATCATCCACCTCATGAAGCACAAATTGCCATTACTGACCGTCATCTTTTTCTGACTGTGGATGCTGAAGAGTTTGGGAATCAGTGCCCAAGAGTGCCTCATGTCCCTCTTCAGGGAGGGTCAGCTCACCTGCAGGCCCTCACCTACAATATTTTAGAGGGTCAGCTCACCTGCAGGCCCTCATCTACAATATTTTAGAGGGTCAGCTTACCTGCAGACCCTCGCCTACAATATTTTAGAAGGTCAGCTCACCTGCAAGCCCTCACCTACAATATTTTAGAAGGTCAGCTCACGTGCAAGCCCACACCTACAATATTTTACAGGGTCAGCTCACCTGCAGGCCCTCACCTACAATATTTTAGAGGGTCAGCTCACCTGCAGGCCCTCACCTACAATATTTTAGAGGGTCAGCTCACCCGAAGGCCCTCACCTACAATATTCAAGATGGTCAGCTCACCTGCAGGCCCTCACCTACAATATTTTAGAGGGTCAGCTCACCTGCAGGCCCTCACCTACAATATTTTAGAGGGTCAGCTCACCTGCAGGCCCTCACCTACAATATTTTAGAGAGTCTGCTCACCTGCAGGCCCTCACCTACAATATTTTAGAGGTTCACCTCACCTGCTGGCCCTCACCTATGATATTTTAGAGGTTCAGCTCACCTGCAGGCCCCCACCTACAATATTTGAGAGGGTCAGCTCACCTGCAGACCCTCACATACAATATTTTACAGGGTCAGCTAAGCATCAAGCACTCGCCCATCATTTTTTGCAATTCTCAGCAGCAGGCCCTCGCCGCGGATTAAAAGATCCCATGTTCTAGCCCCCTAAGGTGGCTAACAATTATTAAATAAAAAGGAAAAAAAAAACTCATTAAAATATTAAAAGTTTAAATCATCTCCCTTTCCCTATTTTACATAGAAAAATATATAAACAATAAAAAATAAACATATCAGGCTTTGCCACATCCAAAAATGTCTGAACTATTAAAATATTTTTAAAATTTCCTGTCTGGGGAATGCCTTAAACGGAAAAAAAGAAAAACACATGAATCCACTTTTTTTGTCATCTTCTCCCAACAAAAATTGAATAACAGTGCTCAAAAAGTCGTACATACCTAAAATATAGTAACAATAAAAACTGCAGTTTGTTCCGCAAAAAACAAGCCCTCATACTGCTCTGAGGACGGAAATGTAAAAAAGTTATGTCTGTCAGAAAATGGCGATGTAAAGAAAACTGCAAAGTAAAACAAAACAAAAAAAGAAATGTTTGGTATCATTGTATTCGTATTAAGCCGCAGAATATCATGTCATTTTTAGCGCACAATGAACGTTGTGATGTCAAACCCCCAAATACCAGGGGTTAACCCCACAAAGAAGTTATTTTCCCATTTTCCAATAGCAGACATGGAAAATGTAAAAAGCTATGGCTATTGGAATGTGGGAAGGAAAAAAAGAAAATGCAAAACCAAAAAATGGGCCCAAAACTTAAGGGGTTAAAGGGGTTATCCCTTGAATTTAAAACTTTTTTTTGCTAACTTTTCTGGAGAACTTTCTTCCCTTTCTGTGGACAGGCCCATGACAGTCAGCACTTGCACCTACAGACTGCATTGCAATTAGCTCTTGTTAACCCTTCTCTCCCCTGCATAAAAAATATGGCAAGAAAAAGATAACTAACTTTTTAATGGATTTCAATGGCTTTTTAATGAGATAACCAAGATAATACTGTGCTATGTGTTACTAGAGTCAATTTTCGGGTACAATGGCGGATTATAATAGGGGAGATAGGGTCGGCAGCCCCTAGCCCAGTATTGCTCGGGAGCCCAACGCCAATCCAAACGCCCCTATTATAATCCTCCATTGTGGAGGAGTACTTGTTTATAAACTACACATCCTATCTTCCTATCTTCCACATCCTATCTTCCTAGTGGTATACAGGACACATAGTCTGTCACAAAAGTACACAATGATCTGCTAGATGCGTCCTCATCCGGTGTTCCGTTAAATTGCCCTTCTCGTAAAAGTTCACTACCCACGTGATTTCCAGTTCCGGTATGCGGGTGAGGGAGGAGTTGTGTCAGGCCACTCACTTGCTGATTGGCTGAGTAGGATTCGGCGCAGGAAAGCGCCGTTAACTGTGAACGCGCATAAGTAGGGAAAATTTGCGGGCAATTGCGCATGCGCCATGGGTATTGAAAAAGAGTGGTGGTAACTGTAGATTAATATTAGCACAGGTCTTCCAATTTAGCACTGTAAGAGATGAGCCAGGAAATAGCGCAGATGAGACTAGACTAGATAAAATCCAGCAATCGCCTGCCGCAAGTGCGCACTGGGCTGTAACTTTTTACTAATCTCGGCGCATGCGCACTAAGATCCAGCAAGCGTTCGCGCCTGCGCACTGGGTTGTAACTTTTCAATACCCATGGCGCATGCGCAATTGGCCGTAAATTTTCCCTACTTATGCTCGTTCACAGTTAGCGGCGCTCTCCTGCGCCGAATCCTACTCAGCCAATCAGTTAGGGAGTGGCCTGACACAACTCCTCCCTCACCCGCATACCGGCACCGGAAATAACGTGGGTAGGGAACTTTTACGAGAAGGGCAATTTAACGGAACACCGGCAGCACAGCCTCTCCTGGGGTCACATGACCACTCCCAGTGTGCTCCGCGGCTGTGCCAAGACAGCGCAATGAAGGAGAAAAGCAGCACATGTGTACAAGTGAGAGAGGCTGCCTGACTTGTGACTAACAGCGGGCATGACACCCAGCTGTCTGCACTGTCACCAGCCTACTGTTCTACAGTCCTGCTCCATCCTCCCTGTGTGTAACTGTACTCTGCAGGCTGTAAGTAGGATTGTGCCCTCACACAAGGACATATTAGTGAAGGAACAGTAGGGTCAAATTACTACATTAGGGGCAAACTATTACATGTGGGCAGTGTGGGGGCAAATTACTGTGTGGGTCCAGATTACTATATGTGGGCTGTGTGGGGGCAAATTACTATATGGGGCCTGTGTGAAGGAAAATTACTGTGTGCAGGCAAATTACTATGTGGGGGCAGTGTGGGGGAAATTACTATGTGAGGGCAGTGTGGTGGAAATTACTATGTGGGGACAGTGAGGGGGAGATAACTATGCGGGGGCAGTGTGAGGGGAAATTACTGTGTCGGGGTAAATTGTTATGGGGGGATTACTATGTGAGGGCAGTGTGGTGGAAATTACTATGTGGGGACAGTGAGGGGGAATTAGTATGTGGGGGCAGTGTGGGGGAAATTATTATGTGAGGGCAGTGTGGGGGCAAATTACTCTGTGGGGGCAGTGTGGTGGAAATTACTATGTGGGGACAGCGAGGGGGAAATAGCTATGTGGGGGCAGTGTGAGAGGAAATTACTGTGTCTGGGTAAATTGTTATGGAGGGATTACTATGTGGGGGCAGTGTGGTGGAAATTGCTATGTGGGGGCAGTGTGGAAAAAATTACTGTGTCGGGGGCAGTGTGGGGGCAAATTACTATGTGATTACATAGTACTCTCAGATTACTATATGAGGGCAGTGTGGGAGAAATTATTGTTTGGGGGCAAATTACTATGGGGGATTACCATGTGGGGGCAGTATGGGGGATGTTAATATGTGGAAGAAATTATTGTGTGGGGGCAAATTACTATATGGGGCAGTGTGGGGGGCATTGCTATTGGGGGGCACTTTAAGGGCATTTCTATTACAGAGACATATTAGGGGGCATTATTTTTGGGGACACTATACAGGCAATATTACCTGGAGCACAATATAAGGTGCTATTATTATTACTGGGGGCACTCTATGGGGCATTATAATTGCTGTAGACACTATAGGGACATTTGGGGTAATTTATCAAACTGGTGTAAAGCAGAACTGGTTTAGTTGCCCATAGCAGCCAATCAGATTCCACACAAAAGGAGTTTACCCATCAGGCCTCTGATTTGCGCCAAAGATTTTTACAATGTGGATACCCTGATAAAGTTCTTAAAAAGGCCTACAAAACTGCATTACAGGAGGAGAGATCCAACCTCCTGACTCCCTCCCAGGGGAATAGTCAGGAGGGAAAGTTGATCCGCCTATTAGATACTTTTGATCAAGGGGCAGCGGATATTCGCGAGGTAGTGAAAAAACACTGGGGTATCTTGACTATGGACCCAGATGTAAAAGAGGTGGTGATGGTGAGTGATTATCCTCATATCACTATTGCCGTGGGAGGAGCCTACGAGGCAGGCTGGTACATAGTGAGTTTAGACCAGCGTCCGTCTCTGGGTGCTCCTGGTTACAGAATAAAATCAAGGGATGCTACAGATGTAGCGGATGTGTGGCTTGTAGATATATACATTCAGGGAACTCCTTTAGAAGCAATGTCACGGGCAAAGTATACAACATTCGTGATTACGTAAATTGTAAGACTAAAGGTGTCGTTTACCTCCTCTCCTGCGCATGTGGCAAACAATACGTCGGAAAAACCATACGTGAACTGCGTAGGAGGGTGGGCGAACACATTAATGACATTACTAACACGAGGGACACTCCGATTGCTAAACATGTGAATGAGGCACATGATGGCAGGATCTGCGTGTCTTTCATGGGCATTGACAAGGTTCACTCCCCACGTAGGGCAAGTAATTGGGACAGGGCCATCCTACAGAGGGAGGCCCGCTGGACATACCATCTTAAAACTCTGGTACCTAGAGGTTTGAATAAGCAGATTAGTTTTAACTGTTTCATTTAATGACTCCAATACCCTGCTCTTTTCCTCTCTGGGGGGTATATTCCTGCTTCTGTGTTCCCCATTTCCAACTGGGAGATCTCACTACCTACAATTGTGGGTATACATATTCATCTAATCCCTAGTTCTGCAAAATGTTTGGGGATATATATCCACATTGTTCTTTGTGTTTATCCTTTAATTGGAGCAGGGTTATTCTAATTCTTTAATTATTTGATACACTTATCACTCTTTTGTTTTCATATCAAGGTTTTGTTTGTTTTTTTACTATTTAAACTACATTGTTATTGCTTTGGTCTCCAACATTCCACCTTGATTATAATCTAGCCAGCAAGCCTTTCTTATGTCGCACCTTAACAAAGGGTGCACTTGTTACCAGCGGACATCACACTGCAGCTCAATTGTGCGCACGGGTAGATTGATCTTTGTATCTCCCATTGCTAGGCTACTGGCACCCCCACCGAGTATGGGTTCCACCTACATGTGGCTTCTGTGTGTTCCAGGCGTGTGCCATATGACGACGTCTCTGTGGCGCGCACCTGGTGACACGGATGCACATGTTCTGGAAGTACGGCACCCAGGGTGGATCTAGCGTGCCAGCCGCAGCCTTTAAATCGCAGCATTATACGCCACTCTAAAGCGGACATTAAGTGTGCAGACCATGCTCACTAGCTGGTGCTGCATCAGGTGGTGCGCTCCCTCCATTGAGAGGCACCCCTTCTCTTTTCATTTTTTGTATCCTAGGTGGTCCACTGACCCTAGGTATGTTCCATATACATGATTATCCTAATTATGTTATTTGCTTTTGTTTCTCATTTATGCTTCATTGTGCCTATTATTTTTTTTTTTCAATTTCAGGTTACCCTTTTCTGTACATCTCCCCTGATGATTTATCAAATGAAACGGGCCACGTCGGGAACTACAATATAGGGATTGTGAGGGACTCTGCCCGTGAACAGGGACAGGTATCTGGACGCGGTCACCCCTTGCGGGGTCAGAACCCCGTGTAGACAGATAGGACAGTACCAGGTCCCATTCCCCACAAGTAGGGCATTCTAGGGCAAGTATTGTCCATTTTTGTCTTATGGAACAAGTCCAGTTTAACCAAACCCCCTTGATTGACTTTAGCTGCCAAGCAAACCGTCACTCCTACACAGGTTGTCATCTGAGCTCCACTAAGATTGCCAGCTGCCGTTCCTGTGTGGTGAGATTATTCAAATAGGGGTCACTGAGTATTTTGTTTGTTTGATATATGTTTAGTTTGGAGTATATTGCATTGCATTTTTACCATTACCATATTAGAAGTTAAGTTTTACCTCCTGTGTGTCCTTCTGGGGCCTTTGAGTGAATCAGTCAGATTCCACATTTTATTTTTGTCAGCTCCTTTGGAAAGCCAGTTCTATTTTACACCAGTGTGATAAATTACCCCAATTATGTCTACTGGGGGGGGGGGTCACTGTTTATCGTATAGTACCTGGGGAATTGGGGACTACTTGGGCTTAGTATTGAGAGAGGCAGCAGGATGACACTGTCGAGACACCAGAATGGGGAGGTTGATGAAAAAATTGATAACTCTTGATAATTGTCTGTATAACAAAATCTGTAGAGATGAGATGTGACTGAAAGAATTTGTCATGGTGTTCTGGGTCAAACGGAGAAGAGGAGGAAAGACAAAGTCCACCTGACCGGGGATGTCACTGGATGTAAGAGGTATGTGGTACTGTACTCTCTGCCAAGTCTTTTTTGTTATAAATATATGTATTTTAAATTTGGAAACTAAAATTTAATTTGGCTTCTACATTTTTCAGTTTGAGACAATTTTGGGGTATTTTTTTTTGTCTGGAGCACTGTGTGCTGCTGTGTCTTATATGAATGTGATGTTATATGGCTTAGTAAGAGACTGTGGCGCTCACGAATCATTGCAGCCTCTTCATACAGAAAAAAAAAAACTAAAATGGAGGGAAGGGCCTGAGTTGGATAGACAGCCCAGAGCCTATCATCCACTTAGTCCGCCCCTGCCTCGGGTACATCTGTATCTCCATATATATGGTATGTAATTAAATAACAGGAGTGCTACCAGAGAGGAAAATGTAATGTACCTAAAAATCTTAACATAAGAATACTTTTTTTTGTTGGATAACCCCGTTAAGAATCCAAATATTTTTTCTACCTAAAATATGTTTTACCAACTTAATGGGGTTGTCTGGACAAACAGTTTGTCAAAGGTAAGACACATATTTAATCATAGTGGCAGACCATGGTGGTCTAACCCTAGTTAGACTCATTCATTTTATAACTGTATGGTGATAACCTGTGACACCTACTCCCAAATAACAACATTGATATTGAACAAAAGGGAAGGGATTCAGTCATAGGTGCATGAAAAGAGCAGTATACAGATGCTGCCAGGTTTACTTTCTAAGTGACAAAACTTCAGCATAATATTGATGGTCCAATTATGATATTTTCCATAGGGCCTCCTGTTTTCTCTAAGTGCCACTGGCTGGCCAGGTAATGCAGAGAATGTCCTAAGTTTTTCAAAGATTATGACATTTGAGACTAGCCTTCATGTTGGTCCAAACATGATACTGCCACCACCATGCTTCATTCTGACCATTTAAATGCAGCTCAATATAGTTGTCACCCCAAATTATCCACAGTAACAATTTAAAACTGCAAATAAAATTAAAAATTGCACTATATTATTCTCTGCCAGGAAGTACACTATGCTGGTGACAGACTAGTTTGTAAGAAGATTGTTCCCTTTTCACTATAAAATATGCAGTCAGCCAAGTTCAGGAATAATGGGTAATGGGTAAATAATGGGTACTAATTTTTAGTTAAACGAATGGAGGGGCTACACCTTCTGGGAAATGTGGAGAAATAGCCTGGTACCAGTGTGTCAGTGTAAAATTAATTTATTGTATTCCTCATATAAAATTGCAAGTATCCAAATTCCCTTTATATCATATTCAATTACAACATATAACAATTCAGTGCATCATACATAACTCTGTGCAAAATGACTCTGTGCAAAAATATAGGTCCCTGGCGCAGCCGGAGTAAACAAGCAGTCCATGCAAAAATGTATTAAGAAATGTGATAAAACTGTGATAAAAAAGCAGTCCGTGCAGAAAATGCAATGCAAAACAGTATGGACCCCCTTGGCCTTGCTGGTCCCGGGGTATAAAGTGTGCTGTAGCCACTAGGTATCCGTTGCAGTTTCCACTGTATTGACTCTGTGGAGATGTCCACTTGATGGGTATATACAGTAGTTGTTCCAATCCACCCACATATAATATCAAAGTATCTTACCCCTCGGCGTACCTCACTCCATTTGGTTCCAAGCGCTATCCAGCTGCAGCGTGTATGTCTCCGCGCGGCGTCCCGCGCACTTCCGGGTTTACCCGCGGCGTCCCACGTGACCCGGTACTGACGGCAGAGGTTCACTGCGCTTGCGCAAGTCTCTTTCGATTTTACGAGCTCCTGTTGTTGGATAGGAGTGGGTGATGTCTTTTGTGGGGAACGGAATCGCACCTCCAATGTGGGTGTGAATGTAGCTCCTGTTCTCACTGCTGTGCACACCAGACGCGTTTCGGGGTTCGACCCCTTCCTCAGTGGTTAATCAGCAGTGAGTATACGTCCAACTTAAATAGGTCCATAGCTCCTCCCATTGCACGTCATGAGTGGATTGTGCAAGAAAACTTGGACTGGATCAATTGGATCCCCCCAACCTCTTGGTGTATATACCATTACATGCAAACTCTTCAACATAAATATACATGCATCCTAATAAATATGAAAAATTAAAAATGAAAATAAAAATACATATAAATCCTAAAAACATAATATTCCATCAAGAATGATACCGGATATATACCTGTGATCCCGTTTAATAATACCGATAAAAATGCTTATATTGAATTACTTGCACTCAAATAGTTAAAATTTCAGGAACTTTAAAAAAACAGCTAGGAATACCTCAAATTTCATGAAATGTAGGGTCTAAACGCTCGCACCTCCTTACATCGATCCTTCTATCACCCAGAAGCCCGAGCGTTTAGACCGCTACATTTCATGACCAACTGACAAAGTTCCTAGTACAACTGATTTATGCAAGTTCAATAACATTTTACTCATGTATTAAGCGGGATCACAGATATATCGATATCATTACTTGATGTATTATGTTTTTAGAGACATATGTATTTTCATATTCTTGTATGCTTATTTTCATATTTAATCAGGATGCATGCTGAAATGTTGTATATCGCCAGGGTGAAGATCATTGATCAGTCAGATAACTTGCAGTCACTCATGATGCAGAGGCATGGACTATTGAAGTTGGGCGATACTCACTGCTGATTAACCGCTGAGGAAAGTCGAACAGCCCGGCGATACTGCATTCCGCCTAGCAATAAGACTCTACCGTACCTGGCGACAGTGGCTGAATAGTGCACGAGAAAGCGCGCAGTGAACAGGCTGGTGCTGAGGGCCCAGCTAGCTGACTGAATGTGTGGTGGCAGTGAGCAGTGACATATGTGGGTGGACAGATATAACCTGCTATCAGGCATCTCCACAGAGTCAATACAGTGAGACTACAGCGATCTACATGGCCAGCAGCACACTGACCAAAGTTGCAGGACGGATTTATCTGACCCTGCGCAGATCTGACTGTAGTTACTGAGGGTGGTGATGTTGTGGTGAAAATATGACAAAAGAGGTGATACAACCACACTATTTTCTATCATTTAATAATTACATTTAATTTACTAAGGTCAGTTCACCAAAATTCTGGCTAATATATTAAAACTGGCCCAAATACTGTATTCCTCACTTATTATCTATTTTTAGACATTTTTATTCATTGCTGGACACTTTTGCAAAAGTGTCTATGAACAAGGACATGGGTTTTATTAGTCATAGAATGTTCGGCGATTCTTCCAGCTTTTTGAAAGGCTGCAGAGCATCTAATCAGCAAGTGTTTTACATCTTTGCCCTAAGAAGCCATCACAGCCATGCCTAATAATGACAAAGCTTTGATTGGCACAGCATGTGACCCAGCCTCTTAATAAGCTGGAGTCACGTAGTGCAGCACGTCACTCTGCTGCTGTTAGTATAGGGAAAAGTTGCTGCCGATGCTCCCAGGGAGAGATTAGGAAAGAAATCTGTTGAACCTGGTGGTGTAAAATCTTCAAGCTACAGTAAATATTGAGGGAGGGTGCTACTGCAATCCTAGATTTTTCTACCCAGCCCTGAGCCTAGTGATACTGACATTTTATTTTTTTTAAATCCATCTGTTACTGAGGTGGGGGTTGGCGGCCATTTTAGTCATTGCAGTGTCATTGGAACTGCATGTGACCTGCATGTGTGCCATCCTGCCATAGACATCAGTCTAATCCTTTTTGGTAGCTCAGTGAAGTAAAAAAAACATTTTTATAGCAGGTCAAGTCCCCTGCATTACATTTTGTATAATTTAGGGATGACATAGTCCATTTCTGTAGTCTGGGGCAAAATTCTGCATTGTGGCGCCATAGAGCACTTGTGTATACAACGCACCAAAACGTATTTTCAATTTCAGCAGTGAAATAGTGCATCAGTGTATTTTTGGGGAAAAAGTGGTATTCCTGGTCCACAAAGCAGTTTAAAACACACTGCCCAAATACCTATTTTACATTTCTGCAGTGAAATAGTGCATCAGTGTATTTTGGCGAAAAAAAAAGTGGTATTCCTGGTCCACAAAGCAGTTTAAAACACACTGCCCAAGTACCTATTTTACATTTCTGCAGTGAAATAGTGCATCAGTGTATTTTGGCGAAAAAAAGCGGTACTCCAGGACCACAAAGAAGTTGTGTATACAGCCTACAAATACCTATTTTACATTTCTGCAGTGAAAGTGAAATAGTGCATCAGTGTATTTTTGGGGGAAAAAGCGGTATTCCAGGACCACAAAGCAGTTGTGCATTCAGCGTACAAATACCTATTTTAAATCTCAGCACTAAAATAGTGCATTAGTGTGTTTTAGGGAAAAAAAAGCTGTGTTCTTTGTTCACAAAGCAGTTGATCATAGAGCGTACAAATACATATTTTACATTTCTGCAGTGACATAGTCCATTTCTGTAGTCCGGGGCAAAAATCTGTATTGTGGTGCTATAGAGCACTTGTGCATACAACGCACCAAAACGTATTTTCAATTTCAGCAGTGAAATAGTGCTTCAGTCTATTTTCTACCCTGTATTTCAGTCATTTAAAGTAACCTTTTGAACTCCACATTTACATAGTTGGTTGCAAACAAACTGGTTTTGTGGTAGATAGCACATTCGCGGTGTACGCTGCATTTCTGACAGTCAAATAAAACCGTTAATCTGTTTTTACATTGTTGGTTTGATAAATAAAATTTTTGGTGATAGTGAAGTAATTGTATTGACTTGCTCCGTTACACTGTTGTTTATGACACAGGCTCTGCCTTACTGTATAGTGAACTTAATTGTTGACTATTGGCAGTTAAATGCAGCAGTCTTTTATGCTTCTTTGTGACTCTGCTTGCAGGGTTTCCCGGCGCCATAACCATAGTCCTGCCCCAGAAGTGGAAGAGATTGAGTGCACGGATGCCCAACCACTTAGGTTTGAGGATGGGGACAGGGGAAGACCACAGCAGCACGTCTCTGATGATGATGATAAAAACACAGGTGCAAACTGCTGCGGCTTTCTGTGGTGTGCAGACCTGCAAAGAGGGCAGGGGTGAAGACTGGGTGGAAGATGATGTTAAGAACAATGAAGTCCTACACCCCAAAATATACCACTGAAATCCATGTTTTCCATGGGTGGTGATAAAATCTTAATTTTTTGTCAGGGACAATAATATAGTTAATCCGTATAGGAGTTCAGGGGCTGACATATTCCAATTATTTGCTGTCAAATAACCCTGCACTGCATAGTGACCGAAAATTTGAATAATCCTCTTTTAAATTGTTGGGTGAAATATTACCATTTTTGCCAGGTACAAAAACCCCTGCACTGCCTAGCTATTAGGGAACTTACAATTGGCGGTTACATTCTTTTTGGGCTGTGAAGCCAAAGGTAGTCGCTAACATGTTTTTTATGTTTTATTTTTTCAAATAAATTGCTGTAGACCCCCAAAAAGTGGAAAAATATAAAGAAATAAAACAAGGTGTAAGTGCACTGTAGTATAAAAATGGTTTGGTGAGGCCGGTATACATGTCTATTCTGCATAAGTTACAAAAAAGTCCTGTGGGATCCATGCCTGGTTCTTTTAAATAAACATAAGCTTGCCCACATTGGCTGCGGACAGGTGGCTGCACTTGTCTGTGATAATGCCCCCAGCCATGCTAAACACACATTCAGACAATACAGTAGCTGCAGGGTATGCCAGCACCTCCAAGGTGTAAAGGGCAACCTCAGGACATGTGCCCAATTTGAAGAACCAGATGTTGAATGGGGTAGAACCAGTGGCGTAGCTAGAAATGATTGGGCACCACAGCAAATATTTGACTGTGGTCCCCCCTCCCTCAGTAATTTTTGCGCAACCCCTTCTTTCATGCCTCCATTCCTGGGGCTACTAAAGATTGCTCTCTCAGACCAGGCCCAGCAGCTGTTCCATCTGTCTGTACTGCCACTATATAATTTCATTGAATAATACTGTTGAGGGGGCCCTGACAAAGTATTTTAGTCCTCCTCCTCCTCCTCCTGGATGGGCCCCTTCTAGGTCAGGGCCCCAAAGCAGTAGCTTCCCATGCTTCCCCTGAAGCTATGCCCCTGGGCAGACTCATCAGTCACTACGTGTACTGTTCCCCCTTGTTGCTGAAATGCTGCCTCCTACTAAGACGTTCCAGATCTGCTGGTGGTGCAAGTTGTTGTGGTGTGATGACAAAGCTTTTCCACATTTTGCCAATGCTAACCCTGCCTTCTGAGGTGTTGGTGGTGACCCAGCTGCCCGTGAGCTGGCTTGGGTGCCACCCTGCTGAGAACACCGTTCTTCCTACTCCTCCTCATCCTCCAGAACTGTGCCCTGGCTGGACAATTGTGTTCCAGGCCAGAGCCTATGTTGGTGCTGGAACCCACCCTCCGAGCCACTTGGATGTCACTGGCCTTAATTGAAGGATAAGGCGTGTATATATTTTTGTTGTTTAAATAGTTTAGCTGCATTATAGTTATTTTAATATGTTTTTAAGTAAATTTGTAAATAGTTTGTTAATGGTTTGAGTGAAAGGGGGGGTGGGGGTGTTGTGTGTGTTCAATTAACTGAATTGATTTTCACGGTCTGGTGTTCTGGAATTCCTGCACCCCAAATTCAGCACATGTGGTAGCAGGGGATTTGTGTCAAACTGGCTAAGCCTAAACCTGCTATTGTATTTTGCCCATTAGCGCACAACACCAGGCTGGGCTGGAGGCTCAGTGGCACGAAACCAATGATCGGTCTGTTGTTCCATGCCTGTCCACAGCTCCTGCGCGGTGCAGGGTTTGTCCCACAAACACACACGTTTTAAAACAGCCTGCTGTCTTTTCCCCCTGGCTGTGCTGCTGTGGGTGGTGAAGGTGTTATGCTGAGCGGATGAGGGGGTGGTAGAGGAGGAGGAGGAAGCCGAGTAGGAGGAGAAGGAGGTAACAGGAGGCAAAGAGGAATGTCCTGCAATCCTCTGGGGCGGAAGGACATTTGCAAAAATGCTATGCGCCTCAGGCCCAACCGCCACTGTATTTACCCAGTGTGCTGTTAAGAGAGATATAACGTCCCTGCCCGTGCTTACTCGTCAATGTATCAGTTGTTCTGGTGATCTGTTACAGGCCATCTCAGCCTGCAGGTCATCACTATCAGGTAAACTGGAGGAGGTTAAAGTACACTTGGGGCTATGCAAACACTGCGGGATAGAGTCCGGGAAGCCGAGACCTCCATCTCCAATCTGGAGGACTGCACTGCACCCATCCCATCACAACTTACCCCTCTTGAAAAGAGGGTCAATTTCTGGCAACACAAATGTGATGACTGCGAAAACCGTCTAAGGCCGAATAAGTTGAGACTCATCGGTCTACCTGAATGAACCGAAGGCTCAAACCCATGTGAGTTTATGACTAAATGGCTGATGGCCACCTTTCCAGAAGTAAATTCTCTTCTGCATTTGCCATTGAGAGAGCGCACCGTGTTCCAGCTGAACCTCCTCCACCAGGCACTCCTCCTCGCCCCATACTCATTTAATTGTCAATATCTAGGTCTCGATAAGTGTTATGCTGACTCACTCTCGATATGGCGGCATCAATTCCCATGTTAAGTTTAGGTAATCGCCACATAACGTGTACTGCACAGTTTCCAGTCATTGTTTACATATATATTTTCTTTTTTCTTTCTGTTTTTACTTGTGTTAACACTTTACCTGCTATGCACCCATTTAGGATTTTGAGGGTGCTACAGGCACTGTTAGGTGTACCTTTGATTTAAAAAAAAATTGTTATGTGTTTGCTACATCTTGGCACTCTCAGGCACATGTATAGTAAGATTGTCAGTCATTATACCCTTCCTGGGGTGGGGATATCCTATCCACTAATGTTAAGCCCCATCCTTTTATACTATACTCAGGCTATCAATATGGCTGACTTAAGAATGATGTGGAATGTAAGGGGCCTGGGGAGCCCAAGGAAAAGGCCAATGGTCTTCTCAGGGATTCAGAGATTTAACCCACCCATTCTATGTCTCCAAGAAACCCCATCTAATCCCTGATCACATTAGCAGACTGCAGAGGCCATGGGTCCAATGGGCACGACATTAATGTCATACATCCTTTTCCAGAGGTGTCATCCTTATGATCCATAAATCTGTAAGAGAAATAAAAGGGTTGTTCCTGTTCTTATTATTTACTTAAATGATTTGGACAATTCGGGGAATACTTTTTATTACTGCATTCTTCTTATTTTGAGCCATAATAATTTTTTTCTTTTGGTTTTTATTAAGCAAATTAAACAGTTTATCTTCAACAGCTTTAAAATTCACTGCATCCTCTGATTTCTTCTTCTCAGTGAAATTAGAGAGCTGCTCTGATGGGTCTGTCTATAGCCCTTATCTTTGGTTCACTGACAGCTCATAAACACTCATATAAACTAATTCATGACCAAACGTTTAAGCACATAATTAAGTGTTTATGAGCTGTATCTTGTAAGCGAACTAGAGAAGGGCTATAGACAGACCCATCAGAACTGCTCTCTAATAGATTTGAAACAGTCTGCAGATGCAGTGAAACTGAAAGTTGGAGAAACTCAACAAACTGTTGAACATTTTAATAATGACCAATATGACAAATGATTTTTGGCCCAAAATTAAAATGCAGTAATAAAAATGGCCCCAAAGATTTCTATAGCATTCAACCACTTGGATTCAAAGGTCATAGTCTTCATAGTAGTCATTAGTTGGACAGCAATGATGAAACTGGGGAGTAGTCAGGCTAAGATATGGATTAGAAAAAGAAGAAGCAATCACATTCCAGGAGAACATAGCATCAGTTCAGGACAGGAGTCAAAACCAGGAAATGGAGAGTTAAAATACTGAGAGATGAGTAGCAGTGGCAAGGTATGCAACAATTACTTTGCAATAAAAGACTTATGTATTCTATTGTATTACTGTATAAAGGTCTAGGGACCTTTGCTAGGCTGAGGGTGTTCCTTAAAGGGTTTCTGTCACCAGGATTACACATTATAAGCTGTCTGACATTAGCTATGTGCTAATGTCAGATCAGCTTGATAATGTGCTTTATATGTATTTCTGATGTATATTTAAGCTAAAAAACGTCTTTTTATAATATAAATTAGCCTCTAGGAGCAGGCTGCCCCTGCTCCTAGAGCTCGTCTGCTACCTGCTGCCACGCCCCTTCTTTCTTTGATTGACAGTGCCGGGCAGCGATCCTCTCTGCCTCTGGCACTGTCTCCCTACTAAATCCTGAGCCTGCGCCGCCGCTCTGTATTCGGCACAGGCGCGGTGAGCTGAGGACGCTGGTGCCGTGTGTCCTCAGCTCACCGCGCCTGCGCCGAATACAGAGCGGCGGCGCAGGCGCGGGATTTAGCATGGAGACAGTGCCAGAGGCAGGAGAAGATCGCTGCCCAGCACTGTCAATCAAAGAAAGAAGGGGCGTGGCAGCAGGTTGGCGCACGGAGCCTCTAGGAGCAGGGGCAACACCCCCCTGCTCCTAGAGGCTAATTTACATATTATAAAAAGACATTTTTTAGCTTAAATATACATCAGAAATGCATATAAAGCACATTATCAAGCTGATCTGACTTTAGCACATAGCTAATGTCAGACAGCTTATAATGTGTAATCCTGGTGACAGAAACCCTTTAAGGGTCCTTTCACACTTGTGTTCTGAGGATCCGACAGGCACTTCCGTCCCCTGAGGATCCGTCAGAACGCAAGTCACCTGAAGCATTAGAAGACTGATCAGGATCCTGATCAGTCTTCGAATTGCTTTCAGGTTACTATGGCAGCCAGGACGCTACTAGCGTCCTGGTTGCCATAGTAGGAGCGGGGAGCGGGGGAGCGGTATACTTACCATCGGTGCGGCTCCCAGGGCGCTCCAGAATGACGTCAGAGCGCCCCATGCGCATGGATCACGTGATCCATGCGATCACGTGATCTATGCACTGGGGCGCCCTGACGTCATCCTGGAGCGTCCCGCTCCCCGCACGGAATGTAAGTATGCCGCTCCCCCGCTCCCCGCTACATTTTACCATGGTAACCAGGACTTTAGCGTCCTGGCTGCCATGGTAACCAGTCAGAAAAAGCTAAATGTCAGATCCGGCAATGCGCCGAAACGACGTTTAGCTTAAGGCCGGATCCGGATTAATGCCTTTCAATGGGCATTAATTCCGGATCCAGCCTTGCGGCAAGTGTTCCGGATTTTTGGACGGAACAAAAAGCGCAGCATGCTGCGGTATTTGCTGCGTCCAAAAAACGTTCCGGTCCTGAACTGAAGTCATCCTGATGCATCCTGAACGGATTTCTCTCCATTCAGAATGCATGGGGATGATCCTGATCAGGATTTTTCTGGCATAGAGACCCGATGACGGATCTCTATGCCGGAAAACAAAAACGCCAGTGTGAAAGGGCCCTAAAAGTGTCAGCCCCATCCATTTTTTTCAGAGGGGCTGACAATCAGGGATAAAAACAGTTCCCCTTGTTGATGTCTAGTCATATCCCAGCCAACTGCTGTAAAAATAGTAGTTAGAATCACGATGGCGCTCAAGTAGTAGATTAGCGAACAGTTAATTTTTTATTATTCCATCCAGCAATATATTAGACAGTGGTCAACATTTCAGTCCTCTTCCAGGACCGTGTTCACAGCCAGGATGGAGTATGAGGGTTGCGGTTCTGGATAGTGTCATTCATTAGCCACTGTCTAATGTATTGCTGGATAGAATAATAAGAAATATAAACTGTTTAATAATCTACCACTTGAGTGCTATGGTGATTCTAACTGCTACATGCCGGTGATCTTCTTACCACTGAGCACCAGATTGTTTCTTCCATGTCAGAATGCCGACCATCCACTTCCTAACTGCTTTAAAAATGTCACACACATGGTTTATTTTTGTTTTAAAGTAGATCTAGAGGAGAAAGTCCATCATATTTATGTAGCATCTGAATATCATTTTTGTATTTCTTCAGTATCTGGAAAGGTATTTATTTGTTTTCATTTTTATTTATTTCTTCTGATAAAAATATACTCCCGTGTACAAACAAATTGCTTAAGCCTGCAGAACAATTTCTCTCCTTTCTGTGTCAGCATTTTTATGGACATTATGGACAGATCCCTAAAGTTCTGTCTGTAAAATAATGGCTAGAACAGCTATTCTGATTAAAACCAGAAACAGAAAAAGAACCGATAATCTCATTGTAGATCTTTAATTTCCAGATTTTACAGCAAAAAAGGATTATTGTATGATGGAATCCAGAGCGATATATACACTTCGCTTGATATGTATCACAATAACCTCCTTCTTGTTGGTAAGATTAATAGCATATTACCTAGACTCATTTCCTTCACATCCGAATGTACAGCATCACCATGAAACACTTCTAGAATGTTATTTACAAATAAATATAAACAAAATGATTTTTGAATTTCATAATTTCAGTAGAGATACACAAACCTCTTAGTGATAATCTGTTACACTCTTACTGCGGATAGTATTGACTTGCTTTCAAGCTATTAAAAAGAATTGAATGGATGAGCGCCAGGTTAGCCGCTCTTGAAATTGTGCAATAAATTTTATTTTGATTTGGTTATCCTTCACTTACAATAAGTTATTTAGCTCATAGGAATATCGCAAAACAAAGTCGCAAAAGAAAATCACCAGTAATTACTATGGCAGAAATATGTCTTGTAAGAAGTTTTCCAATAAATTAAATTGCATTTCCTAGCAAGATACAAGATAACTAGGGGTTCCTTTCATCTCGCTCTATCTTTATAGTGAACAGCTTGAAGATCAATACTGAAATAATAGATTTCAAAGGCTGGTAGCAAAAACCTTAAACGTTTATTTGTTTTTCAAACAATAAAACATTTTTATATGAGCCCAAAGTAAAGTGCCCAAAATCTTTATGGTTGCAAATAATTAACTATAAACAAGTGCTATATCAATTACCAGTAGTGCTTTATAGAAAATAGTACAGACTGCATCACATTGTATTACAATATTATAGCAGGGCATTTTAAACATAGTGCTAGCTGGCACCATAGCCGACAGGTGCCTGCTGTTTCATATAGCAGACACCCACAGCTAAAGTCCGCGACAGACGGTAATGCCGATCACAGACTTTAACCCTTCAAATGTGACCATTGCATGTCACATTTGCATGTCACAGTGCACTTCCTGGTGAGCTCCGACCCCCACGGACAGAGATGAGGGGAGATGGATACATTGTGCAGAAGCTTCAGTCCTTCAAAATAAACTGAATCTGCTGCACATTAGTTTCTATGAAGCCCCTACCTGTGACAGGGCTCCATGGGAATAATGTACATTGCAACTCTCAAACACTCCAATGCTAATTCATACCTGTCCTTAGTGAAGTTGATTGAAGTAAGAAAAAAATATGGTTATTTTTTTCTGCAAACAGCATTACTCCTGTCTATAGGCAGGGTCATGTATTGCAGTCAATTCACCTTGCAAATGATACATACAGTGGCTTGCAGCATAAAAAGACTTATATGTCTAGAATGTAAAGCATACAGGATTTAGTTAAATAAAGGGCAGTGTCATACCTTCCATGAAGACAGACCAATCCTAAGTTGTCCATGGTGGAAGGGTGGCTCATACTGCGCTGTTTTCACTGCTAACCCCAGTAGGTAATACTGAGTCCAGAAAGGAGGATTGAGCATGAAAGTAATATAGCTTTTGGATGGTTCGTCAAACTAAAAGTGACATGTTGACACGCCCCCATAACCCCACCCACAACCCCTCCCATTCGCTCCCAAAGCACCGACCATCCCATGCCCCAAACCAGGCTTAAACACAGCCCATTCAATGCCCCCTTATTCTGTTAGATCTGATATTGTGTCAGTAATTCAATTAAGTTTTAATATCTTTAAAAATAAAATGATATTAAGCTTGTATTAACCTCTTATTGGCAACAGCTAATTGATCTGTCTATCTTCCTAAAGCTATAGGATCTTTGATGATGTCACCACAGGTCCTGGAAGGGGAACTGACTCAGTCCCTTTGTTAGTGGACCTGCAATGTTAGAAATCTGCTTTAATTATATACGATAGTGTTTAATAAAATCGAAGGCGTACGTGATTTAAGCAAAATTTTTGATCACAGCATCTAAGGCCTCTTTCACACTTGCGTTCTGAGGATCCGGCAGCCGGATCCGTCAGAACGCAAGTCGTCTGAAAGCATTTGAAGGCTGATCAGGATCCTGATCAATCTTCAATATGCTTTCAGGTAACCATGGCAGCCAGAACGCTACTGAAGTCCTGGCTGCCATGGTACTCCGCAGGGGTGTAGCCACCAGCGCTGCAGCCTCCAGGCACTCTTTCATGACGTCACAGGTCCCCACGGCGCATAGATCAATGCGCTGCCCGGACCTGTGAGGTCATGAAGGAGCGCCCGGAGGCCACTGCGCAGGTAAGTACACTGCTGCGGAGTACTTACCATGGCAGCCAGGACTTCAGTAGCATCCTGGCTGCCATGGTAACCGATCAGAGCCCCAGCTTACACTGGGGCCCCCATCGGAACTGCTGCTGTGCATGCGCAGAGCTAAAGTCGGATCTGGCGATGCGCCAAAACGACGTGTAGCTTAATTCCGGATCCGGATTAATGTACTTCAATGGGCATTATTTCCAAATCCGGCGTTACAGCATGTCTTCCGGATTTTTGGACCGAGACAAATCCACAGCATGCTGAGGTTTTGTCAACATCCAAAAAACGTTCACATACTGAACGGAAGACATCCTGATGCATCCTGAACGGTTTTCTCTCTATTCAGAATGCATTAGGATAAATCCTGATCAGTATCTTTCTGTCCTAGAGCCCCGAGGATGGAACTCTAGGACGGAAAGCAAAAACGCTGATGTGAAAGGGGCTTAACACAGATATGTATCATTTATAAATGTGGCACCCAACTTTCCCGGGTGGCTACTATCTAGCTTCTAGTTGGAGACATTTCCAGACATGTCTTAAGATGTAGCTTACATGGCCTGAGACGTTATTTAACAGTGACAAAATCATTACATTTTACTATCTTTAAAAATAAAATGCTATTAAAAACTGTATGAATCTATTAAAAGCTTATCATACTCTTTCAATCTTAAAAAATTAAATCATTAAAAACAGACTATGACAAAATTAAAAAGGCACCCAACTTCCCCAGGTGCCGATTCTGTCTTCCCATTTTGTCCTATTTCAAAGCCGCATCTATCACAGATATTCAACATAGCTATCTAACACAGATATGCATCATTTATAAATATTAACAATAGCTAATTGCGGCACCCAACTTTCCCAGGTGCCGATAACACGTATCTACCTTCCAATACGCCGTCTGGCCATCAATTTGTACAAACACCTAGCAGATTTAGAAGTTCACAATGTTTATACATGTGTTAAAAGACAGCCTAATGTACGAACAGCGGTGACAATAGCAAACAGTTGTCAAAACATAGTACATAAAATGTTTAAAAATCGACATGAGTCGGTGTGTCCCGACCCACTGGCTGGACTAAGGTTCAAAATATGTAGTAAATGATGGGTGTATTCAATGTATACCACATCCAATAGCAATCGTGAGTCCACAACTAATAGGTACTAGGCAGTAGATACTGGTTAATACAAAGTCCACATCTGATAGGATATTGCCAATTCCCAGCTAGATGTTAGAGCAAATAGACCACCACATTCAATCCAAAGATGTATCTTCACTTTACTGGTGAACAATAGTCACTTGCCTCTCGCCCTAATCCTTGATCGGGCTGGCGTAAGGTATTACAGAGGTCGGTTTACACTCACGTGCAGTCTTTTCTCGGGTTCACTCCCGTCCTGGAAGGTGCTTAGGTAAACCACCACGTGGTATTGGAGTGAACACGTAACGTCTCACGTGAATCCAAATTTCAAAGGTCCTTGAGCACAATATGGACAGTGTTTTCACAGGTCCTTGAACCCCGATTAGTATAGATAGGTGCTTCCCGGCTGTATTTGAAAAGTTCTTGAACCACCACTACTGCACATATGTGGTCCTCCAGATCCTTGCTGTCTGCCAAATAATATCAAACGCGTTTCGGGGTCTACACCCCTTCCTCAGTGATGCATCAGGGGTGTAGCCGCTGTTACTGAGTAGTTGTCAAAACATGCCCAGACAAGGCCTAATATCTTTAAAAATAAAATTATATTAAAGCTCTATCAATCTCTTTATCAGGCTATTAAAAGGCTATTAATCTCTTCTATGAATTTTATAAAAACCTTATCTATCTATCTATCTATCTATCTATCTATCTATCTATCAATCTATCTATCTATCTATCTATCTACCCAATTTATCTTTCTATATACCTGGTATTTTATCTAGTTACCTATCTATCTAGCCCAAATCTATCATTTAATAGATACATATTCTATCTATCTATCTATCTATCTATCTATCTATCTATCTATCTATCTATCTATCTATCTATCAAATAATATTATAAATATTTCATCTATTATATAGCTAATGCTATCTATTTGTATCTATCTATCTATCTATCTATCTATCTATCTATCTATACTTCTGCTTAATAAAATAATAGTATTATTTACTTCTATCTATCTATCTATCTATCTATCTATCTATCTATCTATCTATCTATAAAATAATACTATAAATAATCTATCTATCTATCTATCTATCTATCTATCTATCTATCTATCTATCTATAAGCCAGCTTAATAAAATAATGAACAGCTATAACAAGAGCAAAACAGTTGACAAAAGAGAACTCTATATTGTTCCTCTGTTATTCCTCATAGAAATTAAGATATAAATGAATAACTGACACCTTAATATTTATATAAAATCTGTCTTCAGTGCACACTGTAGGATGGCTGTGAGTAGGGTTCCACCCCCTTGTATGTATATACATAGAACGACAACAGCCGAGGTTGCGAATGCTTCAGTGTAGTTTAATTTTAATTGCGGCAATCTTAGTACATGTATTACGTTTCGGCACAATTAGCATTCATCAGATACTATAAGTAAAGTAAACAAAAAGGTACAAAAGTACATCAGAGCAGTGAACATACGTACAAACATATATACAGCATATAACCAGCATTATCACAATAGCTTGTATAATAACAGCGACGCTGGAGGATTCCCAAGTTCTGATTGCAGATCTTCTGAGGTAGTATAGTAGGTGAGCAAATATGTTAGATAAATCAGGGGGGATCATATCTGAGGTAGAAATATATCTTATGTATTAAGGAAGCGACTAAAAAGTTGTTTTAATCTGTCACTTGAGCCAGTATTGCTGTGACTTCGTCTTCGTTGAATGACAGTGTATCACTGTTCATCTTGGTACAGGTGCTTAACCAAATTATGGAAATCTTGATATAAAATTTGTCTTCGGTGCACACTGTAGGATGGCTGTGCGTAGGGTTCCACCCCCTTGTATGTATATACATAGAACGACAATAGCCGAGGTTGCGAATTCTTCAGTGTAGTTTAATTTTAATTGCGGCAATCTTAGTACATGTATTACGTTTCGGCACAATTAGCCTTCATCAGATACTATAAGTAAAGTAAACAAAAAGGTACAAAAGTACATCAAGCACCAAGGTACAGACGCCATCTCCTTATCTTATGCCTAAGGGCATTGATTATCTTTACTGCGTCCATCATCCTGAACCTTTCCTTCTGCGGCATGTCGTAAGTAGGATATGCATGGGCTGACATTATAAGGAATCCATAATGCCATATTCTCTGACCTGTGTATAACATACCCCCCAGTCTGTGTACGTATATAGGACACATTTTACAATATATATTAACTGGATATCTGTAGTACATAATAAAATGGTGTATTTATATTTATACTATATACTCAAATTGTTTACAGCTATATATTCGCTTCCTTAATACATAAGATATATTTCTACCTCAGATGTGATCCCCCCTGATTTAGCTAACATATTTGCTCACCTACTATACTACCTCAGAAGATCTGTAATCAGAACTTGGGAATCCTCCAACGTCGCTGTTATTATACAAGCTATTGTGATAATGCTGGTTATATGCTGTATATATGTTTGTACGTATGTCTGTTCACTGCTCTGATGTACTTTTGTACCTTTTTGTTTACTTTTAGTATCTGATGAAGGCTAATTGTGCCGAAACGTAATACATGTACTAAGATTGCCGTAATTAAAATTAAACTACACTGAAGCATTCGCAACCTTAATATTTATGTCAGCTGTTTGTCTCCTACAATTAAATATTTATAAATAACTAGACATTATGCCACGTAACAATAACGGGCGCTAGATTTGGCCAGTGCCCAGATCAATCAGCACACTGCGCTCCATAAGTTAAATTAGATTTATATATTTCATATTTTTTTTTAGTAATTGTAAAAATGTATGGCACAAAATAATTGTGTAATTACTAATATATATATATATATATATATATATATATATATATATATATATATTAAGTTTAGCCTCTATTTCCCTCTTTCCTCTATAAAAAGTTTGTGATGGGACCTGAACTTATAGCTTCTGCATCACAGCCCAGAACTTTGACAACTACACTATATAGCTGCATAGCAAGTCATTTAAAAAAGTAAGTATTCTTCTACAGTAGAAGTCTCATTATTTTTATTTTTTTTTTTAAGTAACTGGCTATGCAGCTAAGTTGTTAATATGATTACAGTAATTGGAACTACCAACTAATTTATTTGTAACCAAGTTCATGAATCTGTGCATTATGTAGCCTAAGCGAGCGCTTATTGCACTAAGTGGCTGCGCAGGCGCCCTCTGTATTCTCCTACAAAATGTCTAAGTTCCAGCGCAATCGCAGTAGTCAGTAAGATGTGCATGGAACCCTAAGTTTAAACGCAGGCGCACCAGACATAGTTAGTAGGGTACTGTTAATGCACCAGTCAGGATATTAGGTGGGTCAAGGGAAAGGTATTGCGGGGAAGTGTACCCCTGCCTACACTCCTGTGGTTACTCAATCATAATATAGCACTTACAGGGTTTCAGATAGTTTTAACCCCTTAGGTTGCTCACATTTTCCCATTATTTTAAATATATACATTAAAAGTAACTTTTTAGTGTCTGGGACAAAAGTTGTAATTAGCCTAGTAAGGCTTTGTGTTAATATTGAAAACCTTCCCCAGATAAGTCCCATTTTTTTTTGTTAATGTATAAACATTGTGAACTTCTAAATCTGCTAGGTGTTTGTACAAATTGATGGCCAGACGGCGTATTAACAGGTAGATATGTGTTATCGGCACCCGGGAAAGTTTGGTGCTGCAATTAGCTATTGTTAGTATTTATAAATGATGCATATCTGTGTTAGATAGCTATGTTGAATATCTGTGATAGATGCGACTATAAATAGGACAAAATGGGAAGACAGAATCGGCACCCGGGAAAGTTGGGTGGATTTTTAATTTTGTCATAGTCTGTTTTTAATGATTTTATTATCAAAGATTCTAAGAGTTTGATAAGCTTTTAATAGATTCATACAGTTTTTAATAGATTCATACAGCTTTTAATAGCATTTTATTTTTAAAAATAATAAAACATGATGATTTCGGCACTGTTAACCACTTGAAGACCACAGGTTTATACCCCCCTAGTGACCAGGCCCTTTTTTACAATTCTGCACTACACTACTTTCACCGTTTATTGCTCCGTCATACAACTTACCACCCAAATGAAATTTACCTCCTTTTCTTCTCACTAATAGAGCTTTCATTTGGTGCTATTTCATTCTTGCTGACATTTAAACTTTTTTTGATATTTTACTTTTTTTGACTAAATTTTTGCAAAAAAATGACATTTTTTGCTTTCTGTAGTAAAAATTTTCAAATAACACTACATTTCAATTTAAATTCTTCTCAAAATTTATTGTGCTACATGTCTTTGATAAAAAAAAATGCACTAAGTGTATATTTATTGGTTTGTGTAAAAGTTATAGCGTTTACAAACTATGGTGCAAAAAAGTGAGTTTCCGCACTTTGATTTTCTGAGCACCTGTCCTGTTTCCTGACGCACTACAATGCCCAGACAGTAGAAACACCCCATAAATGACCCCATTTCAGAAAGTAGACACCCTACGGTATTCGCTAAGGGGCATAGTGAGTTCATGGAATTTTTATTTTTTGTCACAATTTAGCGGAAATGGAATTTTCTATTTTTATTTTTTTTAAATTGAGGGTCTCCGCAATCATTACCCGTATGGCCAGAATTAGGAGTTTCTGCGATTCTCCTTATATTGAGCACACGGGTAATGAGATTTTTTTTTCCGTTCAGCCGCTGGGCTGAAAGAAAAAAATGAACGGCACAGATTTCTTCATTCACATTAAGGGGAAAGCTGTAAAGCTGCGATCGCTAAGGGACCCTTAGGCCTCATTCACACGTCCGCAATTCTGTTCCGCAAAATTTTGCGGAACGGAATTGTAGATACATTCAATTCTATGGGGACAGACTTTGTCCCGCTCGGATCCGGAATTGCGGATCTGCACTTCCGGATCCGCACTTCCGGATCCGCAAAAATATAGAACATGTCCTATTCTTGTCCGCAATTGCGGACAAGAAAAGGCATTTTCTATATAGTTCTGGCAATGTGCGGATCCGCAAAATGCGGAAAGCACATTGCCGGTGTCCGTATTTTGTGGATCCGTAGATCCATGGATCCGCAAAACACATATGGACGTCTGAATGAGCTTTACAGGGGGGTGATTAGTGACAGGGGGGGTGACAGGGGGTGATCAGGGTGGGGGTGACATGGGTGATCAGGGGTTAATCAGTGATGGGGGGTGAGGGGGGTGGGTGTGTAGTGATTGGTGCACTTTACTTATGTTTGCCCTGGTGGTCCCAGACAAATGGACCACCAGAGGAGCAAACAGCTGGCATATCAGTCGCTGTTTACAAAGCAGTGTCTAATATGTGTTTTAAATGCGTTTTTATTCGCATCTACAGCCTGCCAGCGCATGATCAGCGCTGGCAGGCTGTAGTTTCAGTTGTCCCGAGTATGTTCACATGAACGCTAAAGCGCGTTGCGCGCGCGTACATGTGAAATCTCAGGTCTCACGATATGACGCCGATAGGCGGCAGTGAGACCTAAGAGATCAGTCGCGCTGATGCCCATCGGCGTTTGCGTGGCGGCAAGAGGTTAAATAACATCTCAGGCCATGTACGCTATGTCTTAGGACATGTCTGGACATGTCTCCAACTACAAGCTAGATAGTAGCCACCCGGGAAAGTTGGGTGCCTTAATTAGCCATTGTTAATATTTTTATAAATTATAAATATCTGTGTTTTGCTTAAATATTTTGCTTAAATCACGTACGCCTTCGATTTTATTAAACACTATCGTATATAATTAAAGCAAATTTCTAACATCGCAGGTCCACTAACAAATGGACTGCGTCAGGTCCCATTCCAGGACCTATAGTGACATCATAAAAGACCCTTTAGCTTCAGGAAGATGGATAGTTCAATTAGCCATTGTAAATATTTATAATGGCTTAGTAAGCGGTTAATACAAGCTTAATATCATTTTATTTTTAAAGATATTAAAACTTATTTGAATTTCTGACGCAATGTCAGCTCTAACAGAATAAGAGGGCATTGAATAGGCGGTGTTTAAGCGTGGTTTGGGGCATGTGACAGGCGGTGCTTTGGGATCGTGATCTCCAGTCATTATTTTTGTGATTGCTCAAATAGGCACTAATGATGCGCATATTTTTAGTGCAATACATGCAACTTCACATTTTATCAGGTCTGAGTAGATATTACTGATTGGTGCACTAAGTATTGCACCAATTGTTTTGACATCACAGCACTATGTCTGTAGCATGTATGTATCGACAGCAGAGAAACAGTAATTCCTATCACACTACCTAACACCCTGCTACACTATATCATGATCTATCCTACACTGACTCTCTCCCACTAACTATCAGTATTATATATTTGAGCTAACTAACTATCTAATGTAATTGAATAAGGATCCAGATGAAAGCACAGAGCACAGCAATGACACTGCTCTCTCTCTCTCTCTCTCTCATAACTGCAAAAAAATATAGTAAGGGGTAGGCAACTTTCCTATTGGTTGCTATGGATGTTGCTAAACTCAGACAAAGACATTGCAGCCTTCTCATTGGCCCACAAGCAAGAAGGGAGGTTACTGATGAAAAAAAAAAAAAAAAAAAATCTAGAATATTGAGGATTACGAATATATAGAACTATATTCTATATCTTCAAGAATTCTTGAGGTGCCGATATTCGCGATTAAAATTCGCTATTAGAATATTCACGATCAACGCTAACACATGAACCGGTATAAATAAAGGCTTCATAGTATACCCAAAGTGAAATGTGTCCAGTCCAGTTGGTACAAACATTGAAATCCTCGACGTGCATTTCACCACTGAGCTAGCTTCATCAGGAGGCAATAACAAAGTAAAAAGCGGGGTATTAAATAGGCCAAATACACCAGAGACACATGGAGATGCAAACCTAATGTGATGAGGCCTGCGTCATCACCATTGCGCTACTGCTCGCCCCCAGCTGACTTCTCGCGAGACGTTATATATGCCTTTGCATTAAAATATAAATATCCTATTTATTTTTTGATGCTAGTAGGAGTTTCTCCGGGCACTTATTCTTGGGGGCATCTCAACTTTAATCTATTGACTCGAGTGGTATTACTGTCCCAGTATTAATCACTATGTGTATAGTCCTATGTCCTATTGGTTTGCTTTCTATTCTGTAGCATTAGCGTGTGGCTATACCAACTTACCCTCGTCTTTACCAGTTTATTTTTTTGTATTTTTATGTCTAATAAGGCTTGTTTTAGGGCTTGTTCATATCAGCATTTTGCTTTGCGTTCTCAGGGTACTTTCACACTAGCCCTAGGACGGAACTCAATACCAGAAAACTTTAACACTAGTGTGAAAGTACCCTTATGATCTGTCAAAGAAGACAGAGAAAGAAAAAAACAGGATCGTGTACAAAAAACGCATCCTGTTGGATCAGCTATCATCCGTTTGAGTTATTTTCGTCTGAGATTCATTTTTAGACGGCGAAAAAGTCCTGCATGCTAAAAAACTGATCTCAGACGGAAATGGCTGAAATGTATGACAACTGATGCAAAAGAAACAGTTTTTTTTTACTGGATCCTGTAAAAAAAATTGATCCGTTGCAATTCTATGCTTAACAGATGGATCCTGTTTTTTTTTTTCCCTCTCTCTCTTCTTATGATGGATCAGAAGAACGGAAAGCTAAACGGTGATGTGAACTGACCCTTATACTATCTTTGAATATTTTATTGGGGATTTTTGGCGGTTATTATAAGTTAATTATCCTGAGTTGCTAGGCCCCTGTGTAGCTTATTATGTGCAATGGTGCTTTCGGTAATGCATCCATATGAGATTAGCAGGTGTCTGACTCCAAGCACCACCACCAATCAGCTGTTCAAAGGGGCAAAGGGGAGCTTATGCTAAAGCTGCTTCTGCTTCTGCTTCAAAATTATCTGTGCCATCTCCCTGCGGTCGGGTTGCAGTGTTATTATAATACATTAACTTGAATAGGATGGAGCAGTTTTAATTACACTGCGCCAACTCAACAAGTGAGACAATGCTCAGGTAATTTTGAAGCAGAAGCACATGATCACTGCTACCCCTAAAAACAGCTGATTGTGTGGGGGATGAGAGTCAGACCCCCATAGATCAGATATTAGATATGATGGTGTTAGGCTACTTTCACACTAGCGTTAATATTTTCCGGTATTGAAATCCGTCATAGGATCTCAATACTGGAAAAAAAAACTCTTTAGTTTTGCCCCCATTTATTGTCATTTATTGCGGTTTGCTCACAGCACTTTATACCCTTGAAGAAGCCGCTCTTGGTGAAACGTACGTCGGGTTGGGGACGCAGGAGATTGTTACTTGTTCACACCAGGTAGTCTGACCTCTTTGGAGATCATCCTTTTACTTATGTCGCACTAGGCACTTTATATTTCATTATGTGTTTCCTTATATAGGTCGATCATCTGATATTATACGCTGTTATTTGCACATCATTTGCATATTTTTCTCCTGATATCCCTCTGGTGCTTTTTATACCACCAGCTCTAGTTTACTGCTATTTTTATGTTGTCATCAATATTTTATATATATGAATATACTAATAAAGATTATTTTGTTTATTCCGGATGATTTTTTTGGTGTTCTAGTGTGAGCCAGGGCAGTTTTTTTATTTTTATTTTTTACTTTGTAGCTAATCATTCCCACCTAATTCTAGTCTGGTATACAAACCAACCCAATCTGGCAGAGGTATATCTGCATACACTAGGATAGCCGCAACAGAAAAATAACTTTATTAGATACTGTAAGTAATAAAATTAAAATCATCCAAGGAGGACACTGATGTATCAGTGGGTAGTCCACATGTGTTTGCCTTTTGCTTGTTACTTTAGTACTTTTAACACTAGTCTTTAGTTTGATAAGTTGCTCTTATGGGTGAACTATGATAGAAGTAATTCTGGTGTTGGGTGTATTTTAATTTATTGGCATTGGTACATGTGGATTGGACGTGACTGATGGTGCAGCGCCTTCTATGTCCTCTCTAGTATATATATATATATATGTTTATTGCTGCAATATTGATACTTATGTAGGTATTCATGATTTAAATTTTATTATTTATCTAATAAAGATAACTTTTTTCTATTGGGGGTATATTTGTAGCTAATCATTGTGGGGTCTCACCTGCTATCTTATTGCATTCCCATTCTTCAGGATACATCATCAATATGAAATTGGCGGAGGTCCGACACTGATCAACTGTTTTAGAAAGCTGTGGTGTTTACCGGACCTCTGGTGAGCGTCAGAAGCCTCTTTGCAACTTAACAAGCACAGCACTGCGCATTGTATGAAAACCCATGACTTATCCTCAGGACATATGAGATATGTGGAGGTCGGACACCCACTGATCAGCTGTTTGAGGAAGCCACGGTGCTCACTGGAGCTCTGATGTGCGCTGGAAGCCTCTTTGCAGCTTTCCAAGAAGAGTACCCTGCATTGTATAGTGCTTGGTATTGCAACTCAGCCCCATTCACTTATGTGGGACTGAGCTGCTCCTAAGCCATGTGACTGACTGATGAACATGACATCACATGGACTAGGAAGAGGCCTAAGTGCTAACGGAGTGGCATGGCCTCTTCTTACAGTTGGACTCCTGACGATCTCATATTGATGACCTATTCGGAGGATAGGCTATAAATATGTAAATCCCAGAAAACACCTTTAACACACAATGTGACAGATGAAATGAAATACATTCTTGAAACATCAGTTTAAAACTGATTTGCTTTTATGATATGTGAATATAACAGGATATTGTTTTATGTAAAACCAATTATTTTAATTTTTCCCCCCAAAGTTGGTGTGTTGGGGGGGGGGGGGGGGCGGAGGAGTCAAAGGACACTTTTACTGCTACTGTTTATCACCATTGGCATGCAGGATACTTCTTACTACTAGTGGTGAGATTGCTGCATTGCTAAAAAGATTACTGAACTTTAGGCCACATTTTACTGCAGATGCAGCTTTTATACTATGTTTGGCTTGTATATGTTAGGGCAAATCCCCCACCTTTATATTTGTCGGGATTCCAATTGAAGTTTTGTTTATGAGCGCTCAGACACAAACACACAGCTGAATCAACTTCTCTCCTTTATACCATAAAAGCATACATATAGATAAGACTATAAATAACAAAAGACAAATCTGGCACACCACCAACAGGGTGGAAATTGAAACTAATGATTTGATTTGTGATGCATAAAAAGGCAATACTTCCGTACCATACTAGCAAAATTATACTAATTAAAACGTTTCTGCAGCTTCTTATCTTAAAGAGAACCTGTCACCAGGAAATTCACTGATAAACCAGGCACACTGCATTGTAGGGCTCACTCTGCTGAATATAATGATACCTTTCACTTGGTGATCTGTTGCTTTATTGTGGAAAAAAAGTACTTTTAATCCATATGCTAATGAGCTGATTGAGTCCAGCAGTTGATACGAGTCCAGCGTGTTTTTCCTATTCAGAGCTGTAGCCCCTCCCCTATTCACTTCTATAGACCAATAAATAAATAAACCACGCCCCTTTTACAACTGAAGATGTGAATAGGGGAGGGGCTACAGCTCTGAATAGAAAAAACGCTGGACTCATATCAACTGCTGGACTCCAATCAGCTCATTAGCATATGGATTAAAAGTACTATTCCTCCACAATAAAGCAACAGATCACCAAGTGAAAGGTATCATTATATTCAGCAGAGTGAGCCCTAGAAGGCAGCATGCCTGCTTTATCAGTGAATTTCCTGGTGACAGGTTCTCTTTAAAGTTCACATTCTTCAGCAGTACCTCCCAAACTAAGAAGGAGCATAACTCTCACTTGTATATCAGACTCTGAAAAAGGTAGTGAGGGGGCTGATTACCTTGGCCTTGTAGCTAGAACACATTTTAACTATCCACATCCTGCCATCTGGCTCATACATTTTTCTACATATGCACAAGATGGAGGACATGTTCATACAAAATTGATTCTCATCCCTCACATATACATGTAAGAAGCTCTGGGGATATAAACCTTGACGTCTTTGTCATGTTTCTCAAAGCATGCTTAAACAATTTATGCTGTGAAATGGGGCTCAGAATTGAAATTCCTATCAGTGTGTCTAAACAAATCTTGCCCTTAGTCATTTAAACATAGGACTTCAGCTCTGCAAGGCACTAGTGCTAACCAATGAGCAACCTGCTTTTTTTTTTTATTAGCAACTTGTGCTACAGCAGCTCTTCTGTGACAGTAGACCATGCAGTAAACCTTGTGCCCATAACCCTGTCACAGGTTAAAAAAACTATCATTCTTTGGACCACTTTTGATAGACACTAACCACTGGATCATGTCATTTCACAAGACTTTACTGGCATGACCCAATTTTCCAGCTATCACAATTTGGCAAAGTCTGACCCTTAGGCCTCATGCACACGACCGTTGTTTGATTCCGTGTCCGTTGCTCCGTTTTTCGTGATTTTCTGCGGACCCATTGGTTTTCAATGGGTCCGTGGAAACCTCGGCAAATGCACCGTTTGTCCTCCGCGTCTGTGGTCCGTGATTCCAGTCCGTCAAAAAAATATAACCTGTCCTATTCTTGTCTGTGAAAAACGGTTCACGGACCCATTCAAGTCAATGGGTCCGTGAAAATGCGGATGGCCATCCGTGTGTCATCCGTGTTCCGTGTCCGTTTTTTTTGCGGATCCCTTGGCAGGCACTTGGGAAACATTGTCAGCCTGTCTTTTGGTAAAATCTTTTGGGTCATGTCCGCTAAAAAAACGGAAGACACACGGAAACACAACGGAAGGCAAAAACGGACACGGATCACTGAACAACGGAACCCCTTTTTGCGGACAGCATAAAAAAACGGTCGTGTGCATGAGGCCTTATGCTCACCCATTTTATCTGCTTCCAAAAAATCAACTTCAAAAGGCTGTCTAATGTGTCCTGCTCCATGAGAGGTACTATTATAAATAGATATTCATAATCAATAGCATGATTCAGCCTGTTACAGAAATGCTATGTAGTGAACCTTCTAAAGAAGTTACATTCATTCATTTTATAGGTGAAACTTACTCGTTAGTCTATATTTCACTTTTTTTTTTGTCTGCCAAGTTCATTACAATATTTTTTCCTAGGATACCAATCTAGAAACTCCAGTATAAAGTATGAAAATTGCAACAAAGAAAAGACATATAAACTAGATTATGTGACCCTTTATTCTGAAAGGCGGCAAAGAAATCATTAAAAAGAAATAGCCTTCAACGTATTGGTGTAATAGAGATTTTTCAGTGTATAAGGCAGAAATCTATGGTAAAAATACACACTACTTCTATTGATAGCTCAATTATGCAGATGCATATACAGAGACATTAGTATTGAAGAAAGAGAAAGAACATTAGCTGTACTTTAACCATCAAATACACAGAGAGGTTGTTATTGACTGTTATTTCTACAGAGAGTCACAGAAGGTGAGATTAAGGTGAGTGTAAAGGATAGATATATTTCTAAGAGTGAACATAAGACACACAATAACATTGTTGCAACCAGTTATAAAGTACTTAGAATTACATGGGTTACTTTAAGTAAATCTCTTAACAAAATATCCAGATGCAAAATGTCTATATGCAGTATAAGTGACATAAACACAAAAAGACAAAAATATACAAGGAGAATACTTTTGATTTGAATAGACAACATAAAGTTGCTACAACCAAAATTATTCAACCCCCATTGCAAATTAGTTTTATTAGCCAAAATTACTAAACTTCAGCTGTTTTCAGTAAACCAATAAAACAATTTAAACAGCTTAACAACTAATATAACTACTATTTTTTTTTTCCAAATTCAACTCAAAATGACCCCTGAGGAAGCTAATAGCGAAACCCGGGTTCGGATGCCGACATATGAACTGGACATTATTAATTTGACTACGCTTGTTAAATAACGTCTGTTTGTAAGTATAATAAAGTGTTTAATATATAAAGAAATTGACAATATTGCACTATGTCTGCGCTTTTGCTTTAAAGCAGAATCGCTGAAGCGCCCGTGGTTTGGTGCTGGGGAGTTGCCGAGAGATACAAGTGCAGCGTGTCAGAAGATATTTGAGAAAATTCAGTGAGCATTTTCACCATTGGAGGTGGAGTGGTTCTTCGCTGGGAAGCGCGGCCCTACAACTTACCAATATTGCCATTGAATGAAATGGAGTGTGGAACCTACTCCGTATTGGTAGGACTGCAGCTGTCTTCTTTTTGCCCTAGTTCACACTAAGCGGACACACAACCACTAACTGTTTTGAAAAATTGCTCAGAATTATTTGACCTAATGAATAGAATCCCCCACTTATTGTCGCGTGACAAATGTCGTCGTGTGAACATAGCCTAAAGGTTTTCATGCGTAAGCTCCAGGACATACACCACTACTGACCAAAAGCACAAGAGACGTCAGCTCCACTATGCTCAAAATTTGATAAATAAGCCACAGAAGTTTTGAGAGTCTGTTCTGACGACTGGTGTAACAAACCTGGAAAATTTCAGGACTATGGATAAGCGGTACATCTGGAGGAGAAAGAATGAGGCATGCATATGAATTCATGGAGTGCCAACAGATGGTCACGCAGTGGGCACTATCCAACAATATGGTGGTCCTTATTGCTAGGAACCACTGTTTTGTGGACTAATTGGTCAGTTTTAGGCTTCATTCACACCATGTCTGTGACATACCTTAATACATAACTTTAAACAGGATTTAGTTACAGTCCCGCAGACTCAACTGTAGCAGTGTACAGCAGACATATACAGCTGTATAGGCGTACAGCTACATCCATCTAGCCACATGCTTTTGCAGGTTGTAAATGCAGCATTTTAAATGATCGCACCGAAAAAAAAAAAAAAAAAAGGTGTAAATTCAGCACTAATTTAATGAATAACTATACTTGTACAGTATCTATATAAGCAAATATCTATCTATCTATCTATCTATCTATCTATCTATCTATCTATCTAACTATCTATCTAATCTTGATTTCTTTGTAATGTAAACTCATTGCACAATTGCCCATAGCATAAATTTTATTGTTAAAAATTAGGCTAAAAATATCAAATCTTCAAATTTTCAAGCCTAACTTTGACCCATCTTCTTGTGCAGGATTTATTCTCATCTAGCATTTACCTCTATGGTGCTTATAATTGCTTCATGCTCTTGTATAATTTCTTTCCACACATCTTTAGTTTTCTTAATTGCTCATTCAAGAAAATTACTCTTTGAACAGACTATCGACTAGAGTTGAGCAGAAGTTCGGGTTCGACGGGTTCAGCCAAACTTTACAAAAAAGTTTGGGTTCCGGATCCAAACTTAACCCGAACTCCATTAAAGTCAATGTGGACCCGAACTTTTGGGCACTAAAATGGCTGTAAAAAAGTCCTGGAAAGGGCTATAGGGCTGCAAAATGTGGTTAAGCGCCCTGCAAACAAATGTGGATAGTGAAATGACTTAAAATAAAATAAATAAAAATTAAAAGAACAATCTGGATCTAGGAGGAGGAAATGGATGTGGAGTAGGAGGTTGAGGAGGTGTCAGATGAGAATGCCATCAGCAGCTCGTCTACTAGCGTGCGTTTGTAGTCACGCATCTTTCGATCATTAACAGGTGTTTTTACCAAATTTGATTCTCCAGGCAGAGCAGGGGTTTTTCACCTGCAAAACTGGGTTGATGTCACCCACCAATGGAACAGGTGATTTTAAAAAATGTAGGCCCCTGGCAGCCAGGCAGAGGAGGGATTAATTTACGGCAAAACGGGATTTATGTCACCCACAAATGGAACAGATATTTTTTTAGAAATGTAGGCCCTTGGCATCCAGGCAGAGCAGGGGATTATTCATGGCAAAACTGAGTTCATGTCACCCACCAATGTAACAGGCGATTTTTAGAAATGTAGGCTCCTGGCATCCAGGCAGAGCAGGGGTTTATTCACGGCAAAACGGGGTTCATATCACCCACCAATGGAACAGACAATTTTTAAAAATGTAGGCCCCTGGCATCCAGGCAGAGAAGGGGTTTTTCACCGGCAAAACTGGGTTGATGTCACCCACCAATAAAACAAACTATTTTTTAAAATGTAGGCCCCTGGAACCCAGGCAGAGGAGGGGTTAGTTCACAGCAAAACTGGGTTCATGTCACCCAGCAATGGAACAGACGATTTTTAGAAATGTAGGCCTCTGGCACTAACGAAGAGGAGGAGTTAATTCACGGCAAAACAGGGTTCATGTCACCCACCAATGAAACAGGTGATTTTTAAAAATGTAGGCCCCTGGCATCCAGGCAGAACAGGGGTTTATTCAAGGCAAAACGGGGTTCATGTCACCCACCAAAGGAACAGGTGATTTTTATTAATGTAGTCCCCTGTCACCTATGCAGAGCAGGGTTTTGCACCCGGCAAAAAATGGTAATTTTGCACCCAACAATTTAAAAGAAGATTTTTTACATTTTCGGTCCCTGTCACCTATGCAGAGAAGGAGTTTGTACCTGGCAAAAATGGTAATATTTCACCCAACAATTAAAAAGTAGATTCTCCGCATTTTCGGGCACTGTCACCTATGAAAAGCAGGGGTTTGTACCTGGCAAAAATGGTAATTTTTCACCCAACAATTTAAAAGAAGATTTTTAAAATTTTCGTTCCCTGTCACCTATGCAGAGAAGGAGTTTGTACCCGACAAAAATGGTTATATTTCATCCAACAATTTAAAAGAAGATTTTTTAAATTTTCGGTCCCTGTCACCTATGCAGAGCAGGGTTTTGCACCCGGCAAAAAATGGTAATTTTGCACCCAACAATTTAAAAGAAGATTTTTTACATTTTCGGTCCCTGTCACCTATGCAGAGAAGGAGTTTGTACCTGGCAAAAATGGTAATATTTCACCCAACAATTAAAAAGTAGATTCTCCGCATTTTCGGGCACTGTCACCTATGAAAAGCAGGGGTTTGTACCTGGCAAAAATGGTAATTTTCATCCAACAATTTAAAAGAAGATTTTTAAAATTTTCGTTCCCTGTCACCTATGCAGAGAAGGAGTTTGTACCCGACAAAAATGGTTATATTTCACCCAACAATTTAAAAGTAGATTCTCCGCATTTTGGTGCACTGTCTCCTATGAAGAGCAGAGGTTTGTACCCGGCAAAAGTGGTCATTTTGCACCCAACAATTTAAAAGAAGATTTTTCAAATTTTAGTTCCCTGTCACCTTTGCAGTGCAGGGATACTTGACAGCAAAAAATTGGAATATGTCAACCCCTGAACTCCCAGACGGATTAACTATATTATTGTCCCCGGCACATATGCAGCGCAGGCCGCAAAGGTAATTCCTGGCCTTAAAAAATATGATTTTTTCACCACCCATGGATAACATGGATTTAAGCGGTATATTTTGGGGTGTAGGACCTCATCATTCTCGACATCATCTTCCACCCAGTCTTCATCGCTGCCCTCTTTGTCGGTCTGCACACTGCAGAAAGCCGCAGCAGTATGCACCTGTGTTTCGTCATCATCAGAGACATGCGGCGGTGATCTTCCCATGTCCTCATCCTCAAACCTAAGTGGTTGGGCATCCATGCACTAAATCTCTTCCACTTCTGGGGCAGAGCTATGGTTATGGCCCTGGGAAACCCTGCCAGCAGAGTCATTAAAAAGCATAAGCGACTGCTGTATGACTTGGGGCTCAGATTGCTTGGCTGATTTGCAAGGTAGTGAGGTGAAAGACTGATGGGCATGGGCTGCAGGTGCAAACTCTGGGCTTTCAGCAGTGGGAGACAATATTAAGATACTGGAGGCACTGTCAGCCACCCAATCTACTAGTGCCTGTACTTGTTCTGGCCTCACCATTCGTAGAGCGGCATTCGGGCTTACCAAATAACGCTGCAGGTTCTGTCGCCTACTCACACCTGAGGAAGGTGTTTCACTTGGACCTATAGTTGGCGCAGAATGGCCACTTCCTTTCCCAGCAACAGGAGCTTCACCAACACCACCACGACCATGCCCACATCCCTTATTTGATGTTCTTCTCATTATTTGCCGTGTCATAAACAGAATAAATTTCTTTAGGTCACACAACAGTGTAACGGAGCAATTCAATACAATTACTTCACTATCACCAAAAATTTGATTTTTCAAACCAACGATGTAAAAGCAGAAGTTAATGGTTTAATTTGACTGTCAGAAATGCAGCGTACACCGCTAATGTGCTATCTACCATAAAACCTGTGTGTTTGCAACCAACTATGTAAATGCGGAATTCAAAAGGTTACTTAAAATGACTGAAATACAGGGTAGGCCTCAGATCTGCTATGTAGCACAAAACCAGTGTTTATTGCAACAAACTACAGAAATGCAGTATGTCACTGCTAAATTTTAAAATGCGTTTTTGCATGTTGTATGCAAAACTGCTCTGTGGAACAACAATGCGGGTTTATTTCCCCCAAATACAGGAATGCAGCATGTCACTGCTAAATTTTAAAAAAGGTTTTTCAGCATTCTATGCAAAAGTGCTCTGTGGAACACCAATACAGGTTTATTTTCCCCAAATGTTGTATGTCACTGCTAAATTTTAAAATACGTTTTTGTGCGATGTATGCAAAACTGCTCTGTGTTCCACACTAAGGGTTTATTTCCCCCAAATACACAAATGCTGTATGTCACATTCAAAATTTTAAAATAAGTTTTTTTGCGTTGTATGCAAAACTGCTCTGTGGAACAGCAATCCGGGTTTATTTCCCCCAAATACACAAATGCTGTATGTCACTGCTAAATTTTTAAATAGGTTTTTCAGCGTTGTATGCAAACGTGCTCTGTGGTACGACAGTACGGGTTTATTAACCCAAGTACAGAAATGCACTATGTCACACCAAAATTATAAAATAGGTAATGTAGGGGGACTTGACCTACCAGAAAAAAAGGAATTTTTCCTCCACTGAGCTACCAAAAAATAACTAGACTGATGTCCCTGGCAGGCTGGCACACATGAAGGTCACATGCAGTTCCAAGGACACTGCAGTTGCTAAATGGCTCAGTGGGCTCAGGGCTGGTTACAGATATGTAGCATAGCACCTTCAATTGCTGTAGTTTGAAGACTTAGCACTACCAAGTTCAACAGATTTCTTCCCTAATCTCTCCCTGAGAGCACCAGCAGCAGCCTGTCCCTACACTAAGAGCAGCAGAGTGACGTGCGGTGCGACGTGACTCCAGCTTAAATAGAGGCTGGGTCACATGCTGCACTTGCTGCAGCCAATCGCAGCCATGCCAATTGTAGGCATGGCTGTGATGGCTTCTTAGGGCAAAGTAGTGAAATGCTTGTTGATTGGCTGCCCTGCAGCCTTTCAAAAAGCGGGAAGAAATCGCAGAAACCAAACTTTTACAGAAATGTTCGGGTCCGGATGCGAAAAACCGCAGTTCGGGTTCGCTCAACCCTGCTAACGACCCCAAGGCCTCAAAGCTTCATGTCCCAGCAGTTATTGATACAGAAGACTATTAGACCATTCTATCACTTTTATTTGTTTCAGTTATTGGCAAAGATCAACGGCAGACTTTTATTATCTATCCCTCAAAGTTATTTTACTCTAAACACAGTTAAAAGTTGATTGTTCTTAAACTGGCATTGTGCTGGAGGATTTACAGGTTCTAGAATTTGGTAGGATCGTGTACGATTGGTGGTCCGTATCTGCTTTCCCGGGCACTACTCCAATCACATTCCTTCTCCGGAGGCCCAGATTTGCTGGTCTTTCTCTGGATCCTTTGCTTCTGGCCTGACCGCTCGCATCATCAGCCTCTTCCTCCTGGTGAGCCGTAGACTCTTCCTTTTGTCCATAGGGTGCTTAAGTTTCCTTGGGCCAGCACACACCCTAATTCACCTCAGCCTAAGGCTGACCACCTTTAGGTACTTAAGGCACCCTCCCCTATGTAACGGTGCCTGAGCAAAAAGTTGTCTAGCTTGCTAGTTCCTTGCGAAGATGTGCTATATTAATTTGTCTGCCTGTATACTGACCTCTGCTCATTTACTGTATTCTGACTTTTCGCTGCCTGAGGTGTGCCCCTGTATAGACCCTTCTCTGTCTGCCATTAACTCAGACTGTTTACATTATAGCATATACTCTGCCTGCCTTGATCTTGGCCTGGCTATGGTTTTACCTGTTTCCTTAATGACCCATTAGCAATCAGTCACACAAATACTACTCCAGGAGGTAGCAGCATAGTAGTTTCCCTGCAGTGAAGTTCAGATCCCTGTACAAGGGGTTAAAGAGTAAAAACTAGGGGACTGCCAGGATAATGCTCTCATAAATAGCCCAAAGTTAAATATGCGAGTACAAATTTATACAGTATCTCCATATTAAATTAAAGACGTGGTTTTTACAGAGCCCTAATATTTTCACATTATTGAGATCTAGAGTATTGACATTACTGAAGACTGAAAACTCGCACAAGATAAATGCAAGTTTTGAAATGTGAACATTGCAATCTTTTAAAACCTAACATGTTTTAAAAGATTAAAGTCCTGAATGATCAACAAGGGACAACTTAAAGTTTGTCTTCAAATGTGTCTATTTGCAGAAAGGTAATGGGCTGTGAGTCGAATTTATAAAAGTAGTGCACAGCAATTGTTGAATTTAGAACAAGCAAACTATCACATTCTGACTTATTTTCACCTGCCAAAGGCAGGTCGAGAGTGGAGAGCAGTGGAGACAATTTTGAGTCTTGTTCTCTTGTCCTCTATGATCAATATAGCCAAAACCCAAATAACTGCACAAGAGCACCCAGAAACAGCTGGATTTCTGAAGATGACTTAGCTGGATGAAAAAATAACTTTGGCCTATTGATAAATGTGTCTTGTATAAATGTATCAGCAAAGAGAAATGACAGAAAAGCCGCAGTTAACTCCAAAATAAAGAAAATCACAGTTTGATAAATCAGTGTCTATGTTCCTATTTTATTGAACTGTTACCCAACAAATAAATATGATTTTAATGCTTTAGATCAGGCAAAGCACAACAGGTTTTTAACTGGAAACATTAAAAAAATTCTCCTGTGACAGTTTCATAATTGTGTCCAATGTGTTCAGGGCAAGTGGTCATACATGAGCAGAAGCTAAGTCGAACCGATTGGATCCCCTTGTACAAGGACAGGAAAGTGACCTTTATTTTCAATAAACACAAAACTTACAAGGAAAGTGTTTCCTCCTATTTAGTGTTGAGCGAACCCGAACTGTAAACTTTTCCATAAAAGTTCGGGTTCGAGTTCGGTGTTCGGCCATTTAATTTAGCTTGTTGAAAGGCTGCAGGGCAGTCAATCAACAAGCATTTAAGATTTGTTCCCATATAAGCCATCACAGCCATGCCTACTGATGGCATGGCTGTGATTGGCCAGTGCAGCATGTGACCCAGCCTCTATATAAGCTGGAGTCACGTAGCGCTTCATGTCACGTCAGCTCTTACTAGTGTAGGGATAGGATGCTGCTGCTGTGAGGGAGAAATTAGGAAAAAATCAACGGAACATTTTTGTACCCTGCCCTGAGCCCAGTGACACAGAAAAATACATTTAATCCATCTGTTAGTTAGGTGGGCGTCGGCGGAAATTTTGTGCAAGTGCAGTGCACTTGCACCTGCATATGTGCGAGGGACAATAATTTAATCCTGTTCTTGCATTTCTGAGAGTGAAATCTAACCAGCAAATACAACTGAAACATTGTGGGTGAAAAAAATCCTTTCTTTTTGCCATAAAGTACATTTGCAGCCTGCACTGCATTTCTGAGAGTAAAATATAACCAGTAAATACAACTGTGACATTGTTGGTGAAAAAAAAAAAAAAATCACATTTTTTTGCCATAAAGTACATTTGCGGCCTTCACTGCATTTCTGAGAGTGAAATATAACCAGTAAATACAACTGGGACATTGTGGGTGAAAAAAAAAATCACTGCACTTCATTTCTGAGAGTGAAATATAATCAGTAAATACAACTGGGACATTGTGGGTGAAATAATCCCTTCTTTTTTGCAATAAAGTACATTTGCAGCCTGCACTGCATTTCTGAGAGTAAAATATAACCAGTAAATACAACTGTGACATTGTTGGTGAAAACAAAAATTTTTTTTTATATAAAGTACATTTGTGGCCTGCACTGCATTCTTGAGACTGAACAATAACCAGTAAATACAACTGTGAGATTGTGGGTGAAAATCACTGCACTTCATTTCTGAGAGTGAAATATAATCAGTAAGTTCAACTGGGACATTGTGGGTGAAAAAACTCCATTTTTTTTTACCATAAAGTACTTTTTCGGCCTGCACTGCATTTCTGAGAGTAAAATATAACCTGTAAATACAATTGGGACATTGTGGGTGAAAAAAATTCTTACATTTGTGGCCTGCACTGCATTCCTGAGAGTTAACAATAACCAGTAAATACAACTGTGAAATTGTGTGTGAATAAAAAACAACATTTTTTTTTTTTGCCATAAAGTACATATGCGACCTGCACTGCATTTCTGAGAGTGAAATTTAATCAGTAAATCCAGCTCTTAGATTGTGGGTGGACATTTCCACGGTTATCAGACCAGTCATTCACAAGTGGCTTGGAGGGTGTGTTCCTGCTGCACTGCATACCTGACAGGGAAATATATTCTGTAACTTTGGCAGTGTTTAGATTGTTGGGCGATCTGTACCCCTTTTTTCTCTCACACTACCCCTGCACTGCATACCTGACTGAGAAATATATCCTGTAAATTCAGCAGTGTTTACATTGTTGGGTGCTGTATAAAAAGGCTGTAAAATCTCCATGATGTCTCCATGATGAATATGCGGCATTGGGGCCCCGTGTGGCTTCTACACACTTTCAAAATAAACCTAAAGTGGAGCGAATAGATGACGGTTGTCGGGGATGCTTCATGATCGGGGCCTCAGTGGAAGCACAAGGCAAAGGCAGAGGAGGAGGAAGAAGTCGCCAACGCAGCAGGGGCACCACAAGCACCTAAGAAGGCAGGGTTAGCATGACCGAAATGTGGAAAAGCTTTGTCAGCACGCAACAAGAACCAGTACCACCAGCTGATATGGAACGTCTTAGCTGGAGGCAGCATTTCAGCATCAGCAACATAGTGGAACAGTATGTGTGTACACGCCTACACGTACTGACTGATGGGTCTGCCCCATTCAACTTCTGGGTCTCCAAATTGGGAACATGGCCTGAGCTTGCCCATTACGCCTTGGAAGTGCTGGCCTGATCTGCAGCCAGTGTTTTGTCTGAACGTGTGTTTAGCATGGCAGGGGGCATTATCACAGACAAGCGCAGCCGCCTGTCCACAGCCAATGTGGACAAGCTCACGTTCATTAAAATGAACCAGGCATGGATCCCACAGGACTTGCCTGTACCTTGTGCAGAATAGATATGTATACCAGCCTCACCCAGCCTTTGTTATACTCCAGCGCACTTTCTCTTTGTTCTCTTTTCTATATTTCCCAATGTTTTGGGGTCTACCCCAAAAAAAACTTTAAAAAAACAGTGTTGTTGGCTACTACCTCATCTACCACCGCTTCCACCTACACCGCCACGTCCACCGCCTCCTCAACCTCCTACTCCATATGGACCTACTCCTCCTAGTTCAAGATTATTATTTGTAATTTTTATGTATTTGATGTTATTTTAAGTTATTTCCCTATCCACATTTGTTTGCTTTGCAATTGTCCAGCTCTTACCCCCATTTTACTTCCTCTTGCTGCCCTCTAGCCATTTCCATGACTTTTTTAGAGCCATTTTAGTGCCCCAAAGTTCGGGATGGGGTTTGGGTTCGGGATCAAGTTTGGGTCCCGAACTTGAACTTTGCACCAAGGAGCATCTTTGGGGGATACCATAAGTATGTAACAGCAGACACAGGAGCAGTTTTTTTTTTTATTTAAATGATTGACAATAAAAAAATGTGTATGTTTTGTGTGATCTAAGAAATCTAATATTTACTTATAGGACAACCACATTCATTAAAGAAAGGCATCAAATAGTACCACATGGATCCAGAGATTTCCCCTATCATTGCTCCAATTGCTATGCTACAATCTCTCGAGGCTTGCAGCTCTGGGGCACACAGGTACATCCCCTAACCAACTGAAATCAGCATGTCAGAATGACTGCAACATTGACCCTAGTCATGCCAACAGTCATATGATAAGAAAGCTGCAAGTAATATTTAAGGATGTAACTGTGCAATCAATCTAATATACAGCTGAGTGTATGTATGTGTGTGTGTGGGTGTGTATTTATGTCCGTGAAAGGAATTCGGCAGCACGTATACTAAAATTGGAACGATACAGAGAAGATTAGCATGACCCCCGCTAAAGGAATTAGCACCGTAGCATTTACAATCACATATTTGCCACACGGGTACATCAGGTGTACAGGAAGGTTTTAGACCGGTGTCTCAGCACTCTAGAACGTACTGTTCCAGAGATACCAAAAAAAAATGCATTAGCCAATAGAAGCCTGGTCACATGACCCTTATCAGCCAATAGAAGCTCACAGGCCCTTAGTCTCCACATAAACACGGTTTTACACCAGGTTTCCATAACAACCCAGCCATTTTTCTTCACTGCTGTAGGTCAGCTTTAAAGGAAATCTGTCACCAGGATAATCGCTATTGAAGTAAAGCCATTGCCTAATAGCACTTAGTACCCCATTTCCAGATGTGCCTTTGTTCCAGCAATATATGTTTTTCATCCTCTGTAAATCCAGTTTATCTGGTATGCAAATAAGCCATTAAGGATCCCAGAGAGGCGTCAATCTTGCAGTAAGGAGCCCAGGCACACCTCCTGCTACAATGTGTCTACCCACCCTCCTATATCACATTCCAAGCCATAACTCTGCCCCCCCTTTCCCTGCTCCCAGCATGAGGCCGGGCTTGGGCACTAGCAGGAGACATGCCTGGGCCCCTTCCTGCAAAAGTGATGCCCATCTGGGCACCTTATTGGCTCATTTGCATACCACATAAACTGGATTTTCAGAAGATAGAAAACATATATTGCTGAAATGAAGGCGCATCTAGAAATAAGGTACTAAGTGCTATTAGGCTATGGCTATACTTCAATCGCGATTATGCTGGTGACAGATTTCCTTTAAAGGGGCAGGGTACTGTTGATGACACTGTTAAGGGAGCAGAGTGCTGTGGAGGTCACAGTTCAGGGGCAGGTAGGGTTGGCATTCAGGCCACCCTCAAAAAAAGGACTTAAAAACTCCAACCCCGGTCCCGCTAAGCCATGCCCGCAATCTGGTTAGGCCACGCCCCATCCCACTCCGCAGCCGATGGGGATTGAAAAAATGAAGGTAAAAATCAATTTCTGTCAGCTGCAGTGGTGGGACGCAGGGTGACTTTCTCCTTGCAGCTCACGCTCAGACCGCACAGTGCTGCTGTCTGAGAGTAAGCTGTTCAAAAGGACAACTCTGTGTCTGTCCAGGCCCTGACCTCTGGCCACCCTAGGGGCAGGCTGCTATGGAGGTCACAGTTAAGGGAGACTGTCCACTATGGAGGTCAGTGTTATAGGGCAGATTGCTGTAGAGGCCACTGTTGATTAGTGTTGGGAGCAAATATCCGAATTGCGAATATCGCAACTTTGAGAATTCGCGAATATTTACAACTTTTTTTTTTCATTGATAAACTCCCTTTTTGCTTGTGGGCCAATGAGAAGGCTGCAATATCTTTGTCTAAGTCATTTTCTACAGCTTATTACAATTCTGAGAGAAACAGCAGTGTCATTGCTGTGCTCTCTGCTTTTCACTCATTACATTAGATAGTTAGATAGCTTATATATGTATGTATGTATGTATATATATATATATATATATATATATATATTTTACAGATAATTAGTGCGAGATATTGTAGGTTAGATTGTGATATAGTGTTCCAGTGCACTGTCCATACATACATGCTACATACATAGTGCTGTATGTATGTATGTATGTATGTATGCTACGCATACTCTACCAAATAGTCTCAAAATATCGCAAATTCGAATATTGCCCCTGACGCTCATTAATACTGTCTTAGATAGTGTGCTGTCCATACATACATACATACATACATACATACATAGTGCTGTCATGTCACAAGTTCACAACAATACTTAGTGCACCAATCACTAATATGTAGTCAGACCTGCTAAAATGTGAAGTTGCACGTATTGTGCCAAAATATTTGCATCATTATTGCCAATTTGCGCAATTGCAAATATATTGGAGCACTCTATCTGCATATAAAGCTATTGTAATGTTCTGCCGTGCCAACCATTTTCTCCAGTCTTATTAAACTTCTAGCAGTTTGAAAAAAGTAGCTATAGTGAACCACGCCTGTATTGCGCATGCATTACTCGAATATTACATTGCCGATTTTCGCAAACTAGAAAATAATAGCGAATTCACGAATTCGTGAATATATGACAATTATTCTACCAAATATTCTCGAAATATTGCGAATTCGAATATTGCCCCTGCCGCTCATCAATACTGTAAAGGGGGCAGGATTTTGTGGAAATCGCTGATAAGAAGATGGGGTACTGTGGAGGTCACTAATAAAGGGGGGGGGGGGCTGCTGTGGAAGTTACTGTTAAAGGGGTGGGCTGCTGTGGAGGTCACTTTTAAGGGGCAGGATGCTGTGGATGTCGCTGTTAAAGGGGCGGGCGCTGTGGAGGTCTCTGATAAAGGGGCAGGGAATGATGGAGGTCACAGTTAAGGGGAGGGTCCGCTATGGAGGTCAGTGTTAAGGGGTGGGGTGCTTTAGAGGTCACTTAAGGGGGCAGAGTGTTGTGGAGGTCACATTTTAAGGTAACAGAGCTCTGTGGAGGTCACTGTTAAGGGGACGGGATATTGTGGAAATCACTGTTAAAAAGATGGGGTTCAGTGGAGGTCACTAATAAAGGGGCGGCCGCTGTGGAGCTCACTGTTAAAGGGGAAGGTACTGTGGATGTTACTGTTATGGGGGCAGGCTGCTGTGGAGGTCACTGTTAAGAGAGGAGGGGACTGTGGAGGCCACTATTAAAGGGGCAGCGGGGTACTGTGAGGTCACTGTTAAGGGAGCGGGGTACAGTGGAGGTCACTGTAAAGGGAGCGGGGTACTGTGGCAATCACTGTTAAAAGGGCAGTTGCTGTGGAGGTCTCTGTTAAGGGGGTCGGGAATGGTGGATGTCACAGTTAAGGAGACTATAACCTATGGTCAGTGTTAAGGGGCGGGTGTTGTAAAGGTCACTGTTAAGGGGGCGGGCCCTGTGGATGTCACTGTCAAGGGGGTGGGGTGCTGTGAAACTCACTGTTAAAGGGTCATGCTGCTGTGATGTTCAAAGTTAAGGGGGTGGGCTTCTGTGGAGGTTACATTTTAAGGAGATGAGATGGGGCACTGTGGGGGGGGGGCAGTGTTAAGGAGTGGGGGGCTGTGGAGGTCACTGTTAAAGGAGCGGAGTACTGTAGATGTCACTGTTATAGTGGATACTGTCGATATCTTTTAACGACACACATAAACATTAAAAAAATAGATGAAATATACCCGTGTGAAGCTAGTATAAAATATAAGGTGGCACAAATAATCCTATAATAAGAAATACCACAATAGGCGCCTACATTCTGCTCAGAAATATTCCCCCTAATACATAGAAGACATTTCTAGAAAAAATCTGTTCCAAGTTTAACAGGATTTTCCACAGTTTTAATACTGATGACCCATCATCTGGATAGGTCATCAATATCTGATCAGTGGGGGTCTAACAGTCGGGACCCCCGCAGATCAGCTGTTTGAGAAGGCACAGGAGCTTCTGTGAGAGCTGAAACCTTCTCTCAGCTTTTCCTAGGGCGTGACTACATGTTCATCAGTCTTGTGGCCTAGGCTCAGCCAAGCCCCATAAGGGTGGGAACACACCTAGGCGTTTCTGAATCGCGCGTATGATGCGCGTTTTACGCGCGTTTTTGGATGCGCGTTTTTGCAATTAAGAAACGCGCATCATACGCGCGATTCAGTGATTCACCACTATTTTAGCATGACCCATAGGCGCGTTAAAACGCCCCAAAGAAGCTCATGCTGAAGCGACAGTGTTTGGTGTTTTTCAGCGCGTTCAAACACGCTGTAAAAGGCCCAAATGTGAACCATGCCCATAGGGAAGCATGGCTTTTCACATGTTGTGCGTTTTACAGCGCGTTTGAACGCGCTGTAAAACGCTTAAGTGTGTACCTAGGGTATAAGTGAATACTAAGCACAGCCTCTATACAATATAAGGTGCTGTGCTTGGTAATCTTCCCAAACAGCTAATTGGTGGGGGACCTTGGACCACCACCTATCCGATACTGATGACCTACAATATCCAGAAAATAGGTCATCAGTACAAAAATCTCACAAAAAACGTTTAAGTACAAATGGAGAAAGGCATGGGACGCTCATCTAGCAAAAATGCAGAATTTTCCTTCTTAAGTTAAGAGCATGTGGGATTTGCGTATTACAATTAAAAATATAAAAAGTAATTTTTTTCATGTAAGACGTTTTACTCTTTCAATAATTAAATGCATGTCCTTGGTATAACCAATATCTGATAGTACTTTCAATGAATCTTTTATCATATGCAACAAAGGCTCTTATATACCACAAAGGTGGAAGAACAGTTAATGTACTCCTTGATTAAAAAAATAAATAAATTGCTGAGTATTGTCACTGTTGGAAAAATGTGTAATCTGATTCTATTTTATTATTATTTTTTACAAAATAAAGGGTTTTTGCAGGGAAAATCCCACATTTGTAAAAAATATTCCTGTCGTTTCTGTGTAACTACTACCAGAGATACGCCTTCTGGGTTGTTTTTGGACAAAATTGGTTGGGTTACTAGGAAGTTTACGCGAAATATCATCATCAGCTAAGATCTTCTCAAACTGTGTCACCTTTATCAGTCATGTTAATGACAAGATCCTTAGTCTTCATGATGTCAAGAAGTGCTGATCTTTTTTCTTTATTAAGATTATCCCTGAAAGTACCAGATATCTTACTTGCATCATAAAGCAACTTTATATGTGCTTCCACAGGTTCCTAGAACATATTCATACTTTGCGTTTTGGAATCCACTGGGCAAAAGGCAGGGTTAGTCACTGTGAAAATGGTTGCCTAGTGCAGGCTTGGCCAACCTGTGGCTCTCCAGCTGTTGTAAAACTACAACTCCCACCATGCCCTGCTGTAGGCTGCTAGCTGTAGATTGTCTGGACATGCTATGAGTTGTAGTTCTGAAACAGCTGGAGAGCCTCAGGTTGGCCATCCCTGGCCTAGTGTGTTAGATCACAAATCAGCAGATTGATGCTGTGCTAGATATGAGACAGCTGACTGCTCAGCAAAAGCCATACCCTGGACTTGACCATTGGATTCTGCAGATTTCACATGGAAAGAACCACCACTATCGTTATTATGAAAGTGATGTTTTACTGTTAAATCCCTTATAAATGTATTAATCTCAGTAATGGTAGTAAAAAGGTCAAAATATGTGGCTGGTGCAAATGATAAACCCAAAGAAGACAACAAATGAAAATCTGATTGTGCAAGATTATCTGAAGATACATTTAGGACAGATGGTCCATATATATTCTGTGTTGTGCAGTCTGCTGGGCAGTATTAGGGTAAGTTCACACGACGACATTTGTCGCGCGTCAATAAGTCTCACTATTGTCGCGCGACAATTTTTATAATTGGAGTCTATGGTGTCGTATTGCTACATGCTGCGACTGCGACGCGACAGTCGCAAAAAATCCATTCAAGATGGATTTTTTTGCGACTGTCGCGTCGCAGTCGCAGCATGTCGCAGTGTGACACCATAGACTACCATTATAAAAATTGTCGTGCGCCAAATTTTTCAAAAAGTTGGGTTCGGGTCTGAATCCATTCTAAACCAAAGTTGCTCCGATTGCCCTGGAAATTGGTATATAACCCCCTCCCTTCTCCTCACTACTACTAGCCCTAATCTCTCCCTATTCTATCGCCAAGCTCTAGATAATGACTCCCTAAATGATTTTTAATTGGTCTTCTACCGAGAAAGATTAACCACATAACGATGATCCTCTAGCTCTTTACAGAGACCTCCCTTCTTTAGTCCACACTGATTGGCTCACAGAGGCTGCTTTTCAGCCTCTGAGCCAGTCAAGACAAGCCCCCCCAGTTCACGTCTGAGTCATTTGACGGGGCTTCTTCTTCCTTCCTAGTGCTTTTGCCTACTGTCAAAACCTCAGTAAAATGTCCGAATCAAACCAGATTCGTCCCAATCAAACCAGAAAAGATCCGGGTTCTATTTGGTGCCTAAAAAATCTATAATTAGTAGTGATAGTAGTTTCACATGCAGAATCACCATCCATAGTGTCTAACTCGACATCATTATCAGCCTCAGAGGAGCTAAAGCTGACTTGAAATGTTTGTATATGCTCCTCCTCCTTCTACGATTAAATTGTTTTTTTCCATGTTTTTTTTATGGATTTATGTGTTGATGTGGGGCATTCCCACTGACCCCACTCATATTCCCGCAGGTGTGTATAATAATAGACATCCCACTGCGGTATGTCCTTTCTGCTGCAGCTCTCACACTATGACAGCATAGAGGTGTGTCCTTTCTAAAGGAGGCATATCCTTTCTGTTGTGAATCTTTCCCAGTAACTGTCACAGCTTCAAACAATTAATACAGCTGGTGGCAGTTGCTCCAGACTAAAAAAAAATACCCCACTGAAACAGAAAAATGTAGGAGTTAAATTACATTTTTGGTCTCCAAACCAAATTTAAAATACATATAATTATAATAAAAAAAGTCTTGGAAGAGAATACAGCAAACATACCTCTTACATCCAGTGGCATCTCCTGTCATGTAGGTCTTCTTTTTCCTCTTCTCCTCCTTTTGACCCAGATCACCATGACAAATTCTTTCATTAGCATCTCGTCTCTACAGAGATTGTTACACAGATATGTTAGATTTCTCTAATACTGCCCGTCATGTCCGTTGTGCTCACCAATGCCCCAGGTACTATCCTTCGGAAAAAATAGTGACCCCAGTAGATATAATTGGGGTCGTTTATCAAACTGGTGTAAAGTAGAACTGGAGTTCCAAAGGAGCTTTCAAAAATGAGAGGTGTCCTTCAAATCTCTACACGGTCATATGTTCCGGCAGAAACTTTGGAGATGTGATCCCATGGGTGTCGATTCAATCTTTGCTTCAGCCTCTTTTGGTCCAAGTAATGCCCAATAAAGCCCATGCTTTGTCCCAGAACAAAGATACCGTTCAGTGCGCCAATATCGATGGAGAATACTTGATATGTTGTTGCACACAAGATGGATGTTGCTTGTGTGCAGGCTCCTTGCAGTAGTCCTGTGTACTCAAGCAACGCAGAGCAAGACTAGAATATATATTGCTCCTTAACGTCATGGTCGCTGTTTTTTTTTTTTTGTTTTAATATTCATTCACTCTTTAGTTACAGGTTTAATGTGTTACATCCTTTAATTTTAATATGTGTAGAGTTTCACGTCAAAGTAAATTGAGTTGACAACTGTATTTATTAAATGGAAATTGCAATGAAAAAAAAAAAAAAATTAAAGGTGGAATCTGATTGGTTGTTATGGGCAACTAAGCCAGTTCCACTTTACACCAGTTTGATAAATTATCCCAAATGTCCCTATAGTGTCCACAATAGTTATAATGTCCCCTAGAGTGCCCCTAGTAATAATAATAACACCCTATATTGTGCTCCAGGTAATAATCCCTGTATAGTGTCCCCAAACATAATGTCCCCAATATGTCCCTGTAATAGAATTGCCCCTACAGTGCTTCCCCAATAGTAACACCCCCACACTGCCCCCACATAATAATGTACCCAAAAGTAATTTGCCCCCACACAGTAATTTCCTCCACATAGTAATTTCCCCCACATACTATAGTAATCCTCCTCATAGTAATTTGCCCCTACACAGTAATTTCCCCCACACTGCCCACACATAGTAATTTCCACAACACTGCCCCCACACAGTAATTTCCCTCACCCTGCCCTCACATAGTAATTTCCCCACACAGTAATTTGCCCCAACGCAGCCACCATATAGTAATTTGCCCCCACACAGCCACCACATAGTAGCTTGCCCCCACAAATCCCCAATATAGTAATTTTCCCCCACACAGCCCCCATATAGTAATTTGCCCCTGATGTAGTAATTTGCCCCTACTGCCCCTTCACTAATATATCCTTCTGTGCCCCCCTAGTAAGGTCCTTCAAATTTGGCGCATAAAATTAAAACAAAAAAAAAGCTAAATGCTAAATACTCACCTATGTCCAGGCGGTCACTTGCTGCTGATACAGGGACGGTGACCGCCAGCGCTGGGATTTTACTACTGCATAGGCCTCAGGCCTACTAGACCTTAAGCAAATGGTGGTGATCGGCTGCAGGGCAGGGAGCTATGCGCTCCCATGTCCTGCTGCAGAATGTGGGCATTTGGGATGGCGTTGGGCCCCCCAGTAGAGATGTTCCGAACTATTCGCCGGCGAACAGTTCCCTGCGAACATCGCTTGTTTGCATATCCGATGTTCAGTACGCCCCCTATACACCATCTTTGAGCAAACTCTTTGACCCTGTACCTCACAGTCAGCCGACACATTCCAGCCAATCAGCATACCCTCCCTCCCAGACCCTCCCACCCCCTCCCACCCCCTATCAAAAAGCAAGCACAGCATCCATGTTAGATTCATTCTGAAGCTGCAGTGTTGCTAAGTTGTCAGATACAAGTAAAGCGGTTGATGATGACGATGTGTCCGTTGATGTCACGTGGGTGCCCGAAGAGAAGAACAGGGGGAAAGTTCAGATGGGGAGACAGAGAGGAGGAGGAGACGAGTTGGAAGCAGGAGAGGTCGTCGAAAGGAGCTAGTGGCACAGTCAGACAGCATGTATTGGCACCCGGGGTCAGCCAGACAGCACGCCAATCAATGCATGCTGTTGCCACCAGCAGAATGCCGTCATTGCAAAGCTCAGCAGTGTGGCATTTTTTTTGTGTGCCTGCCTCTGATAACAGAGATGCCATTTGCAACCTGTGCCAAAAGATTCATGGGAAGTCCAACACCCACCTAGGTACAACTCCTTTGCGAGGGCACATGATCTCACATTACAAATGCCTATGGGATCAACACATGAGTACAAGCAGCACACAAACTCAAAGCCACCATGCTCCTCCTGGTCCAGCATCTTCAGCCACGTCAACCACTGCTGTCCTCCTTGCCCCCTCTTAACCACCCGCCACTCCGCCGCTCACCTTCAGCAGTTCCTGCTCATCTGCCCACAGTCAGGTGTCTGTCAAGGAAATGTTTGAGTGTAAGAAGCCAATGTCACAGAGTTACCCCCTTGCCCGGCCTCTGACAGCTGGCTTGTCGGAACTCTTAGTCCGCCAGCTTTTACCATACAAGCTGGTGGAGTCTGAGTCCTAAGAAAAATTTGTAGCTATTCGGACACCGCAGTGGAAGGTACCCGGCCAAATTTTTTTTCACAAAAGGCAATCCCCAAACTGTACTCTATTGTGGAAAAGGAAGTCATGGAATGTCTGGCAGTGTTGGGGCAAGGGTTCATCTGACCACTGATACCTGGTCTGCAAAGCACAGTCAGGGCAGGTATATCACGTACACTGGGCATTGGATAAACCTGCTGACGGCTGCCAAGCTTGGAATGCATGGCTCTGCTGTGGAATTGATGACACCTTCACGACTTGCAGGCAGGCCTGCTGCCACCTCCTCTACTCCTTCTACTCCATCCTCTTTGCTAACCTCCTCATCTGAGTCCTCTTCTGCTGCTGCGTCTTGCTCCACATCAACTGCACCCCCCCTAGCTCCCCGGGGGCTATTCTATATCCAGGATACGACTTGGGGTTGACTTGCCTGAAAGCACAGAGTCATATCGGTCAGCACTCCTGTCCGCCCTGAACGCACAGGTGGATCAGTGGCTGACCCTGCACCAACTGGAGATCTGCAAAGTGGTGTGTGACAACAGAAGCAATCTGTTGGCAGCATTTAATTTGGGCAAGTTGGCATATGTGTTGAATCTGATCGTACAACGCTTTGTGTATAAGTACCCAGGCTTACAGGATGTCCTCAAGCAGGTTAGGAAGGTGTGTGGCCATTTCAGACGTTCCTACACGACCATGGCGCACTTTTCCGATATTCAGCGGCGAAACAACATGCCAATGAGGCGATTGATTTGCGACAGCCTGACAAGTTGGAATTCAACACTCCTAATGTTTCGACCGCCTGCTCCAATAAGAAAAAGCTGTCAACGAGTATTTGTATGACCTGGGTGTTTGGACAGCCTCTGTGGAGCTGGGTATTTTTTTGCCACGTTACTGGACGCTCATGCGCAATGCCTGTTGGCTCATGCATCCTTTTGAGGAGGTGACAAACCTAGTCAGTTGCACCGAAGGCACCATCAGCAACCTCATCCCATTTGTTTTCTTCCTGGAGCGTGCACTGCGAAGAGTGCTGGATCAGGCCGTAGATGAGCCTGAAGAGGAAGAGAAAGAGTTGTGGTCACCATCACCACCAGAAACAGCCTTATCATCATCCCTTGCTGGACCTGCGGCAACTCTGGAAGAGGAGTCTGAGGAAGAGGAGTCAGATGAGAAATGTGGCTTTGAGGAGGAAGAAGACCAACCACAGCAGGCATCCCAGGCTGCTCGTTGTTGTCACCAATCTGGGACCCGTGGTGTTGTACGTGGCTGGGGGGAAGAACAGACCTTCAATGAGATCAGTGAGGACGAGGAACGGGAGATGAGTAGCTCAGCATCCAACCTCGTGCAAATGGGGTCTTTCACGCTGTCATGTCTGTTGAGGGACCCTCGTATAAATAGGCGGAAGGAGAACGACCTGTATTGGGTGGCCACGCTAAGAGACCCCCGGTATAAGCAGAAAGTGGCTGAAATGTTTCCAAATTACCGGAAGTCGGAAAGGATGCAGCAGTTCCAAAACAAGTTAAAAATTATGCTTTACACAGCGTATAAGGGTGATGTCACAGCACAATGGGAATCTAACAGGGGAAGAGGTGAAAGTAATCCTCCTCCTACCACGACCACGCCGGGAAGGACAGGACGCTTTACAGACATGTTGTTGATGGAGGACATGCAGAGCTTTTTAAGTCCTATGCATCGCCACGGCCCTTCGGGGTCCATCCTCAGAGAACGACTCGACCGACAGGTAGCAGACTACCTCGCCTTAACTGCAGATATCGACACTCTGAGGAGCGATGAACCCCTTGACTACTGGGTGTGTAGACTTGACTTGTGGCCTGAGCTATCCCAATTTGCGATAGAACTTCTGGTCTGCCCCGCTTCAAGTGTCCTGTCAGAATGGACCTTCAGCGCAGCAGGAGGTATTGTCAATGACAAGAGAAGTTGCCTAAGTCAAAAAAGTCTAGATTACCTCACCTTTATTAAGATGTATGAGGCGTGGATACCGAAGGGACTGACAGTGGGGGATGCATTTGACTAAAAAAGGCCTGATAAGATGCCTTGGGCTAAAAATGGTCCCCACGCTGCTATATTTAATCTCTGCATGCCGGATGACTTGCGTGACTTCTCCGCCACCAACTAGGGTTCAAGCCACAATGTTTTAGTACACTTTCTGACTGGAAAACATCAATTTTTCCGGCCGCTGCTACAGCAGTGGCTGCAACAATGAAAAACATTTTTTTTTCAGGTATGTGTACATGCCTAATTTTTCTGGCCTCTAGTGCGACACTGTTGCTGCAAAAACAAAACCAAAAAAAGGCACATACATGTGTAAATTCCCCTTCGTGATCGTTAACTTGTTGTGGTGAAGGGGCTTGCATATCACAATGAAGCGATCACCTCTATGAGTGTGTTGGCAATGTTGGCACCCCCAGATGATAAGGTTGTTGCTTAATTGTGAACAGACCAAAAGCGATCGGCTGGATAATTTTTAATAGAAAAAACATTAATTTTCAAGTGATCATCTAAGGTGATTATTATAGCCTACTAGGCCAACAATAGGCCCACACTGCAAAATTATTCTTTTCTGGGTCACTTAACTGTCACTGAACTACCTCAGCACGACCATAGGCTTTGAAAAACTGCCATCGCCTGCAATCTCCCAAACGTGCGCATGAGCACAGTCATCACTACACCAAGATTGATGCATAGGAATAAAATGTATGTCATGAGTGTGTCAACTATTGACAACTCTTTTTGGTTGTCTAAAATCTATTCGATACATGTCCCCTAATACGGGATGTACCAGGGATTAAACTGATAAGAATAGTACTACTTAACACACTACTCATATAGGGTGTCACATTACATTGCATGACGCACGCTCAGTGCCCCAAATTAGAAGGAAGAGGACCGACCAACCATCTTTTTCCATCTCCCGGTACCTAAAATCTATTCCATACACCGGCCCTTGATAGGGGACAAAACAGAGATTAAAGTGGTAAGAACAGATTTTTTTAATTTAAGAAAAGAGGACAGCCTCCGCGGAGCTGGGTATTTTTTGGCCGCATTACTAAATGCTAATGCACAATGGCTGTAGGCTCATGCATCCTTTTTGCGGAGGTGACAAACCTGGTCAGTCAAACCCAAGGCAACATCATTGCCCTCATCCCATATGCGTTTTTTCTGGAGCGTGCCCTGAGAAGAGTGCTGGATCAGGCCATAGATGAGCATGAAGAGGAAGAGTTGTGGTCACCACCAGAAGCAGCCTTGTCGTCGTCGATTGCTGGACCTGCGGCAAAGCAGAGAGAGGAGTCTGAAGAAGAGGAGTCAGACCAACCACAGCAGGCATCCCAGGGGGCTTGTTGTCACCTTTCGGGGACCCTTGGTGTTGTATGTGGCTGGGTGGAGGAAGAGACCTTCATTGACGTCAGTGAGGACAAGGAACGGGACATGGCTAGCTTGGTATCCAACCTTGTGCAAATGGGGAGTTTGCGGTTGTGCAAATGAACTGTTTGCGGTTGTTTGTGGTGCGGTAAATGTGGAGTTTGGTCTGTCAGAGTTTGGTCTGTCACTGTGACGCGGGCGTAACCCTTACACTACCTGATCGATACAACATCATACCTGATTGTATACACAGACTGGATGTTTTAAAGCATGTTATTCTAAACAATTTAGTAATGTTAGGTGATTTATGCCCTTTATGGATTAAAACCCGACTACAAAATTTTCCATGGGAGTTTTGCCATGGATCCTCCTCCGGCATGCCACAGTCCAGGTGTTAGTCCCCTTGAAACAACTTTTCCATCACTATTGTGGCCAGAAAGAGTCCCTGTGGGTTTTAAAATTCGCCTGCCTATTGAAGTCTATGGCGGTTCGCCCGGTTCGCCGTTCGTGATACCGGGCCCGGGGCTGCAGACCCAAACACCCCTATTATAATCCGCCACTGCTACTATTGGGACCAGACAACCACATCTCTTCACTGCTCTGCTAGGCAGCTCTTGTTCCTAACTTATCCCTAAACTTTCCCTCTCTGCTAAAATATCAACTACCTTATTCTTCTCCTTACTACTACTAGCCCTAATCTCTCCCTATTCTATCACCAAGCTCTAGATAACGACTCCCTAAATGATTTTTAATTGGTCTTCTGCCGAGAAAGATTAACCACATAATGATGATCCTTTAGCTCTTTACAGAGACCTCCCTTCTTTAGTCCACACTGATTGGCTCACAGAGGCTGCTTGTCAGCCTCTGAGCCAGTCAAGACAAGCCCCCCCAGTTCACGTCTGAGCCATGTGACGGGGCTTCTTCTTCCTTCCTAGTGCTTTTGCCTACTTTCATAACCTCAGTAAAATATCCGAATCAAACCGGATTCGTCTCAATCAAACCAGGGTTCACCGGGTTCTATTTGGAGCCTAAAATATTAGATATTCGTAACGAATCTCCAAATCTGCAAATAGATTCGCTCATCTCTAATTAGTAGTAACAGTAGTTTCACATGCAGAATCACCACCCATAGTGTCTAACTAGACATCAGTATCAGCCTCAGAGAGGCTAAAGCTGACTTGGAATGATTGTATATGTCTCCTCCTTCTATGAATAAATTGTTTTTTTCCATGCTTTTTTATGGATTTATGTGTTGATGTGGTGTATTCCCCATGACCCCACTCATATTCCTGCAGGTGTGTATACTACTAGACATCCCACTGCGGTATGTCCTTTCTGCTGAAGCTCTCTCCCTATGACAGCATAGAGGTGTGTCCTTTCTAAGGGAGGCATATCCTTTCTGTTGTGAATCTTTCCCAGTAACTGTCACAGCGTCTAACAATTGATACAGCTAGTCGCAGTTGAAGGATGGAATTAAGCATTTTAGTCCTTCTTACTGAGGTGGATGGAGAAATAAGGAAAAGAACAAACAGTAGGTGGCACTATAGGTATAGATTTCATTGAATAACTCCATGGCCATACTACTTTTAAAAGTATTCAAACCCAGGTTGGATTGAAGATGTTGAGTATTTTTCATGGAACAACCCTTGTAACATAATTAATGGTATCACTTTTGCGCCATTTGTTTTGTGATTAGAAAGGATTTTTATTTCAGGCATACTATAGCCGAGTTAAAAAGACAATATCAATTTGAAATACAGTAAAGTATAAGTCCCCAAACTGTTGAAGATCTCAAGCTCCTTTTAAATAAAACCTATTACAGATATGATCAGGTGATGGGTCTTACACTCTATTAGCATTAACCGCAAAGGATATGGTTTTGGCTGTGGCCACAGTCCTAGTAGGGATATGACTAGAGATGAGCGAACACCTGGAAGTTCGAGTTCGGGAAGTTCGGCTTTATCCCGAACCCTATTGAAGTCAATGGGGACCCGAACTTTTAGGCACTAAAAAGGCTGTAAAATAGTCCAGCAACGGGCTAGAGGGCTGCCAAAGGCAGCAAAATGTAGGTAAGTCCCCTGCAAACAAATGTGGATAGGGAAATTAATTAAAATAAAATAAATAAAATTTAACCAATATCAATTGAAGAGAGGTCCTACTGCAAGGAATCATGCGTCATATCACCCAACACTGGAGAAGGCCACTTTCAGTTATTTCGGCCCCAGCACCCAGACAGAGGAGAGAGGTCCCACAGCAAGGAATCATGCGTCATATCACCCACCACTGGAGAAGGCCACTTTCAGTTATTTTGGCCCCAGCACCCAGACAGAGGAGAGAGGTCCCACAGCAAGGAATCATGCGTCATATCACCCACCACTGGAGAAGGCCACTTTCAGTTATTTCGGCCCCAGCACCCAGACAGAGGAGAGAGGTCCCACAGCAAGGAATCATGCGTCATATCACCCACCACTGGAGAAGGCCACTTTCAGTTATTTATGCCTCACCACCCAGACAGAGGAGAGAGGTCCCACAGCAAGGAATCATGCATCATATCACCCACCACTGGAGAAGGCCACTTTCAGTTATTTATGCCTCACCACCCAGACAGAGGAGAGAGGTCCCACAGCAAGGAATCATGCGTCATATCACCCACCACTGGAGAAGGACACTTTCAGTTATTTCGGCCCCAGCACCCAGACAGAGGAGAGACGTCCCACAGCAAGAAATCATGCGTCATATCACCCACCACTGGAGAAGGCCACTTTCAGTTATTTCGGACCCAGCACCCAGACAGAGGAGAGGTTCATTCAACTTTGGGTTGCACCGCGAGATAATGGTAAAGTTAAAAAAATGAGGATTCAATTAAGAAGTGTCCCAGAGTACAAGAATACATGGTTGAGGGGGAGGCAGTTCTAAATGTCTATTCTGCACAAGGGAGGCACAGGTCCTGTGGGATCCATGCCTGATTCATTTTTATGAACGTCAGCTTGTCCACGTTAGCTGTGGACAGGCGGCTGCGTTTGTCAGTAATGACACCCCCTGCCGTGCTGAATACACGTTCAGACAAAACGCTGGCCGCCGGGCAGGCCAGCACCTCCAAGGCATAAAATGCTAACTCTGGCCACGTGGACAATTTGGAGACCCAGAAGTTGAATGGGGCCGAAATATCAGTCAGTACGTGGAGGGGTGTGCAGACGTACTGTTCAACCATGTTAGTGAAATGCTGCCTTCTGCCAACACGTTCCGTATCAGGTGATGGTGCAGTTAGCTGTGGTGTGGAGACAAAACTTTTCCACATTTCTGCCATGCTAACCCTGCCCTCAGAGGAGCTGGCCGTGACACAGCTGTGTTGGCGACCTCTTGCTCCTCCTCTGCCTTTGCCTTGGGCTTCCACCTGTTCACCTGTGACATTTGGGAATGCTCTCAGGAGCGCCTCTACCAGCGTGTGCTTGTACTCGCGCATCTTCCTATCACGCTCCAGTGCAGGAAGTAAGGTGGGCACATTGTCTTTGTACCGGGGATCCAGCAGGGTGGCCACCCAGTAGTCCGCACACGTTAAAATGTGGGCAACTCTGCTGTCGTTGTGCAGGCACTGCAGCATGCAGTCGCTCATGTGTGCCAGGCTCCCCAGAGGTAAGGACAAGCTGTCCTCTGTGGGAGGCGTATCGTCATCGTCCTCCGTATCCCCCCAGCCACGCACCAGTGATGGGCCTGAGCTGTGTCGGGTGCCACCCCGCTGTGTACCTGCTTCATTCTCATCCTCCTCCACCTCCTCCTCATCCTCCTCGTCCTCCAGTAGTGGGCCCTGGCTGGCCAAATTTGTACCTGGCCTCTGCTGTTGCAAAAAACCTCCCTCTGAGCCACTTCTAACAGACTGGCCTGAAAGTGCTAAAAATGACCCCTCATCCTCCTCCTCCTCCTCCTCCTGGGCCACCTCCTCTTCCATCATCGCCCTAAGTGTTTTCTCAAGGAGACATAGAAGTGGTATTGTAACGCGGATAACGGTGTCATCGCCACTGGCCATGTTGGTGGAGTACTCGAAACAGCGCAACAGGGCACACATCTCGCATGGAGGCCCAATCATTTGGTGGTGAAGTGGTGCTGTTCCGCAGTGCGACTGACGTGTGCGTGCTGCAGCTGAAACTCCACTATGGCCTGCTGCTGCTCGCACAGTCTCTCCAGCATATGCGAGGTGGAGTTCCACCTGGTGCGCACGTCGCATATGAGGCAGTGAGCGGGAAGGCCGAAGTTCTGCTGTGGCGCAGACAGGCGAGCAGCGGCAGGATGTGAATGCCGGGGGCGCGCACAGACAGCCCGCACTTTATGCTGCAGCTCTGACATGTTGAGGTAGTTGTGAATGAACTTCTGCACCACCAAATTCAGCATATGCGCCAGGCAAGGGATGTGCGTCAAACCGGCTAGTCCCAGAGCTGCGACGAGATTCCGCCCATTATCGCACACCACCAGGCCTGGCTTGAGGCCCACCAGCAAAAACCACTGGTCGGTCTGTTGTTCAATACACCGCCATAACTCCTGCGCAGTGTGGGGCATGTCCCCCAAACATATGAGTTTCAGACGTTTACCCCGGGCTGTGCTGAAGTTGGTGGTGAAGGTGTGTGGCTGACTGGATGAGCTGGTGGAAGCAGAGGAGGAGGAAGCCGAGTAGGAGGAGGAGGCTACAGGAGGCAAAGAATGATGCCCTGCGATCCTTAGCGGCGGAAGGACGTGCGCCAAGGAACTCTCCACCTGGTGCCCAGCCGCCACTACATTTACCCAGTGTGCAGTTAGGGAGATATAGCGTCCCTGGCCGTGCTTACTGGTCCACGTATCTGTGGTTAGGTGGACCTTGCCACAGATGGCGTTTTGCAGTGCACACTTGATTTTATCGGATACTTGGTTGTGCAGGGAAGGCACGGCTGTCGGAGAAGTAGTGGCGGCTGGGAACAACATACTGTGGGACAGCCATGGACATCAGCTGTTTGAAGCTGTCTGTGTCCACCAGCCTGAATGACAGCATTTCAAAGGCCAGTAGTTTAGCAATGCTGGCATTCAGGCCCAGGGCTCGAGGGTGGTTAGGTGGGAATTTAAGCTTTTTCTCCAAGGTTTGTGAAATGGAGAGCTGAACGCTGCCGTGAGATATGGTGGAGATGCTTGGTGACGCAGGTGGTGGTGTCGGTGGCACATCCTCTGTTTAGTGGGCGGCAGGTGCCAACATTCCTCCCAATGCAGAGGAAGAGGCCGAGGCAGCAGCAGAAGAGGGAGCAGGGGGAGCCAGAGTGAGTTCCTTGCTTTTAAGGAGTTTACTCCACTGCAGTTCATGCTTTGCATGTAGATGCCTGGTCATGCAGGTTGTGCTAAGTTTCTAGGACCTCATCGTCCCCTGCATCGTCTTCCACACAGTCTTCCTCCCTGACCTCCTGTTCGGTCTGCACACTGCAGAAAGACGCAGCAGTTGGCACCTGTGTTTCGTCATCATCAGAGACGTGCGGACTCCGGTGAGGTGGTATTCCCATGTCCTCATCATCAGGAAACATCAGTGGTTGTGCATCAGTGCATTCTATGTCTTCCACCACTGGGGAAGGGCTAGGTGGATTCCCTTGGGAAACCCTGCCAGCAGAGACTTCAACCAGCATAAGAGACTGCTGCATAACTTGAGGCTCAGACAGTTTCCCTGATATGCATGGGGGTGATGTGACAGACTGATGGGCTTGGTTTTCAGGTGCCACCTGTGCGCTTTCTGCAGAACACTGGGTGGGAGAAAATGTTGTGAACATGCTGGATCCACTGTCGGCCACCCAATTGACTAGCTCCTGTACCTGCTCAGGCCTTACCATCCTTAGAATGGCATTGGGCCCCACAAAATACCGCTGTAAATTCTGGCGGGTACTGGAACCTGAGGTAGTTGGTTCACTAGGATGTGTGGCTGTGGCAGAATAGCCACGTCTTCTCCCAGCACAAGAGGGTACACTAACACCACCACGACCGTGTCTGCGTCCCATACTAGATGTTTTCCTCATTGTTACTGTTCACCAAGCACCACAATAAGAAAAAAAATATTTGGCCCAATGTATTGATTTCAAATTCAGGCCTTTTTTTTACAGGCACCTAACACTATCTGCCTATTTATTTATGTAGCGTATTACACTAATCCAGGCAGAGCAGTAACCACTGATTTAGGGGAATATCTCTTTTAGGGCTAGGATTTAGGCCCTGGATGAGAGGTATCCTTTTATGGACAGATTTACAATTGGCCTGCAACAGCTCGAACACCAGATTCAGGGTATTGCTATTTTGGCAATTGAATTTAACCTCAGAACAAAATATATGTTTTGGCGGACACTATGAATCTTGGCCAGCCACAGCTGAAACCACTGATTTATGGTATTGCTATTTTGGCAATTGAATTTAACCCCAGAACAAAATATATGTTTTTGCGGACACTATGAATCTTGGCCAGCCACAGCTGAAACCACTGATTTATGGTATTGCTATTTTGGCAATTGAATTTCATCCCAGAACAAAATATATGTTTTTGCGGACACTATGAAACTTGGCCTGCAACAGCTGGGACACCAGATTCAGGGTATTGCTATTTTGGCAATTGAATTTCACCCCACAACAAAATATATGTTTTTGCGGACACTATGAATCTTGGCCAGCCACAGCTGAAACCACTGATTTATGGTATTGCTATTTTGGCAATTGAGTTTCACCCCAGAACAAAATATATGTTTTTGCGGACACTATGAAACTTGACCTGCAACAGCTGGGACACCAGATTCAGGGTATTGCTATTTTGGCAATTGAATTTCACCCCACAACAAAATATATGTTTTTGCGGACACTATGAATCTTGGCCAGCCAAAGCTGAAACCACTGACTTATGGTATTGCTATTTTGGCAATTGAATTTCACCCCAGAACAAAATATAGTGGGACAATCACCCCAGAACAAAATATATGTTTTTAAGTGGACACTATGAAACTTGGCCTGCAACAGCTGGGACACCAGATTCAGGGTATTGCTATTTTGGCAATTGAATTTCACCCCACAACAAAATATATGTTTTTGCGGACACTATGAATCTTGGGATTCTTGGCCAGCCACAGCTGAAACCACTGATTTATGGTATTGCTATTTTGGCAATTGAATTTCACCCCAGAACAAAATATATGTTTTTGCGGACACTATGAAACTTGGCCTGCAACAGCTGGGACACCAGATTCAGGGTATTGCTATTTTGGCAATTGAATTTCACCCCAGAACAAAATATATGTTTTTGCGGACACTATGAATCTTGGCCTGCAACAGCTGGTACACCAGATTCAGGGTATTGCTATTTTGGCAATTGAATTTCACCCCAGAACAAAATATATGTTTTGGCGGACACTATGAAACTTAGCCTGCAACAGCTGGGACATCAGATTCAGGGTATTGCTATTTTGGCAATTGAATTTCACCCCAGAACAAAATATATGTTTTGGCGGACACTATTATACTTTGCCAGCCACAGCTGAAACCACTGATTTATGGTATTGCTATTTTGGCAATTGAATTTCACCACAGAAAATAATCTATCCTTTGCCAGACAGCAGACAGTATTATACTTGACTAACCAAAGCTGGAAAACCAGATTTAGGGGATTGGTATTTGGGCAATTGTATTTAACCCCTTAATAATATATAGAAATTGCTATCCTGAGTTTCTAGGGGTGACAATTTGCACAGCCAAACCCTTGATGTAGGATATAGCAAAAAAAAAAAAAAAAACTAGTATTGATGGATTGATGGACTTGGTGGCAGCTTGTTCTGGTGCACCACAAGTCACAGAATGGCCGCTGATCACCCCAGAAAATAAGTGACAGAAAAATGCTCTGTGCAGCCTAAAAACCAGTAAGCAAGTAACTAGCAGAAGTTCAATCATTCACAGCTGTAGATTGATCCGTTCATTAGGTGCTGTTGCTGACTTTTCCCTAATCTCGCCCTCACAGAAGCTGCTTCCTCTCCCTACACTAATCAGAGCAGTGTGACGTGCGGCACTACGTGACTCCAGCTTAAATAGAGGCTGGGTCACATGCTGCACTTGGCCAATCACAGCCATGCCATTAGTAGGCATGGCTGTGATGGGCTCTTAGGGCAAGAAGTAAAATGCTAGCTGATTGGCTGCTGTGCAGCCCTTCAGAAAGCGGGAAGTAATCGCCGAACAACGAACCCGAACCCGAACTTTTTTGAAAATGTCCGGATTCGGGTCCGTGTCCCGGACACCCTAAAATTCGGTACGAATCCGAACTATGCTCGATCTGTTCGCTCAACACTAGATATGACACATGATGTCACTAACGTATAATAGTATTCATATCTACCAACAGCTGAGAATCCAAGAGCCATATTTGGCTCCCACGTCATTGGATGGAAAAATTAACTTGGATAGATTTTCCAGTGATATTGAAAACCACTTCAATGTCAATTGTTGCTTTTTGAAACTTTGACCTTGAACTTATTCTTAACATTTTATCTATCTTTGAATCAGAAAGTAGCATTCACCTTCACATCAGTTACTTAGTTCAATGCATTAGTCTCAAGGAGGTCAATCCATCAGCTCAGGCACACAATCTATATCAAAGAGAAGGATATTGTACCTTCACTTTGCTATTACGTGTGACCTTGTTCCTACATATGTGCAACATTTTTCTGTCTTTGATCCTATTAAGAACTCTACTATATTGCCATCCAATGGTTTCGCCGTTCTCTGTCATTGCTACAAGTAATTACTTTAATTAATTAATGTCTTTACTGTAGTATCAACCCTTATGTTTGACGACCATCTCAATGGCAGATAAGTATGAATACCTTTCTTACACCTGACCAAGAATTCCCTGTATGCAATAGTTTGACCACAGCATATCCTTGATGAAATGAAAGAATATAAAAAAAATGGACAGTTAAGAGGCCCAAAACCTCACCACATGCAAATCTTTTGCTGTTTATAATTGTATTGGTGACAAATGATTGTTCCTGAATGTTAAAATCTACCTGGCATTTGAGATTTACAGCAAAAACAAGCAGCTAATAACATTTATCCATCATTTAACATCAATTTTTAACAATCCGTTTAAAAGCTACATCAAAGTTGCATACTGGTGGAGCAGAACTTGTGGACAACATCAAAGTTGTATCTATGGATGAGCAAATTTTTTAAAAAATTCGATTCGGCCGACGTGCCAAATTTTTCGGGAAAATTTGCTTAGCTGGTTAATCGCATTAAAAATCAGCTATTTCCAAGCTGCAGAGAGCCATTATAGGGGTGTAGAACACTGTGCCTTGCAGTACCAGTGTTTGTGTTGACGTCAGGTGTCATCTCTGTTTTAGATCCACTACTGTTTATTTGGGCATTAGCAATATTGATGAATTACCCATTTTGCTACACATTGCCTGTTTTCCAATGTCCTTCTATTCCAGTTCTTCCCCCACAGGGCTCATGTGGCCGTGAGATCTAGGCGCCATGTCTCCAGTCCCCTGACCAGCCTTTTTTACCACCATCTGTTCCAGGACATGAAGCAGTGGAATGACGTCATTCATCCCGTAGTCCTGACGACTTACAAAACGTGTCGTCCTCAAAGGGCCTGAGCAAACGGCAGATTTCACGCATGAGCTGCCACTGGCTGACATCAAAGTTATACAGGGGAGTACTCCTATCTGCTTGCATCATCAAGAAATCGTTGATGGCCATTCTCTGTTCGTATAGTCAGTCCAACATGGAGGGTGGAATTCCAAAGGGTGGAAATGTCGCATATCAGCCTATGTTGGGGGATGTCGTTATGCCGCTGCCACTCAAGGAGAGTGTGCTTTGCAGTGTACGAGTGGCTGAAGTGCATGCAAAGTTTCCTGGCTATTTTTAGGATGCCTTACAGATGGGTGGAAGACTTCAAGAACGGCTTGACAACCAGATTGAACACGTGTGCCATGCAGGGTGCATGGCTCAGCCTTCCTTGACGAAGTACCGACACAATGTTCTTCCCGTTGTCAGTCACCAAGGTCCCGATTTTCAATTGTCGCAGAGAAAGCTAGGATTCGATTTCTTGATGAATCAAACAGAGCAGTTCCTCCCCTGTGTGACCAACGGTGTGAGAACGTGGAGGCGGAAGCAGCGTGACCAGGGCAAGTTGCTGGTGTGGCTCTGCAGGAACCACATTAACCCAGTGGGTCGTAAAGAATATGTACTGTCCCTGAACGTAGTTACAGCTCCACATGTCGGCGCTGCCATGCACTTTGGCAGACACTGACAGGCTCAAGGACTGTCCCACCTTCTGTTCTACATATTTGTGCAGGGCTGGTACTGCCTTTTTCGCAAAGAAATGATGGCTTTGGACTCTCCACCTTGTCTCGGCACAAGCCATCAGTTCTCTGAAAGGTGCAGAGTCCACCACATGGAAAGGAAGGGACTGCAGCACCAGCAACTTGGACAGGAGCATGTTCAGTTTCTGTGCCATTGGATGCGTGCACGCATAATGCTATCTCTTGGAAATCGCTTTGGTGATCGATTGCTGACGGAATGATTGACGAGGAGTAGGAGTAGAAGGAGCAGGAGCATCTAGACCAGCAGAAAATGGGAATGACAGCTCCCTTCAGCTGAGGTGGTGGAGCCTTGACTGCCTGAAACCCGGTGTATGCCACTGGGTGATGGACCACCACATCAGAGCCACGGTTCTCCCTGGCCACTATATGGCGAAGCTGCATATGTTAACGCTGGGACATAGTGCCATGCTTCACTTTATGCCACGTTCGCCTCCTCTGGCGCTTTGAATAAAACCTGCCACACCGCCGAGTAGGTGATTTTACCCTCAACAGTCCGCACTGACTGACTGCTACCATTGCTACCTCCGTGAACCCTTGCACCACTACCCCCCGGGCAGGTAGACTGCTGCAAAGCAGGTAGTCTACCATGGAGAGGTTTGGCTCCCAACCTCCCACTGCTGCCACCCTGCTGACTTCCAGCCATACTACCACCTTGCTGTCTCCACCGCGACCTCACGGGCAAGCTGCCACCCTTTTCTTCTGATGATGATGAAACCCCTTCTGCACCCAGCTCCCAAGTGCTATCGGCTTTATCATCATCGAGTAGGGTCTGCGTGTCACTGATGTCCACCCCAACAGCCTCTGGGTCGGGAGCCTGAACGCTCGCAACACCACCACCCACGCTAATCTCCTCATCACTACTTGCACGACTAGCAGAGGAAGTGGCGGATGTCTCCTCCAGATCTTGGCTGGGCAGTAGCTGCTGACTGTCCTCTAGTAGTTCTTTCTCGCTGAAAAGTGTAGCTGAGCCTACAGCATATACTACTTCTCGCTGTGAGGGAACAGAAAAGGACAGAGGCAGGTTGAGGACAAGGCCTGCTCCCGGGCCATGCCAACTAAGTGTTGAGTCTGACCAACCCACCGACTGTTGGCTGGGGTGTCTGATATCACTTGGGAGGAAGTGGATGGCCGAGTTAACCGAGTCAAGACATGACCGCTAGATGACACCGTGAGCTCAGGCCTCTCGCTGCGACTCCTGCTGCCGTGTCCCCTTACTCTGCTGCAACCTCTGCCTGCGCCAGAAACATTTAGGCTGCTGCCTCTGTGCATTGCCTGGCACTTCTTTGTAATACATACTTTTAGCTGAACCAAATAAAGTTAAAGCAAATTAAAACACCCCTAAAAGCTATGAATATGTTTTTCTGTTTGTGCTGAAATAGGCCACTAAACGCTTTCACCACAAATAACGGTAACAGTGAACTGCGTATATATTTTTCTTGTAGTACAGAAATACATCACTAAATGCTCTTAGAACATATAGCTGCAGAAGTGAAGTGCGTATATATATTTTTTTGTAATGAAATAGGCCACTAAACGCTTTTACCACAAATAACGGCAACAGTGAACTGCGTATATATTTTTCTTGCAGTACAGAAATACGTCACTAAACGCTCTCAGCACATAAAGCTGCAGAAGTGAACTGCCTAAATATTTTTCTTTTTGTAATGAAGCAGGCCACTAAACGCTTTTACTGCAAATAACGGCAACAGTGAACCGTGTATATATTTTTCTTGTAGTACAGAAATATCTCACTAAATGCTTTTAACCCCAAATAACTGCAGAAGTGATAAGTAATCTGTGTATATATTTTTCTTGTAGTACAGAAATATGTCACTAAACGCTTTCACCACATATAGCTGCAGATATGAACTACGCATATATTTTTCTTTTTGTAATGAAATAGGCCACTAAAAGCTTTTACTGCAAATAACGGCAACAGTTAACTGCGTATATATTTTTCTAGTGGTACAGAAATCCATCACTAAACGCTTTTAACCCCAAATAACTGCAGAAGTGAACTGTGTATATATTTTTCTTGTAGTACAGAAATACATCATTCTAAACACTTTCACCACATATAGCTGCAGAAGTGAACTGCATATATATTTTTGTTTTAGTACTGAAATACGCCACTAAATGCTTTCACCACATATAACTGCAGAAGGGTAGTGCATATATTTTTTCTTTTTCCACAGATATAAGCCACTAAAGGCTTTTGAACATAGCACTTGCTCCCCAAGAACAAATTGCTGGAATGACAAAGCTGCATAATGGCTATTTGAATCCCCAAATTATGTTTCCCTGCACTTGTAAATTGCTTTTCTAGCACTGTCCCTAGTGCCTTCTGACATATCTCCCTGCACTAAGATGCTGTGAAAAGATTCCCCCCTATCCTTTCCCTGCACTTATAAATGTTTTTTTCAGGTTTTTTTTCCACAATTATCTTTTTCCAATTGCTGTACATCTGTCCTTGCGCTCAGAAAGCTGGAAAATGGCAGAATCTAAAATGGCTGCTGTATTTATAGGGCTGTGACATCACAGGGCTGCCTGGCTGCTGATTGGCTGCATGCATGAATTTCAATCTTGGTGATCCCGCCTTCCCAGAATTCCTTGCCCCATGTCCTCAGTCCTCACCATTGTAGGAAAAATTGTGATTCGTTACCATCACGAAGCGAGAGGAAATTCACATTCATTTTGAATCGAATTTTTCCTGAAATTCGGATTGAATTCCACTTCGTCTGATTCGATTTGCTTGTCTCTAGTCATATCATATTTGGCCCTCCAACTTCTGCTCCATGGGACCGTACACTAATAATTTACATCTGGTTTAATAGATGTGGAGGTTTATATCTGAATTATTAGTTGTAAGATTTACATCAGATTTTCCCCTCCGAAGAAAAGTACCTCAGAGAAGGTACACCGAAACGTGCGTTGGGGTGGTGTCATCCTGGTGGTTGTTTTACTGCAGCGGCATCTGGTAGGTTTATCCATCTGCACATTTAGTTTTGCCTATTTCTCTTTGTCCTTTTGTGATATTGCTCCTGTTACTCTGTTTTTACAGATATTAGCTGTCTTTGGTCCTACCACATATTCCAGTTTATATATGTACTCAGCTTTGCCCTTTGTGCCTGTCTACTGTTGCACTTTTTATACCCTTATGTGCTGTTTGTATCCCACCAGGGTGGCACTCTTTTCTTTCTGCCCACCTTCTTTTTAATGGCGATGTTATTTATTATGTTAATGAATAAATTAATTTGATATCTTAATAAAATATAAACTTTCCTAATATATTGAGTGTGCTCTAGTTTTCTTATAGGTTTTGGTTTTGTCTCTGGGAGCGTACACTCTAGCTTTGATTTATATATATATCTCCCTGTTCATTGAGCCCCCATTTATTAGCACACTATGCATGGCCTTAGCTAATTTTAGTTTAGGCTTGAGGGTTTACATGTACGTTGGTTTTCTTCGTACTAATAATTTACATCTGGTTTAGTAGATGTGGAGGTTTATATCTGAATTATTAGTTGTAAGTTTTACATCAGATGTTCCCCTCCGAAGAAAAGTACCTCACAGAAGCATTTTAATATGTTCTTCTTGGTGATGTCAGAGCAATTTAAAGCAGAAACACTTCTGTCTCTCTTTTTTTTTTTTATTCATTGAAATGACGGTCAATCCAGCATGGTCAGGCAGAATAAAAGTCTTTTCATACAAAACTTAGACATGGCAGAATAAACACATCATTTTTTAGTTACAATTCTAGCTATTTTGAAATGAAATAGATAGCTATTTGTGTCTTGATTACTGTAAGGCTACATGCACACGACCGTTGTTTGTTTCCGCGTCCGTTCCGTTTTTTTTCACGGATAGGATGCTTCCCCATTCATTTCAATGGGTCCGTCAAAAAATGCGGATGGTCAACCGTTTTTGTTCCGCATCCTTGATCCGTGTTTTCATTCCGTCAAAAAAATAGTGCATGTCCTATTTTTTTCACGTTTGCGGACAAGTATAGGCATTTTTACAATGGATCTGCCATAAAAATCGGATCCGTCAAAAAAAACGGTCCGTCATCCGTTTTTTTTGACGGACGCAAAATTTCAAGGAGGATCGGATGCGGAGGCAGGCAACGGTCGTGTGCATGTAGCCTAAGAGGAATGATTTGGGGGCATCTGCGTTCTGTCTGAAGAAAATCCTGCTCAACTGTAAGTCTATCTGAAGAGGATTTCTGGTTGAGGAGATTTACTCAGAATTCTATAGAAAGATATGTGCTTATACCAGGCATGTTTACATTCACTAACTGTTAACTTTCCAACCACATCTGTATGTTAGCAATAAGGTGGCCAAAGAAAGAGATAGATGTCAGAGATTTCTGAGTTGCATGAAATGTTATATGTCTTGTGCTCCATACCAAAGAGTACAATGGCTTTGCTTTTGCTGCATATTAACACAAGAAAACCCTAAATCACCCTCATCACTAGTGATGAGCAGCAGGGACAATATTCGAATTCGCAATATTTTGTGAATATTTGGGCGAATATTCATCATGAATTTGCGAATTCGAGAATTCGCCATTATTTTCTTGATTGCGAAAAACGGCAATATAATATGCACGTATTGCACGCAATACAGGTGTGGGTCACTTTTGCTAAATTTTTCAAATTGCTAGAAGTTTCCTGAGACTGGAAAAAATGGTTGGCACGGCAGAACATTACAATAGCTTTATATGTAGATAGAGTGCTCCAATATATTCGCGATTGCGCAAATCGGCAATTAATGATGCACATATTTTGGCAAAATACGTGCAACTTCACATTTTAGCAGGTCTGACTACATATTAGTGATTGGTGCACTAAGTGCTGTTGTGAACTTGTGACATCACAGCGCTGTGTCTGTAGCATGTATGTATGGAAAGCAGAACCTACCTAACACCCTACCTAACACCCTGCACTGGAACCTATCAGCTACACTATATCACTATCTAACCTACACTGACTATCTCCCACTAATTATCTGTATTATATATATGAGCTAACTAACTATCTAATGCAATGACATAGCAAACACAGAGCACAGCAATGACACTGCTGTCTCTCAGAACTGTGATAAACTGCAGAAAATGTCTGCTGGAGAGGTTCATATATAGTAAGGGGTAGGCAACTTTCCTATTGGTTTCTAGGGATGTTGCTAAGCTCATACAAATATATTGCAGCCTTCTCATTGGCCCACAAGCAAGAAGCAGGGAGGGATCATGGGTTCAGATGAAAAAATCTAGTATATTCGCGAATACGAATATATAGCTCTATATTCTAAATTTTTGCGAATTCTCAAAGTGGCGATATTAGCGATTAAAATTCACGAATATTCTCACCTAACACTACTCATCTACTTTCCAGGATTATTGGCTCAATTCTTCACATCCTTGTGTTCTAACAGGATAGGTCCTGTGGAGAGGTCCTTAGTACCTATTAAAATAAAAAGGAGGCACCACAGCAGCAGCATGCACTGCCTCTGCAGCATCCAGCTCCAGTTTTGTGGTATACTGCAAGAGAAAGTGCAAATAATATATTTCTGTGTAATATATACTGATGCTGTATTTCCTGTATGCACATGGTAATAACAGGCCATATTCTTAGCCACCACTAGATTAGGCTGGTGTCAGCTTCTAAATAAATAATCAGTCAGAATATTGTAGGCAGTTTTAGTGCAGTCTAGCCTAGTTAAGGCTAGGAGCTTCAGTCAAGATGGCCATGGCGACCTCTTTGTGCTCAAATGGATTTTTTTACTTTTACTGCCATTTCAGGAAAAATCTATTTATTACCACGAAGCACGAGGAAATTCGGCTTTACACAGAATCAAATTTTTCCTGAAAGTCAGATCGAAGTCCACTTCGTGAACTTCAATTTGCTCAACACTAAACACAATCAATTAATAAATCCATGTCAGAAGTTTGAGGCAAAATAACGGAAAATAAATCTATCAGGAAGTCATGTACACGTAGCTAATTCTCAGTGATTGATCCTGGAATATTTCTGAAACGGATAATGTTCCTCTTAAATGGATCTTCTAGGTCTGCTAATTTGATTTTGATAGCAGACATGTCATCAAACGCCTCATTATATGCATCAACAAGATAATTGTGTGCTGCAGTAAATTCCTCTACAGCAGTGTGGAACACTTTATGCATCAAGTCTGCATTTAAAGTTCTCATGCCAGATATGATAACAGGAAAGTCAGAGGACCCTAACTCTTTGAATAAATAGGTGATTTGAGGTAAAGAGCCAGGGGTACCAGCAATTACCTCTACCTGAGGTTGGCCCAGAGAGGTAGTTAAAGTAACCGGCAATATTAGTTGGGAGCTATGAACGTGTCTATTATCGCTGGAAGCAGATGCTGCTGTAGGAGAAGTTCCTCTATTGCTGTTGCCAGCACCATCTAGGCCATGTGGTGTAACTGTGAAGAAGGATATTAGTTTAGTCAGAACTTCTGACTTCTTCTTGCCTCTTGTTATGGTCACTATTTCTGAGATCTCTATGAGCACCTAAGGGGGTGGGTTGAAGAAGGTTGTGTCCCTGTATGTAGCGTTATGAGTTGATGAAAGACCACAGCAGAGTGACACTTTAGGTCTGTGTTGCCGCCCTGTAGCTTATCAAGCCATGCCCCTATGAGTAATCTTAAAATGGCAACAGCTTATATTGCTATGGGTAAACCCTTGGCTGCTGTTGGTAACAAACATTGTCTTTAAAAGCAAATTGCACTGTAGGATTTTTTTGTTTAAAAAAAAAAGGTCTAATTTTTCTTTATTTTTTTGGCAGAAAATACCAGCTAGAATGCATGCACACACCTTCACTCGTCTTCTTATTGGAAAAACGGTGCCATTCTCAGAAATTCACACAAAACAAATCACCAAAAATTTGGATTTGGATGTAACCCAAATTTATGGCAATTTTGGGTCAAAGTTGATTAGTTAGAATCAATGGGCTCTTCTCTATTGATGAGATTCATCGGAAAATATGCTTTAAATGTTTTGGTGCACTGGTAAATGCTATTCATGGCACATTCATAGATGTGACGTGTAACAAGAACAGCAGCCGGTATTGTAGACACTTAATTTTATTTCCGAAACTTGTCACAGAGCTTGGTCCTCAATGTGGTCATCTTAAGCATTTGCAATGAAGCATTTCCAAAACTGAAAATTACACCATGCACCTGCGTATTTGCACAGATAAATGATGGTGTTTGTATATAAATTAGATGAAGGACCCCTATTACTCTGTGTTTGCTGCTAATGTACAGATGCAGCCATTTGGTGCATATATTGAATACTGACAGAAGCTAACCGTGAGCTGAAATCTTAGAAGAAAGCAATAATTCATAATTGTAATGAAACAATGCAGTAAGGTTTTTTTCTCTACCTCCTTATCGTCCTGGCTTATTTCAATTTGTTTAATTATAGACATTCATCCTCAGCTTATTTAATATTTCTGAGATTTCACATCACTTCTTAACTGTCTTCACTGGCTAGCATTTTCCTCATTCACTCCTATTAGAAACTAGTTGCTTCTGCTACCTCTTCTTACCACTATATGGAGTTGGGCTTTTACTTTTAACACTTCTCAGAAACAGTTCCTACTAACGTGAATAATGATTTCATTAGAGCTAGTACATGGACCAATGCATCTTATTAATTCTGATTCACCTATTGCATGGACAGCTTTTTAAAGCTAATTAGACGTTGTGATGCAAAATTTCAGTGGGGGATGACTTTTGATATACATTACTCATATAAGTCTAGGTTCAAGTGTAATAATTTTCCATACATGACATCTATGTTTTTAAATTCTGCCTTCTTTCCTTTATAATTGTTTTGATATAGAGGCACTAGAAGCTGCAATGTGGGCTAGATGTGTTGGTTTTTTATTTTATTACAATTTTTTAAAATTATGTTTTAATTTATTTTACATTTTGTGCCTCTCATAAGAGTATACGTGATTTTTTTATTTTATTTTTTTGGAGGGGGGGTCATTTAAACAGTATATTTTCTCTTTTTTGCTGATTTCCCCTGTGAATGGGGCTCACATATTAGAATCAGTTATGCGGGAAATGCAGCTTCTGATAAGCACTACAGAACTGATCTGAGGAGAGCAAGTTTCCTAATATTTATTTTGGTTCTGATTCATCCAAATTGCCTAAGAAATTTGTTTGGGTTGGAATCAATTCTACCTGAATCAAAAAAAGCTCTAAATGCCTTAAAAGTCTTTCTCCTTCTCTCTGTTTCAGAAAAAGAACATGATACTGACAGTCAAACATGGTGGTGGTAGTGTGATGGTCGAGGGCTGCTTTGCTGCTTCAGGACTTGGACGATTTGCTATAATTGATGAAACCATGAATTCTGCTCTCTACCAGAAAATCCTAAAAAAAATTGTCTGGCCATCAGTTAGTGACCATAAGCGTACTTTGGTTATGAAGCAGGACAATAATCCGAAGCACAGTAGCAAGTCCACCACTGAATGGCTGGTTCAAACACTGTGCATTTCCTATTTCCTATTATGTTCAAGTGTAATTTACCTGGTTCACCAGTATGTAGCAGCATGGAAGAGCTACAGTTAGAGAGAATGGAAGCCTTCTTTCCATTCTAACTTGCCCTCTTAGGAGGGGAGTGGACTAGTTAATTAGAGGTCAGTTTAGCTTACCCCCTGCTAGAGGAGAGTCTAGCTTACCCCCTGCTAGTGGGAGGAATCTAGGGCTGAGCATGTCACCATTTGATGTGCCCATGCCAAGCCCAGTCTAAGCCAGCCAGAGCACCTTAAGATCTGCTGGATATGAAGGCCACAGCTTGAAGCCTTTGAAGCCAGGAGGAGAAAGTTTTCCCTGGACAAAGCTAGAGTCAGACTACAGAGAGAAGTTGCAGCAGACAGCTTAAGCAATGTTATTCAGTCAGCCTGTCAGCACAACAGAGCCAGCAAGCAAGTACGTGAAATTTAGGCCACTGACACCCACACAATGGGACGGTCATTAGACAGCAAAAAGAGTTAAATGTCTGCCACCAAGACAGCAAGCAATTAAATAAAATTTAGGCCCCTGACACCCACACAATGGGGTGGTAATTTGACAGTAAAAATAGTTTAATATCACTCACCAAGACAGCAAGCAATTAAATGAAATTTAGGCCCCTGACACCCACACAATGGGGCGGTCATTTGACAGTGAAAAGAGTTTAATATAACTCACCAAGACAGCAAGCAATTAAACGAAATTCAGGACACTGACACCAAGACAATGGGGCTGTCATTAGACAGTAAAAAGAGTTAAATGTCTGCCACCAAGACAGCAAGCAATTAAATGAAATTTAAGCCCCTGACACCCACACATTGGGGCAGTCATTTGACAGTAAAAAGAGTTTAATATCACTCACCAAGACAGCAAGCAGTTAAACGAAATTTAGACCCCTGACACCCAGACAATGGGGCGGTCATTAGACAGTAAAAAGAGTTAAATGTCTGCCACCAAGATAGAAAGCAATTAAATGAATTTTAGGCCCCTGACACAAACACAATGGGGCGGTCATTTGACAGTAAAAAGAGTTTAATATCACTCACCAAGACAGCAAGCAAGTAAGTGAAATTTAGGCCCCTGACACCCACACAATGGGGCGGTCATTAGACAGTAAAAATAGTTAAATGTCTGCCACCAAGACAGCAAGCAATTAAACGAAATTTAGGCCCCTGACACAAACACAATGGGGCGGTCATTTGACAGTAAAAAGAGTTTAATATCACTCACCAAGACAGCAAGCAATTAAACAAAATTTAGGCCCCTGACACCCACACATTGGGGCAGTCATTTGACAGTAAAAAGAGTTTAATATTACTCACCAAGAAAGGAAGCAAGTACGTGAAATTTAGGCCCCTGACACCCACACAATGGGGCGGTCATTTGACAGTAAGAAGAGTTTAATATCACTCACAAAGACAGCAAGCAAGTAAGTGAAATTCAGGCCCCTGACACCCACACAATGGGGCGGTCATTAGACAGTTAAAAGAGTTAAATGTCTGCCACCAAGACAGCAAGCAATTAAATGAAATTTAGGCCCCTGACACAAACATAATGGGGCAGTCATTTGACAGTAAAAAAAAGAGTTTAAAATCACTTACCAAGACAGCAAGCAATTAAACAAAATATAGGCCCCTGATACCCAGACAATGGGGCGTTTATTAGACAGTAAAAAGAGTTAAATGTCTGCCACCAAGACAGCAAAGTATTAAACGAAAGTTAGGCCCCTGACACCCACACAATGGGGCGGTCATTTGACAGCAAAAAGAGTTTAATATCACTCACCAAGACAGCAAGCAAATACGTGAAAGTTAGGCCCCCGTCACCCAGAGAAAGGTCCCATAGAGGAAAAAGAGGCATCATGTTACCCACCACTGGAACAAGCCACTTTCAGGTATGTAGGCACCGGCACCCAGAAAGAGAAAAGAGGTCCCATAGCAGCAAAAGAGGCATGATGTCAACAACCAATGGAGAAGGCCACTTTTAGTTATTTAGGCCCCAGCACCCAGACAGAGGAGAGAGGTCCCATAGCAGAGAGTCAGGCTTCATGTAACCCACCAATGGAAAAGGCCACTTTCAGCTATTTAGGCCCCTGGCACGCAGTCGGAGGAGAGGTTCATTCAACTTTGGGTTGCCCCGCAAAATAATGGTAAATTAAAATAAGAGGATTTAATAAAGAAGTGCCCTGGAGTACAAGAATATATGGTTAAGGGGAGGTAGTTATAAATGTCTATTCTGCACAAGGGATGGACAGGTCCTGAGGAATCCATGCCTGGTTCATTTTTATGAACGTCAGCTTGTCCACGTTGGCTGTGGACAGGCGGCTGCGTTTGTCAGTAATGACGCCACCTGCCGTGCTGAATACACGTTCAGACAAAACGCTGGCCGCCGGGCAGGCCACCACCTCCAAGGCATAAAAGGCTAGCTCTGGCCACGTGGACAATTTGGAGACCCAGAAGTTGAATGGGGCTGAACCATCAGTCAGTACGTGGAGGGGTGTTCACATGTACTGTTCCACCATGTTATTGAAATGCTGCCTCCTGCTAACACGTTCCATATCAGATGGTGGTGCAGTTAGCTGTGGCATGGTGACAAAACTTTTCCACATCTCTGCCATGATAACCCTGCCCCCAGAGAAGCTGGCCGTGACACAGCTGCGTTGGCGACCTCTTGCTCCTCCTCTGCCTTCGTCTTGAGCTTCCACTTGTTTCCCTGTGACATTTGGGAATGCTCTCAGGAGCGCGTCTACCAGCGTGAGCTTGTACTCGCGCATCTTGCTATCACACTCCAGTGCAGGAATTAAGGTAGGCACATTGTCTTTGTACCGGGGTTCAAGCAGGGTGGCAACCCCGTAGTCCGCACACGTTAAAATGTAGGCAACTCTGCTGTCGTTGCGCAGGCACTGCAGCATGTAGTCGCTCATATCTGCCGGGCTGCCCAGAGGTAAGGACAAGCTGTCCTCTGTGGGAGGCGTATCGTCATCGTCCTCCGTTTCCCCCCAGCCATGCACCAGTGATGTGCCCGAGCTGCGTTGGGTGCTATGAACATGCTTCATCTTCATCCTCCTCCACCTCCTCCTCATCCTCCTCTTCCTCCAGTAGTGGGCCCCGGCTGGCCAAATTTGTACCTGGCTTCTGCTGTTGCAAAAAACCTCCCTCTGAGCCACTTCTAAGAGGCTGGCCTGAAAGTGAAAAATATGACCCAACCTCCTCTTTGTCCTCCTGGCCACATCCTCTTCCATCATCACCATAGGTGTTTTCTCAAGGAGACATAGAAGTGGTATTGTAACGCTGATAACAGCATCATCGCCACTAGCCATGTTGGTGGAGTACTCGAAACAGCGCAACAGGGCACACAGGTCTCGCATGGAGGCCCAGTCATTGGTGGTGAAGTGGAGCTGTTCCACAGTGCGACTCACCCATGCGTGCTGCAGCTGAAACTCCACTATAGCCTGCTGCTGCTCGCACAGTCTCTCCAGCATGTGCAAGTTGGAGTTCCACCTGGTGGTCACATTGCATATGAGGCTGTAAGTGGAAGGCCGAAGTTACGCTGTAGCGCAGACAGCTGCGACGAGATTTTGCCCATTATCGCACACCACCAGGCCGGGCTTGAGGCTCATCGGCAGCAACCACTTGTCGGTCTGTTGTTGTATACCCCGGCACAACTCCTGCGCGGTGTGGGGCATGTCCCCCAAACATATGAGTTTCAGAATGGCCCGCTGATGTTTACCCCAGGCTGTGCTGAAGTTGGTGGTAAAGATGTGTGGCTGACTGGATGAGCAGGTGGAAGTACAGGAGGAGGAAGCCGAGTAGGAGGAGGAGGCAACAGGGGGCAAAGAATGATGCCCTGCGATCCTTGGTGCCGGAAGGACATGTACCAAACAACTCTCCACCTGGGGCCCAGCCGCCAATACATTTACCCAGTGTACAGTTAGGGAGATATAGCGTCCGTGGCCGTGCTTACTGGTCCACGTTTCTGTGGTTAGGTGGACCTTGCCACAGAAGGCGTTGCGCAGTGCATACTTGATTTTATCAGATACTTGTCTGTGCAGGGAAGGCAAGGCTCTCTTGGAGAAGTAGAGGCGGCTGCGAACAACGTACTGTGGGACAGCCACCGCCATCAGCTGTTTGAAGCTGTCCATGTACACCAGCCTTAATGACAGCATTTCAAAGGCCACTAGTTTAGAAATGCTAGCATTCAGGCCCAGGGCTCGAGGGTGGCTAGATAGGAATTTACCCAGCTCTGTTGGCACAGCATGCAAACCACTCGGGTTTTTTCGTCAGCACATTGTTTGAAGAAATGCCATGCCAGGGAACTCCTTGAAGCTGCCTTTGGGGTGCTCGGTCCCTGGTGGCAGTGGCCAGTGACAGGCGAACTCTTTTGGCAGCAGCTGTTCTGCTTTGCCCCCTGCTCCCTCTTTTGCTACGCTGTTGGCTCGGTCTCACCACTGCCTCTTCCTCTGAACTATGAAAGTCAGTGGCACGACCTTCATTCCATGTGGGGTCTAGGACCCCATCATCCCCTGTATCGTCTTCCACACAGTCTTCCTCCCTGACCTCCTGTTCGGTCTGCACTCTGCAAAAAGACGCAGCAGTTGGCACCTGTGTTATATCATCATCAGAGACGTGCGGACTCTGATGAGGTGGTATTCCCATGTCCTCATCATCAGGAAACATAAGTGGTTGTGCATCAGTGCATTCTATGTCTTCCACCACTGGGAAGGGCTAAGTGGATTCCCTTGGGAAACCTTGCCAGCAGAGTCTTCAAACAGCATAAGAGACTGCTGCATAACTTGAGGCTCAGACAGTTTCCCTGAAATGCATGGGGATGATGTGACAGACTGATGGGCTTGTTTTTCAGGCGCCACCTGTGTGCTTTCTGCAGAAGACTGGGTGGGAGATAAGGTTGTGAACGTGCTGGATCCACTGTCGGCCACCCAATTGACTAGCGCCTGTACTTGCTCAGGCCTTACCATCCTTAGAACGGCATTGGGCCCCACCAAATATCGCTGTAAATTCTGGCGGGTAATGGGACCTGAGGTAGTTGGTTCACTAGGACGTGTGGCTGTGGCAGAACGGCCACGTCCTCTCCCAGCACCAGAGGGTCCACTAACACCACTACGACCATGTCCGCATCCGTGTCCCTTACTAGATGTTTTCCTCATTTTTACCGTTCACCACAATAAGAAAGACATTATTTGGCCAATGTATTGAGTTCAAATTCAGGCCTTTCTTTTTTTACAGGCACCTAACACTATCTGGCTATCTATTTATGTACCGTATTACAGTATTACAGGCACAGCAGTAACCACAGATTTTGGGGAATATCAATTGTATGCCTAGTATTTAGGCCCTGGATGAAAGGTATCCTTTTACGTGCAGAAATACACTTGGAGATACACAATAGTGTGCAAATGTAGAGAATTATGTTTTCAGCACTTGTAATTTAACACTTAGTGTAATAAACTCTGTTACGGAAAGAAATACACTTGGAGATGCACGGTAGCGTGTGCAGTTATTGAGGATGACCCTATCAGCACTTGTATTTACACCTTGAGTGTAATATACCCTTTTACGGACAGAAATACACTATGAGATGCACAATAGTATGTGCAAATGTAGAGGATTATGCTTTCAGCACTTGTATTTTAACACTTAGTGTAATATACCTTTTTACGGAAAGAAATACACCTAAAGATGCACGGTAGCGTGTGCAAATATAGAGCATTTATTTATCAGGCCTTGCATTTAAAGGCTAACACGCTGAGTGTAATATACCCTTTTATGGACAGATTTATACTTGGCCAGCCACAGCTGAAACCACTGATTTACTGTATTGCTATTTTGGCAATTGAATTTCACCCTAGATAAAATCTATCCTTTGCCGGACACTAGTAAACTTGGCCTGCAACAGCTGAAACCACTGATTTACGGTATTGCTATTTTTTCAATTGAATTTCATCCCAGAACAAAATCTATCCTTTGCCAGTCACTATTAAATTTGGCAAGCCACAGCTGTAACACCAGATTTACGGTATTGCTATTTTGGCAATTTAATTTCCCCCCAGAAAAAAATCTATCCTTTGCCGGACACTATAAAACTTGGCCAGCCACAGCTGAAACCACTGATTTACAGTATTGCTATTTTGGCAATTGAATTTCACCCCAGAACAAAATATATCCTTTGCCGGACACTAATAAACTTGGCCAGCCACAGCTGAAACCACTGATTTACGGTATTGCTATTTTGGCAATTGAATTTCACCCTAGAAAAAAATCAATACTTTGCCGGAAACATTATTAAACTTGGCCAGCCACAGCTGAAACCACTGATTTACGGTATTGCTATTTTGACAATTGAATTACACCCAAGAACAAAATATATCCTTTGCTGGACACTATTAAACTTGGCCAGCCACAGCTGGAACACCAGATTTATGGTATTGCTATTTTGGCAATTGAATTTCACCCCAGAAAAAAATCTATCCTTTGCCAGTCAGCAGACACTATTACACTTGGCTAGCCACAGCTGGAACACCAGATTTAGGGGATTGCTATTTTGGTAATTGAATTTCCCCCCTCAATAAAATATTGAGATTTCTGTGCTGAGTTTCTAGGTGTGACAATAAGCACAGCCAAGCCGCTGATGTAGGATATAGCAAAAAAAAAAAACTACTATTGATGGATTGATGGACTTGGTGGCACCTTGTGCTGGTGCACCACAAGACACAAAATGGCTGCCGATCACCCCAGATAAAAGTGACAGAAAAACGCTCTGTGCAGCCTAAAAACGAGTGAGCAATTAACTAGCAGAAGTTGAATGATTCACAGCTGTAGATCAATCACTTCATTAGGTGTTTTTGCTGAGTCTTCCCTTCCTAATCTCACCCTCACAGCAGCTGCATCCTATCCCTACACTAATCAGAGCAAAGTGACGTGCGGCGCTACTTGACTCCAGCTTAAATAGAGGCTGGGTCACATGCTGCACTTGGCCAATCACAGCCATGCCATTAGTAGGCATGGCTGTGATGGCCTCTTGGGGCAAGTAGTATGACACTTGTTGATTGGCTGCTTTGCAGGCTTTCAAAATGCGTCATAGAAGTCACTGAACCCGAACCCGAACTTTTATGTAAATGTTCGGGTTCAGGTCTGTGTCACGAACACCCCAAAATTTGGTACGAACCCGAACTATACAGTTCGGGTTCGCTCAACCCTAGCCCTGTGCCTTTGTTGCTTCAACGCAACTGGCATCATGAAAACAATTACTTTTTCCTCTTAAAGGGCCCTTGGGGGAGGTGCCCGCTGCAAAAATAAAAAAACAAAATGAAGGTTTTGTACTGGCCTAGTTACAGTCTGAACTTTAAGAGGACCTTTCACTTCTCCTGATCTGCCTATTTTAATAGCTACATGCATTCCCCATGTAATAACAATTCTGGTGCATCTATTCTTATGTCTCTATGTTGTGCCATACCTTTATTATTTGCACTAGAAGTTATGAATAAATTGCTATTAGCCTTCAGTAAGGGTACAGAAGGGAGGTAACCAGTTGGGAGTGTGTACCTGCACAGTCTTAAAATAGCAGCACTGAGTAGAAAAGGCAGATCAGGATGCAGAGACCCATGGATCGCCAGAAACCATGGGGACAAGAGTGAAAGGATTAGGATGGTTGAAGAGGTTTCCCGAATGGGTGAGTATTTAACTAGGTGGAAGTGTCCGAAGAAACATAGGTAAGTGTTGAGTAGAAGGTCTTACTTCAATAAATTAATATGATGTTACTTAATCAGATGATAAAATCAAATCAAATATAAGCAATAAAAACAATGCATGTGGTTGTTGTGGTTGTTCTCACTTCACCAAGAGGGGTAGTGTAAGATAAACTCAAGACACTTACACTTTGAACCCCTCCTTGCCGAGGTCATCTGTAGGTAGTAGATCCACCGGATGGTCCCAAATGATGGCCTGAGGGCCTTTGTAATCAATCAGGTGGTTTTTATTGGAATAAGGAGCAGGGTATAAAATACATGTGCCATTAAAGCTATATATAGAGGAGTTCAGAAAATGGCGGCAGGGGAGGCATGTAACCTTCCAAATCGGAAGTACTGCCTCCTACTGGGCCAAAGGTCAATCATATATACAAGCAGAACGTTCTTTGGAAGATAAAAAACATGGTGTCTTATGTCCCCCTTCTCTAGTGGCTGGATTGTATTTCCCCCATTTTTCTAATGTAAGAACTTACTTCATTACTAGTTTTAAGGATAAAATGTGGCCAGAATGGTCGAATGACGCGAAGCGCCGCATATCCAGTAAATGGAGCGCATGATGTATACATTACGCATGCTAGAGCCTATGTAGAGCCGGTGCATGCGCTCCAGGCTATCAGGTTTAATACAGCTGCGCACCTCCCCCTGGTCTCCTCTTCATGCTTGCGCTCCCCAATACCTTCTTGGAGCGCATAACACAGCCCCTTCCGGTCTCCTGCAATATCGCACCTAGATGTGCGTTTCACATAGGAGACGGCACATGTGCAATGTATACATCATGCGCTCCATTGACCGGATATGCGGTGCTTCGCGTCCTTCGACCATTCTGGCCACATTTTATCCTTAAAACTAGTAATGTAGTACGTTCTCACATTAGAAAAATGGGGGAAATACAATCCAGCTACTAGAGAAGGCCTTTGACCTTTGGCCCAGTAGGAGGCAGTACTTCCGGTTTGGAAGGTTACATGCCTCCCCTGCCGCCATTTACTGAACTCCTCTATATATATCTTCAATAGCACATGTATTTTATACCCTGCTCCTGAGGAAGGGGAATTGTACCTAACCCCCGAAATACGTCAAGCTTTTTATTCCAATAAAAACCACCTGACTGATTACAGAGGCCCCCCAATCCATCATTTGGGACCATCCGGTGGATCTACTACCTACAGGCGACCTCGGCGAGGAGGGGTTCAAAGTGTAAGTGTCTTGAGTTTATCTTATACTACTCCTCCTGGTGAAGTGAGTACAACCACAACAACCACATGCGTTGTTTTTATTGCTTTTATTTGATTTGATTTTATCATCTGATCAAGTGACATCATATTAATTTATTGAAGTAAGACCTTCTACCCAACACTTACCTATGTTTCTTCGGAAACTTCCACCTAGTTAAATACTCACCCACTCATGAACCCTCTTCAACCATCCTAATCCTTTCACTCTTGTTCTCATCGTTTCTGGCACTCCATGGGTCTCTGCATCCTGATCTCCTTTTCTAAATCCTGTTACTCGGGCTGCCGCGACACTTGAGGTGAGCTTCTTTTGCGATGTAAGTTGCCTAAAACCTATTGGATCTTCCCCCTTTGGAACCCTTCTCTCTCCTGTTTTAGCAACTTGTCCCCTGGCGCTCCTTCTCTTTAGGAATCTGGGCTGACTTGCTAGCCCTCCATTCCTTTTAAAGTGTGCCGACTTTAACGCTCCCTTTTTTTTTTTGTCATGTATACTGATTGGGTAGAGTTAGTCTGTGCAGGTACACCCCTCCAACTGGTTACCTCCCCTATGTACCCTTACTGAAGGCCAATAGCAATTCATTCATAACTTCATAAATCATAAAGGAATAGCACAACATTGAGCCATAAGAATAGATGTGGCAGAATTGTTATTCGATTGTGAATGCATGAAGCTATTAAAACAGGAATTTTAGGAGTGGTTAAAGGTCCTCTTTAAATCCAATTGAGATGCTGTGGCATGACCTTAAACAGTTCATTCATGCTCAAAAACCCTCCAATGTGGCTAAATAAAACAATTCTGCAAATATGAGTGGACCAAAATTTCTCCACAGAGGAATTTGAAAGAGGAATGTGAAAGACTAATTGCCAGTTATGGGCCCTTTACACGGCTGACATTTGAACAGATTATTGCTAACCAGCGTTACTAGTAACAATGATCTTGCAGTGTAAATGCACCGCCAATTACACGATGAATGAGCAAAACTCTTGTTCATCGGGTAATTGTATCTTTTGTGCAGCACAAAAGATCATTGTTTCCCAGTGGCAGACTGTGATGTGTAATCACGCTCAACTGCTGGGAAACAATGAGACAGTATGGGGAAGAGCGATGGCATTAGCGATCGTTTCTCCCCATACTCTGGAGGAGCTGGAGGAGATTTATGCATGTAAATGCATCGGTCTCCCCCACTAGCAATCAGCAATTAGGCCACAGCACTCTTTTCAATGAAAGGCAAGGATGGGTGCACTTCCAGGTTGTGTTCTATAGCTCCACCTCAAGAACTATAGGTATCTCACAAATATTAAGACAGCACTCCATAGGTGATGATAATTAATGTTTTTTTTTTCACTTCATCACCTATGGAGTGCTGTCTTAATATTTGTGAGCGATCAGCAGATTGTCAGGAAGGAACGCTTTCTTCCGGACAATCTGCTAGATTGTCGTCCTGTGTAAAAGGGGCCCTTATCGCAAACGCTTGATTGCAGTTATTGCCTCCAAGGGCTGCACAACCAGTTAGTTTAGGGGGCAATTAGTTTTTCATATAAGGCCGGGTTGGTTTGAATAACTTTTTTCCCTAAAGGTTGTATTACACTAACAGATTATCCAACCAATTTCCGTCCAATCAGACCAATAGTTGGCATTTAGAATAAAATATTCATGTGTGTATACGACCATCTGACCAATGATTGGTCAGAAAATATGTCAGATAATCTGTTGGTGTAATAAAGCCCTTAATAAATAAAATCACTTAAAAACTGCATAAATAAATACTGTACTTCTGTATTTACTAAGGTTATAGTTGTCTGATATTTAATTTGTTTGATAATTTGAAACATTTAAGTGTGATTAATGTGCAAAAACAAAAAGTAGGGCGGAAAATACTTTTTCACAGCACTGTACTTGTAATAATTTAACAATTATGGAGCATCTTTTCTTAGAACTCTGTATTGTGCCATTCCCCAGTTTTTTTCTCTAATGTTGATCGCAAATATTCTAATCACAATTTTTTATTGCAAATAGCACCATTTCGAGAATTCGCAAAAATCTAGAATATAGTGCTATATATTCGTAATCGCGAATATTCTATTTTTTATTTTTTTTTCATCAGTTTCTTCTTGCTTGTGGGCCAACAAAAAAGGCTGCAATATATTTGTCAGATCTTAGCAACATCCCTAGCAACCAATAGGAAAGTTTCCTACCCCTTGACTATATAAGACACTCCCCAGCAGCCATTATCTGCTGTTTTTTGTAGTTTTCAGAGAGACAGCAGTGTCATTGCTGTGCTCTGTACTTTGCAGACTCATCTGGATCCTTTTTTAATTATGTTAGATAGTTAGCTCATATATATATATATATATATATATATATATATATATATTACAGATACTTAGTGGGAGATAGTCAGTGTAGGTTAGATAGTGATATAGTGTAGCTGATAGGAATTACTGTGCTGTGATAGGGATTAGTGTCTCTGTTAGATACAGTGCTGGTATGTCACAACAATACTTAGTGCATCAATCAGTAATATCTCCTCAGACCTCATTAAATGTGAAATTGCAAGTATTGCACAAAAATCACGAAAATAATGACTGGAGATTGCGAATTCTAGAATTCGCAAATATATTGCAAACAATTTGTGAAATATCGCAAAAACGAATATTGTCTATGCTGCTCATCACTATTTTTATCCTGGAATTGTATGAATAAATTGTTAACTAGATGCTTTCATTGAGGGTGTGTCCGTATATGAACTGACACTGTCTACACAGGGCTGACTGTAAAAGAATGCTTAGGGACCCACTACTTTGACTGGAAGAACAGTAACACCTGCTGTCAATGAATTCATAAATGTTTAACAGAAGAATGTCACAACTCAGAGTCACGGTTGCCAACCGTCCATAAATTTATGGACAGTCTGCAGAAAATGGTTATTTTCTTCTGCTGTCTGTAGCATCCGGCAAAAAAAAAAAAACATCTGTAAGAATATTTACCTCCAAAGGTGTTCATTGCCTTTAAGTGAATGGGTCTAAGCTGCAGTACCTCACTCAGCCACATGCATGTACGCAGCTGTGTCTGGTAAATAGAGATGAGCGAAGTTCCGGTTATGAAATAAGTTTGCGATTCGTTTACTAGTTAAAGGTGAATTGCGTTATGGATTCCGTTACCACGGACCATAATAGAATTCTATGATGGAATGCATAACAGAATACGTTTTGAGGCATTCCGTTATTCATTCCGTCATAATAGAAGTCTATGGGCTGCATAACGCTTCCGTCCCGTTTCCATTATGCAGGAGAGGACTCCCCTGCATAACGAAAACGGGACGGATCTGTTATGCAGCCCATAGACTTCTATTATGGTCCTTTGTAATGGAATGGATAACGCAATTCACCTTTTACCAGTAAACAAAGCGTGAACGAATTTTAAAATATGAAATTCACTCATCTCTACTGGTAAGCTATATAGCCCTTTTGGTAGCCTAAGGATAGGCCAACAACTTCATGTCCTTGGATGGACAGTACGTATCAAGTTCTCTTTCTTCATTTTTTAGTTTGTAAAATGGTTTCTCCTTAGACTTGTGCCTTTAGTCAAATGCTATAATTTGTGCATATAGACAGAGACAAATTGTCTTTTATGATTTGGATTCTTACATTTACATTTAATTTAACATGAACCATTTGTCATTTAATCTGCTTACAATAGAATAAAATTACTTCATATCTCTAAATATATTGAAGGTAATAAAATTGTCATCACTGCAAACAGACACCATCAGCTTTATAACTGTCACCTCACTAAATAACTATCTATTATTAGCAAAATTCAATACAAGAAGCTACATAAGAGTTGTAATAAGAGCAGGACCCTGAGAAAGAAACAGAACGTAACAGAAATTACTTTCTTAAGAGTATTTAAGACACTGATTCTTGGAATTTGGACAAACTGAAATCTCAAAATCTGCAGTAGTTGTCAAATCTGCACAATAAATAATGACTATTGCAATATTCCTAAAGGGTTTCCAATCAAGGGCTGGGATGCAAGGTAAGTAGAGTAGGCAATGTAGGCTGTTGCCAAGGGTACCATTGATGAATCAGTATTACTGGGTGATTTAGGTCTGATAGCTAGGGGATGAATGATTGTCTATATGAAATTTACCATGGAAAACATTAGGAGCAAGGAGTGGGGTGCATTTTGAAGCCCCGACTTTGGGCATGAAAAAATATCTGTCCCTCAACTCATCATCTATATAAAGCTATTGGTGAATTTCTAAACAGGATGGCTGCAGTAAAGAGGATTTGTAAAGAGTAAAAGCTTGCGAGTAAGTGTGCTCTGCTGTTTGTGGATCTTTTATAAAGTTGCAGGAATCAGCAGTGTACATTCTCAATTACTACTCCATAAATTTACTATAGTCATTCTAGAAAAGTAGAGTTGGGGAACTAAGGTTCATCATTCATATAATTGTTGGGAGCGCTAACAGTCAGATACAGCACAATGTACTATGCAGTTCCATCCTCCTTTTTACTGTATACAAATAGTAGTCAGACAGAGGCCAAGATGACCCTTTTTGGTCTCCATCTCATTAAAGGGCTCTAAGGATACATTTCTTATATACTGTATGTTGATAAACAGGACCCACAGTGTTGACTATAACCCGTCAGAGGGTAGTATAACTAGTAATAGTTATGGTAGAATTAAACAAAATCACAGGGAAACCATACTCTAAAACTTAGCCTTCATTTGTGATTCTAAATAAAAACATCACCCCACATAGGCAACACTTAGATTACATAACAAAAAACAAAGAGTCAATCCTCATAGTCGTGGGCAAAAAGAATGGCAGGGACTCGTATGGTGGATGATACTTGGGGGGATGTCCCTAGCGATATCTTGATATCGTCTTGCCTAGAACGGAATGGCCGCCCCGATAAGGGCGATCCCGTATCAGGAACCTCCTGGACGCCCTAGGATGGCCCTGATTGGGATGTATAGAACAGGCTGAGGTAGGCTAGTCTAAACTTTATCAAATAATAATAAATGTACCAAAAATAATAAACAGTTGCACAGGTGCTAGGTACATGTCAACTCTCATCATTCAGTGATAAATTGCACGGTAGCTTAAAAATGCCAAAATTGTTTTACTGGTGATATTTATTGGTAATGTTATGGAATGTGTCAGATTAACACGTCTCTGTCCCAACGCGTTTCACCCAAAAACTTGGGGGAGGGGGGGGGGGCTCATCAGGGGACTCTGAAAATGTTGCTCTTGTTAAAGCAATTATTAATATGTGTGTATTAACACCCTAACTGTGGAGTTAAAAAGAACATACAATGACTGTCTGCATTCAGCTAGACAGATTGAACACCCCTCCTGTTAAATCAAGTGGTTACTATGGTTGCTACTTGCGTGTCTTCAGATGATATGGTGCCATGGTATGTCAGATCATGTCTAACCAGGCAGCAGCCCTATAGGATAAAAAACCTACAACAAAGAAATATGGTATGTCATTTAGTGCCGGACTTGGACAACCTTCTGTATACAAACACCTACAACAAGGCAATAGCAGGCAAGGCTGGGCACATATAGATGTGCCCCACTGATATAACTCAAACAGTGGCTCCAAGGCTGAGTACATAGATGGGTATCCACCATATGTATAGCTTAGACAGCAGAACCCAGGCCGAGTACATAAACAACTATTCCCCATTAGTATCACTTAGATATACCAACGGACAGCAAACGGTCACCGAGTAGATTACTACCTACCTACGCAATGCTCAATGAGGGGGCACAAAGTCCTCACTAGATGGAGACAGCAGGAGAGGTATATATGTATAAATGTTGATAAACAGCAAGCATAAGATATGGTTGATGGTGACCTACTGTATTGTTTAAATCACATTTTTTATGTTTAACATATTTCGAAATAATTTTTGATGATGTTATTTTTACTTTTCCATATCAATATTTAAACAAAATCCATATAATTCAGCAGTATTCACACTGGCATCTAAGTCTAATAATAGTCGCCACTTCTTGGTCTGTACAGATCACTTTACTGAAGTTATATATTATATTCTAAACCTGCCTGTAAGGATAAGGAGATATTACTCCTGCATATAGACACAAGACCTCTTCACAGGTCACAGATCATGCCTATTAAACTCCCCCATAGAAGTTTATGAGGTCCCCTGACCATTGTGTTTATGGACCATGGCGCTGCCATAAAGCAATTTTTTTCATGCTTTGTACATGCTGTTAAGAACAGCTCAGGCAAGATGTCCGCCCTCATAATCATGCTCAGAAAATAGAATAAAAAAAAATCTGTAATACGAAATAAAATCAGATTAGAAAAAAAGGATATGTGTTGCTATCTGTTTTTTAACTGGCAGATACAATTTTTGATTACACATTATCTTTTACAATAGAGAGAACAGTGCAGCTGTACAGTAACAGCTGAATTGTGTCTATGGACCATCGGGCTGCCATAAAGCAATTTTTTCATGCTTTGTAAATGCTGTTAAGAACAGCTCAGGCAAGATGGCCGCCTCCCCATAATCATGCTCAGAAAATAGAATTAAAAAAAATTGTAATACGAAATAAAATCAGATTAGAAAAAAAGGATATGTGTTGCTATCTGTTTTTTAACTGGCAGATAACATTTTTGATTACACATTATCTTTAATCATAGAGAGAACAGTGCAGCTGTACAGTAACAGCTGAATAGTTCTCTCTATCTTCCACCTGCACTCATCTCTGTGATCAATGTATAGAGGAAGCAGGAATTTGAAAATCAATGTTCAGCCTACTATTATAACCAATACAATGTTGGAGCATGGAGAGGTAAGAAACCACTAGGCTCAGTTAATTAACATTAACCCTTCTGATACACTTCACCAAGGATCTTACCATTAACCCTTTCAGTTTACTAGACCACCAGGAATCATTAAATTATCCCCTGGCTGCTTTAGAAAAATAATCATACTGGCATTAAAGACCACCTATCAGCAAGATCAGCCCTTTTAAATTAGGCATGCTTCTAGTGATTAAAATGATACCTGTTTTGTGAAAATCACTTGTTGAATTCCCAACAAAAAAAGGAAATGTATTATTTATGCTAATGAGCACTCCAGTGCACTGAAGGGTGTGGCCACCACTGAAAATCTTAATTAAAATGAAAGACTAGGCCCCATCCTTCCGTTTTATTCCCTTCAGGAACACTGTAACTTATTTTCACAAGACAGGTATAATTTTAATCAGAAGGATCAACCCTACCAAGCATTATAACTGGTTTAATCCAGTTAATCTTGCTGTCAGGTGGTCTTTAATTTCTTCTCAGTTCTAGACAACCAGTTATACTTACATTGACCCTTTTACTGCACAAGACCACCATTTTAACCCCTAAACTGACTTAGACCATCAGGAATATTTACATTAAACTAACCACTGTCCTAAACCACCAGGTATAATACCATTAACCCATTAATTTCCCTAGACCACTAGGTATACAGTTTTTAATCCCTCAATGCCCTAGACCAGTGAAGGGCAACGTGCGGCTCTCCAGCTGTTGCTAAACTACAACTCCCACCATGCCCTGCAGTAGGCTGATAGCTATAGACAGGCTTTGCATGCTGGGAGTTGTAGTTCTGCAACAGCTGGAGAGCCGCATGTTGCCCATCACTGCCCTAGACTATCAGGGATACTTAATCTTTTCACTGCTTAAGACCACCATTGATACTGGAATTAAACCACTCACTGTCCTAGACCACAATGTGTACTGAAATTGACTTCTTTATTGTCCCAGACCACCAGAGATGCTAACACTTATGCCTCTACTGCAATACACCACCAAGAATAAATACACAAAGAACTGCATATGCACACTGATCTACCTCTAGTGATGGCTGTACAGTACATAGATAGATAGATAATTATTAGATCGATAGATAGATAGATAGATAGATAGATAGATAGATAGATAGATAATGCCACATGTACTTTAGCAAGATGCAGGATGACAGGGAGTGTGACTGAAGAATCAGATTAATCAGGGTTTGTTTGTAGTCTGTAACCATGGAGAGTGGAGACACACAGATCTGCATAGGACGTGTAAACAGAAAGTGGTAGGAGATTTGTAATAAAAATAATTAGAGATAAGTTTATTGCAGTTGATGAAGTGTAATTTGATCCGAATTTCAGGAAAAATTCAATTTGCACTGAATCCGAATTTCCTGACTCTTCGTGGTAACGAATCACACTTTTTCCTAAAATGGCTGCTGCACATGAACTCTTAGGACATGGAGCACAGAACTCTGGGAACGAGGGATCACCCAAAATGCCATGCATGCAGCCAATCAGCAGCTAGCCAGCCCTATGATATCACAGCCCTATAAATAGCCTCAGCCATCTTGGATTCAGACATTTTCCAGTGTTAGTGCAGGGAGAGACATTAGCAGGCGCTACGGAAAATACTAGGACAGACTTGAAAACTTTTATCTGAATAGAAGTTTAGGGAAAGAGCATTAGCAGTGTAGGGAAAGGATAGGGAGAAATCATTCCACAATATTGAAACAGAACAGGGTCCAATAAGAGAGTGTACTGCTCCTTGCTACACTGACTGGGGATCCAAATTGCAATTATACTGCTGCTTTCAGGTTTGTAATAGATGATACCTCTGTAATTCCAGCAAACCGTTCTCTTTATTTGGGTGCAAGTGCTGTGTGATACAGCCATTAACAGGGTGTATTATTAGGAAATATTTCAATGTCTTATTAGCCGTTGTGCGGTTATATGTTCTAAAGCCTTTTTTGGCATGTATTAGTGGCAAAAAAAGGATTTGCCATTCCGCGGTGCAGTTATATGTTCTAAAGCCTTTTTTGGCGCGTATTAGTGGGGAAAAAAAGGGCTTATTAGCCATTGTGTGGTGAAGTGAGGAAATTACAGCCCTTTCTGGTGTGTATTAGTGGCAAAAAAGTATTATTTGACGTCCAGCGGTGCGGTTATATGTTCTAAAGCCTTTTTTGGTTTGTATTAGTGGGAAAAAAGGGCTCATTAGCCATTGTATGGTGAAATGAGAAAATTGCAGCCCTTTTTGGCGTGTATTAGTGGCAACAAAAAAGTATTATTTGCCATTCAGCGGTGCACTTATATGTTCTAAAGCCTTTTTTGACGTGTATTAGTGGCAAAAAAGTATTTTTTGCAGTTCAGCTATGCAGTTATATCTTCTAAATCCTTTTCTGGCGTGTATTAGTGGGAGAAAAAGGAGCTTATTAGTAATTGTGTGGTGAAGTGAGAAAATTACAGCCCTTTTAGGCATGTATTAGTGGCAAAAAAAGTATTATTTGACGTTGTGTGGTGAAGTGACAAAATTATAGCCTTTTTTGGGGTGTATTAATTACCTTTTGATTTATTTATTTGATCTAACAGCATGTCAGACAGAGCAGTGACAGGCCCTGCACAGGGGAGTGGCAGAGGCCTAAATGTTTCTGGCGCAGGCACAGGTCACAGCAGAATAAGAGGGCGTGGCAGCAGGGGTCACTTCGAGAGGCCTGAGCTCCCAGTGTCATCTAGCAGTAGTGATGTCGCGAACATAAAATTTTCCGTTCGCGAACGGCGAGCGCAAACTTCCGCAAATGTTCGCGAACGGGCGAACCGGGCGAACCGCCATAGACTTCAATTGGCAGGCGAATTTTAAAACCCACAGGGACTCTTTCTGAACACAATAGTGATGGGAAAGTTGTTTCAAGGGGTCTAACACCTGGACTGTGGCATGCCGGAGGGGGATCTATGGCAAAACTCCCATGGAAAATTACGTAGTGGACGCAGAGTCAGGTTTTAATCCATAAAGGGCATAAATCAACTAACATTCCTAAATTGTTTGGAATAACATGCTTTAAAACATCCAGTGTGTGTATACGATCAGGTATGATGTTGTATCGATCAGGTAGTGTAGGGTTACGCCCACTTTACAGACATTGACAGACCAAACTCCCCTTTTAATGCACCGCAAAAAAACGCAAACAGTTCATTTGCACAACCGCAAACTCCCCATTTGCACAAGGTTGGATACCAAGCTAGCCACGTCCCGGTGATGTCATTGAAGGTTTCTTCCTCCAGCCACGTACAACACCAAGGGTCCCCGAAAGGTGAATTGAATTGATTTTTCGAACGGGGAGATGGTTAAAAAAATGCTGGCTCCCTCCCCTTTGTTTTTATCCACGGTCACTGCGTCTGCGCCGTGCAATTTACTGTCACACCCGATATGAGTGGTATTTTCTGTAGTACTATTCTCATCAGTTTAATCCCTCTAACGTCCCCAATCTGGGGGCCATTTATTGAATAGATTTTTCGAACGGGGAGATGGTTAAAAAAACGCTGGCTCCCTCCACTCTGTTTTATTCCACGGTGACTGCGTCTGTGCCGTGCAATTTACTGTCACACCCGATATGAGTGGTATTTTCTGAAGTACTATTCTCATCAGTTTAATCCCTCTAACTTCCCCAATCTGGGGGCCATTTATTGAATAGATTTTTCGAACGGGGAGATGGTTAAAAAAACGCTGGTTCCCTCCCCTTTATTTTTATCCACTGTGACTGCGTCTGCGCCGTGCAATTTACTGTCACACCCAATATGAGTGGTATTTTCTGTAGTACTATTCTCATCAGTTTAATCCCTCTAACGTCCCCAATCTGGGGGCCATTTATTGAATAGATTTTTCAAACGGGAAATGGTTAAAAACGCTGGCTCCCTCCACTCTGTTTTAATCCACGGTGACTGCGCCTGCGCCGTGCAATTTACTGTCACACCCGATATGAGTGGTATTTTCTGAAGTACTATTCTCATCAGTTTAATCCTCTAACTTCCCCAATCTGGGGGCCATTTATTGAATAGATTTTTCGAACGGGGAGATGGTTAAAAAAACGCTGGTTCCCTCCCCTTTATTTTTATCCACTGTGACTGCGTCTGCGCCGTGCAATTTACTGTCACACCCAATATGAGTGGTATTTTCTGTAGTACTATTCTCATCAGTTTAATCCCTCTAACGTCCCCAATCTGGGGGCCATTTATTGAATAGATTTTTCAAACGGGGAAATGGTTAAAAAAACGCTGGCTCCCTCCACTCTGTTTTAATCCACGGTGACTGCGTCTGCGCCGTGCAATTTACTGTCACACCCGATATGAGTGGTATTTTCTGTAGTACTATTCTCATCAGTTTAATCCCTCTAACGTCCCCAATCTGGGGGCCAGTTATTGAATTGATTTTTCGAACGGGGAGATGGTTAAAAAAACGCTGGCTCCATCCACTCTGTTTTAATCCACGGTCACTGCATCTGCGCCGTGCAATTTACTGTCACACCCGATATGAGTGGTATTTTCTGTAGTACTATTCTCATCAGTTTAATCCCTGTTGCATCCCATATCAGGGATTGCCTTTTGTGAAAAAAAATTTAGGCCGGGTACCTTCGACTGCCTTCACAGTGACAGACCAAACTCTCATACACCAAACTGAATTGATTTCAGGAACCGGGAGATGGAAAAAGCAGCTTGGTCGGTCCTCATACTCCCAAACTGGGGCACTGCGCGTGCACAGAGCAATGTGCTGTGACACCCTATATGAGTGGTGTCTTAACTAGTACTATTCCTATCAGTTAAATCCCTGTTACGTACCCTATCCGGTCGAATTGATTAACCATTGTCGAATTAGCGAACCATTACGACATCATGAAATAATTAAGTTCTGAACCATTTTGAGGCCAAGGCATGTAATCAGGCCTTTTGTTAGTCAAACGTATCCTCCACTGTCAGTCCCTTCGGTATCCATGCCTCATTCATCTTAATGAAGGTGAGGTAATCAACACTTTTTTTACCGAGGCGACTTCTCTTGTCAGTGACAATGCCTCCTGCTGCACTGAAGGTCCTTTCTGACAGGACACTTGAAGCAGGGCAGGCCAGAAGTTCTATCGCGAACTGGGATAGCTCAGGCCACAGGTCAAGCCTGCACACCCAGTAGTGAAGGGGTTCATTGCTCCTCAGAGTGTCGATATCTGCTGTTAAGGCAGGGTAGTCTGCTACCTGTCGGTCGAGTCGTTCTCTAAGGCTGGATCCCGAAGGGCTGTGGCGATGAGTAGGACTGAAAAAGCTCCGCATGTCCTCCATCAACAATACATCTGTAAATCGTCCAGTCCTTGCCGCCGTGGTAGGAGGAGGATTACACTCACCTCTTCCCCTGTTAGATTCCTGTTGTGCTGTAACATCCCCCTTATAAGCTGTGTAAAGCATATTTTTTAGTTTGGTTTTGAACTGCTGCATCCTTTCCGACTTTCGGTAATTTGGTAACATTTCTGCCACTTTCTGCTTATACCGGGGGTCTAGTAGCGTGGCCACCCAGTACAGGTCGTTCTCCTTTATCCTTTTTATACATTGTTCCCTCAACAGACATGACAGCATCAAAGACCCCATTTGAACAAGGTTGGATGCAGAGCTACTCATTTCCCGTTCCTCGTCCTCACTGATGTCATTGACGGTCTGTTCTTCCCCCCAGCCACGTACAACACCATGGGTCCCAGATAGGTGACAACAACGAGCACCCTGGGGTGCCTGCTGTGGTTGGTCTTCCCCCTCCTCAAAGCCGCCACATTCCTCCTCTGACTCCTCTTCCTCATACTCCTCTTCCAGCGTTGCCGCAGGTCTGGCAAGCGATGATGACAAGGCTGTTTCTGGTGGTGATGATGACTACAACTCTTCCTCTTCCTCTTCACGCTCATCTACAGCCTGATCCAGCACTCTTCGCAGGGCACGCTCCAGGAAGAAAACAAATGGGATGAGGTCGCTGATGGTGCCTTTGGTGCGACTGACTAGATTTGTCACCTCCTCAAAAGGACGCATGAGCCTACAGGCATTGCGCATGAGTGTCCAGTAACGTGGCAAAAATATTCCTAGCTCTGCAGAGGCTGTCCTAGCACCCCGGTCATACAAATACTCGTTGAAGGCTTTTTCTTGTTGGAGCAGGCGGTCAAACATATCGGAAAAGTGCGCCATGGCCGTGTAGGAACGCCTGAAATGGCCACACACCTTCCTGGCCTGCTTGAGGACGTCCTGTAAGCCTGGGTACTTAGACACTAAACGTTGTACGATGAGATTCAACACATGTGCCATGCACGGCACATGTGACAACTTGCCCAAATTCAATGCCGACAACAAATTTGTTCCATTGTCACACACCACTTTGCTGATCTCCAGTTGGTGCGGGGTCAGCCACTGATCCACCTGTGCGTTCAGGGCGGACAGGAGGGCTGGTCCTGTGTGGCTTTCTGCTTTCAGGCAAGTCAACCCCAAGACAGCGTGACACTGTCGTATCCGGGATGTGGAATAACCCCTGGGGAGCTGAGGGGATTCAGTTGATGTGCAGCCAGACGCCGCAGCAGAAGAGGACTCAGACGAGGAGGATATTGAAGAGGATGGAGTAGGAGTAGAGGAGGTGGCAGTAGGTCTGCCTGCAAGTCGTGGTGGTGTCACCAACTCCGCTGCGGAGCCACGCATTCCATGCTTGTCAGCCGTCAGCAGGTTGACCCAATGCGCAGTGTACGTGATATACCTGCCCTGACCGTGCTTTGCAGACCAGGTATCAGTGGTCAGATGGACCCTTGCCCCAATGACATGGTAGAGGTTTGGGATTGCCTTTTTTGAAAAAAAAATTCGTCCGGGTACCTTCCACTGTGGTGTCCCAATAGCGACAAATTTTTTGAAGGCCTCAGACTCCACCAGCTTGTATGGTAAAAGCTGGCGGGCTAAAAGTTACGTCAAGCCAGCTGTCAGTCGCCGGGCAAGGGGGTGATTCTGTGACATTGGCTTTTTACGCTCAAACATGTCCTTGACAGACACCTGACTGTGGGCAGATGAGCAGGAACTGCTGAAAGTGAGAGGACGAGTGGCGGTTGGTTGAGAGGGGGCAGGGAGGACAGCAGTGGTTGACGTGGCTGAAGATGCTGGACCAGGAGGAGCATGGTGGCTTTGAGTTTGTGTGCTGCTTGTACTCATGTGTTGATCCCATAGGCGTTTGTGATGTGAGATCATGTGCCTTCGCAAAGCAGTTGTACCAAGGTATGTGTTGGACTTCCCACTACTCAGTTTCTTTTGGCACGGGTTGCAAATGGCATTGCTGTTATCAGAGGCAGACACACAAAAAAATGCCACACTGCTGAGCTTTGCAATGACGGCATTCTGGTGGTGGCAACAGCATGCGTTGACTGGCGTGCTGTCTGGCTGACCCCAGGTGCCGATACATGCTGTCTGACTGTGCCACTAACTCCTTGTGACGACCTCCCCCTGCTTCCAAATCGTCTCCTCATTCTCTCTGTCTCCCCTTCTGAACTTTCCCCCTCTTCTTCTCTTCGAGCAGGCACCCATGTGGCATCCGTGGACACATCGTCATCATCAACCGCTTCACTTGTATCTGACACCTCAGCAAAGGAAGCAGCAGCGGGTACAACATCATCATCATCATCATCATCACACTGTACGTCCATTTGTGTAATCCTGCCTGACTGAGACATATCCCTGTAATCTACATCATCTGGCAATAATGGTTGCGCATCACTAATTGCATCCAACTGATGTGTAAATAACTCCTCTGACGGATCAAGTGAAGCGGCTGTGGTGGCTGGGGTGGTAGTGGTGGTGGTGGTGGCGTGGTGTGTGCGTGGTAACTTGAGAGCAGGTGACCGAAGCTGAGCTGGAGGAGGATGGTGCGTCAAGGTTCTTAGCGGAAGCTGTTGAAGATTGGGTGTCCTGTCTAAGCCAGTCAACTATGTCCTCAGAATTTTTCAGGTTCAGGGTACGTGGCCTCTGAACACTAGGCATTATTCCAGGGACAGTGGAAATCACAGCACCACGACCACGACGGCACCTGCAGGGTGGCCTGCCTCTGCCTGTCATTTTTTTTTAGATAAGTGGTACTACACGTGCTAGGTACTGTGCCACCCGGTATCAGTGGTGGGCACTGGCAGTGGGCACACTACAGTCTGTGAAAGTGGGCCTGACACACGCTGGCAGCAGGCAAGCAACTGAAATTAGAATAATGTGTAAAAATTAAATGCCTTATTTATCGGCAAGCTACTGTGCCACCCGGTATCAGTGGTTGGCACTGGCAGTGGGCACACTACAGTCAGTGGAAGTGGGCCTGACACACACTGGCAGCAGGCAAGCAACTGAAATTAGACTAATGTGTAAAAATGAAATGCCTTATTTTTGGCAAGCTACTGTGCCACCCGGTATCAGTGGTTGGCACTGGCAGTGGGCACACTACAGTCAGTGGAAGTGGGCCTGACACACACTGGCAGCAGGCAAGCAACTGAAATTAGACTAATGTTTAAAAATTAAATGCCTTATTTATCGGCAAGCTACTGAGCCACCCGGTATCAGTGTTTGGCACTGGCAGTGGGCACACTACAGTCTGTGGAAGTGGGCCTGACACACACTGGCAGCAGGCAAGCAACTGAATTTAGACTACTGTCTAAAAATTAAATGCCTTATTTATCGGCAAGCTACTGTGCCACCCGCTATCAGTGGTTGGCACTGGCAGTGGGCACACTACAGTCAGTGGAAGTGGGCCTGACACACACTGGCAGCAGGCAAGCAACTGAATTTAGACTACTGTCTAAAAATTAAATGCCTTATTTATCGGCAAGCTACTGTGCCACCCGGTATCAGTGGTTGGCACTGGCAGTGGGCACACTACAATCAATGGAAGTCGGCCTGACACACACTAGCAGCAGGCAAGCAACTGAAATTACACTAAAGTGTAAAAATTAAATGCCTTTTTTTATGCAAAGTCCTGTGCCACAAGGGATGACAGGGGTGGGCACTGGCAGTGGGCACACTACAGTCAATGGAAGTCGGCCTGACACACACTGGCAGCAGGCAAGCAACTGAAATTACACTAAAGTGTAAAAATGAAATGCCTTTTTTTGATGCAAAGTCTTGTGCCACACGGGATGACAGGGGTGGGCACTGGCAGTGGGCATACTACAGTCAGTGGAAGTCGGCCTGACACACACTAGCAGCAGGCAAGCAGCTGAAATTACACTAAAGTGTAAAAATTAAATGCCTTTTTTTATGCAAAGTCCTGTGCCAGCCGGTATGAGTGGTGGGCACTGGCAGTGGGCACACTACAGTTAGTGGAAGTCAGCCTGGCACACACTGGCAGGCAACTAACCTTAGATTAAAGTGTAAAAATTAAATGCCTTTTTTTGATGCAAAGTCCTGTACCACACGGGATGACAGGGGTGGGCACTGGCAGTGGGCACACTACAGTCTGTGGGCATGCAGCTCCTCACACACAGGCAGGCCAGGCAACTGCAATATGTATATGGAGAAAAAAAAAAGCAGACTAATGTTGCAGCCCTAAAAAGGGCTTTTTGGGGTGCTGTCAGGACGCTGTCCTTACAGCAGAGATCAGATGAGTCTTTCAGGACTGGAGTGGACACTGAATTTAGTAGCCTAGCTATCGATTTCCCTATTAAATCAGCAGCAACTACACTCTCCCTCCTCTCACTAAGACTGCAAATTCCGAATGAATCTAAAATGGATGCTGTTCAGGAGATGGGAGGGTCTGGGAGGGAGGGTATGCTGCTGATTGGCTGGAATGTGTCTGCTGACTGTGAGGTACAGGGTCAAAGTTTGCTCAATGATGATGTATAGGGGGCGGACCGAAAATTGCATGTGTTCGCCCGCTGCGGCGAACGCGAACAAGCTATGTTTGCCGGGAACTGTTCGCCGGCGGATAGTTCGGGCCATCTCTATCTAGCAGTCGTGTCTTGACCAGCAACCCAACTTGAATGGTTGACTCAGTCATCACTTCATCCCAAGTGATATCAGACACCCCCAGCCAAGAGTTGGTAGGTTCGTCAGACACAACCCTTAGTTGGCTTGGCCCAGGAGCAGGCCCTGTGCCCTCACCTGTCCTCAACCTGCCTCTGTCCTTTTCTGTTCCCTCAGCCAGAGAAGAATTATATGCTGTGGGCTCAGCTCCACTCTACAGCGAGGACGAGCTACTAGAGGACAGTTAGTAGCTGCTGCCCAGCCAAGATGTGGAGGAGACATCCGTCACTATCTCCGGTAGGAGGGCAAGCAGTGATGAGGAGAGATCAGGCTCCTGGCTCAAAGACCGTTGAGCAAGACATCAGTGACGTGCAGATAGTACTCAAAGATGTAGTTGATTGCAATTGGTAGCCGGGTGACAAAGGGGCTTCATCATCATCATTAGAAGAGCATGGAAGCTTGCGCGTGAGGCAGCGGTGGAGCCAGCAAGTCGGTAGCGTGGCCAAGAGTCAGCAGAGTGGCAGCAGTGGAAGGTCGGGAGGCAAACGTGCCCAGGGTAGACCTCCCGCTTCGCAGGAGTCTACCTGCCTGGAAAGTAGTGGTGCAGGGGTTCACGGAGGTAGCGGCGATAGCAGTCAGTCAGTGCGGAGTGTTTGGGGTAAAATCACCTACTCGGCGGTGTGGCAGTTTTTTGTTAAACCTCCGGAGGAGGTAAACATAGCCATTAGCCAAATCTGTGGGCAGAAGGTGAAGCGTGGCCAGGGTGCCCTGTGTCAACATATGCAGCGTCACCATAAAGTGGCCTGAGAAAACTATGGCTCCAATGTGGTGGTCCAGCCTGGAGCACCAACCTCTGCATCACCTTGTGGCATGCACCCGATTTCAGACAGTCAAGGTTCCACCACCTCAGCCGAAGGGAGCTGTCTGTCCTTCCCATCAATCTACCGATCCTGATTCTCCTGCTCCTCGCCCTCCTACTCCTTGTCAGTCATTCCGTTACAAATTGATCACAGAAGCGATTGCCAAGAGAGAACAATATGCATACACTCATACAATGGTGCAGAAGCTGAACGTGTTCCTGGCCAAGTTGCTGGTGCTGCAGTCCCTCCATTTCCAAGTGGTGGACTCTGCACCTTTCAGAGAACTGATTGCTTGTGCCAAGCTGAGATGGAGAGTCCCAACCCGTCATTTCTTTGCCAAAAAGGCAGTAACAACCCTGAACAAATATGTAGAACACTAAGTGGGCTAGTCCTTGAGCCTATCAGTGTCTGCCAAAGTGCACGGCAGTGCCAACGTGTGTAGCTATAACTACAGTCAAGGACAATATATGTCCTTTACAGCCCACTGGGTAAATGTGGTTCCTGCCCAGCCAAACCAGCAACTTGGCCAGATGAAGCCGCTTCCGCCTCCACATTCTCACGCCGTTGGTCCTACAACAATGTCCACCTTTGCCTCCTCATCCTCCACACTATGTCACCTTGCCACTCTGTGGCCTTCTCATGCTGCTGCTAAATCAACACTGTGTCATTGGGCCACTCTGTGGCCTCCTCATGCTGCTGCTGCTGCTGCCACTTCCACTCTATGTCACCTTGCTAGTCTGTGGCCTTCTTATGCTACTGCTAAATTAAAACTATATGTCACTGGGCCACTCTGTGGTCTCCTCATGCTTCTGATTCTTCTGCCACCTCCCCACTATGTCACTGGGCCACTCTGTGGTCTCCTCATGCTGCTGCTACCTCAATACTATGTCATTGGGCCACTCTGTCGATTTCTCAAGCTGTTCTCCCACCCTCCCCACTCCATGACTGGGCCACAGGCCTTTTTGGCATGGTCTACATCATCATTTATTTAACCCTTCTTCTGATCTGTTAGAAGGAAGGAAAAATGAGATGCACAACGGATCCTGTCTGTGTTGCAGCTTTACGGCCTGTATGGTCCCATCAGAATTGGCTTATGGTTTGGTAGCCGAAAGCAGGAGTAGATACAAAACACAGAAGACATGAAAATATTTCATTCATGTGTCATCTTTGTTTTGGATCCACTCCTATATTTATTTATTTTTTTGGGCTTTAGCAAAACTGATGGATTACTGACCAAATACTGACCGAATAAGGGCGGATGCTCAACAGACAGGATTTTTTTTTGGGGGGATATTGTTTTGACGGATCTGAGGAAGGGCAAAATAATCAGTGACATCAACACAAACTTACTGCATACACCCTCTCCACTCTATCAGAGGGGCTCTACTTGTATAAGCGTTTAATAGAACAGGTACTGTAGACATCTATGTGGAATCAGCTGCCGACGGTGTAAAAGGAGTGCGCTTCTTCTTGATGCTAACATTGACCTGTAATGCTGAGTTAATACTTCCGTTATTTGGTCAGTTTTGTCCCCGTAACTGCCCAAATAAGTGAAGTGTGCAGTGATTCCAAGAGTGACGCCAGTCATGTGCGTGTCATACTGATTCACAGTATTGTTTCACTACCACAGCAGACTCCCTAAGCGTGTTTCTGCAAGGCACCGTGTTCTACACCACTATACAGGCTCTCTGCAGCCAGGAAATAGCTGTTTTTTAACGCGATTCACCGCAAGTAAATTTAGATTGAATTGAATCTCTTCGGAAAATTCGGCTTACTGGCCGAATCAAATTTTTGAGAAATTCACTTATCTCTAAAAATATTACATTTATTTATTTTCAGATATGTTGAAGCATCAAAACATGATTTTAGCGGTGAACATAGCCTTTTCATTGCACTTTAGTTTCATCGTTTCAGCACATAAGTGGGAAAGGTCTTAAAACAAAAAGCTCATTAAAACATAAGCATATTTTCACTTTGTAAACTTCCATTTCATGTGATTTCAAGGACATCTTACAGTTTTCCTCTGATTTAATACTTGCTTTATGTTGTCTTTATATCATGGAAAGCTACAGAGATGAAAATATGGGGGCAAAGTGTATTAATATAGACTAATAGCTGTATATTTGATACAGCTCTGCAGTCCTCATAAATTACTCTTATTTAACTGCACCTAACATAAATGGATTAGAAATAACTAACCTAACTTTGGAAGCCTATTGAGATAAAATGTTCGAAACAGTGCAGAAATTGCTGGTTTCTATAGTTAATAAACATGCTACAAAGCACAGTCTCAGTACAAGGTTATTATACATTCTCTTTTCAATGTTTATGTGAACAGCTGGAACTTGCAGAGTAATCAAAGCAACTAAAAAATCTACATAAAACCAGTATAACACAATTTAACCACATTATTTATATAATGCATGCTGATGGAGCACAGAAAAATGTCTGTAATTTTAAAGGGGTTCTCCAGGATTTCTGAAGATAGGTCTTCAGTATTGAAACCAGACAACCCCTTTAACTTGAAGTTTCTAGTCCCCAATGGAAAAGCTGTAACAGGGATCTACCTTGTGCACTTGGGCCGTGAATACTGTAGTTGATTCACGGACAGGCTTTTTTTCAGAAGGACGCCACAGAAGGCAGAAGAAAACACTCTGTTTTTACAGACTGTCGGTGAATCTACAGACGGTTGGCAACCCTGCTCAGTTCCTGCCATAGTCAAACCTGAATTTTCTGGTCCCCAATGAAAAATCTATACAATCAGTCCCCATATAATCACACATCATTTGCAGTATTAGGCCTCTTTCACACGGGCGTCAATTTTGATGCCCAGATAGGATGCGGGTGCGTTGCGGGAATATGCACGATTTTTCCGTGCGTGTGCAAACTTTTTTAATGCGTTTTGCATGCGCGTTGGAAAAATCACCATGTTTGGTACCCAAACCCGAAGCCTGACTTCATCACTGAAGTCCGGTTTCGGGTTTAGTATTCTGGAGATTTTATTATTTTCCCTTATAACATGGTTATAAGGGAAAATAATAGCATTCTCAATAAAGAATGCTTTGTAGAATGTTGATTAAGTGGTTAAAAATAAAAAACTTAACTTACCTTAGCCACTTGATTGCGTAGTGGCGATCTCTCTTCTCTCTTCAAGCTTTAGCTGCAGTCTAAAGGACCTGTGATGACGTCACATCACATGGTCACATGGTCCAATCACATGGTCCATTCACTTCTATGGGGCCTGCGTTGTGTGAAAAACGCTGAATATAGAACATGCTTAGATTTTCACGCAACGCAGAAGTGATGCGTGAAAATCACCGCTCGTGTGCACAGCCCCATAGAAATGAATGGGTCCGGATTCAGTGAGGGTGCAATGCTTTCACCTCACGCATTGCACCCGCGCGGAAATCACGCCCGTGTGAAAGGGGCCTAAGTCTATTCATATGGGTAGGGGGACCTTTTTGGGCTCCACAGGCTCCAGAGCCCAAATGTGATCATAACATGCAAACTCCTTATAGCTATGTCTTTTTTTTTCCACTCAATAGGGTGCATGGGCATATTGCCTGCTTGAGACAATCCCTTTAAGAAAGCTCAGAGCTTACTCAACAATTGATACAGTCAGAACTGCTACATTGACAAATTCAGCTCAAAGAAATGCAGAGGGATACAAGAGCATTTTTACACTAAAGACTATGTATGGACTTTTAGACTTACAGACGAATACATTGGGCTCAGCAGACATCAGCATTGTGATTTCATTAAATATTGTACTCCGGCTGATCATTTGAGTTCGTGTTCTAATAAATCTACTACAGTCAGCTGTAGCAAAAATTAGCATTCAAGACCTGTGTGAAGTCGTACTCTTTGTACAACCTCTTTAGTTTTCCATCCAATAATGATGTTTCTGGTAAGATATCAATGCCAGTACATTATTCATTGCACATCTTGGACAACATCCACATGCTTTCTAAGTAACTCGGTCAGGCAAAAGAAGAATGGTACAGCTGGGATGGAATTTTCCTGGAGGGCATTGTAGCAATTAGATAGATGAATGACCAGAAGTTTTAATTAGAACGCTAGGTACACATTCCACATCATTACTCCTGGAAACAAAGCTAAAGCAGTGCTGAACACCTCAGCTCCAAGGAACAGTCGATAACTTAGAGATACCCAATCTTTAGCTTGATGTATTATTTTTAAGGCTGCTGCTTTCTCCTATGTCCAAGTGTTAAACAATCTCTCTATATGTCTTAATGTACTCTGCTACCCGTTCTATAGATATACTGTAGAATACAGCAAGAACACAACGCTACAAGAAGTTAACTCTAAAACTTTATTATGCAATAGAATAAACTGCAAATTTTATTACATGGAATGATATTGGGTTTAAAGATCCTATCATCCAATTTCTACAATCCGTCCTGACTTTTGAAGTTGCATTTCATCTACTGGCAAATGATGTTCCCTGATTATGCCAAATCATAAGATATTCACATTGTCTTGCTGTACTGGTGGGTCATGTTCATCCTGTGGTTGCTACTGGTTATGTCTCCTGGCTGGGTCACTATTCCCATCTTGATTTATTTCCTGTATTCTGAATTCCAACTTGTGCTTCGATTGTGCCTGTCATCATAATGTCTACTGAATATATTATTACTTTCATAAACTTTTTAGACTGCCTCTTATTAGAAAAAAAATGATTCACTCTCAACCTCACCTTCCAAAGTTTTAATTTCTGTGTCTGCTGACAATCTTTCAATATTCAAATATCTACTGAGGGCCAAACAAAAATCAACTGATGACACAGAAGACAGAGAAGGAGAGATGTAGCTGCAGTTTCTCTATTTGTATCTATGTCTACGTTTATGCAATGGACCAAGATTATAAAGTGAGGAGACATCTGATGAGCTAAGCATATACAAGTATTTCCCCAGGAAGAACCACCCACTTGACGGGCATGGAAAAAGACATGCAACATGATGAATAGAGTTCAGCGAACACCTGGATGTTCGGGTTCGAGAAGTTCGGCCGAACTTCCCGAAAATGTTTGGGTTCGGGATCTGAACTCGACCCGAACTTAACCCCAAACCCCATTGAAGTCAATGGGGACCCGAACTTTTGGGAACTTAAAAGGCTGTAAAATAGCCCAGGAAAGGGCTAGAGGGCTGTAAAAGGCAGCAAAATGTAGGTAACTCCCCTGCAAACAAATGTGGATAGGGAAATGACTTAAAATAAAATAAATACAAATTAACCAATATCAATTAAACGAACTATAGGCCACTGAAACCCAGACAATGGGGCGGTCATTAGACAGTAAAATGAGTTTAATATCTCCCACAAGGCAATTTGACAGTAAAAAGTGTTAAATGTTTGCCACCAAGACAGCAAGCAAGTACGTGAAATTTAGGCCCCTGACACCCAGACAGAGGATGGAGGTCCCATAGCAGCAAAAGAGGCATCATGTCAACAAGCAACGGAGAAGGCCACTTTTAGTTATTTAGGCCCCAGCACCCAGACAGAGGAGAGAGGTCCCAAAGCAGAGAATCAGGCTTCATGTCACCCACCAATAGAGAAGGCCACTTTCAGATATTTAGGCCCCTGGCACCCAGACGGTGGAGAGGTTCATTCAACTTTGGGTTGCCCCGCAAAATAATGGTAAAATTAAAATAAGAGGATACAATAAAGAAGTGCCCTGGAGTACAAGAATATCTGGTTAAGGGGAGTGTGGGGAGTCGCTCTGGTAGACAGCGGTGCGGGTGCAGTACCGAGGCAAAACAAAGAGTCCAGGATGTGCAATAAACAGTGTTTTATTCACACTGACACAAAAATAAACAGCAAACAGTCTTTTGGTGGTAATTCACACATGTCAGAAACAAGGAGGCAAAACAAAACAGTCCAACACAGGTTCAGTCACCTGGGAGGTGTAGGTGCAGGTTCGCACCAGGCTGTCGGCCCAGCCGCAGGAGAATCCACCTTCAGGTAGCCAGGAACAAAAGCCACCTCCTTGCTGAGCTCTTTCCTCCAGGACAGAGAACTCCACAGCCCTGTTATCAGGCTCCAGGATAATCACCACCCAGCTGCTAAGGAGGCTGCCTTTTTAAAGGCCCGGATAAAGTCCGGCCTGGACCGTGGGGAGTAGGCACCCACCCAGCTCTTTGCCTACTCCCAGTAAGAGCCGGCCCGGATTAGCTTTGCAGCCAAACTAGGTAACAAAGTCAAACAGCACTAGCTGCTGCAGACACATAAAACCCGGCTCTCACCTCACCGAGGCCAGGAACCTCGGTGACACGTACCTGCCATCGACTATGATACCTTGCACCCTCTTACAGGAGGTACTTATAAATTTCTATTCTTCACAGGGGATGGACAGGTCCTGTGGGATCCATGCCTGGTTCATTTTTATAAAAGTCAGCTTGTCCACGTTGGCTGTGGACAGGCGGCTGCGTTTGTTAGTAATGACACCACCTGCCATGCTGAATACACGTTCAGACAAAACGCTGGCCGCCGGGCAATCCAGCACCTCCAAGGCATAAAAGGCTAGCTCTGGCCACGTGGACAATTTGGAGACCCAGAAGTTGAATGGGGCCGAACCATCAGTCAGTACGTGGAGGCGTGTGCACACGTACTGTTCCACCATGTTAGTGAAATGCTGCCTCCTGCTAACACGTTCCGTATCAGGTGGTGGTGAAGTTAGCTGTGGCGTGGTGAAAAAACTTTTCCACATCCCTGCCATGCTGACCCTGCTCTCAGAGGAGCTGGCCGTAACACGGCTGCGTTGGCGACCTCTCGCTCCTCCTTTGCCTTCGCCTTGGGCTTCCACTTGTTCCCCTGTGACATTACCTACCAACGTGCGCTTGTACTCGCACATCTTCCTATCACGCTCCAGTGCAGGAAGTAAGGTGGGCACATTCTCTTTGTACCGGGGATCCAGCAGGGTGGCATCCCAGAAGTCCGCACACGTTAAAATGTGGGCAACTCTGCTGTCGTTGCAGAGGCAATGCAGCATGTAGATGCTCATGCGTGCCAGGCTCCCCAGAGGTAAGGACAAGCTGTCCTCTGTGGGGGGCGTATCGTCATCATCCTCCGTTTCCCCCCAGCCACCTTCCAGTGATGGGCCCGTGCTGCGTTGGGTGCCACCCCGCTGTGAACCTGCTTCATCCTCATCCTTCTCCACCTCCTCCTCATCCTCCTTGTCCTCCAGTAGTGGGCCCTGGCTGGCCACATTTGTACCTGGCCTCTGCTTTTGCAAAAAAAATCCCTCTAAGCCACTTCTAAGAGACTGGCCTGAAAGTGCTAAAAATGACCTCTTCCTCCTCCTCCTCCTCCTGGGCCACCTCCTCTTCCATCATCGCCCTAAGTGTTTTCTCAAGGAGACATAGAAGTGGTATTGTAACGCTGATAACGCTACTGGCCATGTTGGTGGAGTACTCGAAACAGGGCACACAGGTCTCGCATGGAGGCCCAGTCATTGGTGGTGAAGTGGTGCTGTTCCGCAGTGCGACTGACCCGTGCCTATCCACATGCTGCTGCTCGCACAGTCTCTCCAGCATGTGCAAGGTGGAGTTCCACCTGGTGGGTGGGAAGACCGAAGTTACGCTGTAGCGCAGACAGGCAATCAGCGGCAGGATGTGAACGCCCGAAGCGCGCACAGACGGCCCGCACTTTATGCAGCAGCTATGACATGTTGGGGTAGTTGTGAATGAACTTCTGCACCACCAAATTCAGGACATGTGCCAGGCAAGGGATGTGCGTCAAATCGGCTAGTCCGAGAGCTGCGACGAGATTTCGCCCATTATCGCACACCACCAGGCCGGGCTTGAGGCTTACCGGCAGCAACAACTCTTCGGTCTGTTGTTTAATACTCTGCCACAACTCCGACGCGGTGTGGGGCCTGTCCCCCAAACATATGAGTTTCAGAACGGCCTGCTGACGTTTACCCCGGGCTGTGCTGAAGTTGGTGGTGAAGGTGTGTGGCTGACTGGATGAGCAGGTGAAAGAAGAGGAGGAGGAAGCTGAGTAGGAGGAGGAGGCTACTGGAGTCAAAGAATGATGCCCTGCGATCCTTGGCGGCAGAAGGACGTGCGCCAAAGAACTCTCCGCCTGGGGCCCAGTCACCACTACATTTACCCAGTGTGCAGTTTGGGAGGTATAGCGTCCCTGGCCCTGCTTACTGGTCCACTTATCTGTGGTTAAGTCGACCATGCCACAGATGGCGTTGCACAGTGCACACTTGATTTTATCGGATACTTGGTTGTGCAGGGAAGGCATGGATCTCTTGGAGAAGTAGTGGCGGCTGGGAACATCATACTGTGGGACAGCCATCAGCTGTTTGAAACTGTCTGTGTCCACCAGCCTGAATGGCAGCATTTCAAAGGCCAGCAGTTTAGAAATGCTGGCATTCAGGCCCAGGGCTCGAGGGTAGATAGAAGGGAATTTACGCTGCCGTGTGACATGGTGGAGATGCTTGGCGACGGAGGTGGTGGTGTTGGTGGCACATCCTCTGTTTGGTGGGTGGCAGGTGCCAACATTCCTCCCGAGGTGGAGGAAGAGGCCGAGGCAGCAGCAGAAGAGAGAGCAGGGGGAGCCTGAGTGAATTCTTTGTTATTAAGGTGTTTACTCCACTGCAGTTCATGCTTTGCATATAGATGCCTGGTCATGCAGGTTATGCTAAGGTTCAGAACATTAATGCCTCGCTTCAGGCTCTGATGGAACAGCGTGCAAACCGCTCCGGTCTTGTCGTCAGCACATTGTTTGAAGAAGTGCCATGCCAGGGAACTCCTTGAAGCTGCCTTTGGGGTGCTCGGTCCCTGGTGGAGGTGGCCAGTAGCAGGCGAACTCTCTTGGAGGCGGCTGTTCTGCTTTTGCCCCCTGCTCCCTCTTTTGCTACACTCTTGGCTCGGTCTCACCACTACCTCTTCCTCTGAACTATGAAAGTCAGTGGCACGACCTTCATTCCATGTGGGGTCTAGGAACTCATCGTCCACTGCATCATCTTCCACACAGTCTTCCTCCCTGACCTCCTGTTCAGTCTGCACACTGCAAAAAGACGCAGCACTTGGCACCTGTTTTTCGTCATCATCAGAGACGTGCGGACTCCAATGAGGTGGTATTCCCATGTCCTCATCATCAGGAAACATAAGTGGTTGTGCATCAGTGCATTCTATGTCTTCCACCACTGGGAAGGGCTAGGTGGATTCCCTTGGGATACCCTGCCAGCAGAATCTTCAAACAGCATAAGAGACTGCTGCATAACTTGAGGCTCAGACAGTTTGGGGGTGCATGGGGGTGATGTGACAGACTGATGGGCTTGGTTTTCAGGTGCCACCTGTGCGCTTTCTGCAGAAGACTGGGTGGGAGATAATGTTGTAAACGTGCTGGATCCACTGTCGGCCACCCAATTGACTAGCGCCTGTACTTGCTCAGGCCTTACCATCCTTAGAACGGCATTGGGCCCCACCAAATATCGTTGTAAATTCTGGCGGGTACTGGAACCTGAGGTAGTTGGTTCACTAGGACGCGTGACTGTGGCAGAACGGCCACGTCCTCTCCCAGCACCAAAAGGTCCACTAACAACACCACGATCACGTCCGCGTCCCTTACTAGACATTTTCCTCATTGTTACCGTTCACCACAATAAGAAAAAAATTATTTGGCCCAATGTATTGAATTCAAATTCAGGCCTTTTTTTTTTACAGGCACCTAACACTATCTGGCTATCTATTTATGTACCGTATTACACTAATCCAATCACAGTAGTAACCACAGATTTAGGGGAATATCAATTGTAAGCCTAGTATTTAGGCCCTGGATGAAAGGTATCCTTTTACTGACAGATTTACACTTGGAGATGCACAGTAGCGTGTGAAAAAATATATAGGATTATGCTTTCAGCACTTGTATTTTAACACTTTGTGTAATATACCCTTTAACAGAAAGAAATACACTTAGAGATGCAAAACAGTGTGTGCAAATGTAGAGGATTATGCTGTATTTTAACACTTACTGTAATATACCCTTTAACGGAAAGAAATACACTTGGAGATGCACGCTGAGTGTAATATGCCCTTTTACGGACAGATTTACACTTGGCCTGCAACAGCTGGAACACCTGATTTTGGGTATTGCTATTTTGGCAATTGAATTTAACCCCAGAACAAAGGAATATATCCTTTGACAGATACTATTAAACTACTTGTCCAGCCACAGCAAGAACACCAGATTTACTGTATTTCTATTTTTGGAACTGAATTTCACCCCAGAAAAAATATATCCTTTGCCGGACACTATTAAACTTGGCCAGCCACTGCTGGGACACCATATTTAGGGGATTGCTATTTAGGCAATTGAATTTCACCTCAGAAAATTATCTATCCTTTGCCGGACACCATTAAACTTGGCCAGCCACAGTTGAAACCACTGATTTATGATATTGCTATTTTGGCAATTGAATTTCACCCCAGAAAAAAATATATCCGTTGCCGGACACTATTAAACTTGGCCAGCCACAGCTGAAACCACTGATTTACGGTATTGCTATTTTGGCAATTGAATTTCACCCCAGAACAAAATATATCCTTTGCCAGACAGCAGACAGTATTACACTTGGCTAGCCACAGCTCGAACACCAGATTTAGGGGATTGCTATTTTGGCAATTGAATTTAACCCCTCAATAAAATATAGAAATTTCTATCCTGAGTTTCTAGGGGCAATAATAAGCACAGCCAAGCCACTGATGTAGGATATAGCAAAAAAAAAAAACTAGTATTGATGGATTGATGGACACAAAATGGCCGCCGATCACCCCAGAAAAAAGTGACAGAAATACGCTCTGTGCGGCCTAAAAACCAGTGAGCAATTAACTAGCAGAAGTTGAATGATTCACAGCTGTAGATCGATCACTTCATTAGGTCTTCATTTTTGCTTAGTTTTTTCCTGCCTAATCTCGCCCTCACAGCAGCTGCATCCTATATCTACACTAATCAGAGCAGAGTAACATGCGGCGCCTTCCTGTATACCATGGCTGTGATCAAGGTCCGGAGATAGGACCGAAACGTTGGCCACTTATTTATTGTAAAAACTAACCTGGATGGATCTCACTAACTTATGTGAATAAACAAGCAACCTAACGTCATAAGTATACAAGAAGAGCACCCCTGAGTGGAGAGGGTGTCAGCATTAAGTTTCTGTTTATGTCACTGATTATTTTGCCCTTACTCTGATCCGTCAGAACAATAACCACCCAAAAAACGGATCCTGTCTGTTGAGCACCTGCCTTCACTCAGTCAGCATTTGGGCAGTAATCCATCAGTATTGCTAAAGCCCAAAAAAACAGGAGTGGATCCAAAACAGAGAAGACACGTGAATGGAATATTTGCATGTCTTCTGTGTTTTGTATCCACTCCTGCTTTTGGTTACCAAATCATAAGCCAATTCTGAAGGGACCATATAGGCCTTACAGCTGCAATACAGACAGGATCAGTTGTGCGTCTCATTTTTCCTTCCTTCTGACAGATCAGAAGAAGGGTCTAATAAATGATGAAGTCAACCAGGCCAAAAAGGCAAAATAGTGGTCCAGTCATGGAGTGGGGAGGGTGGGAGAATATCTTGAGAAGTCCACAGAACAGCCCAATGACATAGTGTTGAAGTAGAAGCAGCATGAGGAGACCACATAGTGGCCCATTAAAATAGTGTTGAGGTGGCAGCAGCATGAGGAGGCCGAAGAGTGGCCCAGTGGCATATTGTTGATTTAGCAGCAGCATGAGGAGACCACAGAGTGGCAATTTGACATATTGTGGAGGTGGCATCAGCATCAGCATGAGGAAGCTACAGAGTGGCTCATTGACATAGTGTTGATTTAGCAGAGGCATGAGGAGACTACAGAGTGGGAAGGTTACCTAGTGTGGAGGTGGCAGCAGCAGCCTGAGAAGGCCACAGATTGGCAAGGTGACATAGTGTGGAGATGGCAGCAGCAGCAGAATGAGGAGGCCACAGACTGGCAAGGTGACATAAAGTGGTGGTGGCAGCAGCAGCATGCGGAGGCCACAGAGTGACACAATGACAGAGCGGCAGCAGCAGGATGAGGAGACCTGAGTGGTGAGGTAGCAGCAGCATCTGGAGACTATAGAGTGACTCGGTGACAGAGTGGGGAGGTGGGTGGCAATAACAGTACCCACTGAGGCTGGTAGGTGTAAGAAGGAGCACTTGGCATCAGATGTATGGCATCAGTAGGGTGGCAGCATTAGAATGGTAGCTGAGGCAGGTAGCCAGAAGAAACCAGACTCTTTTGTCCAGGTTTGGGTGAGGCACCATGAATGATCTAATCTGATGCATCAGGAATTGGTGGGTGGAAATCCTAGCTGATATATGCCTGATTCATCTTGACAAAGGTCAGTCTCTCCACATTTTGGGTGGACAGGTGAGTTCTCCTTGGGGTAACTATGACCCCTGCCTCAATAAACACCCCCTCTCTGATGCCACTCGGCAAACTCGGCCAGTTGGGGCCACAAATCCAGTTTGGCTGCCCAGTAGTCCAGCGGATCTTCAATGTGGGGTGGCAGGGTGCTGTCCAAGTATGCTACCACCTGCTGGTTCAAGTTCTGCTCCAGGTCTAGCTGCTGCTTATGGTGAGTAGTTTCTTCACTAGGCGGGTGAAGAAAGCTGCTCCACATCGACTCTAGACTCAAGCTGCTGCTGATGGAGCTCGTACTGCTCCTACCTCCCACCCCGCCGCAGCAGCCATGGCAGTGGAACGAGAGTGCAGAGGGCCCCCCCCCCGGTCAGACCTGTGAGAGGATGGACGATGTCGCAGATAGGCAGCGGCCAACTGACCAGTAGTGAGGATCCAGCAAGGTGGAGAACCAGAAGTCATCCCTGTCCCCATTGGTGACAATTCGGCTGTCACTACCCAAGCAAGTGAGCATGCAGCGGGCCATTTGCGCAAGTGACTTGGAGGGACTCCCTGCCTCCATCACCACTGCATACTGCCATGATGCACCTGGGTCATCTGCCTCTTTTTCCTCATCTACCAGTTGCTCCTCCGGCTGGTCCTGCTCCTCCTCTCCTGTCACCTGTGTAGAAAAACCAACAACTTTGCGACACATTGCTTGTGCTCCAATGTCCTCCTCCTCTTCCTACAGTTCAGCCCCCACAGGGCTCATGTGGCTTTGAGATGTAGGCGCCACGTCTCTAGTCCCCCCCGACCAGCCAGATGTACTAGCATCTGTTCCAGGATATAAAGCAGTGGAATGACGTTGTTCATCCCGTAGTCCTGGCAACTGACAAATAATGTGGCCTCCTCAAAGGTCCTGAGGAAATGGCAGGTGTCATACATGAGCTGCCACTGGCTGACATTAAAATTACACAGGGGAGTACTCCTGTCCACTTGGATCATCAAGAAATCGTTTATGGCCTTTCTTTGTTCATATAGTTGGTCCAACATATGGAGGGTGTAATTCTAATGTGTGGAAACGTTGCATATCAGCCTATTTTGAGAGACCCTGTTCTGCCACTGCAGAACAAGGAGGGTGTGCTTTGCGTTGTATGAGTGGCTGAAGTGCATGCAAAGTTTCCTAGCCATTTTTAGAAAGTCTTTCAGATGGATGGAAGACTTTGACAACCACATTGAACATGTGCGCCATGCAGGGCACATGGCTCAGCCCTCCTTGACGCAGCGCTGAAACCATGTTATTCCTGTTGTCAGTTACCATGGTTACGATTTTGAGTTGTCGCCGGAAACAACATTGGCACCTGGGCAACGCTTTACCTTCTGCTCACAGATTCGGCATATGGCCATGTTCACCTACTCCGGAGGCTTAACAAAAAAACTGCCAAGCCACCGAGTAGAGGATTTCACCCCCAACACGCTACTGACTGACTGCTACCACTGCTGCCTCAGTGAACCCCTGCACCACTTCTTTTCGGGAAGGTAGGCTCCTGCTAAGGAGGTGGTCTACCCCGGGCATGTTTGGCTCCCGACCTCGCACTGCCGACTCCCGGCCACACTACCTACTTGCTGGCTCCGACGCTGCCTCACGCACAAGCTGACAACTTCTTCTCCCAATGATGATGAAGCCCCTTTGTCACCTGGCTACCAATTGCAATAGGCAAAGATGTTGCACGTCAATGATGTTCTCTGCAACGGGCTCTGAGCCAGGAGCCTGATCGCTCGTAACACCAGCTCCCAGCCCAATCTCTTCATCACTACTTGCCCGCCTACCAGAGGAAGCGGAGGATGTCTTCTCCACATCTTGGCTGGCCAGCAGCTGCTGACTGTCCTCTAGTAGCTCGTCGTCGCTGTATAGTGGAGCTGAGCCCACAGCATATAATACTTCTCTGGCTGAGGGAACAGAAAAGGACAGAGGCAGGTTGAGGACAGTTGAGGGCACAGAACCTGCTCCTAGGCCATGCCAACTAAGGGTTGTGTCTGTCGAACCCACCGACTCTTGGCTGGGGTGTCTGATGTCAAGACACGACTGCTAGATGACACAGGGAGCTCAGGCCTCTCGCTGCGATTCCTGCTGCCACGCCTCCTTACTCTGCTGCGAACCAGTGCCTGCGGCAGAAACATTTAGGCTTTTGCCTCTCCCCTGTGCAAGGCCAGTCACTTCTCTGTCTGACAAACTGTTAGATCAAATAAGTAAGTAAAAAGGAAATTAATACACCCCAAAAAAGGCTGTAATTTTGTCACTTCACCACACAACCACAAATAATAAAAATTTTTGCCACTAATACACGCCGAAAAGGGCTATAATTTTGTAACTTCACCACACAACTGCTAATATGGGCTTTTTATGCGACTAATACATGCTAAAAAAGGACTAGAACATATAACTGCACCTCTGAACGTGAAATAATACTTTTTTTTTTCCAAAAAGGGCTGTAATTTTCTCACTTCACCACACAATGGCTAATAAGCCATTTTTTGCCACTAAAAAAAGGCTTTAGAGCATACTGTAAGTAAGTACATTCAATAAAACAAATACATATCCAGGATCATAGATTTACAGACATACGTACACTTCAACCCTTTTTAACCCCTTAACGCCCAACGCCATACATGTACTGCGCATCAGGACGTGACGTAACTCCCAGCTCCGACTTAACACCCAGGATCTGCGCCCACTTAATCCATGGCAGGGGTCTGGCAGTCACTGATACCCGGACCCCTGCTGTATGCGCCGGCATCTGTGAAAACACATTAACCTTGATGTGCCGCGGTCAGCGCTGACCGCGGTGGTGCGATGTCTGTGCAGGGATCGGAGCTGCCATCAGGTCCCCGCACTGCTGTGATGGGAACCCTATGGCAGGGAAGTCAGCCCAATGCTTTCCTTAGGCATCGTGGCTGACTATCCAGGAGAGCCGTTGAGGTCCAGCCCTCTGGATCTCACAGGCAAGCAGGCTATAAGCGTATTTTAAGAAAAAATTGGGCAGTTCTACTTAAAGACCCCATCTTGGGCAAAATTTCCCCCCCCCCCATTCCTACATTAATTTCCCGCAAAGACACAGATTCTAAACACTATAGAACCATAAATGAATACCCCACCAAGGATTTAAAAAAAAAACTATTTGAACTGGTATATACAGGGGATTTTGGACAAAAAAAGAAAGAGCTTTTCTGAAGGCCCCACATTCCTCTCTATCCCTTTTTACTTCCTACCCAAAATTCACAAAACACTCCCCCCGGTAGATCCCCCGGTAGACCCATCATCTCTGGGATAGGCTGTCTCACATCCAATTTATCAGCTTATGTGGATGGCTTCTTACAGAAACACGTTTGTTCACGCCCTTCATACATAAGGGACACCTCCCACCTTATTCAGCTACTTGAGCCCCCAACGCAGGTGGAAGAGTACATATGGGTAACACCTAACGTGTCCTCCCTCTACAGCAACAATAGACATGATTTAGGGATTCGAGCCATATCACACTCACTCACTAAAGACCCACTACTACCGAAATCTCAGAAAGAATTCATTCTTAAAGCTGTTGATTTTATACTAAAGCACAATTACTTTACTTTTAACTAGACTTTTTATATTCAGACAAATGGCACCGTGATGGGGATGAAATTTGCCCCATCATATGCAAATTGATGTATGGGGGCTTTCGAAGAGAAATTCAGTCTAATGTTACACCCAAAAGTTTGATTTTACCGTCGCTTAATTGATGTCATCATATTCATATGGCAGGGGGAGATAGACGAACTGAAGGAATTTATTATACTACTCAACTCCAATACTTGGAACTTATCATTCAGTTTGGAGTATAGTGCAACTGAAATAGTTTTTTTAGACTTGCAAATCACGATTGTTTATAGAAAAATTTCTACCAAGACCCATTTCAAAAGTGTAGATGCCAATAGCTATTTAGAGTTCACCAGTTTCCATCACCAAAAATGGAAACAGAATATTCCACACAGTCAGATGAAGAGAATCAGGTGAAACTGTTAAGATGATCGGTGAGGCAGGGCCAGGTAGAGATCCTAAAATAGATCCTAATAGATTCAGAGATAAGGGTTAATTAAATGGTAATTTTCTGCAGAGCAAATACACTGAAAAATTGAATAGCTCCTTCCTGTCCAAAGCTCAATATCACCACCAGGCCCATGAAAAAACAAAACAAGACAATGGAGGGGTGTGGAGATGTGGATTTGGTAGATGCAAATATTGCACCATAATTGCACACAACATAAAAGAGATTTTGATCCCACACAATAATGAAGCAATTGACATCCGTCACAAAATGAATTGTGAGACTACTAACTTTATATACTTACTACAGTGCCCCTGCCAACTTCTCTATGTGGGACGCACCACCCAAACCATAAGGGTAAAAATCAATGAGCACAGTTCAAATATAAGTAGAAAAGTATTAACCCATAGTATCTTATGACATTTTGCCCTCTCCCATGAAGTTGACCTCTCCCTTCTCGGGTAACCCCCGTTAGAATGGGTACCCCAATCTTATCAAGTATTGTGCCGAAAAGAAATTTTCTGGAATTTAGTTTAAACACCTTAACATCATATGGTCTTAATTAGTGTTGAGCGAACAGTTCGAGCATCGTTCGGGTTCGTAACGAATTTTGGGGTGTCCGGGACCCGGACCCGAACCCGGACATTTTCAAAAAAGTTCGGGTTCGGGTCCGTTGTTCGTCGATTTCTTCCCGTTTTCTGAAGGACTGCACAGCAGCCAATCAGCTAGCGTTTTACTTCTTACCCTAAGAGCCCATCACAGCCATGCCTACTAATGGCATGGCTGTGATTGGCCAAGTGTGGCATGTGACCCAGCCTCTATTTAAGCTGGAGTCACGTAGCGCCGCACGTCACACTGCTCTGATTAGTGTAGGGAGAGGACGCAGCTTCTGTCAGGGTGAGATTAGGCAGGTTAAAGTCAGCCAAGGCACCTAATGAACAGATCGATCTACAGCTGAGAATCATTGAACTTCTGCTAGTTACTTGCTCGCTGGTTTTTAGGCTGCACAGAGCGTTTTTCTGTCACTTATTTTCTGGGTTGATCGGCATTTTGTGACTTGTGGTGCACCAGAAGAAGCTGCCACCAAGTCCATCAATCCATCAATACTACTTGGCTGTGCTAATTGTCACCCCTAGAAACTCAGGATAGCAATTTATATATTTTATTAAGGGGTTAAATACAATTGCCCAAATACCAATCCCCTAAATCTGGTGTTCCAGCTTTGGCTGTCTGCTGTCTGGCAAAGGATAGATTATTTTCTGGGGTTAAATTCAATTGCCAAAATAGCAATACCATAAATCAGTGGTTTCAGCTGTGGCTGACAAAATAGAATAGTGTCCGCCAAAACATATATTTTGTTTTGGGGTGAAATTAATCTGGCAAAATAGCAATACCCTGATTCTGGTGTCCCAGCAGTTGCAGGCCAGATTTCATAGTGTCTGCCAAAACACATATTTTGTTCTGGGGTGAAATTAATATTGCAAAATAGCAATACCCTGAATCTGGTGTCCCAGCAGTTGCAGGCCAGATTTCATAGTGTCCGCTAAAACATATATTTTGTTCTGGGGTGAAATTAATCTGGCAAAATAGCAATACCCTGATTCTGGTGTCCCAGCAGTTGCAGGCCAGATTTCATAGTGTCTGCCAAAACACATATTTTGTTCTGGGGTGAAATTAATCTGGCAAAATAGCAATACCCTGATTCTGGTTTCCCAGCAGTTGCAGGCCAGATTTCATAGTGTCCGCTAAAACATATATTTTGTTCGGGGGTGAAATTCAATTCCTAAAATAGCAATACCATAAATCAGTGGTTTCAGCTGTGGCTGGCAAAATAGAATAGTGTCCGCCAAAACATATATTTTGTTCTGCGGTGAAATTAATCTGGCAAAATAGCAATACCCTGATTCTGGTGTCCCAGCATTTGCAGGCCAGATTTCATAGTGTCTGCCAAAACACATATTTTGTTCTGGGGTGAAATTAATCTGGCAAAATAGCAATAACCTGATTTTGGTGTCCCAGCAGTTGCAGGCCAGATTTCATAGTGTCCGCTAAAACATATATTTTGTTCTGGGGTGAAATTAATCTGGCAAAATAGCAATACCCTGAATCTGGTGTCCCAGCAGTTGCAGGCCAGATTTCATAGTGTCTGCCAAAACACATATTTTGTTCTGGGGTGAAATTAATCTTGCTAAATAGCAATACCCTGAATCTGGTGTCCCAGCAGTTGCAGGCCAGATTTCATAGTGTCTGCCAAAACACATAATTTGTTCTGGGGTGAAATTAATCTGGCAAATTAGCAATACCCTGATTCTGGTGTCCCAGCAGTTGCAGGCCAGATTTCATAGTGTCCGCTAAAACATATATTTTGTTCTGGGGTGAAATTAATTTTGCTAAATAGCAATACCCTGAATCTGGTGTCCCAGCAGTTGCAGGCCAGATTTCATAGTGTCCGCTAAAACATATATTTTGTTCTGGGGTGAAATTAATCTTGTAAAATAGCAATACCCTGATTCTGGTGTCCCAGCAGTTGCAGGCCAGATTTCATAGTGTCTGCCAAAACACATATTTTGTTCTGGGGTGAAATAAATTTTGCAAAATAGCAATACCCTGAATCTGGTGTCCCAGCAGTTGCAGGCCAGATTTCATAGTGTCCGCTAAAACATATATTTTGTTCTGGTGTGAAATTAATCTGGCAAAATAGCAATACCCTGATTCTGGTGTCCCAGCAGTTGCAGGCCAGATTTTATAGTTTCTGCCAAAACACATATTTTGTTCTGGGGTGAAATTAGTTTTGCAAAATAGCAATACCCTGAATCTGGTGTCCCAGCAGTTGCAAGCCAGATTTCATAGTGTCCGCTAAAACATATATTTTGTTCTGGGGTGAAATTAATCTGGCAAAATAGCAATACCCTGATTCTGGTGTCCCAGCAGTTGCAGGCCAGATTTCACAGTGTCTGGCAAAACATATATTTTGTTCTGGGGTGAAATTAATCTGGCAAAATAGCAATACCCTGAATCTGGTGTCCCAGCTGTTGCAGGCCAGGATTCATAGTGTCTTGAAAAACATATATTTTGTTCTGGGGTGACATTCAATTGCCAAAATAGCAATACCCTGAATCTGGTGTCCCAGCTGTTGCAGGCCAAGTGTAAATCTGTCCATAAAAGGATACCTTTCATTCAGGGCCTAAATACTAGCCCTAAAAGAGATATTCCCATAAATCAGTGGTTACTGCTGTGCCTGAATTAGTGTAATACGCTACATAAACAAATAGGCAGAAAGTGTTAGGTGTCTGTGAAAAAAGGCCTAAATTTGAAATCAACACATTGGGCCAAATATTTTTTTCCTTATTGTGGTGCTTGGTGAACGGTAACAATGAGGAAAACATCTAGTAAGGGATGCGGACGCGGTCGTGGTGGTGTTAGTGTACCCTCTGGTGATGGGAGAGGACGCGGCCATTCTGCCACAGCCACACTTCCTAGTGAACCAACTACCTCAGGTTCCAGTACCCGCCAGAATTTACTGCGATATTTGGTGGCGCCCAATGCCGTTCTAAGGATGGTAAGGCCTGAGCAGGAACAGGCGCTAGTCAATTGGGTGGCCGACAGTGGATCCAGCATGTTCACAACATTTTCTCCCACCCAGTCTTCTGCAGAAAGCGCACAGGTGGCACCTGAAAACCAAGCCCATCAGTCTGTCACATCACCCCCATGCATATCAGGGAAACTGTCAAAGCCTCAAGTTATGCAGCAGTCTATTATGCTGTTTGAAGACTCTGCTGGCAGGGTTTCCCAAGAAATCCACCTAGCCCTTCCACAGTAGTGGAAGACATAGAATGCACTGATGCACAACCACTGATGTTTCCTGATGATGAGGACATGGGAATACCACCTCATCGGAGTCCGCACGTCTCTGATGATGACGAAACACAGGTGCCAACTGCTGCGTCTTTCTGCAGTGTGCAGACTGAACAGGAGGTCAGGGAGGAAGACTGTGTGGAAGACGATGCAGGGGACGATGAGGTCCTAGACCCCACATGGAATGAAGGTCGTGCCACTGACTTTCATAGTTCAGAGGAAGAGGCAGTGGTGAGACCGAGCCAACAGCGTAGCAAAAGAGGGAGCAGGGGGCAAAAGCAGACAAGCCACCAGAGTTCGCCTGCTACTGGCCACCGCCACCAGGGACGAGCACCCCAAAGGCAGCTTCAAGGAGTTCCCTGGCATGGCACTTCTTTAAACAATGTGCTGACGACAAGACCCGAGTGGTTTGCACACTGTGCCATCAGATCCTGAAGCGAGGCATTAACGTTCTGAACCTTAGCACAACCTGCATGACCAGGCATCTACATGCAAAGCATGAACTGCAGTGGAGTAAACACCTTAAAAGCAAGGAACTCACTCTGGCTACCCCTGCTCCCTCTTCTGCTGCTGCCTCGGCCTCTTCCTCCGCCTCGGGAGGAATGTTGGCACCTGCCGCCCACCAAACAGAGGATGTGCCACCGACAACACCACCTGTGTCACCAAGCATCTCCACCATGTCACACGGCAGCGTTCAGCTCTCCATCCCACAAACCTTGGAGAGAAAGTGTAAATTTACACCTAGCCACCCTCGAGCCCTGGGCCTGAATGCCAGCATTTCTAAACTACTGGCCTTTGAAATGCTGTCATTCAGGCTGGTGGACACAGACAGCTGCAAACAGCTGATGTCCATGGCTGTCCCACAGTATGTTGTTCCCAGCCGCCACTACTTCTCCAAGACAGCCGTGCCTTCCCTGCACAACCAAGTATCCGATAAAATCAAGTGTGCACTGTGCAACGCCATCTGTGGCAAGGTCCACCTAACCACAGATACGTGGACCAGTAAGCACGGCCAGGGACGCTATATCTCCCTAACTGCACACTGGGTAAATGTAGTTGCGGCTGGGCCGCAGGCGGAAAGTTCCTTGGCGCACGTCCTTCCGCCGCAAAGGATCGCAGGGCATCATTCTTTGCCTCCTGTAGCCTCCTCCTCCTACTCGGCTTCCTCCTCCTCTGCTTCCACCAGCTCATCCAGTCAGCCACACACCTTCACCACCAACTTCAGCACAGCTCGGGGTAAACGTCAGCAGGCAATTCTGAAACTCTTATGTTTGGGGGAAAGGCCCCACACCGCGCAGGAGTTGTGGCGGGGTATTGAACAACAGACCGACGAGTGGTTTCTGCCCTTGGGCCTCAAGCCCGGCCTGGTGGTGTGCGATAATGGGCGAAATCTCGTCGCAGCTCTGGGACTAGCCGGTTTGATGCACATCCCTTGCCTGGCGCATGTGCTGAATTTGGTGGTGCAGAAGTTCATTCACAACTGCCCCGACATGTCAGAGCTGCTGCATAAAGTGAGGGCCGTCTGTGCGCGCTTCCGGCGTTCACATCCTGCCGCTGCTCGCCTGTCTGCGCTACAGCGGAACTTCGGCCTTCCAGCTTACCGCCTCATATGCGACGTGCCCACCAGGTGGAACTCCACCTTGCACATGCTGGAGAGACTGTGCGAGCAGCAGCAGGCCATAGTGCAGTTTCAGCTGCAGCACGCACGCGTCAGTCGCACTGCAGAACAGCACCACTTCACCACCAATGATTGGGCCTCCATGCGAGACCTGTGTGCCCTGTTGCGCTGTTTCGAGTACTCCACCAACATGGCCAGTGGCGATGACACCGTTATTAGCGTTACAATACCACTTCTATGTCTCCTTGAGAAAACGCTTAGGGTGATGATGGAAGAGAAGGTGGCCCAGGAGGAGGAGGAGGAGGATGAGGGGTCATTTTTAGCACTTTCAGGCCAGTCTGTTAGAAGTGGCTCAGAGGGAGGTTTTTTGCAACAGCAGAGGCCAGGTACAAATGTGGCCAGCCAGGGCCCACTACCGGAGGACGAGGAGGATGAGGAGGAGATGGTAGAGGCGCTCCTGAGAGCATTCCCAAATGTCACAGGGGAACAGGTGGAAGCCCAAGGCGAAGGCAGAGGAGGAGCAAGAGGTCGCCAACGCAGCTGTGTCACGGCCAGCTCCTCTGAGGGCAGGGTTAGCATGGCAGAAATGTGGAAAAGTTTTGTCTCCACGCCACAGCTAACTGCACCACCACCTGATACGGAACGTGTTAGCAGGAGGCAGCATTTCACTAACATGGTTGAACAGTACGTCTGCACACCCCTCCACGTACTGACTGATGGTTCGGCCCCATTCAACTTCTGGGTCTCCAAATTGTCCACGTGGCCAGAGTTAGCATTTTATGCCTTGGAGGTGCTGGCCTGCCCGGCGGCCAGCGTTTTGTCTGAACGTGTATTCAGCACGGCAGGGGGCATCATTACTGACAAACGCAGCCGCCTGTCCACAGCCAACGTGGACAAGCTGACGTTCATAAAAATGAACCAGGCATGGATCCCACAGGGCCTGTCCCTCCCTTGTGCAGAATAGACATTTATAACTGCCTCCCCCTCAACCATGTATTCTTGTACTCCGGGGCACTTCTTTATTGAATCCTCATTTTTTTAACTGTACCATGATCTTGCGGTGCAACCCAAAGTTGAATGAACCTCTCCTCTGTCAGGGTGGTGGGGCCGAAATAACAGAGAGTGGCCTTCTCCGGTGGTGGTTGATATGACGCATGATACCTTGCTGTGGGACCTCTCTCCTCTGTCTGGGTGCTGGGCCTAAATAACTGAAAGTGGCCTTCTCCAGTGGTGGTTGATATGACGCATGATTCCTTGCTGTGGGACCTCTCTCCTCTGTCTGGGTGCTGGGCTGAAATAACTGAGAGTGGCCTTCTCCGGTGGTGGGTGAAATGATGCATGATTCCTTGCTGTGGGACCTCTCTCCTCTGTCTTGGTGCTGGGCCGAAATAACTGAGAGTGGCCTTCTCCGGTGATGGTTGATATGACGCATGATTCCTTGCTGTGGGACCTGTATCCTCTGTCTGGGTGCTGGGCTGAAATAACTGAGAGTGGCCTTCTCCAGTGGTGGTCGATATGACGCATGATTCCTTGCTGTGGGACCTCTCTCCTCTGACTGGGTGCTGGTACCTAAATAACTGAAAATGGCCTTCTCCAGTGGTGGGTGATATGACGCATGATTCCTTGCTGTGGGACCTCTCTCCTCTGACTGGGTGCTGGGGCCTAAATGACTGAAAATGACCTTCTCCAGTGGTGGGTGAAATGACGCATGATTCCTTGCTGTGGGACCTCTCTCCTCTATCTGGGTGCTGGGGCTGAAATAACTGAAAGTGGCCTTCTCCAGTGGTGGGTGATATGACGCATGATTCCTTGCTGTGGAACCTGCATCCTCGGTCTGGGTGCTGTGCCGAAATAACTGAAAGTGGCCTTCTCCAGTGGTGGGTGATATGACGCATGATTCCTTGCTGTGGGACCTGTATCCTCGGTCTGGGTGCTGTGCCGAAATAACTGAAAGTGGCCTTCTCCAGTGGTGGTTGATATGACGCATGATTCCTTGCTGTGGGACCTCTCGCCTCTGTCTGGGTGCTGGGCTGAAATAACTGAGAGTGGCCTTCTCCGGTGGTGGGTGAAATGACGCATGATTCCTTGCTGTGGGACCTCTCTCCTCTGTCTGGGTGCTGGGCCGAAATAACTGAGAGTGGCCTTCTCCGGTGGTGGTTGATATGACGCATGATTCCTTGCTGTGGGACCTGTATCCTCTGTCTGGGTGCTGGGCTGAAATAACTGAGAGTGGCCTTCTCCGGTGGTGGTTGATATGACGCATGATTCCTTGCTGTGGGACCTCTCTCCTCTGACTGGGTGCTGGGGCCTAAATAACTGAAGATGTCCTTCTTTAGTGGTGGGTGATATAACGCATGATTCCTTGCTGTGGGACCTCTCTCCTCTGACTGGGTGCTGGGGCCTAAATAACTGAAAATGGCCTTCTCCAGTGGTGGGTGATATGACGCATGATTCCTTGCTGTGGGACCTCTCTCCTCTGTCTGGGTGCTGGGCCGAAATAACTGAGAGTGGCCTTCTCCGGTGATGGTTGATATGACGCATGATTCCTTGCTGTGGGACCTCTCTCCTCTGTCTGGGTGCTGGGCTGAAATAACTGAGAGTGGCCTCTCCGGTGGTGGTTGATATGACGCATGATTCCTTGCTGTGGGACCTCTCTCCTCTGTCTGGGTGCTGGGCTGAAATAACTAAGAGTGGCCTTCTCCGGTGATGGTTGATGTGACGCATGATTCCTTGCTGTGGGACCTCTCTCCTCTGTGTGGGTGCTGGGGCCGAAATAACTGAAAGTGGCCTTCTCCAGTGTTGAGTCATATGACGCATGATTCCTTGCAGTGGGACCTGTCTCCAATTGATATTGGTTAAATTTTATTTATTTTATTTTATTTTAATTCATTTCCCTATCCACATTTGTTTGCAGGGGATTTACCTACATTTTGCTGCCTTAGGCAGCCATCTAGCCCGTTCCTCGACTATTTTACAGCCTTTTTAGTGCCTAAAAGTTCGGGTCCCCATTGACTTCAATGGGGTTCGGGTTCGGGATAAAGTTCGGATCCCGAACCCGAACATTTTCGGGAAGTTCGGCCGAACTTCTCGAACCCGAACATCCAGGTGTTCGCTCATCTCTAGTCTTAATGAATCATTAGAATACATGAATTACTGATCCACCGAGCTCATAAGTATTTTGTGAATATATGGTTCTCAGGAATGATAAAAATATTTGAGTATATATATATATATCTCGGATATATTTACATTTTTACATATTTTTATACATTTATATGTTTATATATTTTTATATCATTTTTGATTTTTTTATCTATTCATTTCCGTATATATATATATATATATATATATATATATATATATATCTACAGTTGTGTTCAAAATTATTCAACCCCCAATGCTGTAAAGGGTTTTAGGGAATTTAGTGTACGTTTGTAATTATGTTTAGAATAAAATCTTACAAGGACTTTTTAAAGAACCAAATGCAACTAAAATTACAGCAATTGCTTTTGCAAAATTAAATGTAGTATTAAATGTTTTGTTTGTGATTTCTTCATTGACACAATTATTCAACCCCTTAAAGACTACCACTCTTAAGAACAGAGGTTCATTCAAGTGTTTTCGATCAGGTATTGAAAACACCTGTGGATGTCAAGGAGCAGCAATCAAGCATAATAAGCCCCAATTAGGCAGATTTAAAATGACTGTCATACTCAGCTCTAGACATTTACTGGTGTGTTTACAGACATGGTGAAGTCAAGAGAATGGTCTAGGAAGACAAGAGAAGAGGTGATTTCTCTTCACAGGAAGGGCAATGGCTATAAGAAGATTGCAAAGATGTTAAACATACCAAGAGACACCATAGGAAGCATCATTCGCAAATTAAAGGCAAAGGGTACTGTTGAAACGCTACCTGGTCGTGGCAGAAAGAAGATGCTGACTTTGACTGCTGTGTGCTACCTGAATCGCAAAGTGGAGAAAAGTCCCCGTATGACTGCTGAGGAACTGAAAAAAGATTTGTCAGATGCAGGTTCTGAAGTTTCATCTCAGACAATAAGGCGCACACTGCGTAATGAATGCTTCCATGCCAGAACTCCCAGGTGCACCCCCTTGCTGTCTCCAAAGAATAAGAAGAGTCGACTGCAGTATGCAAAAGTCATGTGGACAAACCACAAAAGTTTTGGGATAGTGTTCTGTGGACTGATGAAACAAAATTAGAACTGTTTGGGCCCATGTATCAACGCTATGTTTGGAGGAGTAAGAACAAGGCCTATGAAGAAAAGAACACCTTGCCTACTGTGAAGCATGGCGGGGGGTCAATCATGCTTTTTGGGTGTTTTGCTTCTACAGGTACAGGGAAGCTTCAGCGTGTGCAAGGTACCATGAATTCTCTTCAGTACCAGGAGATATTGGATGAAAATGTGATGCAGTCCGTCACAAACCTGAGGCTTGGGAGACGTTGGACCTTTCAACATGACAATGATCCCAAGCTTACCTCCAAGTCCACTAGAGCATGGTTGCAGATTAAAGGCTGGAACATTTTGAAGTGGTCATCGCAGTCACCAGACTTAAATCCGATTGATTACCTCTGGTAGGACTTAAAGAAAGCAGTTGCAGCGCGCAAGCCTAAGAATGTGACTGAACTGGAGGCTTTTGCCCATGAAGAATGGGCGAAGATATCCGTAGATCGCTGCAATACACTTGTTTCAAGCTATGCTTCACGTTTAAAAGCTGTTATAACTGGAAAAGGATGTTGTACTAAGTACTAAGATTGAATGTCACTTGGGGGTTGAATAAAACTGATAATGATGTGAGCACAGAAAATACATTTGTGGTTATTTCATTATAAATGTTATGTTATATTTGTCTGACTTACAAGTGCCTCTTTGATTTAATTGTAAACAAGATGACTGAAATGATCAAAATCAATGTCAAACTGGCTAAAACACTCAATTTCAGTGGGGGTTGAATAATTTAGAACACAACTGCATATATATAAAATTACTTTCAATAATATTTAATTAATCAGCTTTTTATTACTTTCAATAATCAGCTTGATTATCTATAGATTATCAATGATTTTACTAATTTAGGATATTAATACTAATGATTCTATGGGGATATTTGATTTATTGCTTAATGTGAATCATATATTTATATTTTATCTATATTATTTCTGTATTTATTTTATCTGTATTTGTATAACTTTTTTTGCATTTGCATATTTTTCCAAATACTTATCTCCATCCTCCAAACTCTATATACAAACATTTGTAATACTTTACTTCTTGTAACATCTGTACACAAATATACATAGCCCCAGGCCCACTGAGCATGACCACAATATGTCATCGAGGCTCCTACTGTATATATACTGTGCGCATCCTCCTCTGGGGAGCATCCCACTCTGGAGCGCAATGATAGCCCTGATCTAAGCCGCTTCCGGCCTTATTGCTAGTATGCGTCTCCTGCTTCCGGCCTTATTGCTAGTATGTGTATCACTGTGGAACGCAAGACTGGAAGCGCATTTACACCCAGAATTCAAGCCGCTTCCAGCTCTATCGATCGCATGGTTGTGGAACGCAAGACCGGAAGGGAAGAACCAGACCGTCACTTCTGGTTCTCACTACATGAGAACACAAACGCTGCCTGTAAGGCCATCTTGTTTTCTCTCCGGTGGGCCTGCATATACGTCTCACACAAATGTAAATACACATACATCATCACCGACACAGTATGTAGAAGTAAGTGATTGATTTGCGTTCCAGTGTGGAACACAAGATACAGGAAGTGACACTGCTCTGATGTCACTTCCTTTTGAATTTGATTCTCACAATTTCCTGCCCTTTATGACATAGGTACAGCCCCATTAGAGAGTATAAATACTAGCATTGTATGAGTACATGTGAATATTGTATTGTTATATTACTCCGGAGGATGGGGGCACTGTTTTTGACCCCCAAAACACATTGAGTGCTATGTGTTCATTGAATTAAAGAATATTAAAAAGACGCTGGACATCTGGCTGCCGTCATTATTACCATTCTACAAGCGGACCCGGCCGGGGGTCTCTGTCTGAAGGTGTCTTCTTGAGCTTTATCTGGCAGACATTCCCCTAGTGAAGTGAGTTCTACTTTAAAGCTTTTAATATTTATAACCCAGATACAACATTTTATTGGGCACTATTTTATCTATTTTTACATTACATTTTTTATTTTCATTTATCTATATATCTTTATTCATCTTTATTCATATTTATTCTACATGTTTTTATATCTGTACCAATATACAGTTCCCTTAGAACATTAATTTATTGGCATTTCTTAACTCTTTCTAAATCTAATCTGGAGAGGCGCTAAAAAGTGGACCAACACGTTCAATTCAAGTCTTTTAGATGGCACCAGTATCCTTGGCCTACTTAACTTGAACAAGGACCCCCAGTTACTTTGCCACAAAAGAAATCAGGAGAAACTTGGCTGGCAGCCATTTCTATTTTCCCACAGTAAATGGTGATGCCCCTTCATGTGATTCAATAGAACCGCGTTGCCTACTTATCTGTTTCAATGCCCACAGCTTATTTTTATTCACATGGCAATCCTTTTGTCTTCTGGCACTGTGGAGAAATACTGCCATATGGTATATACTTGCAAGTGAGTGGTGAGATGGCTGGTGCTGCTACTGCTGCTATCTATATTCTGACTCTGGTGAAATGAGGCATTAGCCTTTTGTTTTACACTCTTCCATTTTCCAGATATTTTATTATGAGGCCTATAAATTAAAAATAATATTTTTTTTATACTGATTATTAAATGGTACTATCAAAATTACAAGTGTTTTTTTTTTCAATTCAATGTTTTGCAGTGAAATCTATTTGAACTACATGCTGTGATACAATAATACTGACACTTCAATAAAACAATCATGTGACTATGCACTATTTTGGAAGTGAAATGTCTTTGCAAAACAAGCTCTGATGCAGTGTTGCGTTCACTTAAACACGGGTCTGACAATGTAATTTTTTAGCAGTAAATCATCTTTGAACTAGATGGTCTGATGCAGTAATGCGTTCACTAAAGTATGGTTATGACAATGCAATATTTTTGCAGTAAACGATATTAGATGTAGACAGTCTGATTCAGTAATGCTTTCAGAAACATGGCTATAATTTTCATTACTGATGTAAAATGCACTTCATCTACCAGTTATCTTACAGTAACTGTAAATGTATTCAGTAACAAAGCTGTGATAATAGCATTATGAATTTCCTATTATTGCAGTAAAATATTAAATAATTTTTTTCAAGTAATAACGTCCACTAAAACAAGGGTGTGACAATGTAATATTTTTTCCAATGAAATGTCTTCTTATATGGTTTCTATCACTTTATATCAGTGGCTTATATCTATTGTTTTTTGGCAGACAGAGACACAGCACAGGATCCTACCAATGGAGAAGATGACGCAGTCTGTAACAGGACAATGCTGAATATTGTCCCTGATTGGCTGATTAGGCTTTATGTTAGTCTCTGAGCCAATCAAAGCAAATTCTGGGCCGTGCAGGATGTAGGCTAAATTGTCAAAGCAGTTCTAATATTGCACCACTGCCTCACTTCCTCACGAACTGTGTATTCCTGGAATTAGGGCACATTTGATTTGGGTTGAATTTATTCAGACCTGAAATGAGTCTAACAGTCAATTCGGCTGAACCTGATTTTAAGAAATGTGCTCATCACTGCTAAATTATTATAAATGTGTGTTATGGTGTAAAGCAGTGGTCCCTGGTTGATTGTTTGCCGGGCAATACAGACCAGGAGAGATGCAAGACTCATGCTTGAAGGATGCGCACATCACACTCAACTTCAGGTGGCAGAACAGTAAGGAAGGAGTGCGCTCCTTTATTCCAACTGTGATGCTCGCCAGCCACTGCTACCAATGAACAAAGAGGTTGTGAGAGAGGGATTAGTTAGGATGTCACTGCCCCACCAATGGAAAAAAACATGATGGCTGGGCGCGGGGGGGGGGGGAGCGGAAGAATGACCTTGGAGTTGCCCTTCCTATCATGTGCAACTTGAAAATATCACAGAGACAGACATCAGCAGAGCCCAGTGCAGCAGAGACCCCTGCAGCAGAGCCCAGTGTAGCAGAGCCCAGTGCAGCAGAGCCCAGTGCATTTAAATTATAAATGTAATCGTTATATAGTGTTCTATATTTTAATATGCACCTTGTGTTTTGTTATGCACGTGAATCAGTCACCTCTATGTTCATCCAGCAACCAATGAGAGTGTGAATGCGCTCCTATTTTATCTTGGGAGTAGCATTTCTGTGCACTTTTGCCCTTCCTATCAAACAAGCTTCCTTGATTAGGTGGTACATATAGGTGTGTCTGCTCCTCCTCTCATTGGTTGCTGGATGCACATAGAGGTGACTAGGAGCAGCACACCATATGTGCAGAGTCTGCAATCCTGAACATAGATGCCCAATAGCATAGGTAGGTTTAGCGTAGGACCTGCCTGATCTGAGACCACCTTGGCGCATGGTAGGTGGGCACAGATTTGTATTGATCAAAATATATTGGCTAAGAGTCTCATATTTTATTACACCAGAGTTAGGGCTTAGTCCATCTATTTTGTTAGTTCTCTATTATCTTTTTCCATTTAATGGAACTAAGCAGTGAGTGGGTCTATGGCATCCAAATGAACAAACACAGCAGAAACTGCATTGGTTTTTGCCATGAAATATGCAGCAGATTTGACTGTGCCAAAATTGGCTGTGTGAATGGGCCCTTTGCCTCAGTTTAGCCTAAGCCAACCTGACTATGGGGAAAGTCAACACTGTGTACTAATTTATACATCAACCTCTGCAGGCTTTAAATTAAAAACTAATAATACATTGACATGGGTTTTTGATGTTTTATTAAAGTTTTTCACTCTTTTTTAACACATATTTCATATTTTAAATAACCCTTTAATTTGGTTTAGCGATAAGGTGGGGGCTGCAGGCACCTGAACTCCTCTTTGTTGTTCTGTATGCATGTCACTATCATATTTTCAGATCTCTCCTATATGGAAGCTTTGTAGCGTGAGATAAAATGTTATTGCAATCAGAGGATTAGCTCAGGCAAAGCGAATCATCCTCGATTATACTATGAACTGTAGAGACGGTTGTGGGAAGCTAAACTTCAGGTGGTAAATTACATGACAAAGATTTAATAGAGAAAAGTCACATATTGTGAAGGATTAATAGTGACATTATGTGAAGGGTCTTTGAAGTTTGTACTGGAATTATTTTTTAGTCATTCGAACATTGAACTGATTTTAAATAAAAGTATCATAGGTATATTATGGGCAAAATGTTAATTTTTTTTCGTGAAAAAATTCAAAATATGTGTCTAATAATATTTGCATTGCTGTTATACATGTGTTAGGGCCATAATTCACTCTCGTGGGTATATGAGTTTCTTTTGTCATCCCACTGATTTCATGAATGGTAATAAAAAAAATAAAATAAAATAATGCATTCTTTTATATGAGCCACTCCAGTCCTGACTGGCTCTTATTAGTGTTGAGCGCAAATATTTTTTATTTTATCACAAATATTGGCACTTTAAGAATTTGCGAATATTTAGAATATAGTGATATATATTCGTAAAAATGAATATTCATCTATTTCTTTTCATCTGAACCCATTACCTGCCTGCTTCTTGCTTGTGGGCCAATGTGAGAAGGCTGCAATATCGTAGTCTGCAGTGAATTAGAATATTCTTCAATATTGAATTTATTTCATCTTATGCGAAAAATCGGCAATGTAATATGCGCGTTAATCGAGTAAGGGCGGGTTATAGGCAACTTTCCTATGGGTTGGTTTGCTAGAATTTGCGAATATGTAGACTATAGTGTGATATATATTTATAAAAACAAATATTCGTTTTTTTCATCTGAACCCATTAGTAAATGTAATGGGTTCAGATGAAAAAAAGATGAATATTCATTTTTAAGAATATATATCACACTATATCTTACATATTCACGAATTCTAGCAAGCCAACCCCATAGGAAAGTTTCCTATAACCCGCCCTTACTCGATTAATGCACATATTACATTGACGACTTTTTGCATAATCTAAAATAAATTAAATAACGAAGAATATTTGAATTCTCTACAGACTAAGATATTGCAGCCTTCTCACATTGGTCCAGAAGCAAGAAGCAGGGAGGTAATGGCCCATTCCTTAGTCACAACAATATTTATTGCCCCAAATCATTAATATCTACTCAAACAAGATAAAATGCAAATTTTATGTATTGCAAAAAAGATTAGAAATAATTTTCACTATCACGAATATTTAGGAACACTTTATCTGCATATAAATACATTTAAATAACAAGCAAGTGATATGTAATACAGTGCTGTAATGTCGAATTACTTACAGTGATCAGGAGATCTATCTCGACGCTTGTAAAATTACTTCCGACCATTTTTTCCAGACTACCGCATTTTTTGTCTATAAGACACACCGGCCCATAAGACGCACCTAGGTTTTAGAGGAGGATAATAAGAAAAAAATATTTCCATTACACCTGGTCAGACCAGCAGTCAGATCCCCAATGTTAATCAGACCTCAGATCAGACCCCCACTGCCTCAGATCAACCCCCCAACCTTCAGCCATCAGCCCCCCATGTCAGCCATCATGCCCCCCATGTCAGGCATCATGCCCCCCATGTCAGCCATCACGCCCCCCATGTCAGCCATCATGCCCCCCCACCTCATCCATCAGCCCCCAGCCATCAACGTAAATAAAATGTAAAAAACTTACCTTTCCTGCTCCTTTACGCCGACGCTCCTCACCACCAGCACTCTCTCTCTTCTTCCTGGCGTGAGTTCACATGGAGCGCAGCCCTGCACAGCAGACAGCTGAGCTGAGGACTAGGAAGCGGTAAGTACAAATCCTTCACCGCTTCCCGATCCTCTGGTACTAATGAAGCTCTTCCAAAATGGAAGTGCTTCATTAGTATTCGCCCCATAAGACGCAGTGGCATTTTTCCCCCACTTTGGGCGAAAAAAGTGCTTCTTATGGGGCGAAAAATACGGTACTTCTGAACCGAATATTTGATAACGCACGCAAGACTAAGTTACATCCATATATGCACATGCGCAAAAGAATATTTCAATGATGATTTTTCGCGATAAAAACACATTGCACGAATATACGAATTTACAAAGTCACGTATTTGCAAATATATAACGAATATTTGGCAAAATATTCATGAAATACTGCAAATTTTAATATGGCACCTGCCGCTCATCACTAGTTGTTATATTGGATTGTTTCTCAGCACCAATGAAATCAGCAGAAGCAGTATTCAGTTTGTGTGCAGTGGATCACTGCTAAAGTGTTCAATATGTAATATGCTGCCATTTTCTATGTTTAGTTATAATTTGTGGTATGTTTTTCACCTGTAGGCTGTGTACATTGAGTTAATCCCTCCTCCCTCGATGTGGTTACAAGGAAGTGGCGGAATCAACTCCCTGGGCTTGGCTTCTTCCTGTCTAAGCAAGCCAGAATGTAAGTATTGCTGGAGGCTGAAGCAAGCAGCCTAGGCAGCTTTGTGTGCATCAGGGACAGATGGTCCAAGGGGATTCAAGGAGAATAGACCAGGAGGCACGCTTTTGAGAGAAAGGAGAAAAGCATTTATTAAAAAAAAATAGAGCATCCACTGTGCAAGAAAATAAGCCTGTGTAGGTAACGCTCATCTTTGCCTTCTAGACTTCACAGGTTTGGCTGGGTTTAAAGATCTTAACTCCCAGTTATACTTAAGGGAGATGTATAGTTCTGTAGTAAGGTCTGCACCCCACAGCTGGGAATTGTAAACACAAGTTTTCAGAGAATTGCACCCCTCGGCTGAATTGAGATTTTAGTACTTGTTTTTAAAGGGACACTGACAGGCTGTTTGAGCATATACAGCTATACATATCCTTGTATTGGTCTCTATTTTCTAATGAAAACTCTACTAATATTACCCCCACCTTGCCTAGCATTATGTATAAAAAGTCCCTCAGTCCGTTTTGTGTTCAGCCAAATGCATCTTCCTAGCACCGCCCAGCTAATTAATATTCACTTCACTTGGCTTGTTTTCTTTCCTGCCAATGCACCGAAATCCCGCGCATGCGCCATTAGATGTTGCTGGCAGCAGTCTCGTCCTGTACAACTGAGGCTGCTCCAGCTTTCTCCTCCCCAGTTGTACAGAACGAGGATGCTGCCAGCAACATCTAACGGTGCATGCGTGGGATTTCGGCGTGTCAGGAGGAAAAAAAACAGGCCAAGTGAAGTGAATATTAACAAGCTGGGCGGCGCTAGGAAGATGCTTAAAGGAAGGGCTGGGCACAAAACGGACTGAGACAGCCCCTTGGGCACAAAGTGCGGTAATTTACATATCAATAAAAACGTTTTTTATACATAATGCAAAGCCAGGTTGGGGTAATATTAGTATAGTTTTAATTATAAAAAGTAGACCAATAGGATATGTATAGCTGTACTTGCTCTAACAGCCTGTTAGTGTCCCTTTAAAGGTGCCTCAGAATGCTCCTAAAATGAACTTCATAAACTATCCTCAGGACTAGAGTTGAGCAAACACCATGTTCGGGTTCGAAAAGTTTGGCCGAACTTCATGAAAGTGTTCGGGTTCGGGATCCGAACTCCACCCGAACTTGATCCAAACTTGACCCCGAACCTCATTGAAGTCAATGGGGACCCGAACTTTTGGGCACTAAAAAGGCTGTAAAATAGCCCAGGAAAGGGCTAGAGGGCTGCAAAAGGCAGAAAATGTAGGTAAATCCCCTGCAAACAAATGTGGATAGGGAAATGACTTAAAATAAAATAAATAAAAATTAACCAATATCAATTGGCAACTTGGAGGAGGAGGTGGAATAGGAGGTTGAAGTGGCGTCAGGTGTGAATGCTATGGGAGTTGAAGTTCTCATCACAGCCAAAAAGGATTCATGTCTGCCTGCAGTGCAAAGGCCTCATTCACAGACTCAGGGCTATTGCAACTATACATGGGAGTTGAGGTCCACATCACAGCCAAGAAGGATTCATGTCTGCCAGCAGTGTCACAGGCCTCACTCACAGACTCAGGCCAATGGCAACCATACATGGGAGTTGAAGTTGTCATCACAGCCAAGAATAAATAATGTCTGCCTGCAGGGCCACAGGCCTTATTCAAACATTCAGGCCCACGAGACCCGCAAAGAGGAGAGTTAAAATCACGCCAACACAGTGTTGATTTCACCCAGCAATGCCACAGACCTCATTCACAGATTCAGACCCATGGCACCCACAAAGAGGAGAGTTACAATTATGCCAAATCAGTATTGATTTCACCCAGCAGTGCCACAGGCCTCATTTACTAATTCAGGAGGACCATGGCACCCCCAAAGAGGAGAGAGGTCCCGTAACAACAACACAGGCATTAGGTCAACCTGCAAAGGAACAGGCCATTATCATTTATGTAGGCCCCTGACACCCAGACAGAGGAGAGGTCATTTGACAGTAAAAAGAGTTTAATGTCTCCCATCAAGACAGCAAGCGATGAAATAAAATATAGGCCCCTGTCACCCACACAATGGGGTGGTCATTTGACAGTAAAAATAGATGAATGTCTCCCACCAATGCAGCAAGCGATTAAACAAAATATAGGCCCCTGACAACCAGACAATGTAGAGGTCACTTGACAGTATAAAGAATTTAATATTTCCCACCAATGCAGCAAGCGATGAAATAAAATATAGGCCCCTGACAACCAGACAATGGGGCGGTCATTTGACAGTAAAAAGAGGTTAATATCTCCCATCAATGCAGCAAGCGATGAAAAGAAATATAGGCCCCTGACAACCAAACAATGTAGAGGTCATTTGACAGTATAAAGGGGAAAATGTCACCCAACAAAGCAACAAATGATTAAACGACATATAGACCCCTGTCACCCACACAATGGGGCAGTAATGGGGCAGTAAATAGAGTTAAATGTCTCCCACCAAGACAGCAAGTAAGAAAACAAAATATAGAGCCCTGACACCCACACAATGGAGCCGTCATTTGACAGTAAAAAGAGTTCAATACCTCCCACCAAGACAAAAAATGAGTAAACGACATATAGGCCACTTTCAGTACTTTATGCCCCAGCACCCAGACAGAGGAGAGAGGTCCCATAGAAGCAAAACAGGCATCATGCAGGAGGGGTCTGGGTTCCTGGAGAACTGGGCCAACTTCTCTGTCGGCTACAGGCTCTATCGTAGGGACAGGTTCCACCTTCAATGGGGAAGGGGCAGCTGTGTTGGGGAGAAAGATGGCTTGAAGGTTGGAGAAGTGTTTAAACTAGGGACCGCAGGGGAGGGTATTACGTTATAGAAGGGGAAGATAGATACCGGGACATGGTAGTGGGACTGGGGGAGGAATGGAAGGAGGGACTAAAACAGTTCAGAAGGAAAGGTGTAGGGTTAAAAATATACAAAAACCTCTTATTGTATGTACACTAATTCCAGAAGCCTAACTAACAAAACTGGGGAACTGAAATTAGTGATGTGTGAGGAGGACTATAATATAGTGGGAATAACTGAGAGATGGGTGGATGATAGCTATGACTGGGCAGTTAATGTAAAAGGGTTACAGTCTGTTTAGAAAGGATCGTAAAACCGGAGAGGGGGAGGGGCATGCCTTTATGTAAAGTTCTATCTAAAGCCCACAGTCCCAGAAGATATAAGTGAGGGACATGAACATGTGGAATCACTATGGGTAGAGATACATGGAGCCAAAAACAATAATAAATTACTAATAGGAGTTTACTATAAACCACCTAATATACCAGAGTCCACAGAAAATCTATTACTAAATGAGATAGACAAGACCGCAAATCATAATGAGGTGGTTATTATGGGGGACTTCAACTACCCAGATATAGACGGGAAACTGAAAGCTGTACATCACATAAAGGAAACAGCTTCTTGGCAATAACCAAAGACAATTACCTTTCCCAACTTGTTTAGGACTAGACTAGAGGGACAGCCATACTGGACTTAGTATTAACCAATAGACCTGACAGAACAACAGATGTGCAAATTGGTGGACACCTGGGAAATAGTGACCATAAAGTAATAACCTTCCAATTATCATTCAAAAGAGCATTTCTACAGGGAGGAACAAAAATACCAAACTTCAAAAATGCTAAATTTAGCCAACTAAGCGAGGCCATAGGCCTAACTAACTGGGACAAAGTCCTCAAAAACATAAATACAGCCACGAAATGGGATATCTTTAAAAGCATCCTAAATTCTCATTGTGAGAGGTACATACCATATTGGAATAAAAGGTTAAGGAACAAAAAGAAACCAATGTGGATAAATAGAAATGTAAAGAAATCAATAAATGACAAAAAGAAAGCATTTAAATCACTAAAACCGGAGGGTAGCAAGGAAGCAGTGAAAAACTATAAGGAAAAAAAATAGAACATGTAAAAAACAAATAAAAGCGGCCAAACTAGAGACCGAGAGATTAATTGCCAAAGAGAGTAAAACTAATCGTAAATTTTTCTTCAATTTTATAAATGTTAAAAAGTATAAATTTGAGGGTGTCAGCCCTTTAAAGCAGGCATGCTCAACCTGCGGCCCTCCAGCTGTTGCAAAACTACAACTCCCATCATTCCCAGACAGCCTACACATATCAGCCTACAGAAGTGCATGGCGGGAGATGTAGTTTTACTACAGCTGGAGAGCCACAGGTTGAGCATCCCTGCTTTAAAGAGTAATGAAGGGGGGGTTGCAGAGAGCGACAAGGAGAAAGAAAAGCTGTTAAATATTTTTTTCTCCAATGCATTCACTGAGGAAAATAAACTGTCAGATGAAATGCTGAATGTAAAAATAAATCCCCCATTAAAAGTGTCCTGTCTGACCCAAGAAGAACTACAACAGCATCTTAAAAAGATTAAAATAGACAAATCGCCAGGACCAGGTGGCATACACCCCCAAATGCTAAGGGAACTAAGTAATGTCATAGCCAGACCCTTATTTCTGATATTTGCGGACTCTATACTGACAGGGAATGTTCTACAGGATTGGCGCATAGCAAATGTAGTTCCAATATTCAAAAAGGGTCCAAAAACAGAGCCCGGAAACTATAGGCCGGTAAGTTTAACATCTGTTGTGGGGAAACTGTTTGAAGGTTTTCTGAGAGATGCTATCTTAGAGGAAATAAGCAAATAACGCCATATCAGCATGGCTTCATGAGGGATCGGTCATGCCAAACAAATTTAATCGGTTTCTATGAGGAGGTAAGTTCTAGACTTGACAGTGGCGAATCAATGTATGTCGTATATCTGGACTTCTCCAAAGCATTTGACACTGTACCACTTAAAAGGTTAGTATATAAAATGAGGATGCTTGGACTGGGAGAAAATGTCTGTAAGTGGGTAAGTAACTGGCTGACTGACAGAAAACAGAGGGTGGTTATTAACGGTAGGTACACAGTCAGATTGGGCAACTGTCAATAGTGGGGTACCTCAGGGGTCAGTACTGGGCCCATTTCTTTTCAATATATTTATTAATGATCTTGTAAAAGGCTTGCATAGTAAAATATTAATGTTTTGCAGATGACACTAAACTGTGTAAAGTAATTAACACTAAAGAGGACAATATACTGTTACAGGGGGATCTGGATAGATTGGAGGCTTGGGCAGATAAGTGGCAGATGAAGTTTAACACTGACAAATGTAAAGTTATGCACATGGGAAGGAATAATGCAAGTCACCCATACATACTAAATGGTAAAACACTCAGTAAGACTGACATGGAAAAGGATCTAGGAATTTTTATAGCCTACCCTGAAAGATTATCAAAATTAGGGTTATTTACTTTAGAAAAAAGACAACTGAGGGGAGATCTAATAACTATGTATAAATATATCAGGGGTCAGTACAGAGATCTCTCCCTTGATCTATTTATCCCCAGGACTGTAACTGTGACGAGGGGACATCCTCTGCGTCTGGAGGGAAGAAGGTTTGTACACAAGCATAGAAGAGGATTTTTTACGGTAAGAGCAGTGAGACCACGGTACTCTCTGCCTGAGGACGTGGTAATGGTGAGTACAATAAAGGAATTCAAGAGGGGCCTGGATGTATTTCTGGAGTGTAATAATATTATAGGCTATAGCTATTAGAGATGGGTCGTTGATCCAGGGAGTACTTCTGATTGGCTGAATGGAGTTGGGAAGAAATTTTTTACTCCCCTTAAGTGGGGGAAATTGGCTTCTACCTCACAGGTTTTTTTTTGCCTTCCTCTGGATCAACTAGCAGGATGACAGGCCGAACTGTATGGACAGATGTTTTTTTCCGGCCTTATGTACTATGTATGTTACTATGTTACCCACCAATGGAACAGGCCCCTTTCAGTTATTTAGGCCCCAGCACCCAGACCGAGGAGAAAGGCCCCATAGCAGCAAAACAGGCATCATGTTACCCACCAATGGAACAGGCCACTTTCAGTTATTCAGGCCCCCGCACCCAGACAGAGGAGAGGTCATTTGACAGCAAAAAGAGGTTATTGTCACTCACCAAAACAGCAGCCAATTAGCTGAAATGTAGGCCCCTGGCACCCATACAGAGCAGAGGTTCATTCAACTTGGTGTTGCCCCAAAATAATGGTACAATTTTAAAAAAAGAGGATTCAATAAAGAAGTGCCCTGGAATACAAGAATGTATGGTTGAGGACGAGGCAGTTATAAATGTCTATTCTGCACAAGGGATGGACAGGTCCTGTGGGATCCATGCCTGGTTCATTTTTATGAACGTCAGCTTATCCACGTTGGCTGTGGACAGGCGGCTGTGTTTGTCTGTAATGACGCCCCCTGCCATGCTAAATACACGTTCAGACAATACACTGGCCGCCGGGCAGGCCAGCACCTCCAAGGCATAAAAGTCTAGCTCTGGCCATGTGGACAATTTGGAGACCCAGAAGTTGAAGAGTGCCGAACCATTAGTCAGTATGTGGAGGCGTGTGCACAAGTACTATTCCACCATGTTGTCGAAATGCTGCCTCCTGTTAACACGTTCCCTATCAGCTGGTTGTGCAGTTAGCTGTGGTGCTCCGACAAAACTTTTCCACATCTCGGCCATGCTAACCCTGCCTTCAGAGGAGCTGGCCGTGACACAGCTGTGTTGGCGACCTCTTGCTCCTCCTCTGCCTTCGACTTGAGCTTCCACTTGTCCCCCCGTGTCAGTTGGGAATGCTCTCAGGAGCGCGTCTACCAAGCGTGCGTTTGTACTCGTGCATTTTCCGATCACGCTCCAGTGTGGGAATTAAGGTGGGCACGTTGTATTTGTACCAGGGATCAAGCAGGGTGGCCACCCAGAAGTCGGCACACGTTAAAATGTGGGCAACTCTGCTGTCATTGCAGAGGAGCTGGCCGTGACACAGCTGTGTTGGTGACCTCTGGCTCCTCCTCTGCCTTCGACTTGAGCTTCCACTTGTCCCCCCGTGTCAGTTGGGAATGCTCTCAGGATCGCGTCTACCAAGCGTGCGCTTGTACTCGTGCATTTTCCGATCACGCTCCAGTGTGGGAATTAAGGTGGGCACGTTGTATTTGTACCGGGGATCCAGAAGGGTGGCCACCCAGTAGTCGGCACACGTTAAAATGTGGGCAACTCTGCTATAATTGCGCAGGCACTGCAGCATGTAGTCGCTCATGTGTGCCAGGCTGCCCAGAGGTAAGGACAAGCTGTCCTCTGTGGGAGGCGTATCGTCATCGTCCTCCGTTTCTCCCCAGCCACTCACCAGTGATGGGCACGAGCTGCGTTAGGTGCCACCCCGCTGTGAACAGGCTTTCTCCTCCTCCTCCTCCACCTCCTCCTCGTCCTCCTCATCCTCCAGTAGTGGGCCCTGGCTGGCCAAATTTGTACCTGTCTTCTGCTGTTGCAAAAGACCTCCCTCTGAGCCACTTCTAAAAGACTGGCCTGAAAGTGTTAGAAATTACCCCTCTTCCTCCTGCTCCTGTTTTCTCAAGGAGACATAGAAGTGGTATTGTAATGCTGATAACGGCGTCAGCACCACTGGCCATGTTGGTGGAGTACTTGAAACACGCAACAGGGCACACAGGTCTCGCATGGAGGCCCAGTCATTGGTGGTGAAGTGGTGCTGTTCTGCAGTGCGACTCACCTGTGTGTGCTGCAGCTGAAACTCCACTATGGCCTGCTGCTCGCACAGTTTCTCCAGTATGTGCAAGGTGGAGTTCCACCTGGTGGGCACGTCGCATATGAGTGAAGGTTTGAAGGTTTGTGAGATGGAGAGCTTAACGCTGCCGTGTGACATGGTGGAGATGCTTGGTGACGGAGGTGGTGGTGTTGGTGGCACATCCTCTGTATGCTGGGCGGCAGGTGCCAACGTTCCTCCATAGGCGGAGGATGAGGCAGCTGCAGAAGAGGGAGCAGGAGGGGCCTGAGCCCTTCTTGGTTTTGAAGGTGCTTACTCCACTGCAGCCCGTGTCTAGCATGTAGATGCCTGGTCATGCCAGCCACAACTGGAACACCAGATTTAGGGGATTGTTATTTTGGCAATTGAATTTCACCCCCAAAAAAATCTATCCTTTGACGGACAGTATTACACTTGGACAGCCACAGCTGAAACAACTGATTTAGGGGATTGGTATTTTGTCAATTTAATTTCACCCCAGAAAAAAATCTATCCTTTGACGGACAGTATAAAACTTAGCCAGCCACAACTGGAACATCAGATTTAGGGGATTGTTATTTTGGCTATTGAATTTCACCCCAGAAAAAAATCTATCCTTTGACGGACAGTATTACACTTGGACAGCCACAGCTGGAACACCAGATTTAGGGGATTGGTATTCTGGCAATTGAATTTCACCCCAGAAAAAAAATCTATCCTTTGACGGACAGTATTACACTTGGCCTGCGACAGCTGAAACTACTGATTTAGGGGATTGGTATTTTGGCAATTGAATTTCACCCCTCAATAAATTATAGTAATTTCTATCCTGTGTTTCAAAGTGTGATAATAAGCACGACCCCTAATATTGCAAAAAATAGCCTACTATTTAATCCAAAAATGTATGTTGAACTTGGTGGCAGCTCTAAACATGTGCTGGTGCACCAAAAGATTACAAAATGGCCGCCGATCACCCCAGAAAAAAGTGTCAGAAAAACACTCTGTGCAGCCTAAAAACCAGTGAGCAATGAGCTAACAGAAGTTGAACGATTCACAGCTGTAGATCGATCACTTCATTAAGTGGTTTTGCTGAGTCTTCCCTGCCTAATCTCGCCCTCACAGCAGCTGCATCCTATGCCTACACTAATCAGATCAAAGTTACGGGCGGCGCTATGTGACTCCAGCTTAAATAGAGACTGGCTCACATGCGGCACTTGGCCAATCACAGCCATGCCAATTGTAGGCATGGCTGTGATGGCCTCTTAGGGCAAGTAGTATGACGCTTGTTGATTGCCTGCTTTGCAGCCTTTCAAAAAGCGCCATAGAAATCGGCGAACACCGAACCCGAACTTTTACGTAAATGATCGGGTCTGGGTCCCGAACACCTCAAAATTCGGTACGAACCCGAACTATACAGTTCGGGTTCGCTCAACACTACTCAGGAGTCAGGACCATTTGGTAATGTTCAAGTTATGTGCCTACATTTCGTTTGAATATATATAAACCCTGCTGAAGTATCAGTAAAGACTTCAACTTCACTGTCTCTGAACTTATCAACTGCTGCACCAGTATGTTTCCCACCTTGTACCTCACAACAGACACCAACGCTGTGGTCTTCTAACAGTCAGGATACTGTAAGCAGGGTATGCTTCTTTACAACAATTGCTGCACCCTTTCTTCACTGTGCTTGGCCCAGGGAGTGCTGGAACAGGAAGATCACCACCGTAAGTTAAAAAATAAAATTCTCACAAGACTATTATTCCCATCCTTTCTGCCACATGTGTCCTGTGCGGGTCTTTGCATGTGCCCAGGGGCAGCCTCACACAGTGGTATTCCCAGCCATTCTCAATCTTGGGCTCTCCTTGCAATGGGTAGCATTTTAGAGTGCTCTCCATCCTTGTCACACTGTGCAGTGGACTAGAGTGTCTCATACTGATGATCTCAGATTCTAGTCAAGCTTGGATGATGAGACTGAGCTCCAGTCTTACCAGTAACTGATGTAGCTGCAAAGTGACTAGATTAAATACAACTCTTATGCATAGTTGCTGAGTACTGCACAGAGCCTGGGGCAGACTGAGACCTTAAAGTGGCCCCACATAAAAGAGGCCCTATGTGCTAGACAAATCCAGAAGTTAGGGCAACAGAAGTATGCAGGGACTATAGAAGTAGGCAGGAGACAGCAATATCTTAGTGCAGCACAAAATACCACCCCAGCAAAAGCAAATACCAAGGTGTATCACAAAATTCTGATGCCCTGCCGTAGTATTTAACTATATTTCCTTCCTGAGGATGGTAACACAGTTGAATTCCTGCGGGTGCCGCCCAGGTGCATATGTATCTGGTGCTACTAGCCTTAATTTATTCTCAGAGGATCAGATTATGTATCCAGCTGGTGACAGTGAGGAGGGCTAAAGTGGCCCCATGGGCATCGGCCTACTGGGAAATTTCCTTGTTTGGTTTATGGCCAGTCCACCCCAGCAAAGAGTCAGAGTTCTGGAGGAAAACACTGGAGGAAATCGTGGCTCACCTGGCTAAATCTATAGAGGTAGGTGCTCTAATCTAAGGCTGACACCCTCAGACAAATGGAGAAATTGAATAAAAGAAGTAAGATTGGCACCCTAATATCTGGAGGATACCACTGATGAAGAAGTCAGAGGACTTTGAAACGCATCTGGGTGCCCTGCCAGTCTGCTAAATCACTCATAAGACCAACAAGAGAACAACAAAGCACAGAGCAACAAGAGGACTACAAAGCACAGCGCAACTTTTCTGTCTGATGACTATTGATGTGAGGACTATTCTACCCCAGCGTACTTCCACCAAAGACACGGCACAAGTGACCATTTTTTAAATCCCATTTTGCCGCGCACGGATGGACCTCAAGTGTGGGACGCCGACAGTCATAGCTGCACGGGAAGGAAATTCTCCACACTTGCTGACTGGAACATCAGAAGATCCACCAGACAAGCATCTCCAGTGGACCATCTGGAACTTCAAGAGACCCACCAGACAGGTAACTTCAGCTGCTAACACTTATCTGTATAAATATACATGGGATCTCTGATTATCAATATCAGCCTAAGCATCTCAAACGCCACTCATAATGGCAACAGGCTGCTGATTTAATAATATTTATATGAATTGTATACATCCTGACAGGAATCATACTCATACATTTCCATATTTGATGAACTTTTCACCCTATTGCAACCATCTTTTTCACCTTTATGGGTTGACAGGAAACCGTACCATTGTCATATCACCATCTGCGATCCATTGACATTCTGGCTCTTTTTATACTTATTTTTAATCCCCCTGATCTACACCAAGGATCCATTAAATCTTCCCTTTACCTTTTATTACATTTTTTCATTAAATTCCACATTTTTTATGATTTTTTTTTATGATATATTTTTTATTTTCACAATATTTTTACCTATACGTACCAAATAAATTTTTCATCCTCCAGTTATTAGTGTGCCAATCTTACTTCTTTTATTTAGAGTTCTTCTTTAAATGCAGTCAATTATGCCCATATTAGCCTGGCATCATGCACACTTTTCAACCACATTTCAACCAAAATTGTATTGAGCACCATATTGTTAGATGTATACCATGTATCGTTATGACAGATGTAGGACTTTGTTTAAAGACTGTTTATTTAGTAAAACTGGTTTCATACATGTCATCTGAAAGATCTTTCAACAATTCTTTTGTGTGCTATAGAAGCCCTGGTAACTGTTCAGGATCCTTATGACAGGATATATTATATCATGGTTTTGTGTATGAGACCTAAGTCTGAGTTTACAAGTTATAATTTCCATACATTTCAAATGCATCATGTATGTTTGATGGGCATGTATGTGTTCTCAGCCAGTTAAGGGGAATAAACCATTGCTAGGCACCTCTGGTAGGGTCTTATCTACCTGGAGAACAAAAGATCTGGCATGTTGAAATCCAACATGCCCAGGACTTCTTTCCTGTAATATATGTCTTCAGAGAGGGAAGTTGGGACACTCTCATAAACATTGATGTATTGACATGGTAGGGTGACTTAAAATTGGCAGGTTTACCCAACGATCACTAAATGTTTATTACATTGTAACTCAAAGAGTAACCCACTAACCTGCACTCAAGGAAGAGGAATCTCATCATAGTAAGACTGGTCTACCAGAAGATCCTCTGTTGAGCTTAAAACTAACACAAAGGTACTCCCCAAAAGATCACCAGTAGATGTCCACATTTAAAGGTGACTTTTAAGCCAATGACTTCTCATTACAATCTATTTCCTATAGATTGATTCATAGATAACTATTAGCTCTTATTAATGGCAAGTCAGGTGCATGCAGTTATAACAAGAAAGATTGTAATGTCAAGTGGTCTGTAGAGATTTAGGCTGGATGCTCAGAATAAATTCCACAGTTAGGCCCATGAAATTCAATTAAACTAAGGTGCATAATGGACAAGCCAATTTGTAAGTTTGATTGGCTGTTCTGTGGGTGCAATTTTATCTCCTAATTCAGCATTATTAGGGCATGTGTGCCATCTTCTTACCCTTTTTGTAGATTTCCCTTTACTTAGAAAAAACATAAAACAAGAGTTTTTAAACAACGAATTATGAGGTCAAAATATGCATTTTAACTGCAAAATTTGCATATACTGTAACATATTTTCTTATAAATATTTGACTGTGATTATGTCTGAGAAAGAGTAACTTAGTGTAATCTTCCTGATAAAATCTTCCAAAAGACACAGCTACACCACCAAGCAGTCCTTTTCATCGTAGTGCAAGTCAAATGGATGATGATTATTTTTAAAAGGTACTGTTGTATTAATATTAATAAAACGTCTCATTTCTTGCATAATGAGCTAATTTGTATTTTTATTCTCACCCTCACTAATGTGTGAGATACATACATAAGATACTGCATCTCCTCTCTTATATGTCTGAGGTAAAACACATCACTGAGTGCATATTAAATAGAAATTAAAAGATGAAATTGGTGCTTTAACCAATTTTGAATAAATTTGCTTAACATTTATAATGGCAGCTTATGAGTAATGGAAGACGGAACTAAATCTGCTAATAATTTCCTGAAGATTGTTGTAAGAAGTCTCCAATGATTGCATTAAATGTATGAATCTGGGTTATGCGACCTACATGAAGGAATGCCTTATTAACACCTTATGAACAACTATGTTTGTCAAATGCTTAAAAACAGGTGAGAACATTAGAACATTTGTATTCCTGTAACATCTGAAAACTTCTTGTGTGTTAACGCTTTTACAAACACAGGTGTAAAAATTACTGGATAATTCTCCTAAAACAGGCTTTATATTGTGAATTATCACAAGAGATTGAGCCCAACTTATTTTGAAATGTTTGGTGGATAGTGAATACCCGCCCCATAGTGGGAGGATGACGTCACTTGTGCTAGTGATTGACTTGCCTATATATATCTAAATGTAACACTTGTGAAATGTACCTGTTGAAAAAGGCAGTGTGCCGAAACGCGTTATTTCTGCATCTTTGTGTATACAAAAATAAATAAAAAGTAGAAGATTCAGCATATCCAAGCAGTTGCCAGGGTTTACTTTCACTTTCTAAATGTAAGAAGGCTTTGTAGCTGTCTTACATTTACACTATTTACTATTCCTAAAACAGGCATAGAAAATAGTAATTTAGACGGGCCTCGTCCCCTTCCCCGTCCACACCCACTTTTTCTAGACCTGGTGAAAGCGGGGAGAAGTCGCAGATTGTTCCTCAATCTGATACAGAAATATGCCTACTTTAGGTGTATTTCTGTTTAATAAATGACCCCCTCAGTGCTATGCAGCTTGCTGTGTATCGAGCGGCTTATAAGAGATTGTGTGTTGATCCCTGTTCACTGCTGCAAGTGCCAATAATGTGGGGCATGTGAGCAGGAGGAATGAACCAAATAAAATCAAAGAAGGTTGCCTGTTCTGATTATTTGCACTTACAGTACCTGGGGAAATGATGGTTCCAGGATGCACAATGGGAATAAGATTAACAAGAATCACTTTATGAGTGGCAAGGAAGGAGAAGATGATCCAGCCATTCAATGAATGGAAGATGTATGGCAAACATGAAGATAGCGGATGAATAGTTACACAGTTGCATAGTAAATTTGGTTAAAAAAAGGCATGCGTAAGTCAATCACGTTCAACCAAGGCATAGGTGGGCACGGGAATTTTAGAAAAAGGAGAGTGAGATCTGGAATTCTACACATTTTCATAAGCAATAATGTCAATAATGTTAAGAATTTATCTAAGAACTTTTTAAAATTGCCCACTGTTCCTATTGTGACCATTCCTCAGACTCACAGTTCTTATAGTAAAGAATCCTTGACACCTCTGGAGACTGAACTTATTCTTCTCCAGATGGAGGCAGAGTCCCCTTGTCTTTTGAGGGCATTTTACAAGGAACAGTTTTACACTATATTTTTGTATGGCCCATTTATATATTTGCAGCGACCAGGCAACATGGGCGCATGTGAGTGTGGGTGGCTGGCTGGGTGCAGTATTCGTACTCACTGTTTCCTGAAGCTCCCTGGGCCGGCTGCAGTGACTGGAAGGGCACACCAGTTCTTCACTTCGGGGCACACTCTGTTCTTTGTGGAGGCTAGCTTCTCTCTCGCTCTCAATCAGACTGGTCAATCTCTCCTTTTCCTGGCGTAAAGGGATGCACTTTCTTTATCATCAGATATATAAGTATATGATATCCCAGTATCCTTGGTGGAATACAGTTTCAGAATAGGGGGCCTTCCTGTCCTTTGGTAATGGTGGCCAGCTTCTAGCCTAATGTATTTCTACCACATGCAGCGGCTGTAGCCAGATTAGCAGCGATTACCTTCTTTGCCAAAGTCCGCAATCCGTTTCTGTCGGCTAAAGCTTTTATAGAGCTTTTCCCTTCAGAGGGCTGGGACATAAGTTGCTTGTGGGCTGTAGGGGAATGGAAACCTTCCTACAGGATCTGCTCCTTGCTGCTCCAAGGTGTTCACTCTTGTGCAGACAGCCATTAAGTCCAGAATCTTCCTCCTAGAAAGAAAGGGTGGAGCCAGCCCTGACTAGCCTCATCAGACCTCCCACTCCCTATACAACCGTATGGGATTTGTAGGACATGTATATAACACATGAAGTACTGTACAATGCACTTTCAATGCTTTGCCGTGTATTTCACGACAATGCATATTTGTATAGTTTAACCATATTCCTCCTTAGATGTCTCTTCTCAAGATTAATAAATGTAATTATTTTAATCTTTCCTCATAATTAAAACCTTCCATGCCCCTTATCAGTTTAGTTAATCTCCTTTGTACTTTTTTCAGCTCCAGAGCATCTTTTCAAGGACTAGTGCCCAGAACTAAACTGCATATTACAGATGCCAAAACATTGTAGTGGTAATATTACATCCCTGTCCTGCGACTGCATGCCTCGTTTAATACATGACAATATCCTGTTAGCATAAGAAGCAGCTTATTGCCATTCTATGCTGTTATTTAATCCATGGTCTACAAGGACACCCAAATCCTTCTCTATGAGTGACTTTCCCAGTGTTACATCCCCTAGGAAATATGATGTTTGGAGATTATTACTACCAAGATCCATAACTTTACATTTATCCACATTGAACCTCATTTGCCAAGTTTTTTGGACATCTTCCATAGACTGTACAGTACTACATAGCTTGGTGTCATCTGCAAAAATAGAAACCCATCCTCAATGTCATAAATAAATTAAACAATAAGGGACTCAGAACTGAATCTTGTGGTACACCACTTATAACTCTAGACTATTCAGAATAGGAGTCATTGGCAACAACTCTCTGGACTCGGCCCTTCAGCCAGTTTGCAATCCAATTACAAACAATACTTTCTAAGCCTATAACTTATTAAAAATCTATCAGGGACAGTATCAAATGCCTTTGCAAAATCCAATAGCATTGAACAGAAACAGGGCAATAATGAAGTGACCCTATTTGAATTAAGGTCAGCAAATAAGCCAGGCTAATATAAAAGCACAGCAACAAACAAATGCCAAATGTAGCAATAAAGACTGTGGAACTACAAATCCCAGAAGACACAGAAAGCACAGCAGACTAGAGCAAAATACAACTGTGAAACTAGAGATCCTAGAATACAAAAGAACAAAGTTCAAACTACCTGGAATGCACCTAGCAAACACTAAACTCGACAGCCAGAATGGATTAAGGCTACATATTCATCAACTCCATCCTAATTAATCTGGCAAAGCTAGGCAATAACTAAAACCAGATTCAGATGCAAGGCAATTGCATAGCAACTGCTCCAACACAAAATAGGGACTAAGCAAACATAAAGTAACAAGTAGTGATGATTGAGCACCAAGGGTCAAGTCCTGGGGAAGAAAAAAGTGTGGGAACTCACCCAAGATCCAGTGACGTTATAGCACGCGGCGTACGCAAAGGGCAGAGGAGATCGGGAGGAGGAGCAAGCAAGTACCGTATTTTTCGCCCTATAAGATGCACCGGCCCATAAGACGCATCTAGGTTTTAGAGGGGGACAATAAGAAAGAAATAATTTTCATTACACCTCAGGTCAGACCACCAATCAGACCCCCAGTGTTAATCAAACCCCAGCTAACAGCCCCAATAAGATCCCCAATGTTAATAAGACCACAATAAGAGCTCAGATCACACCTCAGCTCATACCCCAATATGAATGACCCCCAGTGCCTCCGACAGCCCCCAGTGCCTCTCCACCAGCCCCCAGTGCTTCTCCACCAACCCCCAGTGCCTCTCCACCAGCCCCCTGTGCCTCTCCAAAAGCCCCCAGTGCCTCTCCATCAGCCCCCAGTGCCTCTCCATCAGCCCTCAGTGCCTCTCACCAGCCCTCAGTGCATCTCCATCAGTTTCCAGTGCCTCTCCACCAGCCTCCAGTGCCTTTCCACCAGCCCCGAGTGCCTCTCTACCAGCCCCCAGTGCTTCTCCATCAGCCCCAGTGCCTCTCACCAGCCCCCAGTGCCTCTCACCAGCCCCCAGTGCCTCTCTATCAGCCCCCAGTGCCTCTCACCAGCCCCCAGTGCCTCTCCATCAGCACCCAGTGCCTCTTCACCAGCCCCCAGTGCCTCTCCATCAGCCCCCAGTGCCTCTCCATCAGCCCCCAGTGCCTCTCCATCAGCCCTTCCTTTTCACTCTCATTCCAATTTCCCCCCCTCCATCCCTTGTCACCCTAACCCCCCCCCACTTCCTCCCTTGTCACTCTCTTCCCCCCCCCCTACCTCTAGTGTAGCGCAGCCGAGCTCTGTCTGGTCCATGGTACAGGAGTATTTGTTTCCTGTACCCGGCCGGACTGAAAGAAAGTGCACACTAAGTGAGCACTTCCTGTCAGTCCGGCCAGGTACAGGAAACAAAAACTCCTGTACTGCGGACCGGACAGAGCTCGGCCACGCTACACTAGAGGGCCGGCGCTTCCCTCCTTTCATTCATGGACGCGCCAGCCCTGGGGACATTAAAAACTATTGAGGGGCAGTGGGGCACAATAATTGACGCACAGCCGTGCTGAAAGGGAATGGCGTTCCTGCTATGAAAAAAGTGTACAAACGCTGTTCCTACGCGTTTCTGCAGGACTTCCTGCAGAACTCAGCCCGAACACATTGCTATATTATTCGTGTGCTCGGATGAGCACCCGAGTATAATGGAAGTCAATAGACAACCAGGCACCCCTGCACTAAAGAGGAGAGGGTGCCTGGTGCATTGGAAAAAGTCAGAAAGTGACAGAAACACCACCGAAATGGATCGGGAACAGCATGGGGATGATGTCTGGATGAATTTTGGACTCCCAGGTGGCTGCTGGGAACCATGATGTCTGAGTTGTACGCCACTTTAACAGACTGACAAAAATACGCACAAAGCCCCCCCCCCCCCCTCCAAAAAAATAAAAATAAATTACACAGGAAAAATTGTTAGGTAACATTATTTTCTCTATATTCAATTGTATATAAAGTGTAAGTGGTGCAGAAAAATTACAAGCAAGAAGCACTCTGAAACAGCCTGTATATCACATAAAGGAGGGCCTCATTCACATTGTGGTACAATTGTTCAGGTAGTGGGACCCCTACAGTACACTCATAAAGCCTATGCACTTAGTGAAAGGGCTGCCAAAAATTACAAGGAACAGACACTACAATACACCTTTATTACACATAATGGAGAGCATCATACACACCCCTGAAAAATTATAATTGGTGGCCTGCTGGTGACCCTCAAAAACATTTGGAGCAAGTGCCTGCTGGTGACCCTCTAAAACATTAGGTGTGAGGGCCTGCTGGTGAGCTGATGCTCTAAAACATTATATGCTAGTGCCTGCCGGTGAGCTGACGCTCTAAAACATTATATGAGAGTGCATGCTGTTCAGCTGACGCTCTAAAACATTATATGTGAGTGCCTACTGTTCAGCTGACCCTATCAAAAAATTAGAGTGGAGGGACTGCTGTTGAGCTGACCCTATAAAAAATTAGAGTGGAGAGACTATAAACAATCTGGATGAGGAGGAGGAGAACACAAGATTCAAACCATATACTTTGTTGTGGTGGAAAAGGTGCATGGGAATAAACTACAGTAGATTGAGTACATTATAAATAATAGATTGAAATTGCCTTTATATTCATCATCAGCTCAGCTCTCCTCTGGTGGAATTGAGAAGTCAGGGGCAATCCAGGACTTGTTCATTTTTATCTGAGTCAACCTGTCAGCATTGCCAGTGGACAAGCGGATACGCTTATCTGTTATAATGCCACCAGCAGCACTAAATACATGCTCAGACAAAACGCTGGCGGCAGGGCAGGCCAGCACCTCCAAGGCGTAGAGCGCAAGTTTCTGCCATGTGTCCAGCTTGGACACATAGTAGTTGTAGGGCACTGAGGGATCATTTAGGATGCTGACACGGTCTGCTATGTATTCCTTCACCATCTTCCAAAGCTTTTCCCTCCTTGTACCACTAGGCCACGCTTCAGAGTGAGGTTTCTGGCGGGGTGTCCTGAAAGTGTCCCATTCCTTGGCGAGTGTTGCCCTGCCTTTGTTGGAACTGCTGTGTGTTCCCCTTGTCTCCCTTCCTCTGTTGCCTAAGGAAGTACAGACTCTGCCGGCCGCGTTGTCAGATGGAAAACTTTGGAGCTATCTGTCAACAAGTACCATCTGGTATTGCACAGTTTTACTCATCCTCACCACCACAGGAAAGAGAGATGAGAAGCTCTCTTTGTAGCGGGGGTTGAGAAGGGTAAACACCCAGTAATCCATGTTTTTACTAAAATGCGTATAAAGCGAGTGTTGCGGGAAAGGCAGTCTAACATGAAGTCACAACACAATACAGAAGATCTCAGGGATCAAATGAAACGTATGGTATCAGCCCTGACTTTTACTCAGACTGCTGTCAAAAAATATATATATCAAAGGAGCAACACATATTCTAAAACGTAACTTTTACTGGTCACTTAGTATAAAAATGAAAAAAAAGCCCCACACAGACAAGACACAACACACAAATGATCCGTCTGCACATGGGGCACAAGGTTGTGGAATGTGAAAAAGAACAGAAAGACCTGATGTAGGAGCCCTGTTATAGTCCTACTTGGCCTATTGTGCCCTATGTGCAAAGAAATCACGGGGTCCAAAAAACCCCGCAAGGGGTGGCCACGTGCTGGAACCTGACCCTAGGCTCCTGACCCTAAATAGGTCTTTAAAATAAGATTCCACTCTCGTAATATGGATATCAGGGTCCAGTCAGTCAGCATTCAAGCAGGGAGGACAAAGTTTCCCAAGGTGCAAAAAAGAGGCGTCCCAAAGCGTTTCATCAAAAAGGCTGCACCAGTATACAAGGGAAGCTAAGACTCATCAGGGGACGCAAAACCACCTTGCATACACAAAAGAGAGAGAGTCCCTGGCTCAAACAGTCAAAGAAGGGCCAAAGGACATATAAAACCTTTAGCATACAAACATGACCACTGGTCACACATGAAGTCGTGACCATAAAGGTAGAAAAGGATACACATAGTCTACATGGTTATCCTGATATCAAGGAGTAGCGTATGGCAGCAACCTCCTGGAGGGAACACTCCTGTAGAGAGAGAAACCCATAGACGAATATTGTATATTGTTGACTCATGTTACCTCAGGTATTCAACATAGTAACCTACTTCCATAAATCAAAGTGGTTACTTACAGTGATGCCCAAGGGTCGGGGTATATGGCCTCCGGTCCAAAGAGTCACGTGTGCCTTGTTCAGGCATTAAAGCCACAGTATCCGGGTGTCCCTGTCTATACAGTGGGACTCAACCTGTTTAAGTAGGCAATTTAATGAATGGGCAGGTACCAACGGTCACGTTACCTGACTCCTCGATGTGCACGGAGCCAGATCGCGCATGCGCAGTAGCAAGATCCGGACGCCAGGAGAGGAGACACGTGCGGACGGCCGGGGAATGACGCCGACTGCGCGCAGCGTCTTAGGCATTCAACGCACAGGCAGACATCAGAAGGGTGGTGCTAGGGCGGACTCAAGTCTCCCAGGTCCGACCCAGGGGCGTTAGTCACACCATTGTGGGTAGTTCCAAATGATTGCACCAGCCGTGCAGATATGGTGGTTAGGAGAAGGAGCGGAACATAGTATACATGGACCGCTACAACTTTGCATTCCACCACCACCACAAGGGATAAGGTGATAGTAAAACCCGAGTGGCATATTGTATAGGACATTCATAGGACAGCAAAATTGGCAAGTGGGATAGGGCAAACCACTTATAGATAAATAGTCACATTGTAATGGCCAAGTGGCAGATGGGCCCCTGACCACATATCACTACAGGTAGGGGCTGAAATTCAGTTGTTCATTTAGCCCATAAGGGCTGAGGGTATTGAGTCTAAAGATCCACCGTGTTTCTTTCTGGAGGATCTTTTTATCCCAATCCCCCCCCACGTTCTGGTCTCCGCACACGTTCAATTCCCATGAAGGAAACTGCAGACATCCGACCGGCATGGTGAATTTGTACATGATGTGCCACTGGGGTATCTCTGTTGTTTCTGATATCCCCCAAGTGTTCACTCACTGGGTACTACCGTTTGTAGCAGAGGCAACTGTCTCCAGCTCCTCCTTCTCCTCTTCATGGTCCAATTTGCGCTAAGAAGACGAACTGTGGGTGGTCTTGCTATCACCCTGTGTAATGTCTTCCCCCATTTCCTCATCTGCAACATTCAGAGCATCCTCCTTAATTATGAGCAGTGATCGTTTGAGTAGACACAGCAGTGGGATGATTACACTGATAATGGCGTTATCGCCACTAACCATCTGTGTGTATTCATCAAAGTTTTTAAAACCTCATAGAGGTCTGACATCAATGCCCACTCCTCGCATATGAATAGTGGCAGTTGACTCGAAAGTCGAGGACCATGTTGCAGCTGGTATTCCACAACTTCCCTCTACTGCTCACAAAGCCTGGCCATCATGTAGAACGTAGAGTTCCAGCGCATGCTCACGTCTCACAACAGTCGTTGAGCTGGAAGCCGCAAGTGCTGCTGCTGCGTTGACAGACTGGCTAATGTTGTGGACGACATGTGGAAATGGACACACAAGCTGCACTCCTTAACCAGTAGCTCTTGCAAATTGGGGTAGGTTTTGATAAACCGCTGAACCACTAATTTTAAGACGTGGGCTAGGCATGGGATGGTTGTCATCTGCATTTTTCTCAAAAAACCGCCATACTGTGAAACACGGAACCCTTGGCAAGGTAGATTTACACATGAGGGTGCTCGGTGTGACTGTTGTGGGCCTGTTTGGTGTGGGCCGACGTCTCTCTTTTGCAACCCCACTGCCTCTTCCAGACTGTTGCGTTGCTGCGGATCCCTCCCCCTCTGAACTGCTGTCCTTGCTCAGCTTTTCACCTTCCCATGTTGGGTCAGTGACCTCATCATCCACCACCTCCTCTTCCACTTCCTCACTCTGCTCATCCTCCAGACTTCACATATCCACAACCTCAGTGATTGACAATTCTGTCTCATCATCATCAACCTCTTGAATAGGGATGAGCGAACCCGAACTGGATAGTTTGTGTTCGTACTGAATTTTGGGGTGTTCGGGACCCGAACCCGGACCTGAAAACATTTTCAAAAAAGTTTGGGTTCGGGTCCGTTGTTCGGCGATTTCTTCCCGCTTTCTGAAGGGCTGCATGGCAGCCAATCAGCTAGCGTTTTACTTCTTGCCCTAAGAAGCCATCACAGCCATGCCTACTAATAGCATGGTTGTGATTGGCCAAGTGCAGCATGTGACTTAGCCTCTATTTAAGCTGGAGTCAAGTAGTGCCGCACGTCACTCTGATCTGATTAGTGTAGGGAGAGGACGCAGCTTCTGTGAGGGCGAGATTAGGCAGGGAAAAGTCAGCAAAAACACCTAATGAAGTGATCGATCTACAGCTGTGAATAATTCAACTTCTGCAAGTTAATTGCACACTGTGTTTTTCTGTCACTTTGATCAGCGGCCAATTTTTTGTCTTGGGGTGCACCAGCAAATGCTGCCACCAAGTCCATCAATCCATCAATACTATTTTTTTTTTTTTACTATATCCTACATCAGGGGCTTGGCTGTGCTTATTGTCACCCGAGAAACTCAGGATAGAAATGTCTATATTTTATTAAGGGGTTAAATTTAATTGCCAAAATAGAAATCCCCTAAATCTGGTGTTCCAGCTGTGGCTAGCCAAGTGTAATACTGTCTGCTATCTGGCAAAGGATAGATTTTTTTCTGGGGTGAAATTCAATTGCCAAATTAGCTATCCCCTAAATCTGGTGTCCCAGTAGTGGCTGGCAAAGTTTAATAGTGTCCGGCAAAGGATATATTTTGTTCTGGGGTGAAATTCAATAGCCAAAATAGCAATACCATAAATCTGGTGTCCCAGCAGTGGCTGGCCAAGTCTAATAGTGTACGGCAAAGGATAGATAATTTTCTAGGGTGAAATTCAGTTGCCAAAATAGCCATACCGTAAATCTGGTGTTCGAGCTATGACTGGACAAGTTTCATAGTGTACGTTAGAGGATATATTATTTTATGCGGTGAAATTCAGTTGCCAAAATAGAAATACAGTAAATCTGGTGTTCCAGCTGTAACTGGACAAGTTTAATAGTGTCCGTTATAGGAGATATTATTTTCTGCGGTGAAATTCAGTTTCCAAAATTGAAATACCGTAAATCTGGTGTTCCAGCTGTGACTGAACAAGTTTAATAGTGTCCTGCAAAGGATATATTTTTTTCTGGGGTGAAATTCAATTGCCAAAATAGCAATACCATAAATCAGTGGTTTCAGCTGTGGCTGGCCAAGTTTAATAGTGTCTGTCACAGGATATATGATTTTCTGGGGTGAAATTTAATTGCCATAAGAGCAATACTCTGAATCTGGTGTACCAGCTGTGACTGGACAATTTCCCTACTGTCCGTCAAAGGATATATTATTATCTGAGGTGAAATACAGTTGCAAAAATAGAAATACAGTAAATCTGGTGTTCCAGCTGTTGCAGGCCTAGTTTAAATCTGTCCGTATATGGTTATATTTTTTTGTGGGGTTAAATGTAATTGCCAAAATAGCAATACCCTGAATCTGGTGATCCAGCTGTGACTGGACAATTTCCCTAGTGTCCGTCAAAGGATATATTATTTTCTGGGGTGAAATACAGTTGCAAAAATAGAAATACAGTAAATCTGGTGTTCCAGCTGTGAATGGACAAGTTTCATAGTGTCCAGCAAAGGATATATTTGTTCTGGGGTGAAATTCAATAGCCAAAATAGCAATACCGTAAATCTAGTGTTCCAGCTGTGACTGGACAAGTTTAATAGTATCCGTCAAAGGATATATTTTGTTCTGGGGTGAAATTCACTTGCCAATATAGCAATACCCTGAATCTGGTGTTCCAGCTGTTGCAGGCCAAGTGTTAATCTGTCCATAAAAGGGTATATTACACTCAGCGTGCATCTCCAAGTATATTTCTTTCCATAAAAGGGTATATTACAAAAATTGTTACATTACAATTGCTGAAAGCATAATCCTGTAAATCTGCAAGCACTATTGGGCATCTCCAAGTGTATTTCTGTCCGTTAAAGGGTATATTACACAAAGTGTTAAAATACAATTGTTGAAGGCATAATCCTACATATTTTTTCACATGCTACTGTGCATCTCCAAGTGCAAATCTGTCCATTAAAGGATACCTTTCATCCAGGGCCTAAATACTAGGCCTACAATTGATATTCCCCTAAATCAGTGGTTACTGCTGTGTCTGGATTAGTGTAATACGGTACATGAATAAATAGGCAGATAGTGTTAGGTGCCTGTAAAAAAAGGCCTAAATTTAAAATCAATAAATTGTGCCAAATATTTTTTTCTTATTGTGGAGCTTGGTGAACTGTAACAATGAGGAAAACATCTAGTAAGGGACGCGGACGCGGTCGTGGTGGTGTTAGTGGACCCTCTGGTGCTGGGAGAGGACGTGGCCATTCTGCCACAGCCACACGTCCTAGTGAACCAACTAACTCAGGTTTCAGTACCCGCCAGAATTTACTGCGATATTTGGTGGGGCCCAATGCTGTTCAAAGGATGGTAAGGCCTGAGCAAGTACAGGCGCTTGTCAATTGGGTGGCCGACAGTGGATCCAGCACGTTCACAACATTATCTCCCACCCAGTCTTCTGCAGAAAGCACACAGGTGGCGCCTGAAAACCAAGCCCATCAGTCTGTCACATCACCCCCATGCATATCAGGGAAAATGTCAGAGCCTCAAGTTATGCAACAGTCTCTTATGCTGTTTGAAGTCTCTGCTGGCAGGGTTTCCCAAAGGAATCCACCTAGCCCTTCCCAGTGGTGGAAGACATAGAATGCACTGATGCACAACCACTGATGTTTCCTGATGATGAGGACATGGGAATACCACCTCATCGGAGTCCACACGTCTCTGATGATGACGAAACACAGGTGTCAACTGCTGCGTCTTTTTGCAGTGTGCAGACCGAACCAGAGGTCAGGGAGGAAGACTGTGTGGAAGACGATGCAGGGGACGATGAGGTCCTAGACCCCACATGGAATGAAGGTCGTGCCAATGACTTTCATAGTTCAGAGGAAGAGGCAGTGGTGAGACTGAGCCAACAGCGTAGCAAAAGAGGGAGCAGGGGGCAAAAGCAGAACAGCCGCCGCCAAGAGAGTTCGCCTGCTACTGGCCACCGCTACCAGGGACCGAGCATCCCAAAAGCAGGTTCAAGGAGTTCCCTGGCATGGCACTTCTTTAAAGAATGTGCTGACGAGAAGACCCGAGTGGTTTGCACGCTGTTCCATCAGAGCCTGAAGTGAGGCATTAACGTTCTGAACCTTAGCACAACCTGCATGACCAGGCATCTACATGCAAAGCATGAACTGCAGTGGAAACACCTTAAAAACAAGTAACTTACTCAGGCTCCCCCTGCTCCCTCTTCTGCTGCTGCCTCCGCCTCTTCCTCCGCCTCTGGAGGAATGTTGGCACCTGCCGCCCACCAAAAAGAGGATGTGCCACCGACACCACCACATGCGTCACCAAGCATCTCCACCATGTCACACGGCAGCGTTCAGCTGTCCATCTCACAAACCTTGGAGAGAAAGCGTAAACTCCCATCTAGCCACCCTCGAGCCCTGGGCCTCAATGCCAGCATTTCTAAACTACTGGCTTTTGAAAAGCTGTCATTCAGGCTGGTGGACAAAGACAGCGTCAAACAGCTGATGGCGATGGCTGTCCCACAGTATGTTGTTCCCAGCCGCCACTACTTCTCCAAGACAGCCGTGCCTTCCCTGCACAACGAAGTATCCGATAAAATCAAGTGTGCACTGTGCAACGCCATCTGTGGCAAGGTCAACCTAACCTAACAGATACGTGGACCAGTAAGCATGGCCAGGGACGCAATATCTCCCTAACTGCACACTGGGTAAATGTAGTGGCGCAGAGTTCTTTGGCGCACGTCCTTCCACCGACAAGGATTGCAGGGCATCATTCTTTGCCTCCTGTAGCCTCCTCCTCCTAATCTGCTTCCTCCTCCTCTGCTTCCACCTGCTCATCCAGTCAGCCACACACCTTCACCACCAACTTCAGCACAGCTCTGGGTAAACGTCAGCAGGCCGTTCTGAAACTCATATGTTTGGGGGACAGGCCCCACACCGCGCAGGAGATGTGGCGTGGTATTAAACAACAGACCAACCAGTGACTGTTGCCGGTGGGCCTCAAGCCCGGCCTGGTGGTGTGCGATAATAGGCGAAATCTCGTCGCAGCTCTGGAACTAGCCGGTTTGACGCACATCCCTTGCCTGGTGCATGTGCTGAATTTGGTGGTGCAGAAGTTCATTCACACCTACCCCGACATGTCAGAGCTGCTGCATAAAGTGCGGGCCGTCTGTGCGCGCTTCCGGCGTTCACATCCTGCCGCTGCTCGCCTGTCTGCGCTACAGCGTAACTTCGGCCTTCCCGCTCACCGCCTCATATGCCACGTGCCCACCAGGTGGAATCCACCTTGCACATGCTGGAGAGACAGTGCGAGCATAGTGGAGTTCCAACTGCAGCACGCACGGGTCAGTCGCACTGCGGAACAGCACCACTTCACCACCACTGATTGGGCCTCTATGCGAGACCTGTGTGCCCTATTGCGCTGTTTCGAGTACTCCACCAACATGGCCAGTGGCGATGATGCCGTTATCAGTCTTACAATACCACTTCTATGTCTCCTTGAGAAAACACTTAGGGCGATGATGGAAGAGGAGGTGGCCCAGGAGGAGGAGGATGACGGGTTATTTTTTGCACTTTCAGGCCAGTCTGTTAGAAGTGGCACAGAGGGAGATTTTTTGCAACAGCAGAGGCCAGGTACAAATGTGGCCAGCCAGGGCCCACTACTGGAGGACGAGGAGGATGAGGAGGAGGTGGAGGAGGATGAGGATGAAGCAGGTTCACAGCGGGGTGGCACCCGACACAGCTCAGGCCCATCACTGGTGCGTGCCTGGGGGGATACGGAGGATGATGGTACACCTTCCACAGAGGACAGCTTGTCCTTACCTCTAGGGAGCCTGGCACACATGAGCGACTACATGCTGCAGTGCCTGCGCAATGACAGCAGAGTTGATCACATCTTAACGTGTGCGGACTACTGGGTTGCCACCCTGCTGAATCCCCGGTACAAAGACAATGTGCCCACCTTACTTGCTGCACTGGAGCGTGATTGGAAGATGTGCAAGTACAAGCGCACACTGGTAGACGCGCTCCTGAGAGCATTCCCAAATGTCACAGGGGAACAAGTGGAAGCCCAAGGCAAAGGCAAAGGAGTAGCAAGAGGTCGCCAACGCAGCTGTGTCACGGCCAGCTCCTCTGAGGGTAGGGTTAGCATGGCAGAAATGTGGAAAAGTTTTGTCTCCACGCCACAGCTAACTGCACCCCCACCTGATACGGAACGTGTTAGCAGGAGGCAGCATTTTACTAACATGGTTGAACAGTACGTGTGCACACCCCTCCACGTACTGACTGATGGTTCGGCCCCATTCAACTTCTGAGTCTCCAAATTGTCCACGTGGCCAGAGCTAGCCTTTTATGCCTTGGAGGTGCTGGCCTGCCCTGCGGCCAGCGTTTTGTCTGAATAAGTATTCAGCACGGCAGGGGGCGTCATTACTGACAAACGCAGCCGTCTGTCCACAGCCAACGTGGACAAGCTGACGTTCATAAAAAGGAACCAGGCATGGATTACACAGGACCTGTCCCTCCCTTGTGCAGAATAGACATTTATAACTGCCTCCCCCTCAACCATATATTCTTGTACCTTGGGGCACTTCTTTATTGAATCCTCTTTTTTTAATTTTACCATTATATTGCGGTGCAACCAAAAGTTGAATTAACCTCTCCTCCGTCTAGGTGCCAGGGGCCTAATTATCTGAAAGTGGCCTGTTCATGTGGTGGGTGACATGAAGCCTGATTCTCTGCTATGCGACCTCTGTCCTCTGTCTGGATGCCGTGGGCTAAATATCTGGAAGTGGCCTTCTCTATTGCTGGGTGACATGAAGACTGATTCTCTGCTATGCCACCTCTCTCCTCCGTCTGGGTGCCAGGGGCCTAATTATCGAAAAGTGGACTTCTCCATTGGTGGGTGACATGACGCCTGATTCTCTGCTATGTGACCTCTGTCCTCTGTCTGGGTGCTGCGGCCTAAATAAATGAAAGTGGCCTTCTCCATTGGTGGGTGACTTGAAACCTGATTCTCTGTTATGGGACCTCTCTCCAATTGATATTGCTTAATTTTTATTTATTTTATATTATTTTAATTCATTTCCCTATCCTTATTTGTTTGCAGGGGATTTACCTACATTTTGATGCCTTTTGCAGCCCTCTAGCCCTTTCCTGGATAGTTTACAGCCTTTTTAGTGCCCAAAAGTTCGGGTCCCCATTGACTTCAATGGGGTTCGGGTTCGGGGTAAAGTTCGGGGGGAGTTCGGATCCTGAACCCGAACATTTTCGGGAAGTTCTGCCGAACTTCTCGAACCCGAACATCCAGGTGTTCGCTCAACTCTACTCGTGAACGAATGATTGCCGTTCACCACCGTCATCTTCTTGCGACTGTGAAGGGTCAAGAGGCTGGGAATCATGGCACAATATATCAGGTCGCTCTTCAAGCGTGCTGTGCGAGAGGGCCAAATCTAATAGTGCCGCTGAAAAGAGCTCCTCTGAATATGCAAGTGTGGGATCACTCGTTTGGCAAGCATGGTGGGAATAAGGATGATCAGAGTGAGGATTTGGTTGTTTTACTGTCCGCTAAAGACAGTTTTCGGATGCAGGACAGTATATGTCACAAAAACCCACAGAACATGGACACTATATCAGGCCCAGATTATTGGAATTTGTAATACAGACACTGTTTGCAGATGTAGTTAAGTATTTTTTACACAAAGCCACACACTATGGACATTTGATGCGGCCCAGATTATTGTAAAATGTAATACAGACACTGTTTGCAGATGTTCTACAATATTGTATTCTACAGATGTAGTTCAGTATTGGTTACAGAACACCACAGATTATAGACATTATATTAGGCCCAGATTATTGGAATTTGTAATACAGACACTGTTTGCAGTTGTAGTTCAGTATTTTTAGACAAAGCCACAAACTATGGACACTAGATGTGGCCCAGATTATTTGAATTTGTAATACAGACACTGTTTGCAGATGTTCTACAGTATTGGTTACAGAACAGCACAGATTATGGACACTAGATGTGGCCCAGATTATTGGAATTTGTAATACAGACACTGTTTGCAGATGTTCTACAGTATTGGTTACAGAACACCACAGATTATGGGAACTAGATGTGCCCAGATTATTGGAATTTGTAATACAAACACTGTTTGCAGATGTTCTACAGTATTGGTTACAGAACAGCACATATTATGGACACTAGATGTGGCCCAGATTATTGGAATTTGTAATACAGAAACTGTTTGCAGATGTTCTACAGTATTAGTTACAGAACACCACAGATTATGGACACAATATTAGGCCTGGATTATTGGAATTTGTAATACAGACACTGTTTGCAGATGTAGCACAGTGTTTTTTTTACACAAAGACACATACTATGGACACTAGATGTGGCCCAGATTATTGGAATTTGTAATACAGACACTGTTTGCAGATGTTCTACAGCATAGGTGTCAAACACAAGGCCCGCGGGCCGAATCCGGCCCGCCAGACCTCGTCATGTGGCCCGCTATGTTAAATAAAGTAAACTTGTGCCCGCCCCTCATACATAATAGAATCACTAACCGCGGTCCGCTCCATTACAGGCCGGGCGTGCGGCCGGCAGCGTGACTGATGTCACGTGCCGCCGCCGCCTACTTATGAATGAATCAGGCAGCGCCGGCACGTGGCGTCAGTCAGTCACGCTGCCGGCGCGCGCCTGGCCTGTAATGGGCGGACCGCGGTTAGTGAGTTAGTGATTCTATTATGTATGAGGGGCGAGCACAAGTTTACTGTTTAGCATAGATTTATGCCGATTTTTGGGGAATGAGTGAGCGGAGGGCCAGAGGACAGTGAATACACCTGGCCCCACTGTAATTTTGAGGCAATGTGAGGGGATCTGTGGATGGCACTTTTAAGGGGTGAGGGTTATATAACAGTGTCATCCACAGATCCCCTATCGGGGACATCTGTGGATGGCGCAGTTATGGGGACATCTGTGGATGGCACTGTTATGGAGGACATCTGTGGATGGCGCTGTTATGGGAGTGAGGGGATCTGTGGATGGCACTGTTATGGGGTGAGGGGATCTGTGGATGGCAGTATTATGGGATAGGGCCTATCCCATAATACTGCCATCCACAGATCCCTCACCCATAACAGTGCCATCCACAGATCCTCACCTACGCACATCTAGATCTCCCACATCATGCAGATGTCCCCATAACTGCGCATCACAGATGTCCCCATAACTGCGTCATCCACAGATGTCCCCCATAACTGCGCCATCCACAGATGTCCCCCATAACTGCGCCATCCACAGATGTCCCCCATAACTGCGCCATCCACAGAAGTCCCCTATAACAGTTCAAAAATATGCATGAAGCTCTAAAAACAGTAATAATTGAATGCAGTGACAATAATTTATGATAATAAAGAGTGGACACATAGTCCTACAGTTACAACCGGCCCATTGAGGGTGACCAAACTGCTGATGCGGCCCCCGATGAATTTGAGTTTGACACCCCTGTTCTACAGTATTGGTTACAGAACACCACAGATTATGGACATTATATTAGGCCCAGATTATTGGAATTTGTAATACAGACACTTTTTGCGGATGCAGTTCAGTATTTTTTACAAAAGGACACATACTATGGACACTAGATGTGGCCCAGATTATTGGAATTTGCAATACAGACACTGTTTGCAGATGTTCTACAGTATTGGTTACAGAACACCACAGATTAGGGACACTAGATGTAGTGTCCATAATTGGGTACAGAACACCACAGATTATGGACACTAGATGTGGCCCAGATTATTGGAATTTACAATACAGACACTGTTTGCAGATGTTCTACAGTATTGGTTACAGAACACCACAGATTAGGGACACTATATTAGGCCCAGATTATTGGAATTTGTAATACAGACACTATTTGTAGATGTTCTACAGCATTGGTTACAGTATTGGAATTTGTTATACAGACACTGTTTTCAGATATTCTACAGTATTGGTTTCAGAACACCACAGATTATGGAAACTATTTTAGGCCCAGATTATTGGAATTCGTAATACAGACACTGTTTGCAGATCTAGGTCAGTATTTTTTACACAAAGCCACACACTATGGACATTACATGTGGCCCAGATTATTGGAATTCTTAATACAGACACTGTTTGCAGATGTAGTTCATTATTTGATAGACAAAGCCACACACTATGGACACTAGATGTGGCCCAGATTATTGGAATTTGCAATACAGACACTGTTTGCAGATGTTCTACAGTATTGGTTACAGAACACCACAGATTATGGACACAATATTAGGCCCAGATTATTGGAATTTGTAATACAGACACTGTTTGCAGATGTTCTACAGTATTTGTTACAGAACATCACAGATTATGGACACAATATTAGGCCCAAATTATTGGAATTTGTAATACAGACACTATTTGTAGATGTTCTACAGCATTGGTTACAGTATTGGAATTTGTTATACAGACACTGTTTGCAGATATTCTACAGTATTAGTTACAGAATACCACAGATTATGGAAACTATTTTAGGCCCAGATTATTGGAATTTGTAATGCAGACACTGTTTGCAGATCTAGGTCAGTATTTTTTTACATAAAGCCACACACTATGGACATTAGATGTGGCCCAGATTATTGGAATTCTTAATACAGACACTGTTTGCAGATGTTTTACAGTATTGGTTACAGAACACCACAGATTAGGGACACTAGATGTGGCCCAGATTATTGGAATTTGTAATACAGACACTGTTTGCAGATGTTCTACAGTATTGGTTACAGAACACCACAGATTATGGAAACTATATGTTGCCCAGATTATTAAAAACAGAGTCTGTGGATGATGTACAGTATATGTTACTAATAGGTATAAAATAAAAATATCTTGCTGCTTTCAAACACACACAGTAGTCCTTAAAAGGACTTTGGGGTCTTTGAAAAGCTTTTGGTAGTAAAAACAGCAAATGTCTCTCCCTGCACTATCTGTCCCTTCCGAAGCACTGTCCCTGAGACTGCAGGAGGTAAGTAGATTGCTGCTCTAAAAGACACACACACACACAGTAGTCCTTAAAAGGACTTTTGGGTCTTGGAAAAGCTTTCTCCGAATAAAATCTGTGAAAATCGCTCCCTACACTGTCCTTCACTTTCTACGCTCTGCTCCTCCCTGTCTATGTCTGAGCTGAACATGCATCATCGGGTGCTATATAGCACTTGATGACGCGTTCCGGCCAGCCAATCACTGTAATGCCAGCAGCCAATATGGCTGTTTGCATTACAGTGAGGGCAGTAATACCTGCACCTTTATTGGCTGCTTAAAACCCGCGAAACGCGCGGGGAAGAGACGCGAGCATTGCGCTCGAGCACATGCTTTACTCGGTCGAGGGCCGCCATGTGCCGAGCATAGCAATGCTTGAGCCGAACAGATATTCGGTCGAGCATGCTCGCTCATCACTAGTAACAATTCATCAAGTGAGGGATTCATTGCTCATCATGCTTCTTACAATGACTCTCTAGTCAATCTGAATCTGAGTCACGCTTGAGAAAGGCTCGTGCTTGAGCCGAAACACGTGTCGCTCAGCGCTTTGTCTCGCTGATGCGTGAATAAAGTTCACCTTTGCATACAAGTGAAGTGCCGGTCGTTTTTTTTTCCTGAATCTGAGTCCTTCAGAAATATTTCGACAAAGGAACCTTAGAACTTTATGAGGCTGCTATGAACAGCCAGACAACTCAAAGTTCCCCAGCAAATTCCTCGGTGAGTAGCCCTCATCAATTTTTGACACCAAAGTCAAGAACTTCCACCCACAGAAACAAATCTGGGCGGTATATTACTTCAGCTGTTTCCTGGGTTTACTAGGTTAACCCCTTTGTAGCCTCGTCACCTCATCTGTGATTCTCACGGTTTTGCCTTATTTATATATCAGTGTTTTGTCAAAACCAGAATTGGAGCCTCCACAGACATAAGGTATAAGGGAAAGATCTGTACCGGTTCTTTGTTTAGAGCCGCACCTAGTTTGGGATCAAAATTAATGATAGAAATCACTGCATCCTCCCCTTCTAGTAATAATGCCTGTGCTCCAATTTTTTGGGAATACGAAAGTTGAGTTTTATTGTGCATGCACAATATTGAGCAAAAATGTACAACTTTTTGCCATTTTATGTCACTCACAGATTTGCCACCAAAACAATTACTGGGTATTCATCAGGGTCACCCCTTTCGGGGCAGGTGATCCAGGGAAATATTAGGGATATATATATTATTACCATAAACCTGGACTTAGAAAGAGAACTGTGATGTATCTGGTGTCAGCTAACCCTGTACAAGAAGGACACATCAGTCCCACTGTCCACCCTGTCCTGTGTCAACAAACTGTGAGTAGGAAGGACATTATTTGTCCCACCTCTTGAGATTTTGACTATGTTTGACTTTATATATGGTGTTTTCAATAACTGTCTAGTATCTAGGATTATACTATCAATAGGGGTTTCTCAAAAGATATATTTTAATGTATTTAATAAAAGGTAAATTTTAATAAGGGAGGTAAATACTTTTGTTTTTTGTCACTCACAGATTTACTATAATTTATGTCAGAGACTGGGGGAAATTATATCTGAAATGTATGGCAGCAAATCAGATTGATAATCTGGTGCATAGACTTCCTGAAGATGACACCAAAGTCCTGTGTTTCTTAATAAATTAGAAGCATCCGGCTCTAGTGCATTTTTTTTTTTTTAAGACTGGCATATGAAACACCATTTTTATTAACTTCCCCCAATAGTGTCCAGTGGGTTGTAGTAGGCAATTGCACCACCCAATGGGGCTCCTGATTACTGCTTTCTACACTTCCTACTCCTGGCTAGTTTAGTGGTTCATACTTGCACCTCTGCCTGGTACTATAGCTCGTCTACATTAAGAGATCAATAGGGCCTATTTATTCAATAGAGATCCTTGCTCCAAGTATATGTCCCAAGCAATCAAATGGGAGGGTTTATATTCTAGTCAGAGAAAATCCATATGACCATACTAAAACAGAAACATGCTACCAATGTGGATGTTCATTATTCATTATCTTTTCACCTTTATTTCATATTTCCTACAGAGGAACTTTGATGTGACTTGGCTGCTGCATGGTACATTAGTCATGCCCCTCTTTTAGTCATGAGATGCTTCCTATAGATTGACATTACCTATGTCCATTTATTTATATTTGCAGTCTGTCTTTATAGATTGCTCATATAACACATTTTATTTGTGATTGGTTTTGCTGGCCTTGTTTTCAATTGTGTATTATACCATGTAGAGCTAATTATATGGATGCTTTCCAGTCACACAAGGAGTAAAAAGAATAAACTGTGGTTGAATGATGATATATTTATATATATAGTTAAGCATTTCATGTCCACATAGAATTTAACAGCTATGATTAGGCAAATATGCCAAACCTATAATGTGGCTGATAAAACCTGACAGTTTGTTTGATAAAAATAATGGGAGCACTAGAAGAAAGGAAAAACATTTACATATTTCATTATTACATGCGCCTTAAGCAATCTCTTTCACAAGGCTTTTCTATTTTTTTTACTTTACCGATTGTCTGCCTGTGAAAGCCACCATAGTTCCCTGTGACAACTAGGGGTCACTTAGCTCTCCAGGATCACCGTCTTCTCAGCTTAGACAGTTTGCACACTTCAAGAAACCACGCCAACACTGCAGATTTGGGTGCAAACTGGCCATGACCAGCTTTATTGTCACTTTAACAGCAGACCAAACATAAATCATAAACATAAATCCTAAACCGTCTGACCACTGACTCCACAGTATTTATCCCTCTCTATCGGGATCTGGGTCTACCACCCAGCTCCCCAAAACACAGTACGGTGCTTACCTCACAAAGGGTAAGAGGGTCCTGGCTCCCACAGGCCTTGACGCACCCTTCTCCTTCCCCAGACAGGGAGCCCTGATTGAGGAGCTTAGCCCACATTTACTTGAGCTCCTCAGCTGACTGCTAATTATATTAATTACCAGCTTAGTTGCTGCAGACAGTGGGAAAAACCTATTTTCCTAGCCTTTCTTGTTCTCACCCAGCTTCCTCTGGGTGAGATACACCATTTTAATGACCCTCAGATGGCCTTATGGCAGCTCTCCTGCCACATCCCATCATACACAACACGGAGAATATGCTCATAGAGGTAATCTATTGTAAAGTGCATTCGGAAAGTCTTTGTAACCTTTCACTTTTTTTATATTTTATTTTCCGGGCTTGTGATAAAATAAAATAAAAAAGTTTTCCTCTATCATTCTGCATCAATACCCCCATAATAATAAAGTGAAAACAGAATTTTAGAGATATTTGAAAATGTATTATAAAGGAAAGACTGAAATTTTGCATGGACATACGTATTCAGAGACCCTTTGCTATGTATTAGATGAGCTGTAGGCATGATACCCATGCTACTCACCATGCTGCTGCTTCTATACTTCTGTCTTATGCTCCAGCCTCTGTCTATTTAGGGCATGTATGCACTCACCTCTAGCCTCTAAAAGGGCTAGTGTATGCTTCCAAATCCTTCCAAAATTGTGGGGGTTCCCTGGGCATTTAAGACCCTCTCCAAGCAGCAGTTGCCTGAGTATTAGGTTCCCTGGTGACCATCAAAGGTGTTCTAATAGTCTAGTGATATTGCGATTTACCATAATTTATCCTATGTTTGTTTCATCTGTGCTCTGCCTGTATGTTCCAGGACTTCCAGTTTCAGTTTTGTCTTTAAGTTAACTTTTGTCTGTATGCCTCATCTTTATCTTCACTATCACCCTGCCTGCCTGTTTATCATGCGTTTTCCACAATTTATGTATCAAGTGTGCTGTCTGGATCTCAGAAACCTGCATTGAAGTCTTATTGACTGTTAAGACTATATCTTACAGCATAGAACATCAACCATTACTACAGTATTAGGGCAGAAAGAAGCATCTATTCAGTAACAAAAACAACACATGAACGTCTGTAAAAAAAAAAAGCATAAAAAACCAGAGCCCCGAAAACGTCTTTGCTCTGGATAGATCATCAATATCAGATTTGCGGTGGTCCAACTCCCAGCATCCCCTACAATCAGCTGTTTGAAGAGAAGGCAGCACTCGTATGAGCACTGTCTTCTCTGCTCTGTTTACCTGCTAGCCGCAGCAATTGCAGTGGTGAACAGGTATAATTACATGTATGATGTCCCCATTCACTTCCATGGGACAGCTCTGTAGTATTCACTTGAACAGACAGAGCCTTCCAATAGAAGTAAATAGGGACGTCTTACTTGTAATTACACTTGCTCACCCATCTCCTGTTGTCTCAGCTACCAAAATCATCAGAAGCTGGAGCAGCATCAGCGGCCAGTTCAGCAACATCAACCTGATTGAAAAATGTGGCATGGTTGAGGTTCATTCCTATCTGGACTCTTGGCCTTTCTCTGGTGCATACCATGTTCTCTGACCCCATAAACTTCTGAACAGGCAGACTGAAACACTGGCTCAAACTCGCCTAGTTTGCGCTCTCTTTTCCTCCTTTCCCAGCCTCCAGTGTCATCTTAGAGAGGGAATTCAGTGCGGTAAAGGGGCACTATGTGAAACCCAAACAAACCAAGTTGTCCTCAGCCAGTGTCCAAATCATAACTTTTGTAATGAGGCATGGATCTGGGAGGATTTTTACACTCCTCCAGCTGACGCTAATGAATATATGGATATATATGCTCTTCCCATCATTTCACCATTCTTGACTGCCTTCCTACCATCATGTTCAGTACCATATGGCTGCTGCTGCTATTACCACTTCCATTACCCCTACTGCCACCACTATTACCATTATACAGCCCCCACTACTACTACCATCCCTAAATAGCCACACATTCATCTACTACTTTATCTGTTCCATGCTGTGCTGCTACTGCTGCTGCTACTATGTGTGCATGTATGTGTATATAAAAAGGGACAGGGATCTATGCCCCCACTGATGCATAATTTTTGGATGCTTGGCCTCAACAAGCCATTGTTTTTTTTTTTCTCCATAACACATATGCGTTTTAAAAAAATCTGCCCTCGATAAAGGACAATTTTTGAAAGCTTTCTAATATGAAAAAGCATAACATATGTGATGAATTGGACATGAAGTGAGCGTTTTTGTGTTTTCCTTTTTCATTTCCTGTATTTTGGGAGCTATTTTTATTTTTCTATTCACATAACTGTATGAGGACTTATTTTTTGTGGGACAAGTTGTTCTTTCTAATGCCACCATTTAATATTGCATACAATGCAGTGAGAAGCTGGAAAAGCATTCCAAATGGGATGGAATTTGGAAAAAATGCAATTCCGCCACAATTTTACGAATTTCAGTTTTACGGTGTTCCCTAGACAGTAAAACTAACCTGTTCCCTAGAATCTCTGGATGAGCACAAGTACAACAATACAATATTTATATTGTTTTTCTTCTGTTTTAATATTGAAAAAAATAAAACTTTGAAAAAATATATATTATGTCTAAATGAGTTGTGCGAAGACTCATTTCTTGCAGGGAAATCTTTAATTTTAATAGTAAGGGTGTTTTTGGATGCAATAAAGGCTATGATTTTCTTTATTTATTTTTTTACTTTACTTTTGGGGAAAGGAGAATTTTTATATTTTACTTAGATTTTTAAAAATCTCTCTTAAAACTTTGTTTCAAGTTACTCTAGGCGACTTTGACAACTAATCAGTAGATTGCCATTTCTGTTTAGTAATGGAATTTGATCCATTACTCAATATAGAATTCAGCATATTCCAATGCAGTGCAGCCACCTACAGGCCTGTACTGGAATGTACCTGTCATAGACATTGGTATGGTATCATAGGCATAGACATGGTATTATTACCAGACAACAGCTTCCCTGATCTCAGGCGAGGTGAAGCGCATACCTGCACAGGAGCTCCCACATTTTCTCCATTCAGATGCCATGTTCACATTTGACCACAACATATAAGTGGTTAAATATCTGCAACTGGCGGTCATGGCCATTTTCAGATATTAGCTTGGGTATCTGCTGTATTAAACAGTAGAAACCCGGTGGCTATGGCACCTGCTATGCTTGTGAGTGGGTGCCATATTTAAAGTGATTAGTTCCGCTGTACATTTACAGTGGCTATCATCTTTAGGTTAAAGGGGTAATCCACCTAGGAGCCAACAGATTGAATTGCGTGGAAACAGTGATAATCACGTGCCATTCAATCACATGTGACCACTAAGGTCACTAATTGGCTACAGAAATCGTTGGACAAAGCCACTTCCAGTCCAATGGGGACCAGAAGTTGCTGCAAATGGAGCTGGAATGCTTGATTGGCAGGGCTGTGGACAAGTGTTTTATTTTTTGCTTTTAAACTGTGCACCAGTACCATCCATTGCATTTCTTGGCTCATAGGATAGACAACCCCTTTAAGTAAATATAGAGTCTAAGCATGTATAAAACAATGAAGATGTTCTTTGTAGGTGATCCACACTCCGGCTGACCGGAGATTGTAATTGAGGGATTTCCCTATATTAATTCATGAAGTAAAACAAAACCATGAATAAAATATAATGGTTTGTTTATTTTAGGAAATGTATATAAAATAATTTAAGCAATGATCAAAAATACTCATAGAATAAAGCATTGGTCAGCGAAATTTGTAAATGGAGTTTGAAAAGTTGATTTTTTTAAGACTAAATATTTTCTAAGCTATAAAGGCTGGGATGGGGATTAAAGGATCCATCACTCAGTCTCAGATTTCATTAGTTGTTCCTTTTTCTAGGTATCCGTTGCAGTTTCATTTTCCCCTGAAGATGAAAAAGCAATGAAACCACATATGGTCTAGGTTACAGAATGGACATAAATAAATAGTAGGCAACAATTGTCAGCTAACTGCTTGATAGTGTGTTTTGTTCTATTGGCATCATGTTAAAGGAGTGGGATGTCTAGGAGTTTAAGAACTTAAGCTACGAAAATAAAATGTTATAAAATGAAGACAGGCTATTACTCAGCCGTTAAATCCCCTGCAGCTCCAACACTGATGCTACAGGGTCTCCACCGATCTTAATTATCGAAGAAGCTAGTATGTACATCAGGAAACCACCAAGACAGCAGAGGATTTAAAGGATTTGACTGCAGTTTTTATTTTATTACATTTCCTAGTTTTAGCCTAATGTTTAACCTCCCAGACAAGAGGGGTGGATAAAGAACTTATGTCAGCCATGGGGGGAAAAACAAATGATTTCATGTTGTAAGCGGGTTCAAATTAGCAGAAGGTAAAGCAACGCAAGTAGGTGTGGTCAGCAATAAGATAGTGAGACACAAAATACCACCTGAACAAAACCAAATATCACAGTGCAGCACAAGATACTGCCCCAGTAGAAACTAGTACCACAGTGCAGCATATAATACTGCTCCAGCACCACCACGTATCAGCACAAAAATACCTCCCCAGAAGCTGCCCCTTTGTGGCAGCCAGCTGCCATACTGTGTCCTTGTCCTCCTACTCTTCAAGTTGTCTCTAATTTAAATATTGAGGAGGGGGCTGATGAAGTGAGATGTGGGCCATAGCACCAAGCGAGGCCTTCCACCAGCATGTTGCCTTGTCTTTCAGCGGTACAAAATGCAAGAGAATATAGAACTATATATTATATATAGTGACTTCTGGTGGAGACATTTTCTTTCCTTGTTGCCACATCTTATCTCTCTAGAGTTAGATACATTTTCAAACATCCTTTCCATCTCTGTAACACAAACTCTTCATCTTGGTGCCCCAATGGTTTCTTCTTACTACCACCTCCTCCAACACTCTGACACTGTACTCTTGAATTCCCCCATCACCCAAATGCAACACTGCAGAAAAAATAGTGCTGTGGAGATAGTACCCCTGAAAATACTATTGCCATATAAAAATAATTGTGCCAAGCAGAGTGCCCTCAGGGGTAATGATGCCCCTACAGTGCCCCAGTGGTAATACAGCCCACTATAGTGCCACTAGTAGTAATAATTCCCTATAGTCTACCCGTAGTAATATCCCCCCCCCCCACACACACACACACCAGGGGGATCCGGTAAAACTAAACCCCTTTTAATGCTTTTAATAACAAATTCCCTCTATAATGCCCCAGTAGTAGTAAAACCCCCTATAGTAATAGTAATAATTCCAGGAAAAGAATTTAGAAAAGTGTATTTTTTTACTTTGATTTTGTTTTTATTTAATAACTTTTATTTATTTTATTTTCTACTTCTTTTTTAGCTATTTAATCGTCCTACAAGTGGACTATAATAGACAAAAGTTGATCTCTTTTAAAATACATTGCACTGTACATGCAGTGCAATGTATTCTACTATCAGTGCTATACTGACATCTAGAGATGAGCGAATCGAAGCTGACAAAGTGGAATTTGTTTAGAATTTCAGGAAAAAGTTGATTTGCAACGAATGCAAATTTCCTTGCGCTTTGTGGTAACGAAACACAATTTTACTAAAATGGCGGCTACACGTGTGAGTACTAAGGACATGGGGCAAGGGATTCTGGGAAGGCGGGATCACACAGATTGACATGCCTGCATGCAGCCAATCAGCGGACAGCCAGCCCTGTGATGTCACAGCCCTACAAATACGTCGGCCACCCTACAGTCAGACATTTTCCAAGAAATATATATTCTCAGTGCACTGCTGCAGTGATTTCTGTTGAAAACGTATGGGGGCATATTTCAGTACTTCAAGAAATATATATACGCAATTCAATCTTTAATTTTTTTCTGGGCAAAGCGTATAGTGGCCTATTTCAGTCCAACAATAAATATATATTCTCAGTTTTCTGCTGCAGTTATTTCTGGTGAAAGCATATAGGGGCGTATTTCAGTACTGCAAGAAATATATATAAATACGCACTTCATTCTTTAATTGTTTTCTGCTCAAAGCATATAGTGGGCAATTTGAGTGCAACAAGAAAAATATATTCTTAGTGCACTGCCGCTGTGATTTCTGTTGAAAGCGTATAGGGGCGTATTTCAGTACTTAAAGAAGTATATATACGCAGTTCACGCTTTCATTTTTTTCTGCACCTTTCAGAGAACTGATGGCTTGTACCAAGCCGAGGTGGAGAGTCCCAAGCCGTCATTTCTTTGCAAAAAAGGCAGTATTATTCCATTACCAAAGCAGACTCCTTATGTGTGTTACTGCAAGGCACAGTGTCCTACACCAGTATAAAGGCTCTCAGCAGCCAGTCTGGATTGTAAGAGCAGGGGCGCGGTTACCATATGAGAGTCAAGCCGCTGCCTTCTATTGTATGAAAGGCTCTTGTAGCGCTTAGACTTTGCCCCTGTAAAAAAGTGCCCAATCTAAGACACTTAGTGACTGCTGTATAAAGGCATATTGGTGGTCACTAGAGGGTTCAAGGGCATCTGTCAGCAGATTAGTACCTATGAAATTGGCAGACCTGTGGCATGTGTGCTTGGCAACTGAAGGTATTTATGTTGGTTCAATGTTTTTGGTACGTATGCTCACATTGCTGAGAAAAATTATGTTTTATTGTATGCAAATGAGTCTCTAGGAGAAACAGGGGAGGGGTGACCATTATACCTAAAGACTCTGCTCTCTCTTCAACTGCCGAATCTGCACTTTAATTAACAGGGCCAAGCAATGAAAACATAATACCTGTTTCTGTCAATCAAAGTGTGGGGTGTATGGCAATTAGAGACAGAGCTGAGCCTCTAGGTGTAATGGCAATGTCCCCATTGCTCCTAGGGGCTCGTTTTCATATATTAAAACAACATTTTTCTTATCAAAGTAGGCCATATGAACATGGGATCAACACAGATGCCTTCAGCTACTAAGTGCACAAGTGCATAGTTTCATAAGTACAAATATGCAGACAGATGCCCTTTAAATGTGTTGCATATTACCACAACATAGGATTCAGTTATAGCAAAAGCATTTTATGGCAATAACATCCTTTTTATACCTATATTATTGAACATATAGTTCAAAGGCATTTTACTGCAAACATTGCATTGTTATACCCCTGTTATTGAATGCATTACTTCATCAGACTGTAGTTCAAAGACATTTTACTACAAAGATTGCATTGTTATACCTGGCCAGGTATGCTTCTACTATGTTAAACTCGGGAACTGGTTGATGCCGCTCATACTGTGGGTGCAGGCTGAAAACTTGCCAAATCTGTAGGATTAAAATAAGCTGTGGAAGTTCAAACATAAAAGTAGGCATCACCGCTCTATTGTACTTAACCTTACCCAGCCTCCAGTGTTACCTCAGAGACGTTTTTTCAGTGCGACAGTATCACGGGGTGCCGAATGCGCACTAGGTCGCCCATCAGCCACAGACCTGCTGCTTAGCTTCGGGAGCGAAGATCTGTGTTTGGCCTCATTCCCAGGGCGGCTTTGCTAGCGGGGAGGCACCCTGCTCCTAGGTCTGCCTTCAGCTGATCACTTGGTGCTCGACTAGTCTGTCTGTCGGTCATGGGACGCTGGTCACGTCACATTACCCTCAGACCCCACTATGAATACAGGCAGCCTGCTGACCACGGGTTGCCTGTTAATTCTAGGTTCATGGCTATTTGTTGGACTTCTGAATACTCACCTGATCTTGTTCCCTGACGATCCTTTGCCTGCTCCTCCTGTACTGCGCATCCCTCCTGGTATTGTGACCTCGGCTCCCACCTGACTACTTTTTGCAGACTCCTCTACTCTCCTGGTATTTGACCCCGGCTTCTCCTGATCATTCTTTGCTTAACCCTTTGTACTGCGTAGCTCTCTTGGTTCTGACCCGGTCCGTTCACGTTCCGTATTTTGTCTTGTCTGTCTTCCCTGCACATATCCTAAGTAAGAGACTGTCGTTCAGTTGTCCCCTGTCACCATAACTCGTGAGGCAAGCAGAAAAAGCCAGGGGTGAGGGTGGAGCGCAGTGGTCACTATGCTTCCCCCTGTGTGTGTGTGGACGTGACCGTTACAGACAGGTGGCATTATGACTAGTGATGAGCGAAGTTTACAAAAATGTGATTCGGCTGCTTCGACGAATTTCACAAACAAATTCGCTTTGCTATGAATTACTTTGTCACATAGTGCATATCTTTGTAAGTAGCGACAGGAAAGATGAACGGTGACTGTGCCTTCTCCCTTCATTGAACCCCTGAGGTGCCACGTTCATTGCTGATAGCGGCATTTGGGATGAAAAATAAGGGCTTTCAGGGGTTAATCAGTTCAAAAATAAATCCATTTGAGCGAGAAGAGGCCACCACGGCCATCTTGATTAAGATCCTGCATGTGTGATGAAGTCCTCAAACTGGCTGGTGTGGGGACGTCATACATGACCATGCACAAGATTTTGCGTGGGATCTTCAATCAAGATGGCCATAGTGGCCTCTTTGTGCTCAAATGGATTGGGTAAGAATGAATCTTTTTTTTTTTTACCGCTATTATTGCCATTGAACGCGGTGAGTGAATGGATGTCATACAGTATTTCTAGACTTCCCCAAACCATTTGATACTGTATTTCTTAAAATGTTAGTATATAAAATGAAAATGCTTGGACTGGGAGAAAATGTCTTCATGTGGGTAAGTAACTGGCTCAGTGATGGAAGACAGAGGGTGGTTATTAATGGTACACACTCAGATTAGGTCACTGTCACTAGCGGGGTACCTCAGGGGTCAGTATTGGGCCCTATTCTCTTCAATATATTCATTAAAGATCTTATAGAAGGCTTGCACAGTAAAATATCATTTTTTGCAGATAACACTAAACTGTGTAAAGTAACACTGAAGTGGACATTATTCTATATATATATATATATATATATATATATATATATATATATATTCCAAAAAGTTGGCAGCACACCAAATAGATGAAATAAAAATGAAAAAATTGTATTCACCCATGTGGAAAAAGAGACATTTCGGCTCAACCATAGAGCCTTTCTCAAGCAAGTGAACTGGACAAAGTGCTGAGTACATATAGCAGACTCAATTAATGTTCATTTACAACATAATCATAATGCATAAATATATTAGTGTTAGAAAAAAAAACTATCTGTGTACAATGTGAATTTAGTCTGCTATATGTACTCAGCACTTTGTCCAGTTCACTTGCTTGAGAAAGGCTCTATGGTTGAGCCTAAATGTCGCTTTTTCCACATGGGTGAATAAAGTTTTTTCATTTTTTTTTCATCTATTTGGTGTGCTGCTCGCTTTTTGGGCATTTTATATTGTGGGATTTTTCTCGTCCCCATGTAGGCACTGCACCCTTATATCTGTTTGACAGTGCTGCCATCTTTTCTTATTTTTTCTTTTTATACATTTAGCTTTTTGGCATTGCACGTCTGGTTTTATCTTTTCCTTTTTTTATTTTTTTTATTTTTTGTTTCTTTAGAATGTCTACAGCTGACCTGGAGTCACCAGGTGGTTTAACCTACACGCAGGATGCAGCGGACCGGATTTTGCGGGATATAGAGGGAGATGCCACTTTTCTTAATACTCCATCTATAAAGGAACTTAAAAGAAAATTTGAAATGCTATCCAAAAGATCTATATCTCTTCGTCTTCATATGACTACACTTGGAGAGTATTACAAAACACAGCGCATCCCTAGAGGTATGAGGTCTGAATTACGTCCTAATTTATTTTCTGGCAACTCAACTTTTTGGAAAAAATTTGAGACTCTTTCCAACAGATATGCTTTGGATTTTATGTTACTAAATGGGGAATACTTGCAAAGTGGATTATCTTCAGTAGCTACTGTTTTAGCTGATGTTGAACAACAGCTCACAACCGCATTATCAAATGAGGACTTATGTAAATATCACAATACTTTATCTACACATTGGCAAAGATTTCAAATGGACATTGAGGAGGGAAAATGTATCAAATAAAAACCGTGATTTGGAGGACTATAAAAAAATTTCTATGTTTGGCAGGCTGAAGATAGAAATAACCAAATGACCAAGTATATCAGGAAGAAAAAGAGGAATGCACAGATGACCACAGACAGTGAAAACTCTTTTTTAGGAGACAATGCGTCATCGAATAACATAGTAGACAACGCACCAGACGCGGCGGCCGCAAGCATAGACGACTGCAAAAAGTTGCGCAACAACAAAATTCGGCTTCCCTCGGGCAAATATCAACTACCCAGGAAGAAATGACTGTGATCAATCTTTCATCAAAATAATTGTCTGAGACTCAAGTGAGTGTTTTGTCTAAGGGTCTTTCATTTTGTCCTAGTACACAGGTTAATTGGTTTGAACTTGAGTTTGAATTATTTGCTTTTTTCTGTTCTATTAAGTTAAAAGTCTGGTTTGACAACAAGGAGCGGATTGACCATCCTCAGGTGAGTGAACTCTCCCTGAGGATGTTCAATCTTTTCTCCAAAAGTTATTTCAGTCCTGTGTTAAATGAACCTGCAATTGAGGCCTACATTTCAGCCGTTAGAACTGATTTTAAGGCTTTAAAATCCACATATCCTGAACGATATCCACCCCAATATAACCAGTGAGGAGGTTGCTGCATTAAATGAGTTAAAATGTGACCGCAGCCTGACCGTGAAACCTGTTGACAAGGGTGGGGCTGTGGTGGTATTAGATACTCATAAATACATTCCAGAAACTCAGTGATGACAGTATGTACTGCCCTCTTGAAGTAGATCCTAAATTTAGGATTATTGATGTTATCAAAGAGGAATTATCTAATGCTGTTATAGCTGGCACTATTGATTCCGATCTGATGGATTATTTTATGGTACCATGTTCTATCACTCCAGTGATATATGTGTTGCCAAAAACTCATAAATCTATGATCGACACACCTAGTCGCCCTATTGTTTCCGGATCAGACTTAGTCTTCAGCCATATCGCTGGCTTTCTTGACAAATTTCTGCACAATTTTGCTATTAGTAGTAGTTCATTCATTCAAGATACCACTGACTTTCTGCAAAAACTATAAAGTTTATGTTACACACGCAGGCAGGATTATTTTGTCATCCTTTGATATCTCTTCACTCTATACCTCCATTGACCATGAGAAAGGGTTGGCAGCTGTTTCACGGATGCTTGAGACGTCTTCACTTTCTCTGCAGGCATGTGATTTTGTGTTATCGCTTTTGGGAATTGTACTGAGATATAATTATTTTTTGTTTCAGGATAAATACTATATACAGAAATGGGGCATGGCCATGGGGCCCAACTTGGCCCCGACCTACGCCAATATTTTCATGCGGCGGTTTGAGGAAGATGTCGTCTATAGGTCCGGTCACTTTTGCCATGTTTTGACATGGTGGCGGTATATAGACATCTTCCTCATATAGACTGGAACTGAATAAAAATTTATGGATTTTAACAGGTTTCTAAACAATACAGATTTTGCACTTCAGTTCGCTCTGGTTCATTCTGAAAAGGAGGTGCAATTTTTAGATACCAATGTTGTCTTGGTTGATGGTGTACTACATACACAATTATACACTAAACCAATGGACAGAAATACTATCTTATTATATAGCAGTTGTCACCCTAGACCCATGGTTAGATCCCTATCACACTCACAACTCACGAGTGTCAACCGGAATGTATCTGTTCCTGCTGAATAAGACAATACTTTGAATTTGATGGTGGATAAGTTCAAGCAAAGAGGATATCCACATAGGCTATTGCAGAGTCATAAATATGGAGTCAGTCATACTGATAGTATTAGCCTTTTGATGAGCAAGAAGGTTCTCACTAGACAAGCCATTCATTTTCATCTATACTGAACTAAGCCTGGATATTGGGAAGATTATTAGATGCCATTGGAATATACTGGGAGGTTGCCCCAGGTCGGTCATGAATTTCAATCTCCTCCATTAATATCATACCATAGATCTAAAATTCTACTGGATCAATTCATAAAAGCGGATGTTGGACCTTCTATCTAAAATTAGCAGACAAACAACTTTAACACAGTCTTGACTTGGTAGTTTTCCATGTCTCAGTTGTGTCAATTGCCGATACATTATAAAAGGAAAATGTTTTACACATCCAAATACAGGGGCAACATATCAGATCCACCACCATTTGACATGTGAGCGATACAACTACCAACCTGAAAACGCGGCTTAATAATAATCGATACTCGATCAGAAAGAAACTATTAGACTTACCAGTGTCAAAGCATTTTACTGAATTGAGACATTTAGAAAGGGATTTGAAATGCTGTGTCAATGCCCAGACGGGGTGGCAACAGATCCAACATTCTAAAGAAAAGGGAACTGTATAGGATTCATTTATTGAATTCATTAAGACCTCACGGGTTGAATATTGATTATCACATGGGAGTTTTTTCTTGTATGGATGTTTTTGGACATATATATATATATATATATATATATATATATACAGTTGTGTTCAAAAATTTTCAACCCCCAATGCTGTAAAGGGTTTAATGAATTTAAATTGTGTTCAGAATGAAATCTTACAAGGACTTTTTAAAGAACCAAATACAACTAAAATGACATCAATTGTTTTTGTAATACAGTATTAAATGTTTTTTTAGTGATTTCTTCATTGACACAATTATTCAACCCCTTAAAGACGACCACTCTTAAGAACAGAGGTTCATTCAAGTGTTTTCGATCAGGCATTGAAAAGACCTGTGGATGTCAAGGAGCAGCAATCCAGCATAATAAGCACCAATTAGGCAGATTTAAAATGACTGTATATTCAGCTCCTTCTAGACATTTACTGGTGTGTTTACAGACATGGTGAAGTCAAGAGAATGGTCCAGGAAGACAAGAGAAGAGGTGATTTCTCTTCACAGGAAGGGCAATGGCTATAAGAAGATTGCAAAGATGTTAAACATACCAAGAGACACCATAGGAAGCATCATTCGCAAATTCAAGGCAAAGGGCACTGTTGAAACGCTACCTGGTCGTGGCAGAAAGAAGATGCTGACTTCGACTGCTGTGCGCTACCTGAAGCGCAAAGTGGAGAAAAGTCCCCATGTGACTGCTGAGGAACTAAAAAAAGATTTGTCAGATGCGGGTACTGAAGTTTCAGCTCAGACAATAAGGCGCACACTGCGTAATGAAGGCCTCCATGCCAGAACTCCCAGGCGCACCCCTTGCTGTCTCCAAAGAATAAGAGTCGACTGCAGTATGCCAAAAGTCATGTGGACAAACCACAAAAGTTTTGGGATAGTGTTCTGTGGACTGATGAAACAAAATTAGAACTGTTTGGGCCCATGGATCAACGCTATGTTTGGAGGAGGAAGAACAAGGCCTATGAAGAAAAGAACACCTTGCCTGCTGTGAAGCATGGCGGGGGTCAATCATGCTTTGGGGCTGTTTTGCTTCTACAGGTACAGGGAAGCTTCAGTGTGTGCAAGGTACCATGAATTCTCTTCAGTACCAGGAGATATTGGATGAAAATGTGATGCAGTCTGTCACAAACCTGAGGCTTGGGAGACGTTGGACCTTTCAACAGGACAATGATCCCAAGCATACCTTCAAGTCCACTAGAGCATGGTTGAGGATTAAAGGCAGGAACATTTTGAAGTGGCCATCGCAGTCACCAGACTTAAATCCGATTGAGAACCTCTGGTGGGACTTAAAGAAAGCAGTTGCAGCGCGCAAGCCTAAGAATGTGACTGAACTGGAGGCTTTTGTCCATGAAGAATGGGCAAAGATACCCGTAGATCGCTGCAAGACACTTGTGTCAAGCTATGCTTCACGTTTAAAAGCTGTTATAACTGGAAAAGGATGTTGTACTAAGTACTAAGATTGAATGTCACTTGGGGGTTGAATAAAACTGATAATGATGTGAGCACAGAAAATACATTTGTGGTTAGTTCATTATAAATGTTATGTTATATTTGTCTGACTTACAAGTGCCTCTTTGATTTAATTGTAAACAAGATGACGGAAATGATCAAAATCAATGTCAAACTGGCCAAAACACTCAATTTCAGTGGGGGTTGAATAATTTTGAACACAACTGTATATATATTACTTTCATTAATACCTTATTCTCCTGTTTTCCTTTAGATTTCACACCGAGGAGAGATGTGAATGGTGGACATGGAGGATCGACGACAGATGTGAGGACGACGCATTATTTCATTACATTTTTAACCTGGGTTGCGATGTTTATTGCATTCATTATCTGTAGCCTATATAGTTTGTCCAGTATGGAGGAGAACCCTCCAGGGTGATGTGGCACATGGGACCAAGGAGCGAATCTGACATAGGGGACCCATTGACGTGTGGGCATCTGTCTTATTTGCCCCACTGGTGGGGGTGTTGCGTCCTGTAAAGGATGCGCCTGTCCCCTCCTTGGTTTGCAATTCCATTAGCCAATACACTTGACTCATAATGCCCAGGCATAAGTTTATGTCTTTCTGGATAGTAACATTAGGCCCTCTAGTCTTGCGGTACACGAAAGCGCAAGTACGCATGTGCCAGGTGTACCGCAGGAGGTTCCCATTTCCAACATGGCTGCAGTGGTGATTGGACAGCGGGGCTCATGCCTGAACCGCTGCCGGACGTGATCACGCAATAGGTAACAATGACGCAACCTGGGCATGCGCATTACTTTGTTTGATACGCCGAAGTTGGCGTTCTGCTTGTGGTGATCGCCATTCACTTGTTCAGTGGACTTATGGCTTAGCGCACATCACTTTAGTTATTTCAATTATGCACATTTGCACATCAACCACTATGATTATTAATTGAGATTTTATTATTTTGACACTAGGTATGAGACTATTTTTATATGTATTACTATATTAATTATGTACCTTGGTTTTATTCTCTTGTATGGATATTGATATTATGTTCACATTGTACACAGATTGTTTGTTTTTAACACTAATTTATTTATGCCTCATGATTATGTTGTAATTACACATTAATTGAGTCTGCTATATGTACTCAGCACTTTGTCCAGTTCACTTGCTTGAGAAAGTCTCTATGGTTGAGCCGAAACGTCGCTTTTTCCACACGGGTGAATACAGCTTTTTAATTTTTATTTCATCTATTTGGTGTGCTGCCTGCTTTTTGGACTTTTTATATTGTCGGGTTTTGCTTATCCCCATGTGGGCGCTGCACCCTAATACATTTTTGACAGCGCTGCCATCTTTTCTTTCTTTATACATATATATTGTGACAGTAAAAGGTTTTCTCTGGAGGGGAAGGTATTTTCCTACCAGCATGTGCGGCTGGACTAATAGACAGCCAGGTGAGGTCAGGCACCGGACTGGATCTTAGGTGCCGGTCCGGGCTTTGCAGACACCTAGCTGTCTTAAAAGTCAGCTGGATGGCAGGAGGAGAACCTGTGCTTAGATGTGGGCTTATGACTGGTTTTGGGAAAACAGGTTGCCTAATGCATGGATTTGGACTCTGTATAAAAAAAAAAAAATAGAGCAAGGTGTGAATGAACACCTGGACTTTGTCAACTAAGGTGAAGTTGATCACTGAACTGTTAACCATTAACACCTGCTTGTGTGAATAAACACTGCAGTGGATCAAGTTTTGTTTTTGGTGCCTCTGTTCTGCGACTGCTTACCAGCAAATTCCACTATATATGTGTGTATATATATATATATATATATATATATATATTCTCACAAAAGTGAATACACACCTCACATTTTGTATTTTATTCTGTCTTTTCATGCCACAGCACTGAATATATGATACTTTGACACATTGTAAAGTAGTTAGTATACAGCTTGTATAACAGTGTAAATTTGTAGTGTTGAGGGCAAATATTTGAATTTCGAATTTTCATCGCGAATATCAGCACTTCAAAAATGTGTGAATATTTCGAATATAGTGATATATATTCGTAAAAACTATTTTTTTTTTTTTTTCATCTGAACCCATTACCTAGTATACCTACCTGCTTCTACTTTGCTTGTGGGCCAAAGTGAGAAGGCTGCAATATTCTAGTCTGTAGTGAATTAGAATATTCTTCATTTAATTTTACTTTCTCTCATGCAAAAAATCGGGAATGTAATATTCACGTAATGCGAATATTCTAACACCTGAATATATAGCACTATAGAATATGGTGCTATATTTTCCTTTTTTTAGAATATTCGTTATTTTTTTCCATCTGAAGTCATGATTCCTTTCTGCTTAATTTGCTTTTGGGCCAATGACTGTTCACCTTAAATTGGAAAAAAATTATGAATATTCTAAAAACGAATATATAGCACTATATTCTATAGTGCGATATATTCAGGTGTTAGAATATTCACTTAACACGAATATTACATTGCAGATTTTTCGCATGAGAGAAAAAATATTTTCTTTTATGCGAAAAATTGGCAATGTAATATTTATGTTATGCTAATATTCTAACACCCGAATATATCACACTATATAATACAGTCATTGGCCTAAAAGCAACTTAAGCAGGGAGGAATCATGACTTCAGATGGGAAAAAAATAACGAATATTCTAAAAAACTAAAATATAGCACTATAGTCTATAGTGCTATATATTCGGGTGTTAGAGTATTTTCATTACGCAAATATTACATTGCCTATTTTTCACAATCAATAGAATCATCTCGAATACGAATATTCGCGAATATATGACGAATATTTTAATGAATTTTCACCAAATATCGTGAATTCGAATATTGCCCCTACCGCTCATCACCATAAATTTGTTGCGCCAATAATGTCTAAACCGCTGGCAACAAAAGTGAGTATACCCCCTGAGTGAAAATGGCCAAATTCTGCTCAATTTGCCATTTTACCTCCCTGATGTTATGTGACTTATAAATGTTACAAGGTATCAGGTCTGAATGGGGAGAAGGTGTGTTATAGTTGGTTGTCACTGAAAGTCTCTGAGAATCTGAAAAAAAATAATTGTTGCTCTACTTAAAGATGGCCTAGGCTATAAGAAGCTTGCCAACACCCTGAAACAGAGCTGCAGCACCGTGGTCAAGACCATACAGTGGTTTAACAAGACAGTTACTACTAAGAACAGGCCTCCCCATGGTCGACCAAAGAAGTTGACTACACGTGCTCATATCCAGAGGTTGTCTTTTCAAAATATGACATATGAGTGCTGCCAGCATTGCTGCAGATGTTAAAGGGGTGGGGGATCAACATGTCCGTGCTCAGACCATACGCCACACACTGCATCAAATTGGTCTGTATGGCTGTCGTCCTAGAAGGGAGCCTCTTCTAAAGATGATGTACAAGAAAACCTGCAAACAATTTGCTGAAGACAAGCAGACTAAGGATGGTCATGGATTACTGAAACCATGTCCTGTGGTCTGATGAGACCAAGATAAACTTATTTGGTTCAGATGGTGTCAAGTGTGTGTGGCGGCAATCAGGTGAGAAGTTCCAAGACAAGTGTGGGAGCATGGTGGTTGGAGTGTCATGGTTTGGGGCTGTATGAGTGCTGCCGGCTATGGAGAGCTACAGCTCATTGACGGAACCATGAATGCCAATATGTACTGTAACATACTGAAGCAGAGCATGATCCCCTCCCTTCGGAAAATGGACCGCAGGACAGTATTGCAACATGATAACGACCCCAAATATGCCTCCAAGATGACCATTGCCTTGCTAAAGAAAATGAGGGTAAAGTTTCTGGATTGGCCAAGCATGTCTCCAGACCTAAACCCTATTGAGAACCTGTGGGGCATCCTCAAATAGAAGGTGGAGGATTGCAAGGTGTCTAACATCCACTAGCTCTGTGATGTTGTCACGGAGGAGTGGAAGAGGATTCTAGTGGCAACCTGTGAAGCTCTAGTGAACTCCATGCCCTAGAGAGTTAAGGTAGTCCTGGAAAGTAATGGTGACCACACACAATATTGACACTTTGGGCACAATTTGGCCATTTTGACTTGGGGTGTACTCACTTTTGTTGCCAGCAGTTTAGACATTAATGGATGTGTGTTGAGTTATATTGAGGGCACGCCAAATTTACACTGTTATACATTAAGTGGGAAAAATTGGCTTCTACCTCACAGTTGTTTTTTTTTTTTTGCTTTCCTCTGGATCAACTTGCAGGATAACAGGCCGAACTGGATGGACAGATGTCTTTTTTCGGCCTTATATACTATGTTACTGTGTTACTATGTAATAATAATAATAATAATAATAATAATAATAATAATTACATACTAAATTAATATATTTTGGAATTGCTGTGAAATTCTTGGCATGTTCTGCTATTATGAGAGAATGATAAGCTCGGGCAGCAGTACCTTTCAGTGGATAATATTAAATATTACTAAGTAAATGGAGTTACAGTATGTAAACAAACTGAATTTGTGTTACTTGTATGGCTATGACATTATTTTTATAATTGAATAAGAGCAAAGCAGCAAAAGTTAGCTAGCTGGAGGCAATCTGCAACAAACATTTTAAGTAGGTATTATTCCCCAGTAGAACTCCTTAGGATGTGCTGACTATTCAGAGTTTATATGTCCTTTTATAGCAGAGGCTACAGAGATGAAATTATTCATATTTACAAGAAAATAGAAAAAAGGGTTTTAATTTTGGCTGGAATATCAGCAGAAATAATCTCTATTTGTCTGAGGTGCTGTATGCATTCAATTTATAATATTATTAAGGATGTAAATGGGGGTTCACTATGTTATATACGAAATATCAAATATAATAATCAGGCCTCATGCACACGGCCGTTCCTTGAATGGGTCCGCAATTCGGAGCTGCAGTGTGGAACGAAGGCACGGAACCCCACGGAAGCACATGTTCTATTTTTTTTATACTGTGCGGACGGATCACAGACCCAATCAAGTTTAATGGCCGCCGCATGGATGTTGCCCGTGCATTGGGGACCACAAATTGTGGTCCCCAAAGCACAGAACGGCCGCACTGCAGCTGTGTGCATAAGGGCTAAGAATGGGCAAGTCAATTTGTATAAATCAATTTGTTCTACAGACAATTCCCCACCGTGCCAGCAGATTAATATGACGCATATCTCAAGCGGCCTAGATAATCTTGCGCATGCGCATTTACTTTGAGTATTGGTGCATTCTCAGATGATATGTCTACAAAAACGAATCAGCGCATATGCACCCATTGCTGAAAAGTTATTTAGCGGTGCATGCAAATTCACTGATGCAGATTCATAGACATATCTTCCACACATGTGCCAATAATCATAGCAGCTGTGCATGTGCAAGATTATCAATGGAACGTCTAAAGATGTGGGGATACACCCTCTCAATTTACACCACATTGATTTGTACAAATAAATTCACTCATTCCAGTCTGAAAATAGCTTTAAATTGAATAATTGCTCTGGTCTTTATTTAAAAAAAGGAAGGGTCCACAGCACCTCCAGTGACAAGTGTCTTTTATTTACACCAACGCGACGTTTCGGTCCGCACAATGGAACCTTTTTCAAGCAGTGATACAAAACAATGCAATAGTGCTAGTATATAAAGGTCCCCTCATTGGGGTCTCATCAACTACATAATCAAGTGCATTAATATAATAAAGCCAAATAATGGTGATATACAAACATAAAACATGTAAAAGAAAATAAAGTGCATCAATGTAACATCCATGTGTATTACATATAATAGAAACTGTGCTCAATTCAAAGTGCATTTTGTGCATATTTCATCATCTGTGATAATTGTTCAATTGGCTGAACATGTGCTGAATACATAATTCATTAAAATTACCTAAATGATGGGGGAAAGTCAGAGGAACCACACAGTCCTCAGAGTATAACATGTGCATTGGCATCTCTAGGAGCACACTGGGCATGCCCAGAGTGACCTGGGGCTGTGGGAGTGTACAATAGTCCGGTCCCATGATCCTGTGTTGCTAAGTTACTACAGAAGCCGGAAGCTAAACTGATCTCTGCTATCAGTATGTGTCCATCAGACAAAGTATTTACATTGACAGTGGGGATAACAAGCAGATCGCTCACAGCCAAGGTTACACAGCGCTGCTATGAGTATAATGGCAATATGGTTTCACAGTAGTGCAATTAATACAAGTGCAAGTTCTGTCATAGCTTATTGGTTTAATGTTTACAGCGTTCCCTATGTGGTAAAACTGACCTGTTAACTTTATTCTGCAGTTTAGTATGATTACAGCTAGTGTTGAGCGAACCAGAGTGAAACAAATTGAATTAGATCTGAATTTCAGGAAAACTTTGATTCAACATGATTCCGAATTCCATTCCACTTTGTGGTAACAAATTGTTTATTTTTTCTTAAAATGCTCGCTATACTTGTAACAAAGTGAAAGTAAGAAGCACGGGAATTTTATATGAATACATAATGCCTTGCAGACAGCCAATCAGAAGATAGCCATCCTGTGTGATGTCATAGCCTTATAAAAATCCTCATCCTACCCTGTCTCCACCATTTTACTGTAAGCTGAGCATAGGGAGAGACGTGCCAAGTTCCAGTGTTTTCGTAATCTTTTAAATCTATTATTCGATAGGGACAGTGCAGACAGGGCAGTATAGAGAGATCGGAGGGAGAATTTCAGACAATGTACAGAGAGCATAGGGAGGGTATAGAGAGATTATTGGGGTAGTGCAGGGACAGTGTAGGCTCAGTGTAATCACCCTGTTAATCTTGTTCCACTGCTGAGCCATTTATACTTATCTTTTCTATTATACATAGACTGACTGTGCATCAGACTTAGTATCAACTGGCGGTTTAATGTAAAGGCACATTTTCTAGTCTATCTGCTGCACCATTTATTTTTCATCTGTTACATTACTGATTCAGTTACTGTACACTATGGCCAACAGACAGTTCACTGAGCCCGTTGAAGTAATATTGCTATAGCCGACACAGGTAGCTGCAGAAACAGGCCAGAGCTTCCACTGTCATCCAGCGGTCATGTTTTGACCAACAATCCAGCTGTACTTGAATGGTGGACTCGCTCTTCAATATTATCTCAGGTGACAAGTGCACACAACTAGGAATTGGTGTAATCCTCTGGCACCACACTTAATTGTCATTGCCCAAGAACATCCTTTGTGTCCTCACCTGTCCTGCAACCGCTTCTTTCTTTTGATGCTCCTCCTGCTAAGGAAGTAATGCATGCTGCCGGCTCTGCTCCGCTTTTTCAGAAGCTACAGGCCAGCACAGACTTGAAAGAGAGCTCCATAGCATCCTCCCTATGGCGTGCAACTATGATGAAATTTGGGTGGGAGCACATCTTGCGATAAGTCAGGGACATGGCCATGGGACTCGTGAGGGTGACATAAGTGACAAACAGACATTAGTGGATGATGATGTAGCTATTCACACGCGGGAGCCGGGTGAAGAGGGCATCATCATCATCATCATTGGGGGGGTCAGGGCAGCAGCATGCCCGTGAGACAGCAGCAGGATGACCGTGTGCCGATGATCCAGCAGGGTGGAAGCAGTGGGAGATCTGAAGCCAAATGCACCTGTGGTACACTGTCTAATGCTCAGGAGCCTACCTGTCAGGAAACAATTAGCAGTGCACGGGTTCATAAAGGTGGCAGCAGGCAATCAGCATGAATTATTGTAGGTAAAATTCCATACTCAGCAGAGTGGAATTTTTTTAAGTCGCTGGAGGAAGCTAGCATAGTGGTATGCAGGATATGTGGACAGATGATAAAGCGTGGTCAGAGTGCTAATGTTAGCACCACGGACCTGTGTCAACATACGGATCACCACCATAAAGTGGTCTGGGAAACCAGTGGCCCTAATGTAGTGGTGCTGCCTGATGCAGCAACCGCTGCATCTCCCAGCGGCCTGCACTCCTTCTTCAACTGTCTGGACTCCTCAATCTCTAAAGAAGGAAACTGTTATATCTTTACTTCATCTATTGCTCCTGATGCTCCTCTTTGTCACATGTTACACAAGCAATCAAGAATAGTATTTCCCAACATTGCCTCATATGCAATGTTTCCACAAATTTGAACTCCACCTTCCACATGTTGGAAGGACTATAGCAGAGGAAATTTGTGACTTATTTCTTGATGACCCAGACAGACCGGACTATTCCCTGTGGTAACTTTGACATTAGAAAGTAGCAGCTCATGTATGACTGTGTGACAACTGCCATTTGCTCAGGTCTTTTGAGGAGGCCATTTTATTTGTCAGTTACCAAGACTACAGGATGAATGATGTAATTCCACTCCTTCACGTCCTGGAGGCGATTTTGATAAATCTGACTGACAAGGGGACAGAAGACATGGTGCCGACATCTCATAGCAATCTTTGCCCTGTGAAGGCTAAATTGGAACAGGAGGACAAGGAGGACATAAAAGCCCAGGAATTTTATACAGAACTAGGTGGTTTATCTGCCCGAGCAACAGGAGAGAAGCAGGAGGAGCATGGAGAGCTAGAGGGTGACAATGAAGGCGGTGCAGATGCCCCTGACAGACGGTAGCAGTATGCAGCAGCGATGGAGGAAGGGAGTCCCTTCGAGTTCTGTGTGTAAATGGCAAGATGTATGCTGAGTTGCTTGCATAGTGACATCTGCATTATCACTATTCAGCAGACAGATGACTACTGGCTCTCCACAATGTTAGACCCTCGCTACCGGTCCAAAATGGGTGCTTTTTTTTACACCTTCTGAGAGGGATGAAAAATGTAACTATTATCGAGACATCCTTTGTGGTTAGATGGTCTCTGCCTATGGGTGCTATCTCCCATTCTCATGAAGGTCTAAACGGGGGAACCATCTGAGCTCAAGCTCCACTGTCATGACTGCTGGAGGAGGGTGGGGTGGCAGGAGCAGCACCAGCTCCATAAGTAGCAAATTTTCTTGAGTCTCTGATGAGCACTTTTTTTCACCACCCAGCAGCAGTGGGACATGGAGTAGAATCTCAACCAGCAGGTGGTGGCATAATTGGACTGCACCCTGTCACCCCAGATCCCCTGGACTACTTGGCAGTCAAACTTGAATTGTGGTCGCAACTGGCCGAGTTTGCCCTGGGCAAGCTTTCCTAGTGTAGCATCAGATCGGGTATTTAGTGCGGCAGGTGGCATAGTTACCCCAAAGAGAGCTCGCATTTCAACACAAAATATTGAGAGACTAACCTCAGAATCAATGCCTGATACAACAGACTAGATCATTCAGGCAGTAATAATTAGTGTTGATCGCGAATATTCAAATTGCTAATAATTATTGCGAATATCAGCACTTCAAGAATTTGCGAATATTTCGAATATAGTGATATATATTCGTTAAAACGAATATTTATCTATTTTTTTTCCATCTGAACCCATTACCTGCCTGCTTCTTGTTTGTGGGTCAATGTGAGAAGGCTACAATATCGCAGTCTGTATGTAATTCATTATTTAATTTATTTAATCTTATGCGAAAAACGGCAATGTAATAAGTGCGTTAATCGAGTAAGGGTGGGTTATAGGCAACTTTCCTACTGGATTGGCTTGCTAGAAATCGTGAATATGCAGAATATAGTGATATATTCATATCTGAACCCATAAGTAAATATAATGGGTTCAGATGAAAAAAAACAAAACGAATATTCGTTTTTACGAATATATTACTACATTCTACATATTCCCGATTTCTAGCAAGCCAACCCAATAGGAAAGTTGCCTATAACCCGCCTTTACTCAATTAATGCGCATATTACATTGCCGATTTTTCGCATAAACTAAAATAAGTTAAATAATCAAGAATATTCTAATGCACTACTGAATTATAATAATATTTATTATTTAATTTATTTCATCTTATGCGAAAAATCGGCAATGTAATATGCACGTTAATCGAGTAAGGGCGGGTTATAGGCAACTTTCCTATTGGGTTGGCTTGCTAGAATTCACGAATATGTGGAATATAGTGTGATATATATTCTCAAAAACGAATAATAGTCTATTTTTTTCATCTGAGCCCATTACCTTTACTAATGGGTTCAGATGGTAAAAAAAAACGAATATTCGTTTTTAAGAATATATATCACACTATATTCCACATTTTCGTGAATTCTAGCAATCCAACCCAATAGGAAAGTTGCCTATAACCCGCCCTTACTCGCATACAAGAGAACAATCTTGAATTTGAATATTTGCGAATATTCTACCACATATTTACGAAATATCACAAATTCGAATATTGCCCCTGCCGCTCAACACTAGTAATAATCTGACTGTAGTGTGCTGCCACACCAGAACATTGTGACAAATGGCCCGTTACTTCTGCCCACGTGCTGCTGCCACTATTCTCATGCTGTCAACCGCTTGATGCCACCCGCCTGATGCCTCTACTCCCATCTGCCCCTATTGTGATCTGTCACCATCTTGTGCCATTACTGCCACTGCTGCCCCCCCCCCTTTTTCCAATCTGTTTCGGGGCCACTGTTGTTGCTCTTCATGCCGTTGCCACCCTAACCAGTCTGTTTTGGGGCCACTATGATGACTCTTCATGCTGTTGACACCCACCCCACTCTGTTACAGGGCCACTATTTTGAAAAGAGACAAGCAAATTTTTCAAAAATTTGATTTTGACGCTTCGCCAAATTTCATTGAAAAATTTGCTAAGTTCCAAATTAATTCATCACAAAGCATGTTAAATCAGCTGCATTGCAGCAACATGAATAGTTGGTTGTTTCTGGTAGTGAAACAGTCACTGTGTGTCAGTATGAAAGAGAGGTCTCATACAGTATTTGGACATGTGAATCATCGTGCAGGCCACCAACAGTTTTAGCTAATCCCTAGCTAAAAAAAAAAAAAGCATACACCAGCCTTTAGTAAAGGAAAAAGAAAACACTATGGTCCCCTGCAGGTGCTGTGTCCTAGTAACTCTTTACTGGAACAAAAGAAGGACATGGAGGCAGGGCTAATACAGTAGTTGAGAAAAAAATGTTTTTTAAATCCATGTTGTGGCAGTGCAAACACATGCTTTTGAATCACTTCTATTAGCTGTAGAATGACTGTGCGTCACTATTAAGCTCAGATCACAATTCACTTATTTAGTCAGTTGCGAGTCAAAAACACTATCTGAGAGGAGGATTTTGGCTCACAAATACTGTAGCTGCTAGAATTAACTGACCAAAGAACTGAAGTGTGAAATCAGCCTTACAGGTCAATGTTAACATCAGGTATAATTTACTTTAACCATGCAGTCCAGGTGTTACTTGGACTGTGGCATGCCGTGGAGGGATCCATGGCAAAACTCCCATGGAAAATTACGTAGTTAACGCAGGGTCGGGTTATAATCCATAAAGGGCATAAATCACCTAACATTCCTAAATTGTTTGGAATAACGTGCTTTAAAACATCCAGTGTGTGTATACAATCAGGTATGATGTTGTATCGATCAGGTAGTGTAAGGGTTACGCCTGCTTCACAGTGACAGACCAAACTCTGACAGACCAAACTCCCCGTTTAACGCACCGCAAACAACCGCAAACAGACTTCAAAATGCAGGAAAATTTTAAAACCCACAGGGACTCTTTCTGGCTAGTGATGAGCAGAAGGGCAATATTGGAATTCGCGATATTTCACGAATATTTGGGCGAATATTCGCCATATATTCGAGAATTCGCAATCTCCAGTCATTACTTTCTTGATTGCGAAAATTCGCATTTATAAATTCGCATAAACTGGTATTTAAAAGATACCTAATTAATAATGACATATCGTTTAAATACCAGTTTATGCAAATGTTTATCCAAATTTGTATGCACATTTTATATGCAAATTACATTATTTTCCTGATCGTGAAAATTTGCATATTAAAAAATCGCTTAAAAATTAGCATAAAAAATTTGCACGAACTGGTATTTAAAAAAACGAATATTCGTGATTGCATATATATTTAGCGATATTCTAAATATTCGCAAATTTTCAAAGTGCCGATATTCGCGACTAAAATTCGCAATTCAAAAATTCGTGATCAACACTATTTCTGGCCACAATAGTGATGGAAAAGTTGTTTCAAGTGGACTAACACCTGGACTGTGGCATGCCGGAGGGGGATCCATGGCAAAACTCCCATGGAAATTTACGCAGTTGACGCAGAGTCGGGTTTTAATCCATAAAGGGCATAAGTCACCTGACATTCCTAAATTGTTTGGAATAACATGCTTTAAAACATCCAGTGTGTGTATACGATCAGATATGATGTTGTGTTGTTTCGATCAGGTAGTGTAAGGGTTACGCCAGCTTCACAGTGAGAAACCAAACTCTGACAGACCAAACTCCCCGTTTAACGCACCGCAAACAGTCTATTTGCACAACCGCAAACTCCCCATTTGCACAAGGTTGGATACCAAGCTAGCCATGTCCCGTTCCTTGTCCTAACTGATATAATTGAAGGTCTCTTTCTCCATCCAGCCACGTACAACACCAAGGGTCCCCGAAAAGGTGACAACAAGCCCCCTGGGACGCCTTCTGTGGTTGGTATTCCACCTCCTCAAAGCCACCTTCCTCCTCCGACATCTTATCTTCAAACTCCTCTTTCTGCATTGCCACAGGTCCAGCAATCGACGACGACAAGGCTGCTTCTGGTGGTGATGGTGACCACAACTCTTCCTCTTCATGCTCATCTACAGCCTGATCCAGCTCTCTTCGCAGGGCACGCTCCAGAAAAAACACATATGGGATGAGGTCGATAATGTTGCCTTGGGTTTGACTGACCAGGTTTGTCACCTCCGCAAAAGGACGCATGAGCGTTCAGTAACGCGGCCAAAAAATACCCAGCTCCGCAGAGGCTGTCCTCTTTTGTTTAAATTAAAAAAATCTGTTCTTACCAGTTTAATCTCTGTTTTGTTCCCTACGAGGGGCCAGTGTATGGAATAGATTTTAGGAACTGGGAGATGGAAAAAGATGGTTGGTCGGTCCTCTTCCTTCCAATTTGGGGCACTGCGCACGTGCCGCGCAATGTACTGTGCCACCAATACACATAGTGTGAACTACTATTCTCACCATTTTAATCTTACCCCCTAACAGGGGACGTGTATTGAATTGAATCCTTGCATGGGGAGATGGAGAAACAAGCTTGCTCTGTCCGCTTCACTTGTGCACTTGCAATGGAATTTGCCACCAATGCAACTAGTGTTAACGAAGTACTATTCATATCAGTTTATTCTCTGTTTTGTCCCTTATCTGGGCCAGGGCCGGTGTAGTGAATAGATTTTTGGAACCGGGAGATGGAAAAAGACCCATCCGCTTCGTTTGAATTTCAGGTCACTGCGTGTGCGCCGTACAATGTACTGTGACACCATATATGAGTGGTGGGTAGTGGGCACAGTACAGTCAGTGGGCCTGTGGCCTCTCACACATGGGCAAGCAACTGCAATATATATATAGAAAAAATAAATAAAAGCAGACTGATTTACCAGCCCTAAAAGGGGCTTTTTGGGGTGCTGTCAGGACGCTGTCCTTACAGCAGATGAGTCTTTGATGACTGGAGTGGACACAGAACACTGGCCTAGCTAATGTTTTCCCTAATAATTCAGCAGCAGCAGCACTCTCGCCGCTCTAACTAAGGCCCCATTCAGACGTCCATAGTGTGTTGCGGATCCGCAACACACCATGTCGGCACTCCTCATAGAGATGCCTACTCTTGTCCGCAGGTTACGGACAAGAAAAGGACATGCTCTATCTTTTGTGGAGCCGCGGCCGGATGTTTCAGGGCTGAAACCCTGAAGTTCGGGGCAGTGGCTCCACAAATGCAGAAGCGGAGAGCACATAGTGTGCTCTCCGCATCATGTCCGGCCCCATTCATAATGAATGGGTCCACATCCATTCCGCAGAATTGCGGAATGGATGCAGACAAAATTGCGTACGTGTGAATGGGGCTTAACACTGTAGATTCAGAATGAATCTAAGATGGATGCTGTCCTTGCTTTTTGATAGGAGGTGGGAGGGTCTGGTAGGGAGGGTATCCTGAGGTACAGGGTCAAAGTTTGCTAATGATGATGTATAGGGGGCAAACCAAATATCGAATATGTTCGTCCGCCGTGGCGAACGCGAACATGCGATGTTCGCTGGGAACTGTTCGCCGGCGAATAGTTCGGGACATCTCTACTGCTCTGATTCCACACTACTGGCTTGGCAGGAAAACTTGCCCAGAGCAAACTCAGCAAGTTGCAGCCACAATTCTAGTTTGGCTGCTTAGTAGTCTAAAGGTATCTTTGATCTGGGGTGACAGGATGCAGTCCAGGTATGCCACCACCCGTTGGTTCAGATTTTGCTTGATGTCCTGCTGCTGCTGGCTGGTTTCTTCAGTTGGCGGGTTAACAAATATGCTTACCAGAGACTCAAGACTAGAGATGAGCGAACACCTGGATGTTCGGGTTCGAGAAGTTCGGCCGAACTTTCCGAAAATGTTTGGGTTCGGGATCCGAACTCGACCCGAACTTTATCCCGAACCTGAACCCCATTAAAGTCAATAGAGACCTAAACTTTTAGGCACTAAAAAGGATGTAAAATAGTCCAGGAAAGAGCTAGAGGGCTGCAAAAGGCAGCAAAATGTAGGTAAATGCCCTACAAACACATGTGGATAGGGAAATTAATTAAAAAAATAAAATAAAAATTAACCAATATCAATTGGAGAGAGGTCCTATAGCAGAGAATCATGCGTCATATCACCCACCACTGGAGAAGACCACTTTCAGTTATTTAGGCCCCAGCACCCAGACAGAGGAGAGAGGTCCCACAGCAAGAAATCATGCGTCATATCAACCACTACTGGAGAAGGCCACTTTCAGTTATTTAGGCCCCAGCACCCAGACAGAGGAGAGAGGTCCCAGAGCAAGGAATAAGGTGTCATATCACCCACCACTGGAGAAGGCCACTTTCAGTTATTTAGGCCCCAGCACCCAGACAGAGGAGAGAGGTCCCACAGAAAGGAATCATGCGTCATAACACCCACCGCTGGAGAAGGCCACTTTCAGTTATTTAGGCCCCAGCACCCAGACAGAGGAGAAAGGTCCCACAGCAAGGAATCATGCGTCATATCACCCACCACTGGAGAAGGCCACTTTCAGTTATTTAGGCCCCAGCACCCAGACACAGGAGAGAGGTCCCACAGCAAGGAATCATGCGTCATATCACCCACCACTGGAGAAGGCCACTTTCAGTTATTTAGGCCCCAGCACCCAGACAGAGGAGAGAGGTCCCACAGCAAGGAATCATGCGTCATATCACCCATATCATAGCATCTTCCTATCACACTCTAGTGCAGGAAGTAAGGTGTGCACATTGTCTTTGTACCGGGGATCCAGCAGGGTGGCAACCCAGTAGTCTGCACACGTTAAAATGTGGGCAACTCTGCTGTCGTTGCACAGGCACTGCAGCATGTAGTCGCTCATGTGTGCCTGGCTCCCCAGAGGTAAGGATAAGCTGTCCCCTGTGGGAGGCATATCGTCATCGTCCTCCGTATCCCCCCAGCCACGCACCAGTGATGGGTCTGAGCTGTGTTTGGTGCCACTCTGCTGTGAACCTGCTTTATCCTCATCCTCCTCCACCACCTCCTCATCCTCCTAGTACTCAAGTAGTGGGCCCTGGCAGGCCACATTTGTACCTCTCCTCTGCTGTTTCAAAAAACCTTCCTCTGAGCCACTTCTAACAGACTGGCCTGAAAGTGCTAAAAATGACCCCTCATTCTCCTCCTCCTCCTTCTGGGTCACCTCCATCCATAATCACCCTAAGCGTTTTCTCAAGGAGACATAGAAGTGGAATTGTAACGCTGACAACGGTGTCATCGCCACTGGCCATGTTGGTGGAGTACTCGAAACAGGGCACCCAGGTCTCGCATAGAGGCCCAATCATTGGTGGTGAAGTGGTGCTGTTCCGCAGTGTGACTGACGCGTGCGTGCTGCAGCTGAAACTCCACTATGGCCTGCTGCTGCTCGCACAGTCTCTCCAGTATGTGCAAAGTGGAGTTCCACCTGGTGGTCACGTGGCATATGAGGCGGTGAGCGGGAAGGCCGAAGTTCCGCTGTAGCGCAGACAGGCGAGCAGCGGCAGGATGTAAACGCCGAAGTGCGCACAGACGGTCCGCACTTTATGCAGCAGCTCTGACATGTCCTTCAAACCGGCTAGTCCCAGAGCTGTGACGAGATTTCGCCCATTGTTGCACACCACCAGGCCGGGCTTGAGGCCCACCGGCATAAACCACTCGTCGGTCTATACCCCGCCACAACTCCTGCGCAGTGTGGGGCCTATCCCCCAAACATATGAGTTTCAGAATGGCCTGCTGACGTTTACCGCAGGCTGTGCTGAAGTTGGTGGTGAAGGTATGTGGCTGACTGGATGAGCTGGTGGAAGCAGAGGAGGAGGAGGAAGCCGAGTAGGAGGAGGAGGCTACAGGAGGCAAAGAATGATGCCCTGCGATCCTTGGCGGCGGAAGGACGTTCACCAAGAAACTCTCCGCCTGGGACCCAGCCGCCACTACATTTACCCAGTGTTCAGTTAGGGAGATATAGCGTCCCTGGCTGTGCTTACTGGTCCACGTATCTGTGGTTAGGTGGACCTTGCCACAGATGGCGTTGCGCAGTGCACACTTGATTTTATCGGATACTTGGTTGTGCAGGGAAGGCACGGCTGTCTTGGAGAAGTAGTGGTGGCTGTGAACAACATACTGTGGGACAGCCATGGACATCAGCTGTTTGAAGCTGTCTGTGTCCACCAGTCTGAATGACAGCATTTCAAATGACAGTACTTTAGAAATTCTGGCATTCAGGCCCAGTGCTCGAGGGTGGCTACGTGGGAATTTACGCTTTCTCTCCAAGGTTTGTGAGATGGAGAGCTGAACGCTGCCGTGTGACATGGTGGAGATGCTTGGTGACGCAGGTGGTGGTGTTAGTGGCACATCCTCTGTTTGGTGGGCGGCAGGTGCCAACATTCCTCCCGAGGCGAAGGAAGAGGCAGAGGCAGCAGCAGAAGAGGGAGCATGGGGAGCCAGAGTGAGTTCCTTGCTTTTAAGGTGTTTACTCCACTGCAGTTCATGCTTTGCATGTAGATGCCTGGTCATGCAGGTTGTGCTAAGGTTCAGAATGTTAATGCCTCGCTTCAGGCTCTGATGGCACAGCGTGCAAACCACTCGGGTCTTCTCATCAGCACATTGTTTGAAGAAGTGCCATGCCAGGGAACTCCTTGAAGCTGCCTTTGGGGTGCTCGGTCCTTGGTGGCGGTGGCCAGTAGCAGACGAACTCTCTTGGCTGCGGCTGTTCTGCTTTTGCCCCCTGCTCCATCTTTTGCTACGCTGTTGGCTCGGTCTCACCACTGCCTCTTCCTCTGAACGATGAAAGTCAGTGGCTCGACCTTCATTCCATGTGGGGTCTAGGACCTCATCGTCCCCTGCATCGTCTTCCACACAGTCTTCCACCCTGACCTCCTGTTCGGTCTGCACACTGCAGAAAGACGCAGCAGTTGGCACCTGTGTTTCGTCATTATTAGAGACGTGCGGACTCCGATGAGGTGGTATTCCCATGTCCTCATCATCAGGAAACATCAGTGGTTGTGCATCAGTGCATTCTATGTCTTCCACCACTGGGGAAGGGCTAGGTGGATTCCCTTGGGAAACCTTGCCAGCAGAGTCTTCAAACAGCATAAGAGACTGCTGCATAGCTTGAGGCTCAGACAGTTTCCCTGAAATGCATGGGGGTGATGTGACAAACTGATGGGCTTGGTTTTCAGGCACCAACTGTGCGCTTTCTGCAGAAGACTGGGTGGGAGATAATGTTGTGAACGTGCTGGATCCACTGTCGGCCACCCAATTGACTAGCGCATGTACCTGCTCAGTCCTTACCATCCTTAGTACGGCATTGGGCCCCACCAAATATCGCTGTAAATTCTGGCGGGTACTGGAACCTGAGGTAGTTGGTTCACTAGGACGTGTGGCTGTGGCAGAATGGCCACGTCCTCTCCCAGCACCAGAGGGTGCTGACTAACACCACCACGACCGCGTCAGCGTCCCTTACTAGATGTTTTCCTCATTGTTACCGTTCACCAAGCACCACAATAAGAAAAAAAATATTTGGCCCAATGTATTGATTTCAAATTCAGGCCTTTTTTTACAGGCACCTAACACTAGCTGCCTATTTATTTATGTAGCGTATTACACTAATCCAGGCACAGCAGTAACCACTGATTTAGGGGAATATGTCTTTTAGGGCTAATATTTAGGCCCTGGATGAAAGGTATCCTTTTATGTACAGATTTACACTTGGAGATGCATAGTAGCGTGTGAAAAAATATGTAGGATTATGTCTTCAGCAATTGTATTTTAACACTTTGTGTAATATACCCTTTAACGGACAGAGATACAATGGGAGATGTACGGTAGCGTGTGAAATTATTGAGGATGACCCTCTCAGCACTTGTGTATGCACCTTGAGTGTAATTTACCCTTTTACGGACAGATTAACACTTGGCCTGCAACAGCTGGAATACCAGATTCAGGGTATTGCTATTTTGGCAATTGAATTTCACCCCTGAACAAAATATTTGTTTTGGCGGACACTATTATACTTAGCTGCCAGCCAGTGCTGGAACACCAGATTCAGGGTATTGCTATTTTGGCAATTGAATTTCACCCCAGAACAAAATATACCCTGTTACGGACAGATTTAAACTAGGCCTGCAACTGCTGTAACACCAGATTCAGGGTATAGCTATTTTGGAAATTGAATTTCAGCCAGAATAAAATATACCCTTTTACGGACAGATTAACACTTGGCCTGCAACAGCTGGGACACCAGATTAAGGGTATTGCTATTTTGGCAATTGAATTTCACCCCAGAACAAAATATATGTTTTGGCGGACACTATTATACTTTGCCAGCCAGTGCTGGGACATCAGATTCAAGGTATTGCTATTTTGGCAATTGAAATTCACCCTAGAACAAAATATATGTTTTGGCAGACACTATTATACTTTGCCAGCCAGTGCTAGGACACCAGAATCAGAGTATTGCTATTTTGGCAATTGAATTTCACCCCAGAACAAAATATACCCTTTTACGTACAGAATAACACTTGGCCTGCAACAGCTGGGACACCAGATTTAGGGTATTGCTATTTTGGCTATTGAATTTCACCCCATAACAAAATATACCCTTTTTCGGACAAATTAACACTTGGCCTGCAACAGCTAGAACACCAGATTCAGGGTATTGCTATATTGGCAATTGAATTTCACCCCAGAACAAAATATTTGTTTTGGCGGACACTATTATACTTTGCCAGCCAGTGCTGGGACACCAGATTCAGGGTATTGCTATTTTGGCAATTGAATTTCAACCCTGAACAAAATATTTGTTTTGGCGGACACTATTATACTTTGCCAGCCAGTGCAGGGACACCAGATTCAGGGTATTGCTATTTTGGCAATTGAATTTCACCCCAAAACTAAATTTATGTTTTGGCGGAAACTATTGTACTTTGTAAACCAGTGCTGGGACACCAGATTAAGGGTATTGCTATTTTGGCAATTGAATTTCACCCCAAAACAAAATATACCCTTTTGCGGACAGATTAACAATTGGCCTGCAACAGCTGGAACACCAGATTCATTGTATTTCTATATTGGCAATTGATTTTCACCCCAGAACAAAATATTCCCTTTTACTGACAGATTAACACTTGGCCTGCAACAGCTGGGACACCAGATTCAGGGTATTGCTATTTTGGCAATTGAATTTCACCCCAGAACAAAATATATGTTTTGGCGGACACTATTATACTTTGCCAGCCAGTGCTGGGACACCAGATTCAGGGTATTGCTATTTTGGCAATTGAATTTCACCCCAGAACAAAATATATGTTTTGGCAGACACTATTATACTTTGCCAGCCAGTGCTGGGACACCAGATTCAGGGTATTGCTATTTTGGCAATTGAATTTCAGCCCTGAACAAAATATTCCCTTTTACGGTTAGATTAACACTTGGCCTGCAACAGCTGTAACACAAGATTCAGGGTATTGATATATTGGCAATAGAATTTCACCCCAGAAGAAAATATACCCTTTTACGGACAGAATAACACTTGGCCTGCAACAGCTGGAACACTAGATTCAGGGTATTGCTATATTGGCAATTGAATTTCACCCCAGAACAAAATATACCCTTTTTACGGACAGATTCAATTTAACACTTGGCCTGCAACAGCTGAGGCACCAGATTCAAGGTATTGCTATTTTGGCAATTGAATTTCACCCCAGAACAAAATTTATGTTTTGGCGGACACTAATGTACTTTGTAAGCCAGTGCTGGGACACAAGATTAAGGGTATTGCTATTTTGGCAATTAAATTTCACCCCAAAACTAAATTTTTGTTTTGGCGGACACTATTGTACTTTGTAAGCCAGTGCTGGGACACCAGATTCAGGGTATTGCTATTTTGGCAATTGAATTTCACCCCAGAACAAGATATATGTTTTGGCGGACACTATTATACTTTGACAGCCAGTGCTGGGACACCAGATTCAGGGTATTGCTCTTTTTGCAATTGAATTTCCCCACAGAAAATAATCTATCCTTTGCCAGACAGCAGACAGTATTACACTTGGCTAGCCACAGCTGGAACACCAGATTTAGGGGATTGCTATTTTGGCAATTGAATTTAACCCCTCAATAAAATATAGAAATTTCTATCCCGAGTTTCTAGGGGTGACAATAAGCACAGCCAAGCCCCTGATGTAGGATATAGCAAAAAAAAAAAAAAAACTAGTATTGATGGGTTGATAGACTTGGTGGCAGCTTGTTCTAGTGCACCACAAGTCACAAATTGGCCGCCGATCACCCCAGAAAAAAGTGACAGAAAAACGCTCTGTGCAGCCTAAAAACCAGTGATCAATTAACTAGCAGAAGTTGAATCATTCACAGCTGTAGATTGATCAGTTCATTAGGTGCTGTTGCTGACTTTTCCCTGCCTAATCTCGCCCTCACAAAAGCTGCGTCCTCTCCCTACACTAATCAGAGCAGTGTGACGTGCGGCGCTACGTGACTCCAGCTTAAATAGAGGCTGGGTCACATGCTGCACTTGGCCAATCACAGCCATGCTATTAGTAGGCATGGCTGTGATGGCTTCTTAGGGCAAGAAGTAAAACGCTAGCTGATTGGCTGCTTTGCAGCCCTTGAGAAAGCGGGAAGAAATCGCCGAATAACGGACCCAAACTTTTTTGAAAATGTTCGGGTCCGGGTCCGTGTCCCGAACACCCCAAAATTCAGTACGAACCCGACCTATGCTCGAACTGTTCGCTCAACACTTCTCAAGACTCAAGTTACTGATGACAGAGCTACTTCTACTCTTGCCACCCCACCCGCCGTCTAGCAGTAATGGCAGTGTAGCATGAGTGCAAAGGATCCCCCTAGTCAGTCCTTCATGAGGATTGGTGATGGCACAGATGGGCAGTGACCAACCGACTACATAGGATGTCTCAATAGTAAATTAGTTTATCATTCCTCTCAGCAGAAGTAAAAAAAATGCCCCAATTTTGGCCCAGTAGCGAGAGTCTAACTGCGTGGAGACCCAGTAGTCATCTCTCTTCTGAATGCTGATAATGCAGCTGTCACTACTCAAGCAACTCAGCATTCATCTGGCCTTTTGCACAAGGGAATCGGAGGGACTCCCTGCCTCCATATCCACTGCATACTGCCATGGGCTGTCGGTGTAATCTGCTTGGTCTTCCTCATAACCCACTCCAGCTCCTCATGCTCCTCCATCTCCTCCTGTTCCTCTCCTGTCATTTGGCCAAATAAACCTAATGTGCTCCTCCTTGCCCACATCCTCCTTCTCAGCCAGTTCAGACTCGATAGGGCTTAGATGGCCATGAGATGTAGGCGCAATGTCTCCTGTCCCCTGGCCACTCAGATTTATCAGCATCTGTTCCAGGATGTGAAGAAGTGAAATTACATCAATCATCGGTAGTCCTGGCAACTGACAAATAAAGTGGCTTTCTCAAAGGGCGTGAGCAAATGGCAGGTGTCATGCATGAGCTGCCACTGGCTCATATCAAAGTTACACAGGTTAATACTCCTTTCTACCTCAATAAATTGTTCATGAACTTCCTCTGCTCATGTGGAGGGAGGAGTTCCAACATGTGAAAATGTCACATATAAGGCAATGTTGGGAAACACTATTCTGCCTTTGCAGGAAGACGTTTTTTACATGGTAAGAATAGCTGAAGTGCATGCAGATTTTTCTGGACATTTTCACGACATCTTGCATTTGGGTGGATTTGATTTTTTATAAATGACACAGAGCAGTTCCTCCCCTGTGTGACTCTATTTGCCGACGCTAGTGAGGGGCAGAACAGCGTGACACCGCTGTGCTCTGCGTAGGTGGAATGCTGGAGGACCACTATGAACTGTGGAGCTTGAGGACAAGGTGGTTGAGGAGGAGGCAGCGGATTACATTGGACCTGGAATCACAGCATGAGAACGCGGAGGCGGCATTGTCATCACCTGACCAAGATCGGGTGTGCCTGGGCAGGAACCTCATTTACCCAGTGGGGTGTAAAGGAAATATATTGTCCTTTACCATACAGCTCCACACATCGTTGCTGCCATGAACTGTACCAGACAACCACAGGTGCAAGGACTGACCCACCTTCTTCTGTATGTACATAAGCAGGGCTGGTAAAGCTTTTTTTAAGAAGTAGTGACGGCTTGAGAATCTCCACCTTAGCTTAGCACAAGCCATAAGTTCTCTAAAATTATCAGAGTACACGATATGGAAAAGGAGGTACTGTTGTACCAGCCACTTGGCCAGGAGCACATTCAGCTTCTGCATCGTTGGATAAGTGCACGCATACTGTTGTTTCTTTGCAATCGCCTCGGTGATCGATTGCTGATGAAATGCTGGGAGATATACGTCAGGCTGTACCACTACTTTAGGTGACATGTGTTGACGGAGGGAAGTGGTGCCAACAATGGCACCCTGGCCGCGCTTCACCTTCAGATCTTACATATGGCCACTCTGATGTCCTCCGGCAATTCAATGAAAAATTCTCACACTGACAAATATGGCATTTTACTCCCACCACTCCATGATTACTGCCTTCCGTTGTCTCTATGAAGCTGTGCACCGCTAGTTGATTTTGGACAGTTAGGCTCCAAAGTAGCAGACTGTCTACTCTGGGCACGTTTGTCTCCAGATCTCACACTGCTGTCTCCCTGCTGGCTCATGGCCACACTTGCACCCTGCTGGCTCAGTCACACAATGCCAACCTGCCACTGTCTCATAGGTAAGCTGCCACCACCGATGATAATGAAGGAGCCCCATTTTCACCCAGCCGCCATGTGAAATCGGCTACATCATCATCCACTACTGTCTGCTCGTCATTTATGTCACCCTCACCTATCTCGTGGGCACGATAATGACCTCTCGTAACACCTACTCACATGCGGAGAATCGCTACTTGCATGCCTAAAGGAGGAGGCATCAGACCTCTCCTCCAAATCTTGCCTGGCAGAAGGAGCAGCAAAGGAAAGAGACAGGTGAGGGCACATAGATTTTTCCTGGGTTATGCCAACTAAATGTTGTGTCAGCAGAACCCACCGAAACCTGTGGCAGCAGCGGCAGCTCTGGCCAGTTGCTGCGGCTGCTGCTACCACCCCCCTTTATTCTACTGCTGCTTGTGCTGATTACAGCAACTTTATTTTCCACTGCCTGTTCCTTTGTAAGGCCATGGCAACTGTTGGACATAGTTAGAGTAACACTAACTGTATATGTAAAATAAATTATTCAATGTCAATGTGGACACATCAATAACAGTAGAACAAGACAGGTTATTCACCCCAATTTGAGAATCAAGGCGAAATTGAATTTTTTATCTATTAAACAAAATGAAAACCATAACAACAGAAGAATTATACAGGTTATGCACCCAAATTTGAGAATCAAGGCCTAATAGTTTTTTTTATCTATTAAACACAAGGGACACCCCGGTAATAGTAGAACAATACAGGTTATTCACCCCAATTTGAGAATCAATGCCTAATGGAATTATGGAATTGTTTATCTATTAAACAATGAGGACACCCCAATAACAGTAGAACCATACAAGTTATTTACTCCAATTTGAGTATCAAGGCATAATAGAATTGTTTATCTATTAATCAAAATGGACACCATAATAACAGTAGATTTATACAGGTTATTCTCCCAAATTTTCGAATAAAGGCCTAATAGAATTGTTTATCTATTAAACAAGGTGGACACCTCAATAAAAGTAGAAATTGACAGGTTATCCATTCCAAATTGAGAATTAGGGCCCAATGGAAATGTTTATCTAGTAAACAATGTGGACACCCCAATAACAGTTGAAGGAGACAGGTTATTCAAACCAATTTGACAATCAAAGCCTAATGGAAATGTTTATTTATTAAAGAAGGTGTATTTTAGTACAGGCATTTTGGGACACGGTGATAACAATGTTCTTTATTTTTGTATTATTTATTTATTATTAAAATAGGTAAAGGGAGTTGATTTGATTTTTTAAATAATTGCATTAATATTATTATTATTATTATTATTATTATCATTATTATTATTTTAACTTTACACTTATTTTTAGTCTCCCTGGGGGATTTTACCATCTAGTTTTCTGATCATCTGCGATGATTCAACATTACAGCTTAGGGGAGAATCACAATGTTCCTATCGATCCCTGCCACATATACGGCTTGTAGGACCTTTCTTATGGCAGGCCCTAGGGCCTTCAAAAAGTCTAAGGGTACTTTCACGCTTCATTTTTATCCTAATGCATTCTAAATGGAAAGCATTCCGTTCAGTATGCATCAGGATGTCTTCAGTTCAGCCCCGTTGTGGTATTTGGGTGGAGAAAATTCAGAAACACTTGCCAGAATGCCGGATCCGGCATTAATTTCCATTGATACCAAGTGTTCTGGAAAAACGGATCCGGTTTCCTGGTCTGCACATGTGCATACCTTTAAATCTGTGAAAAAAAGAAATACCGGATCCGGTTTTCTGGATGACACTGGAGAGAAAAAAAAGTCATCCATTTGCATACGGATTTCCGGATCTGGCAGGTAGTTACGACAACGGAACTGCCTGCAGAAATCCTCTAACGCAAGTGTGAAAGTACCCTTAGCCTGCTTAATTGCCTTGAAGCCTGAGACAGCTCTAATATGTGTATGAGAAAAGGACATGTGTGGGCAAAACCTGGATATGTATATACTGCAAGGCTTCAGAGTGTTGGAAGGGGAATTTAAAAATATATTCATCAAAGAATATATATATTGTAGTGAAGTGAATGGTAGATGTGTGTTGGGGGTGTATATCTCAGTCCACACCCCTAGTCCACTACAGGTGTTCACCTAGCCTGAGGTGAGGCCAGGTGCGATAATCACTTGGGGATAAAGCAAAAGTGTGCAAAGAGAAAATTGAGAGGGAAGCCTGCAGAGGCTCAGTATGGGTATGGTCCCAACCAGAAGGGCTGGGGAGCCACAAGGCTGAAGAAGCCTGAGTTTTGGGGGACCCAGAGACGCCTAAAGAAAAGAGGTGTCACACGGTCAGAGTCGGGAGGACTGCTGGACCATATCCCCCCAAGGTATTGCGTGGTCACGTCAGTTGGTTGCATTGGTCACAGCTAGGAAGCTGTCTGACCACATGGATGAGTGAAGCCGAATACCGCAGTGTGAACCGTGAGCTAGAGGTGAGTTAGGGAAAACCTCTGTATAGTGGGGGCCAAGCCGGGCAAGCATTTATTTTTTTGTGATGATGTAACACGTTGTGATGTGAAGCTGCAACTTCATGTTGCCGAGTGATGCCAAACTTGGAAGTGTGATGTGCTATGTGACAATTAAAGAACAGTTTGAGCTTGAAAACCCCGTTTGGTGAGAAGTCTGTCATTAATGACTCTTGAGAGAGAGTGATCCCTTACAATATTCTTATATATGTGCGTGTGTGTATATATATATATATATATATATATATATATATATATACACTACATACTTTATAGCAGTATAACAGTTACACAAATCAGAAAACACAGTTTAGTCTGCATGAAGAGTACACAATGTATTATGAAAGTAGTATTTTACTAAGGTTGTCATGGAAACTAATGTAATATCTCTGAACTGCATTAGAAATGCATTACAAAAACATTACAGTATCAATGAAGGACCACAAAATATATTGAAGCATATAGGAAAATTCTAGAAAAGTTTGGACTTTCCCTTTGATCATCAGAGAACTCAGTTGTTAATGAGGCTTTTTGAGTGCTTTTTTTTAAATGTGGTTAGACTTAATATTAAAAAATATATATCTGAAGTAATACACTATTATTTTAGTGATATCAGTGCAATATATATATTTTTGAATTTAGAAGTATGGACAAATTCATAAACAGTGTTTGGGCCAGTTCACCTTCTTCTTTCTGGGATTACTATGCAGGTATTGACAAAAGGAAGGGAGCAGGGAAGCTACTGAGCATATTAGAAAATAATGGGCAGGGGCTTTAAACATATATTTCTATAATATATTCTAATAAAAATAAAAACCCTTAAAAACAATACAAATTGCAATACACAGTTATCACAAAACAAAATCTAGCTATTTCAGTCTAAACATTTGCTGTGGGTCCTGCAGCTATAAACAATGTGAATCCAGAACATATGTTGAGAAGTGCCAAGGATATTTAAAATAAAAGGCTGTATCAGATAATTAAAAAAATGAAAATAAAAATATCAGTATACTATTATCAAATATTAAATATTGTCAATATTTTAGTATTTCACATAATGCTGTGTTTTAGCACTGAATAATGTCAGATAATCTTGGCTCTCTGCTCCATGAATAGTACGTGACACTGATGCATGCAGTCTTGATAAGGACTTGATAAGGTCTTGATAAGGACAGTAAAATATCCTGCCACTGCAGTGTGTCCACACTTGAGCTGAACGCCGAAGGTCTATTGTGACTTGTGGTATTACAAACCACCACCTCCAAATCAGATATCAGGTGTCTCTTTGTCTTTGATTCAGTTGTATATCCAGTGTTTTACTTTCTTTTTTGTTCAGTTGGACAGATACAAAAATAATAATAAAAAATATATTCACATGCCACTCAGAATTCCTCAGTAGCCATAAATCAGATAGTTTTATATGGATCCACTGTAGTGTTGAGCTAGCATGCTCGGCCGAACTTGTGTTCGACCGAATGCCGCATGTGCTTGAGCGCGATGCTCGAGTTAGTGTATTTAAATCTAGTTTAGCGTCTATTTCTGAAAAGTTTCTGGGATTTAAACTCACCACCTTCTTCATTAGAAGCAAAGACCTTAACCACACAGCTATAAAGCTGAATGATAAACTATGTCAAAAAATCCTCATAGTAGTTTGTCATGTAGTAAGTATTCCTATACAGCAGAAGTATTATTTTATATTTCACTGCAGGTTAACATGTACTGTAGCTGTATAGCGTAGTGGTTAAGGTTCTTCGATCTAATATAGAAGATTGTGAGTTCAAAGCCCAGCAGAAACTTTTCAGAAATAGAGGCTACATTTAATTTAAACACATACATATAAGTTTATAGCCATTATATATTTAAGCATATTATTATATATTTAGAATATATAATATATTATAATATATGCAAATATATTATGGCTAAAAACATCAGTAGTAGTTTCCCACATATTATGCATTCATATATATTAGAAATATGATTTGATTTATCTATATATATCTAATATATAAAGCTGAGTGTATGTATGTATGTCCGCTAAAGGAATCTGCATTTACAATTATGAAATTTCCTGAGTTCCTGAGATATTCCCAAAAAAATGCATTAGCCAATACAAGCCAGGTCACATGACCCTTATTAGCCAATAGAAGCTTGCTGGCAGTTTGTCTCCACACACACAGTTTTACTCTAGGTAACCATAACAACCCAGCCATGTTTCTTCACTGCTCTAGATGAGCTTTAAATGAAATCTGTCACCAGGATAATCGCTATTGAAGTTTAGCACCTTATTTCCTGAGGTTTCCATAACCACTCTGTGGGTGACACTTTTAAGGGAGCAGAGTGCTGTGGAGGTTACAGTTCAGGGGGCAAGTAGGGTGGCCATTCAAGTCACCCTTAAAACCACGCCCCCAGGCCCCACTAAGGTACGCCCCAATCTGGTTAGGCCACGCCCCTCCCACTCCTCAGCCAACAGGTATTAAAAAAATGAAGTTAAAAATCAACATCTGTCAGGTGCAGGGGTGGGAGGGACGGTGACTTTCTCCCTGCAGCTCACAATCAGACAGCACTGTACTGCTGTCTTAGAGTGAGCTGTTCAAAAGGACATGCCCCCGATCTGGTTAGGTTACACCCCTCCCACTCAGGCAAGAGGGATCGAAAAAATTAAGTTAAAAATCATCTTCTAGGTCCCACCAAGCCACACCCTGATCCTGTTAAGCCACGCCCCCTCCCACTCCTCAACCGACAGGGATTTTAAAAAATAATGTTAAAAATCAACTTCTGTCAGCTGCAGAGGTGGGAGGGACGGTGACTTTCTCCCTGCAGCTCACATTCAGACAGCACAGTACTGCTGTCTTAGAGTGAGCTGTTCAAAAGGACATGCACCCGATCTGGTTACGTCTGAAACGTTTCTGCTGGGATTTGAACTCACAACCTTCTACATTAGAGCCAAAAACCTTAACCACTACACTATACAGCTACATGTTAGCCGGCAGTGAAATACAAAATGTTTCTAAGTTCATTGCCTCTAATGTAGAACGTTGTGAGTTCAAATCCTGGCTGAAACTTTTCAGAATTAGAGGCTAAATTAGATTTAAATACACTGGGTGTCTCCAAGCACTGACTCCATATATGGACACAGCTATATATGGAGTCAGAGCAGGGGCTCCTAAGCCGTAGACTCACACTAGGGGAACTTTGCGCATTCGCAATTCGCTGAACATGCGAACATATGGTGATATTCGCATGCGCCATATTCTTTTCATCGCACCGAACTTTGACCCATGACACATCCATCAGGTGGGACAGTACAGCTAATTGAGTGATATACCTGCTTCCACAAAATACTGATTAACGGCTGTGATATACCTATAAAATGTTGCCCCAATTAAACAGGGTGGTGAGATATAAGTTTTGTGGCGAAAAAAGATAATAATTGAGGGGTGTGACATACCTGCTTCCACAAAATACTGATTAAGGGGATTGATATACCTGCTTCCACCAAATATTGATTGAGGCCTGCAATACACGTGCTTCCACAACATACTGATTAAGTGGTTTGATAGATCTGCTTTCACCATATACGATTTGAGGCCTGCAATATAACAGCTTCCACAAAATAGTGATTAAGGGGTTTGATATACCTGCTTCCACCAAATACTGATTGAGGCCTGTGATAGGGTAAATAATTAAAAAAAATATATTCAGACAATAGAGGCATGCAAAAAAGAACTTTATTTAGGGAGGGTATCTATGTGCTGCCTTTGAACTCAAGGAAAGTAAAATTCCAGGTGCAAATTTTCCCTTTCCCTTTTCGTCCTCGGCAGCACATCGTGGGATTTGGTTAGATCACAAGGGGAGGGTATATTAACCGCTTGCCGACCGCCTCACGCACGGATGCGTCCAGGCGGCGGCAAGTTTGTTCCTCCTGGACGCATCCGTGCGTCATCTCGCGAGAGGCGAGATCTGCTGTGAACGCACGCGCGCGCGTTCACAGCAGAGCGCGGCTCTGCAGTTATACTACAGCCTGCCAGCGATGATCAATCGTTGGCAGGCTGTAAATGTAAAATAAATTAGATCAAACAGGTACATTAGACGATGTTTTGTTAACAGCGTCTGATATACCTGCTACCTGGTCCTCTGGGATCGACCACCAGAGGACCAGGTAACAATGTAAAGTTGCACCAAACACTACACTAACCCCCCCTTTGTTAACCCCTGATCACCCCATATAGACTCCCTGATCACCCCCCTGTCACTGATCACCCCCCTGTAAGGCTCTATTCACATGTCCATATGTGTTTTGCGGATCCGCGGATCCACGGATCCACAGATCCGTGCCACGGATCCGCGGCGCGGATCCGCAAAACAAGGACACCGTCAATGTGCTTTCCGCATTTTGCAGATCCGCACATTGCCAGAACTATATTGAAAATGCTTTTTCTTGTCCGCAATTGCGGACAAGAAAAGGACATGTTCTATATTTTTGCGGAACGGAAGTGCAGACCCGTAAGTGCGGATCCGCAATTCCGGATCCGAGCGGGACAAAGTCAGTCTCCATAGAAATGAATGGGTCCGCAATTCCGTTCCGTAAACAGAATTTTGGACGTGTGAATGGGGCATAAGGGTCCCTTATCACCGCCAGTTAGTTAGCTACTTGTTAGGTAGTTAGCGCCCAGCCCACCGCACCGCAGTCACTGATTTTGGCAGAGATTTTATCATCCACATTGATTGATGCGAATGAAGAAATCTGTGCCGTTCATTTTTTTTTCTTTTTTCAGCCCAGAGGCTGAACGGAAAAAAAAAATCTCATTACCCATATGCTCAATATACGGAGAATCGCAGAAACTCCTAATGCTGGCCATACGTGTAATGATTGCGGAGACCCTCAAATGCCAGGGCAGTACAAAAACCTCACATATGACCCCATTTTAGAAAGAAGACACCCCAAGGTATTCCGTGAGGGGTATGGTGAGTTCATGTAAAATTTTATTTTTTGTCACAAGTTAGTGGAATATGAGACTTTGTAAAAAAAAAAATATATATATATATCAATTTCCGCTAACTTGTGCCAATTTTTTTTTTTTTCTGTGAACTCGTCATGCCCCTCACGGAATACCTTGGGGTGTCTTCTTTCCAAAATGGGGTCACATGTGGGGTATTTATACTGCCCTGGCATTTTAGGGGTCCTAAAGCGTGAGAATCCAAATGTGTAAAAATGCCCTGTGAAATCCTAAAGGTACTCATTGGTTTTAGGGCCCCTTTGCGCATCTTGGCTGCAAAAAAGTGGCACACATGTGGTATCGCCGTACTCAGAAGAAGTAGGGCAATATGTTTTGGGGTGTATTTTTATATATACCCATACTTTGTGAGAGAAATATCTCTGTAAACGACAACTTTTAAATTTTTTTATACAAAGTTGTCAGTTTACAGAGATATTTCTCTCACCCAACATGGGTATATGTAAAAATACACGTCAAAACACATTGCCCTACTTCTCCCGAGCACGACTATACCACATGAGTGACACTTTTTTGCAGCCTGGGTGCGCAAAGGGGACCTAAATTCCAACGAGTACCTTTAACTTTTACAGGGCTGCTCACAATTTAGCCCCGCCCAAAATGCCAGAACAGTAAACACAACCCACAAGTGACCCCATTTCGGAAAGTAGACACCCCAAGGTATTCACTGAGGGGCATAATGAGTCCGTGGGAGATTTTTTTTTTTGCCAGAAGTTAGCAGAAATGGAAACTTTATTATTTTTATTTTTTTCCTCAGAAAGTGTCATTTTCCGCTAACTTGTGAAAAAAAATGAGATGATACATGAACTCACCATGCCCCTCCGCGAATACTTTGGGGTGTCTTCTTTCTAAAATGGTGTAATTTGGGGGGCATTTATACTATCCTGACATTCTAGCACCTGAAGAAACATGACAGGTGCTCAGAAAGTCAGCGCTGCTTCAAAATGCCGAAATTCACTTTTTTGCACCATAGTTTGTAAACGCTATAACTTTTACCCAAACCAATAAATATACACTTATTGGATTTTTTTTATCAAAGACATGTAGAACAATAAATTTAGAGAAAATGTATATAGAAATGTAGTTTTTTTAAAAAATTTTACAACAGAAAGTGAAAAATGTCATTTTTTTGCAAAAATGTTGTTAAATTTGTATTAATGGCAAAAAAAGTAAAAATGTCAGCAACAATGAAATACCACCAAATGAAAGCTCTATTAGTGAGAAGAAAAGGAGGCAAAATTCATTTGGGTGGTAAGCTGCATGACGGAGCAATAAACGGTGAAAGTATTGTAGTGCGGAATTGTAAAAAGTGGCCTGGTCATTAAGGGTGTTTAAGCTAGGGGGGCTGAAGTGGTTAATATAGTACTGTACTTAGTACCACTAATACAAAAAAACTAGAGACCCTATTAAGGGAGGGTTCCATAGCAACAAACTTTTAGCTCAATTGAGACTCACCATCTTTTACCTCTTAATATTTAAATCACTAAACTTCACTTTTATTGCAGTTCTCTACAGCTCAGAGTTTTGACACACTCCAGCTAAATTCGCTCGACTCCACACGTTATCGCACAGGCTGCTAGTGATGGACTGGAGGTGTGCACTCGCTCTCCTAGCCTTCCCATAAAGTTTGCAATCAGTGCAGTGTACTGCCTGCCCGATACAGTACTGCGCTGTGAACACACTCGTGCAATACCAGCTCTCTACTGTGTTAGCAGGCAGCAGCAGCAGATCCAGCATCTCAGTACAGCTTCACCAGAGAACTGAGAGCCTTCAGGGAAAGGACAGTCTGTCCTTTCCCTGAAGACGCCAGTTTATCTGGTGAAACATGTTGGGGGACAGAATCTGTTGGTTTTAGCTCTGCTCGAGTTGCTAAACACTGAGTAGGAAACAGTAGGAAACAGTTATTTACTTTAGGGTGTATGTTCACAGCACCGAGTACCCTGCAGGATTAGTCAGGCAGGTAGTTATACACTGATTGCAAACTTGTGGGAAGGTTAGGAGGGTAGTGCACACCCTCCGTTACCACTAGCAACCTGTGCGATAGCAGTGTGCAAATTCGAGCAGTAGTTTTAACAAGTGTGTCAAAACTCACAAACATTTTTAGAGAACTACTAATAAAAGTGAAGTTTTACTGATTTAAATATTAAGGGTAAAAGTGGTGAATTGAGCTCAATTGAGCAAAGTTTTTTTGGTACTTAGTACCACTGTGACAAAAAATTGATCTCTCAGTATCAGTAACTTTTACGAGGGTTAATGATGTAGATCAGGAAGCTGCATTACAGATATCTTCTATGGATATTTGTGCTCACTCTGCCCATGAACCTGCTGTAGACCTTGTGGAATGGGCTTTTATCAGAACAAGAGAGACTTCACCTTAAAAACACTAAACCACTCACTATAAAATAAAATTCTAAGGAGTAGGATTCCATAAATGTAGCCTAAATCAATCTATCGATTGTGTCTTTAGATGGTTCCTGTCCTAGCAAACAAAAAAAAATGTTCTGAATTATTTTGTTCTTAGAAGATAGATTTCAACAGTTCTTTTTACATCTAAGGTATGTAAGAGAGTGTTCTTCATTAGAAGGTTCTGGAAAATATACCGGAAGGAAAAAATTCCTGTTTAAATTGGAAGACGATGGTACTTTAGGTAAAAGGGATGGCATGGGTCGTAGTATTATTCCATGTGGAAGGAATCTCAGAAATTTTTCAAGTCGTTTTGCAGATGTAATGGCGACCAGGAATAGTAATTTACAAGAGAGTCATTTTACTTCGGATAGTTAAAAGGCATAGGGTCTCTATATGTCAGTTTTAGTCTTCACTGTATTAAAGAACCTGAATATTAAAGGATGATGTAAAATTTGTTCTCTGTCATTGCGTTGATTACTGTTATCTGGAGTCTTAAAGTATTTGATTTGAGACCATTCTGGAAACAGACTTGCAGGAATTGGAGAACACAAGAGACACTAATGTCTGAAGAATTAAAATCAGCCAGCCAAGATACAAACAATTTTTTAAATATTCAATATTTGTAGAATCTTTACCAGAACAGAGTAAAGAGTTAACCACTGATTCAGAGAGACGTTTTCTTTTTTGCAATCTTTCAGTCTCCTGTCCAGGATCTAGTGATATAACCTGTCCTGTAATAACAGCCCGAGGTCTAGAAGAAGCTTCCAATCTTCTCTTTTGGAAAAAAGGGATTAGATCAGAGAACCAGGGCCTTCGGGGACAAAAAGGAGCTATTAGTATAGCCTGCGGCTTCTCCACTAGAATCTTCTGTAGAACCTACAGGAAATATGTAAACAGACCGGTGCTTCCAACGGATTGAGAATGCATCCACTATCGTAGGCATGTTGAAGTTGTTCCCGGAAAAAAAATTGAGTAACTTCCTGTTCTGCCCCACATGGCTGTAATTTGTTGGACGTAACGTGGGTTTTATTTCCCAATCTGACGGTTAGATCTTCTTCTGACTCAGATGATCCTCTTGCATATAGCAACAACCTCTGAGATGCACAGTACTCAGGTCTAGCAGGTACAAATTCTTCCCAGGGAGGATCTCCTTGCATAACTTCAGAAGGAAATGGCTTCTTGTCAATCCTTGTTTGTACAGGTAAAATACAGAAGGATGGTTGTCTGACTGAATCATCACAGACCTCCCCCTAAGATGTACTTAGAAATTACGTAGAGCCAACTAGACTGCTCTTAGTTTCATGAAGTTAGAAGATTGTTGTATCTCCATGGTGGACCACCAGCATTAAATCCATCTGTATTGAAGATGTGCTCCCCACCCTAAGGCAGAAGCATCTGTGGTAACAACTACAGGGGAAGAAGAAACTGGAATGTTTTCCCTTGGATGACTTGTATTCTGTAACCACCATTTGAGATTCTCAATTGTGAATGCTCTGGGCTCCCAAGTTGTGTTGACTGTAACTTCAGGCTTAGTAACTAGAGTTGAGCGAACACCTGGATGTTCGGGTTCGAGAGGATCGGCCGAACTTCCGGAAAATGTCCGGGTTCGTGATCCGAACTCAACCCGAACTTCATCCCGAACCCGAACCCCATAGAAGTCAATGGGGACCTGAACTTTTGGGCACTAAAAAGGCTGTAAAAGACTCCCGGAAAGGGCTAGAGGGCTGCAAAAGGCAGCAAAATGTAGGTAAATCCCCTGCAAACAAATGTAGATAGGGAAATGATGACTTAACATAAAATAAATAAAAATTAACCAATATTAATTGGAGTTAGGTCCCATAGCACAGAATCAGGCTTCAAATCACCCACCAATGGAGAAGGTCACTTACTATTATTTCGACCCCAGCATCCAGACAAAGGAGAGAGGTCCCACAGCAGAGAATATGGCATCATATCAACCACCACAGGAGAAGGCCACTTTCAGTGACTTAGGCCTTAGCACCCAGACAGAGGAGACATGTCAGATAGCACAAACATTACATTTATACCATCCAGCACAGGAGAAGGCCACTTTTAGTTACTTTGACCCCTGCACACAGAAAGAGGAGAGAGGTTCCACAGCACATATTCAGGCATCATATCACCCACCACAGGAGTAGGCCACCATTTAGTTAATTTGACCCTTGCACCCATGTCAGATGGTACAAGCATCAGTTTTACATCACCCAGCACAAGAGAAGGCCACTTTGAGAGACTTTGACCCCTGCACCCAGACGGAGGAGAGAGGTTTTCACAGCAGAGAATCAGGCATTTAGATCACCCACCACAGGAGTAGGCCATCATTTAATGGGACCCCGGCAACCATGTCAGATGGTGCAAGCATCAGTTTTACATCACCCAGCACATGAGAAGGCGACTTTGAGAGACTTTGACCCCTGCACCCAGATGGAGGAGAGAGGTTTTCACAGCACATATTAAGGCCTCATATCACCCACCACAGGAGTAGGCCACCATTTAGTTAATTTGGACCCTGCACCCATGTCAGATGGTACAAGCATCAGTTTTACATCACCCAGCACAAGAGAAGGCCACTTTAGAGACTTTGACCCCTGCACCCAGACGGAGGAGAGAGGTTTCACAGCAGAGAATCAGGCATTTAGATCACCCACCACAGGAGTAGGCCACCATTTAATGGGACCCCGGCAACCATGTCAGATGGCACAAGCATCAGTTTTACATCACCCAGCACAAGAGAAGGCCACTTTTAGAGACTTTGACCCTGCACCCAGACGGAGGAGAGAGGTTTTCACAGCAGAGAATCAGGCATTTAGATCACTCACCACAGGAGTAGGCCACCATTTAATGGGACCCCGGCAACCATGTCAGATGGTACAAGCATCAGTTTTACATCACCCAGCACAAGAGAAGGCCACTTTTAGAGACTTTGACCCCTGCACCCAGACGGAGGAGAGAGGTTTTCACAGCACATATTAAGGCCTCATATCACCCACCACAGGAGTAGGCCACCATTTAGTTAATTTGACCCCTGCACCCATGTCAGTTGGTACAAGCATCAGTTTTACATCACCCAGCACAAGAGAAGGCCACTTTTAGAGACTTTGACCCCTGCACCCAGATGGAGGAGAGAGGTTTCACAGCAGAGAATCAGGCATTTAGATCACCCACCACAGGAGTAGGCCACCATTTAATGGGACCCCGGCAACCATGTCAGATGGCACAAGCATCAGTTTTACATCACCCAGCACAGGAGAAGGCGACTTTGAGAGACTTTGACCCCTGCACCCAGACGGAGGAGAGAGGTTTTCACAGCAGAGAATCAGGCATTTAGATCACCCACCACAGGAGTAGGCCATCATTTAATGGGACCCCGGCAACCATGTCAGATGGTACAAGCATCAGTTTTACATCACCCAGCACAAGAGAAGGCCACTTTTAGAGACTTTGACCCTGCACCCAGACGGAGGAGAGAGGTTTTCACAGCAGAGAATCAGGCATTTAGATCACCCACCACAGGAGTAGGCCACCATTTAATGGGACCCCGGCAACCATGTCAGATGGCACAAGCATCAGTTTTACATCACCCAGCACAGGAGAAGGCCACTTTTAGAGACTTTGACCCCTGCACCCAGACGGAGGAGAGAGGTTTTCACAGCAGAGAATCAGGCATTTAGATCACCCACCACAGGAGTAGGCCATCATTTAATGGGACCCCGGCAACCATGTCAGATGGTACAAGCATCAGTTTTACATCACCCAGCACAAGAGAAGGGCACTTTTAGAGACCTTGACCCCTGCAGCCACACGGAGGAGAGAGGTCCCACAGCTGAGAATCAGGCATCATGTCAACCACCACAGGAGTAGGCCACCTTTTGTTTCTTTGACCCCTGCACCCAGAAAGAGGAGACATGTCAGACAGCACAAGTATAACATTCATATCACCCAGCACAGGAGAAGGACACTTTCATGTACTTTGGCCCCGGCATCCAGACAGAGGGAAGGCTCATTTAACTCTGGGTTGCACCCCAAGATCCTACTTAATTTCAAAAATTGATTTTTCAATGAAGAAGTGGCCAGGAGTACAAGACAACATGGTTTAAGGCAGTTATTAAGGACTACTCTGCACAAGGGAGGGTCAGGTCTTGTGGGATCCATGCCTGGTTCATTTTTATAAACGTCAGCTTGTCCACGTTGGCTGCGGACAGGCGGCTGCGTTTGTCAGTAATGACGCCCCCTGCCGTGCTGAATACACGTTCAGATAAAACGCTGGCCGCCGGGCAGGCCAGCACCTCCAAGGCATAACATGCTAATTCTGGCCACGTAGACAATTTGGAAACCCAGAAGTTGAATGGGGCCGAACCATCCGTCAGTACTTGGAGTTGTGTGCAGACGTACTGTTCAACCATGTTAGTGAAATGTTGCCTCCTGCTAACACGTTCCGTATCAGGTGGTGGGGCAGTTAGCTGTGGCGTGGAGACAAAATGTTTCCACATTTCTGCCATGCTAACCCTGCCCTCAGAGGAGCTGGCTGTGACACTGCTGCATGGGCGACCTCTAGCTCCTCCTCTGCCTTGGCCTTGGCCTTCCACCTGTTCCCCTGTGACAGTTGGGAATGCTCTCAGGAGCGCGTCTACCAGCGTGCGCTTGTAAAGTAAAGTAAAGTGGGCACATTGTCTTTGTACCGTGGATCCAGCAGGGTGGCCACCCAGTAATCAGCACACGTTAAAATGTGGGCAACTCTGCTGTCGTTGCGCAGGCACTGCAGCATGTAATCGCTCATGTGTGCCAGGCTCCCCAGAGGTAAGGAGAAGCTGTCCTCTGTGGGAGGCGTATCGTCATCATCCTCTGTATCCCCCCAGCCACGCACCAGGGATGTGCCTGCGCTGTGCTCGGTGCCACCCCGCTGTGAATCTGCTTCATCCTCATCCTCCTCCACCTCCTCCTCATCCTCCTCGTCCTCCAGTAGTGGTCCCTGGCTGGCCACATTTGTACCTGCCCTCTGCTGTTGCAAAAAACCTCCCTCTGAGCCACTTCTAACAGACTGTCCTGAAAGTGCTAAAAACGACCTGTCATCCTCCTCCTCCTCCTCCTGGCCCTGGCCCACCTCCTCTTCCATCATCGCCCTAAGCGTTTTCTCTAGGAGACATAGAATTGGTATTGTCACGCTGATAACAGTGGCATCGCCACTGGCCATAATGGCGGCGTACTCAAAACAGCGCAACAGGGCACACAGGTCTCGCATGGAGGCCCAATCATTGGCGGTGAAGTGGTGCTGTTCCGCAGTGCGACTGACCCGTGCGTGCTGCAGCTGAAACTCCACTATGGCCTGCTGCTGCTCGCACAGTCTCTCCAGCATGTGCAAGGTGGAGTTCCACCGGGTGGGCACGTCGCATATAGGCGGTGAGCGGGATGGCCGAAGTTCCGCTGTAGTGCTGACAGGCGAGCAGCGGCAGGATGTGAGCGCCGGAAGCGCGCACAGACGGCCCGCACTTTATGCAGCAGCTCTGACATGTCTGGGTAGTTCTGAACGAACTTTTGCACCACCAAATTCAGCACATGCGCCAGGCAAGGGATGTGCGTCAAACCGGCTAGTCCCAGAGCTGCCACGAGATTTCGCCCATTATCGCACACCACCAGGCCGGGCTTGAGGCCCACCGGCAGCAACCACTGGTCGGTCTGTTGTTCAATACCCCGCCACAACTCCTGCGCGGTGTGGGGCCTGTCCAACAAACATATGAGTTTCAGAATGGCCTGCTGACGTTTACCCCGGGCTGTGCTGAAGTTGGTGGTGAAGGTGTGTGGCTGACTGGATGAGCTGGTGGAAGCAGAGGAGGAGGAGGAAGCCGAGTAGGAGGAGGAGGCTACAGGAGGCAAAGAATGATGCCCTGTGATCCTTGGCGGCTGAAGGACGTGCGCCAAGGAACTCTCCGCCTGGGGCCCAGCCGCCACTACATTTACCCAGTGTGCAGTTAGGGAGATATAGCGTCCCTGGCCGTGCTTACTGGTCCACGTATCTGTGGTTAGGTGGACCTTGCCACAAATGGCGTTGCGCAGTGCACACTTGATTTTATCAGACACTTGCATGTGCAGTGAAGGCACGGCTGTCTTGGAGAAGTAGTGGCGGCTGGGAACTACATACTGTGGGACAGCCATGGCAATTAGCTGTTTGAAGCTGTCTGTGTCCACCAGCCGGAATGACAGCATTTCAAAAGCCAGTAGTTTAGAAATGCTGGCATTCAGGCCAAGGGCTCGAGGGTGACTAGGTGGAAATTTGCGCTTCCTCTTAAAGGTTTGAGAGATGGAGAGCTGAACGCTGCTGTGTGAAATAGTGGAGACGCTAGGTGACGGTGGCGGTGGTGGTGGTGGTGTCGGTGGCACATCCTCTGTTTGCTACTCGGCAGGTGGCAACATTCCTCTCGAGGCGGAAGCCGAGGCAGCAGTGGTAGAGGGAGCAGGGGGAGCATGAGCAGGTTCCTTGTTTTTAAGGTGTGTACTCCACTGCAGTTCATGCTTTGCATGTAGATGCCTGATCATGCAGGTGTTGCTCAGGTTAAGAACGTTAATGCCTCGCCTCAGGGTCTGATGGCACAGCGTGCAAACCACTCTGGTCTTGTCGTCAGCACATTGTTTGAAGAAGTGCCATGCCAGGGAACTCCTTGAAGATGCCTTTGGGGTGCTGGGTCCCTGTTGGCGCTGGCCAATAGCAGGCGAACTCTCTGGACAGCGGCTGTTCTGCTTTTGCCCCCTGCTCCCTCTTTGGCTTCGCTGTTGTCTCGGTCTCACCACTGCCTCTTCCTCTGAACTATTTAAGTCAGCGGCACGACCTTCAGTCCATGTGGGGTCTAAGACCTCATCGTCCTCTGCATCGTCTTCCACCCAGTCTTCCTCCCTGACCTCCTCCTGTTCAGTCTGCACACTGCAATAAGATGCGGCAGTGGGCACCAGTGTTTAGTCATCATCAGAGACTCGGTCACTCTGCTGTGGTGGCATTCCCATGTCCTCATCATCTGGATACATAAGTGGTTGTGCGTCAGTGCATGGAATGTCTTCCACCGCTGTGGAAGGGATAGGTGGACGCCCCTGGAAAACTGTGGGGGCAGAGTCTTCAAACAGAATAAGAGACTGCTGCATAACTTGAGGCTCAGACAGTTTCCCTGATATGCATGGGGGTGATGTGACAGACTGATGGGCTTGGTTTTCAGGTGCCACCTTTCCGCAGAAGACTGGGCGGAAGACAATGTGGTGAACGTGCTGGAAGCACTGTCGGCCACCCAATCGACTAATGCCTGTACCTGCTCAGGCCTTACCATCCTCATAACGGCATTGGGCCCCACCAAATATCACTGTAAATTCTGCCGGCTACTTGAGGGAGTTGGTTCACTACTTTGTGCGCCTGAGGCCGAATGGCCACGTCCTCTGCCAGCAACAGAGGCTCCACGGACACCACCACGACCGCGTCCTCGTCCCTTAATAGAATGTTTCCTCATTGTTGTGATTCAACTCGGACCACAATAAAATATATTATTTTTTAGCCCCAAAATTCCCACACTGGAAGATATAATTCCTTTTTCCGGTATTAATTACAAGAAGACTGCTGATAATTGGACACCAGAATTTTTAAAATGCTAGTTTGTGTACATAAATTCCCACACTGGAAGATATAATTCCTTTTTCCGGTATTAATTACAAGAAAACTGCTGCAAATTGGACACCAGAATTTTTAAAATGCTAGTTTTGGTACATAGATTCCCACACAGGGAGATATAATTCCTTTTTACAGGAGTAAAAACGTGAGGCCTACTGTTTCTGGTGTAACTAACACCAGATTGATTAAATTGGCCTTTTTTTCACCAAAATTACAACACTGGACAATGTAATGCCTTTTTCAGGTATTAATTACAAGAAGACTGCTGCTAATTGGACACCAGAATTTTTAAAATGCTAGTTTGTGTATATAAATTCCCACACTGGAAGATATAATTCCTTTTTCCGGTATTAATTAAAAGAAAACTGCTGCAAATTGGACACCAGAATTTTTAAAATGCTAGTTTTGGTACATAGATTCCCACACGGGGAGATATAATTCCTTTTACAGGAGTAAAAACGTGCGGCCTACTGTTTCTGGTGTAACTAACACCAGATTGATTAAATTGGCCTTTTTTTCACCAAAATTACAACACTGGACAATGTAATGCCTTTTTCCGGTATTAATTACAAGAAGACTGCTGCTAATTGGACACCAGAATTTTTAAAATGCTAGTTTGTGTACATAAATTCCCACACTGGAAGATATAATTCCTTTTTCTGGTATTAATTACAAGAAAACTGCTGCAAATTGGACACTAGAATTTTTAAAATGCTAGTTTTGGTACATATATTTCCACACGGGGAGATATAATTCCTTTTTACAGGAGTAAAAACGTGCGGCCTACTGTTTCTGGTCTAAATTACAAGAAGATTGATTAAATTGGCCTTTTTTTCACCAAAATTACAACACTGGACAATGTAATGCCTTTTTCAGGTATTAATTCCTTTTTACAGGAGTAAAAACGTGAGGCCTACTGTTACTGGTGTACCTAACACCAGATTGATTAAATTGGCCTTTTTTTCACCAAAATTACAACACTGGACAATGTAATGCCTTTTTCAGGTATTAATTACAAGAAGACTGCTGCTAATTGGACACCAGAATTTTTAAAATGCTAGTTTTGGTACATAGATTCCCACACGGGGAGATATAATTCCATTTTACAGGAGTAAAAACGTGAGGCCTACTGTTTCTGGTGTAACTAACACCAGATTGATTAAATTGGCCTTTTTTTCACCAAAATTACAACACTGGACAATGTAATGCCTTTTTCCGGTATTAATTCCTTTTTACAGGAGTAAAAACATGAGGCCTACTGTTTCTGGTGTAACTAACACCAGATTGATTAAATTGGCCTTTTTTTCACCAAAATTACAACACTGGACAAAGTAATACCTTTTTCAGGTATTAATTACAAGAAGATTGATTAAATTGGCCTTTTTTTTTACCAAAATTACAACACTGGACAAAGTAATGCCTTTTTCAGGTATTAATTACAAGAAGATTGATTAAATTGGCCTTTTTTTTTACCAAAATTACAACACTGGACAATGTAATGCCTTTTTCCGGTATTAATTCCTTTTTACAGTCGTAAAAACGTGAGGCCTACTGTTTCTGGTCTAACTAACACCAGATTGATTAAATTGGCCTTTTTTTCACCAAAATTACAACACTGGACGATATAATGCCTTTTTGCGCTATTAATTACAAGAGGACTGCTGGTATTTCAGAACACCGGAATTTTTAAAATGCTAGTTTTGCTAGATAAATTTCCCATACTGGGAGAAATATTTCCTAAGCCTTTTTACAGTATTAATTACAACAGGAGTGCTTCTTCTGGTCTAACACCAGAATAATTTTATTATTATGGTGAAAGCTTTTTTTAATTTATATTTCTTGCACATAAAAAAAAAAATATTTCTTGCTGACAGTATTGGACTTGGCTGTAGTGGCACTGGCTAGCCTAGCTGGAACAGCACATTCATGGGATTTGCTATCCAAGTGGGTTACTTTCAGTTTTACCACTGATATATTAAATATCTTTGCAGTTAGTAGGGGTGACACAAGCACAGCCAAACCCCTGATGTAGTATATCTATGAAAAAATCGACTATTACATGAGATTAATGGACGTTGTGGCAGCTTTTGCTGTAGCACCACAAGTCCCAAAATGGCCACCGCCTATCAGCCCAGTAACATGTGCCAGAAAGCGGTCTGCCCAGCCAGAAAGAGAATTGACTTTGACTGAGCAGCTGAATCGCTGTTGTTCTGATTCACAGGTGTAGATTTTTCACTTCTTTGGAGCTTTGGTTTAGACTCTGTGGCAGCTTGAGCTGGCGCACCACAAGTCCCAAAATGGCCACCACCGGTCAGCCCAGTTACATGTGCCAGTAAAAATCGCTCTGGCCAGTCTCAACAAAATAGTGACTTTCAGTGAACAGCTCAGCTGAGTTGTTCTGATGCACAGGTGTAGAAAGGTAGATCATTCACTTCTTTATCCCTGCCTATCACGCCCTCACAGAAGCTGCGTCCTCTCCCTACACTAATCAGAGCAGTGTGACGTGCGGCGCTACGTGACTCCAGCTTAAATAGAGGCTGGGTCACATGCTGCACTTGGCCAATCACAGCCATGCCATTAGTAGGCATGGCTGTGATGGGCTCTTAGGGCAAGAAGTAAAACACTAGCTGATTGGCTGCTGTGCAGCCCTTCAGAAAGCGGGAAGTAATTGACGAACACCGGACCCGAACCCAAACTTTTTTGAAAATGTCCGGGTTCGGGTCCGTGTCACGGACACCCCAAAATTCGGTACGGACCCAAACGATTCTCGAACTGTTCGCTCAACACTACTTGTAACATATATTGTTGGAGATTTCTCATATGAATTATTGCCCATAGGACAGCATCTATCACTGCTATAAGATGAGCAAGTGTTTTCATTACCCTGGGAATAAGAGGAATGAGATTAGAGTTTTCATTTTCTTCCTTTAGAGCCTTGATCATTGGTACATGTAAGCAAGGGTCATGGTACACTTATCTAATCTGGAAACCCAGAAACAGATTGGAAGTTGTAGTGTAGATGCCTGAATTCTCCCAATTGATCAAGGATCCTAATGAATGGAGAGGTTGGATGACCTTCTGAAGATGTTACTTTAGCAGGTCCTTGGATGGAAATTCTATGAGTCAGTAATGGTGTGGCAAGGTGAATTCGCAATGCAATTAATATAACCTGCATTAATCGCATTGCAAATTCAACTTAGAGCTGAGTTCCCAATGGTTGTATTGCTAGAATATAACGAATATTGGGAATTCAATCTTCGTTATATTCTAGCAATACAACCATTAGGAACTCAGCTCTAAGTTGTATTCGCAATGCGAATAATACAGGTTATATTAATCGCATTGCGAATCCAACTTCTATAATGCACTATTCATAGATATAGCACTGTATTCGTTACTTCCTACTATCCCACCATTAGGTGGTCTATCAAAAACGCCCAAATGGCCCCTGGGGGTTCAGATATCTTGCCTCGGAGGCAGCAGAACGTTGGTGGTAGTTAACCATATACAATCAAATAGAGGCATCAAATGGATTCGCAAATCGATTAATAATTGTAAGTATTATTCGCATTGCGATTATAACTTAGAGCTGAGTTACTAATGGTAGTATTGCTAGAATATAACGTATATTCTAGCAATACAACAACCATTAGGAACTCAGCTCTAAGTTGAATTCGCAATGCAATTAATGCAGGTTATATTAATCGCATTGCGAATTAAATTTAGATCTGAGTTCCTAATGGTTGTTGTATTGCTAGAATATAACGAAGATTGAGAATATAGCGCTAAATTCTCAATCTTCGTTATATTCTAGCAATACAACCATTAGGAACCAAGCTCTAAGTTAAATTTGCAAATAAGATGTCCCAAACTATTCACCGGCGGACAGTTCCCGGTGAACATAGCTTGTGCGCGTTCATCACGGCGGGTGAACATATGCGATGTTTGGTCCACCCCCTATCATTGAGTAAACTTTGACCCTGTATCTCACAGTTAGCAGACACATTCCAGCCAATCAGCATACCCTCCCTCTCAGACCCTCCCATCTCCTGGACAGCATCCATTTTAGATTCATTCGGAATCTGCAGTCTTAGTGAGAGGAGGGACAGTGTAGCTGCTGCTGATTTAATAGGGAAATCGATAGCTAGGCTAGTGTATTCAGGGTCCACTTCAGTCCTGAAAGACTCATCAGATCTCTGCTGTAAGGACAGCATCCTGACAGCACCCCAAAAAGCCCTTTTTAGGACTAGTACATCAGTCTCCCTCCCAGATCCTCCCGCCTCCTATCAAAAATCAAGGACGGCATCCATCTTAGATTCATTCTGTAGCTGCAGCGTTAGTAGTTGTAATCGCAATGCAATTAATATAACCTTTATTAATCGCATTGCGAATTCAACTTAGAGCTGGGTTCCTTATGGTTGTATTGCTAGAATATAACGAAGATTGAGAATATAGCGCTATATTCTCAATCTTCGTTATATTCTAGCAATACAACCATTAGGAACTCAGCTTTAAGTTGAATTCGCAATGCGATTAATGCAGGTTATATTAATCGCATTGCGAATTCAACTTACCACAATCTGCGTCTACTACGTAATTTTCCATGGGAGTTTTGCCATGGATCCCCCTCCGGCATACAACAGTCCAGGTGTTAGTCCCCTTGAAACAACTTTTCCATCACTATTGTGGCCAGAAAGAGTCCCTGTGGGTTTTAAAATTCGCCTGTCTATTAAACTTTGGCAAGTTTACTAATGGTGGGATAGCAGGAAGTAATGAATACAGTGCTATATCTATGAATAGTGCATTATAGAAGCTGGATTTGCAATGTGATTAATATAACCTGTATTATTCGCATTGTAATTATAACTTAGAGCTGAGTTCCTAATGGTTGTATTGCTAGAATATAACGAAGATTGAGAATATAGCGCTATATTCGTTATCTTCTAGCAATACAACATTAGGAACTCAGCTCTAAGTTGCAATCGCAATGCGATTAATACAGGTTATATTAATCACATTGCGATTACAACTACTAACACTGCAGTTTCAAAATGAACCTAAGACGGAAGCCGTCCTTGCTTTTTGATAGGAAGTGGGAGGGTCTGGGAGGGCGACTGATGTACTAGCCCTAAAAAGGACTTTTTGGGGTGCTGTCAGAATGCTGTCCTTACAGCAGAGATCAGATTAGTCTTTCAGGACTCAGGACTGGAGTGGACACTGAATACACTAGCCTAGCTATCGATTTCCCTATTAAATCAGCAGCAGTTACACTGTCCCTCCTCTCACTAAGACTGCAGCTTACGAATTAATCTAAAATGGATGCTGTCCAGGAGATGGAAGGGTCTGGGAGGGAGAGTATGCTGCTGATTGGCTGGAATGTGTCTGCTGACTGTGAGGTACAGGGTCAAAGTTTGCTCAATGATAAAGTATAGGGGCGAACACGAACATTGCATAGGTTCGCCCGCTGCGGCGGACGCAAACAAGCTATGTTCGCTGGGAACCGTTCGCTGGTCAATAGTTCGGGACATCTCTATTACCCTAGTGAATACTATAGGTAGGGAAGAAACTGAAAAATAATAATTTGAACTGGAAATGTCTTATTCTGCCATTCTTGAGAATGGCCCTTCTCAGGAATTTTCTTGAGGACTGTCTTATTGGTATCTGAAGGTCAGCATCTTTCAGATCTAACAAAGTTGCGCAGTGATCCTCTTGCAACACAGTAGTGCCCGATTTTTGATTTCCATTTAAAAATGTATGTTTATGCTTTTGAAATGAAAACTGTTTCTTGTACAGTAATGGAACTTCAAAACCTCCTCTTTTTATGATTTTCAGAATCCATATGTCTGAAGTAATCTTTTGCCAAGAGTACTATTGAGTAAGGGAACCGTACTATTCTGACTTCTGGTGTCAGACTCTGATTGGATGGCTTATCTTATTTAGGGATGAGCGAACCCGAACTATATTTTTTGGGGTGTTCGTCACACGGACCCGAACCCGAACATTTACGTAAAGGTTCGGGTTCATTGTTCGTCGATTTCTATGGCGCATTTTGAAAGCCTGCAAAGCAGCCAATCAACAAGCGTCATGCTACTTACCCCAAGAAGCAATTTTGGGGTGTTCGTGACACGGACCCAAACCCGAACATTTACGTAAAAGTTCGGGTTCGTTGTTCGCCGATTTCTATGGTGCATTTTGAAAGCCTGCAAAGCAGCCAATCAACAAGCGTCATGCTACTTGCCCCAGGAGGCAACTATAGGCATGGCTGTGATTGGCCAAGTGCAGCATGTGACCCAGCCTCTATTTAAGCTGGAGTCACGTCACGCCACACGTCACTCTGCTCTAATTAGTGTAGGGATAGGACGCAGCTGCTGTTAGGGCGAGATTAGGCATGGATTAACTCAGCAAAAACACTTAATGACGTGATTGATCTACAGCTCTGAATCATTCAACTTCTGTTAGTTAATTGCTCACTGTTTTCAGGCTGCCTAGAGCGTTTTTCTGTCACTTTATTCTGGGGTGATCGGCGGCCATTTTGTGTCTTGTGGTGCGCTAGCACAAGCTGCCACCAAGTCCATTAATCCATCAATAGTAGTTTTTTTTTTTTTTTTTGCTATATCCTACATCAGGGGCTTGGCTGTGCTTATTGTCACCCCTAGAAACTCAGGATAGAATTTTCTATATTTTATTGAGAGGTGAAATTCACTTCACAAAATTGCAATCCCCTAAATCTGGTGTTCCAGCTGTGGCTAGCCAAGTGTAATACTGTCTGGCAAAGAATATATTTTTTTTTCTGGGGTGAAATTCAATTTCCAAAATAGCAATACCCTAAATCAGTGGTTTCTGCTGTGGCAGGACAAGTTTTATAGTGTCTGTCAAAGGATAGCTTTTGTTCTGGGGTGAAATTCAATTGCCAAAATAGCAATACCCTAAATCAGTGGTTTCCGCTGTGGCTGGACAAGTTTCATAGTGTCCGTAAAAGTGTCGTTTTTGTTCTGGGTTGAAATTCAATTACCAAAATAGCAATACCGTAAATCTGGTGTTCCAGCTGTGACTAGACAAGTTTCATAGTGTCCGTCAAAAGATATATTATTTTCTGCAGTGAAATTCAGTTGCAAAAATATAAATTCAGTAAATGTGGTGTTCTATCTGTGGCTGGACAAGTAGTTTAATAGTATCCGTCAAAGGATATATTTTGTTCTGGGGTGAAATTCAATTGCCAAAATAGCAATACCGTAAATCTGGTGTTACAGCTGTGACTGGACAAGTTTCATACTGTCCGTCAAAGGATATATTATTTTCTGGGGGGAAATTCAGTTGCAAAAATTGAAATACAGTAAATCTAGTGTTCTAGCTGTGGCTGGAGAAGTAGTTTAATAGTATCCGTCAAAGGATATATTTTGTTCTGTGTTGAAATTCAATTACCAAAATAGCTATACCGTAAATCTGGTGTTCCAGCTGTGACTGGACAAGTTTCATAGTGTCCGTCAAAGGATATATTATTTTCTGGGGTAAAATTCAGTTGCAAAAATAGAAATTCAGTAAATCTGGTGTTCCAGCTGTGACTGGACAGGTTTCATAGTGTCCGTCAAAAGATTTATTTTCTGGGGTGAAATTCAGTTGCAAAAATAGAAACACAGTAAATCTGGTGTTCTAGCTGTGGCTGGACAAGTAGTTTAATAGTATCCGTCAAAGGATATATTTTGTTCTGAGTTGAAATTCATTTGCCAAAATAGCAATACCGTAAAACTGGTGTTCCAGCTGTGACTGGACAAGTTTCATAGTGTCTGTCAAAGGATATATTATTTTCTGGGGTAAAATTCAGTTTCAAAAATAGAAATACAGTAAATCTAGTGTTCTAGCTGTGGTTGGACAAGTAGTTTAATAGTATCCGTCAAAGGATATATTTTGTTTTGGGGTGAAATTCAATTGCCAAAATAGCAGTACCCCAAATCTGGTGGTCCAGCTGTTGCAGGCCAAGGGTAAATCTGTCCGTAAAAGGGTATATTACACTCAGCGTGCATCTCCAAATGTATTTCTTTCCGTAAAACGGTATATTACACAAAGTGTTAAATTACAATTGCTGAAAGCATAATCCTTCAAATTTGCATGCACTATTGTCCATCTCATAGTGTATTTCTGTCCGTAAAGGGGTATATTACACTTAAGGTGAAAATACAAGTGCTGATAGGGTCATCCTCAATAACTTCACACGCTACCATGCATCTCCAAGTGTATTTCTTTTGGTTAAAGGGTATATTACAGTAAGTGTTAAAATACAGCATAATCCTCTACATTTGCACACATTGTTTTGCTTCTCTAAGTGTATTTCTCTCCATTAAAGGGTATATTACACAAAGTGTTAAAATACAAGTGCTGAAAGCATAATCCGATATATTTTTTCACACACTACTGTGCATCTCCAAGTGTAAATATGTCCGTAAAAGGATACCTTTCATCCAGGGCATAAATACTAGGCCTACAATTGATATTCCCCTAAATCTGTGGTTACTGCTGTGCTTGGATTAGTGTAATACTGTACATAAATAGATAGCCAGATATTGTTAGGTGCCTGTAAAAAAAAGGCCTGAATTTGAATTCTATACATTGGGTCAAGTAATATTTTTATTATTGTGGTGAACGGTAACAATGAGGAAAACATCTAGTAAGGGTCCATCACTGGTGCGTGGCTGTGGGGAAACGGAGGACGATGACGATACGCCTCCTACAGAGGACAGCTTGTCCTTACCTCTGGGCAGCCTGGCACACATGAGCGACAACATGCTGCAGTGCCTGTGCAACAATAGCAGAGTTGCCCATATTTTAACGTGTGCGGACTACTGGGTTGCCACCCTGCTGGATCCCCGGTACAAAGACAATGTGCCCACCTTACTTCCTGCACTGGAGCGTGATAGGAAGATGCGCGAGTACAAGTGCACGTTCGTAGACGCGCTACTGAGAGCATTCCCAAATGTCACAGGGGAACAAGTGGAAGCCCAAGGCGAAGGCAGAGGAGGAACGAGAAGTCGCCAACGCAGCTGTGTCATGGCCAGCTCCTCTGAGTGCAGGGTTAGCATGGCAGAGATGTGGAAAAAATTTTGTCACCACGCCACAGCTAACTGTACCACCACCTGATACTGATGGTGTTAGCAGGAGGCAGCATTTCACTAACATGGTGGAAGAGTAGATGTGCACACCCTCCACGTACTGACTGATGGTTCGGCCCCATTCAACTTCTGGGTCTCCAAATTGTCCAAGTGGCCAGAGCTAGCCTTTTATGCCTTGGAGGTGCTGGCCTGCCTGGCGGCCAGCGTTTTGTCTGAACATGTATTCAGCACTGCAGGGGCCTTCATTACAGACAAACCGCAGCCGCCTGTCCACAGCCAATGTTGATAAGCTGATGTTCATAAAAATCAACCAAGCATGGATCCCACAGGACCTGTCCATCCCTTGTGCAGATTAGATATTTATAACTACCTTCCCTTAACCATATATTCTTGGACTCCAGTTAACTTCTTTATTCAATCCTCTTTTTTTAATTTTACCATTTTATTGAGGTGCATCCCAAATTTGAATGAACCTCCTCTCCGTCTGGGTGCCAGGGGCCTAAATATCGTAAAGTGGCCGGTTCCAATGGTGGGTGACATGAAGCCTGATTCTCTGCTATGCAACATCTCTCCACTGTCTTGGTGCCAGGGCCTAAATATCTGAAAATGGCCTGTTCCAGTGGTGGGTGACATGAATCCTGATTATCTGCTATGGGAACTATCTCCTATGTCTGGGTGCTGAGGCCTGAATAAGTAAAAATGGCCTTTCCATTGGTGGGTGACATGAAGCCTGATTCTCTGCTATGCCACTTCTCTTCTTTGTCTGGGTGCTGGGGCCTAAATAACTGAAAGTGGCCTGCTCCATTGGTGGGTGACATGAAGCCTGATTCTCTGCTATGGGACCTCTCTCCTCTGTCTGGTTGCTGGGGCCTAAATATCGTAAAGTGGCCTGTTCCATTGGTGGGTGACATGAAGCCTGATTCTCTGCTATGCAACATCTCTCCACTGTCTTGGTGCCAGGGCCTAACTATCTGAAAGTGGCCTGTTCCAGTGGTGGGTGACATGAAGCCTGATTCTCTGCTATGGGAACTCTCTCCTCTGCCTGGGCTCTGGGGCCTGAATAAGTAAAAATGGCCTTTCCATTGGTGGGTGACATGAAGCCTGATTCTCTGCTATGCCACTTCTCTTCTTTGTCTGGGTGCTGGGGCCTAAATAACTGAAAGTGGCTTTTTCCATTGGTGGGTGACATGAAGCCTGATTCTATGCTATGGGACCTCTATCCTCTGTCTGGGTGCTGGGGCCTAAAAAAGTAAAAGTGGCCTTCTCCATTGGTGGGTGACATGAAGCTTGATTCTCTGCTATGGGACCTCTCTCCAATTGATATTAGTTAATTTGTATTTATTTTATTTTAATTCATTTCCCTATCCACATTTGTTTGCAGGGGATTTACCTACATTTTGCTGCCTTTTGCAGCCTTCTAGCCCTTTCCTGGGCTAGTTCACAGCCTTTTTAGTGCCCAAAAGTTCGGGTCCCCATTGACTTCTCTGGGCTTCGGGTTCGGGGTGAAGTTCGGGTCGAGTTCAGATCCCGAACCCGAACATTTTCGGGAAGTTAGGTCGAACTTTTCGAACCCAAAGATCCAGGTGTTCGCTCAACTCTAATCTTCATCCTTTGGTTTCTTTGGTTTGTTCTCCCTTCTGTCGGGAAGTCCACTGACAGCAGATCTATGGTATCCTTGTTTTTTGGATTGTGGGATTTCTAGACCCTTATTAACTTCTAGCAGTTTGAATAACTGCGAGCCAAACATTCTTCAGAAAAAAACATAGAGGAATATGCTACCAGCTTCATGGTTCATAATAAGACATAATCAGACTCTATGCGCATGGGACTAATAATTCTGCCGCCATGGCAGCTTTAATGAGTGACAAAACCATAGTTGGTAGTTTTAATAGGTTTAAAGCAAAGTAGAAACATGTGGAAAGCAAAATATTATCTTCTGGCCAACCTAATGACAGCAGAATCAACCCTAGATAAAGACTCCCAGATTACTGACTTAGAAAAAAACATTCTGTCGGAGGAGGGGGAGGAGGTGATTGTATCCCTCTGTCCCGTGCGATGACGACCGCTCTTGCCGAGGGGGGTTGTAATGCCGGGCTGCCCCGTCCCTGCAGGTGTCGCCTGTACAAAGAAACAAAATGTTTTATTTTTTGGGGGGAAATTTCCATTCCTTATGAATGACAACTCCAAGATAAACTTGGGAACAAATTATTATATTGTAGGAAAAAACATTAGCAACGGTACATTTATCTTCTGACTTTTTCAGAATAAATTTATAATATCAGAACTTGTTTGGTAGAAAAAAAATATGTTTTATACCACTCTATCACCCGCCAGAGGTTCTACCAGCTGTAAGGATGCAGCTTCTTCTCTGCCTTAAATTTAAAACATCGCGTAATAGAAAAAAATCCACATTTTTCTTTTTTTTGAGTCAGAAGCTTTATGATGCTGGGAACAATACACAGAGTGTCATGCAGAAGGTTGCATTGCAGAAGATGCCAGTGCAGGTTTTCTCTTTTGCTTTCATAGGCTGGAAGCAATCTGTACAATAGAGCTGTAATGGTGCAACTTATTTACTGCCTAACATAAAAAAATGACAAGTAGCAGAATTTTTATTTTTATTTTTTTTTAACCAGCAGCTTCTAGACAAGTATTAATGAGTAGTCAGAAGCCACACGTTTGGACTGAAAGGGTTGCCCAGCTTTTATTAGGCTGGAAGACCCAGACACACAATATTAGAGGTGTAAAAACAGCATCCCGCACTAATCACACAGGTGTTATCAGGAAGGAGCTTATTCACATAACAGACACAACGTGTGCTTATGTTTGTAGAGATCTTACTACCCTTTGCTGGACATCTGTTTCAGGGACCAAGTTATAAACATTAGTGATGAGCGGGAGGTGCCATATTCGATTTCGCAATATTTCGCGAATATTTGATTGAATATTTGTCCTATATTCGTCGAAATCGAATATTGGTCATTATTCTATATAATGTGAATGTTACACGAATTTATATTTGCATCACAAATTAAACTTAGAGCTGAGCTCCTAATGGTTGTAACTTGTATTGCTAGAATTGACGAAGATAACGAATATCACGAATATAGCACTATATTCTCAATCTTCGTTATATTCTAGCAATACAACCATTAGGAACTCAGCTCTAAGTTTAATTCGCAATGCGGACATATACTCGCATTGCGAATTCAACTTAAAGCTGGGTTCCTAATGGTTGTATTGCTAGAATATAGCAAATATAGCACTATATTCTCAATCTTCGTTATATTCTAGCAATACAACAATTAGGAACTCAGCTCTAAGTTTAATTCGCAATGTAAACATATACTCGCATTGCGAATTCAACTTAAAGCTTGGTTCCTAATGGTTGTATTGCTAGAATATAACGAATATCATGAATATAGCACTATATTCTCAATCTTCGTTGTATTCTAGCAACGACCATTAGGAACTCAGCTCTAAGTTTTATTCGCAATGCGAACATATACTCACATTGCGAATTGATCTTAGAGCTAAATTCCTAATAGTTGTATTGCTAGAATATAACGAAGATGACGTATATAACGAATTCACGAATATAGCACTATATTCTCAATCTTCATTATATTCTAGCAACAACCATTAGCAACTCATCTCTAAGTTTAATTTGCGCAGCGAACATATATTCGCATTGCGAATTGATCTTAGAGCTAAGTTCCTAATGGTTGTATTGCTAGAATATAACGAAGATGACGTATATAACAAATTCACGAAAATAGCACTATATTCTCAATCTTCGTTATATTCTAGCAACACCCATTAGCAACTCAGCTCTAAGTTAAATTTGTGAAGCGAACATATACTCGCATTGCGAATTGATCTTAGAGCTAAGTTCCTAATGGTTTTATTGCTAGAATATAACGAAGATGACAAATATCACAAATTCACGAATATAGCACTATATTCTCAATCTTCGTTATATTCTAGCAATACAACCATTAGCAACTCAGCTTTAAGTTTTATTCGTAAAGTGAACATATAATCGCATTGCGAATTGATCTTAGAGCTAAGTTCCTAATGGTGTATTGCTAGAATATAACGAATATCGCAATGCGAATAATTCAGGTTATATTAATCGCATTGCGATTACAACTTAATCAAATTTGTGAGATTGTGATTCTCACATCTGACAGTACATTTTATCATGAAGGCGTTTCCATGCACGCGGGAAGTCGACAGAAGCGGCAACAGGCATTGACTGGAGCGGGCAGGGAGCCAGGAATCCTCCGGACAGGTACGAACAGCTTTTGGGAAGTGGGAAAACAACCAGAGAGTAACAAGGATTAACAGCTAAAAAAAATAAAAAAATTGAATATTCGAAATAGCGAATATATACCGCTATATTCACAATATTTGCGAATTATCGAAGTTGCGATATTCATGATAAAAATTCGCTATTCGAATATTCGCGCTCAACACTAATAAACATCAGAATTAAAAGGTAATCTGACTACAGACAGAAAAAACACTTTATAACTGCAGGACAACAGCTGCCAGGTAACAGACATCATGATTCTGCAGTGCACCGTTTAAATACTTAACACAGGTGTTATCAGGAAGGGGCTTATTCACATAACAGCAAATACTAATTAAGGGGTTTGATATTCCTGCTTCCACAAAATACTGATTGAGGGCTGCGATATACCTGCTTCTACAAATACTGCTCTTCATTTTGAAAATGACAGGCAGAGGAAGAGGCAGGCCGTTCCGCAGGGGTGGTAGGGGTCGGGCAGGTGCACCAGGCCGGAGCCTAAGTGGGAAGTTGCAGAAGGTGCGATTACTTCAAAGGACGTACCAGAGTTGGTTGAGTGGCTCACTCAGCCTTCCACTTCTACACCCTTCTCATCCCCTGTATCTGCACCCTCCTCACTCTCTGTTGTGTGTACCCCCAAAGACACCACCACCACCACAAACACCATAGCCCCTCCACTCGAGTTAGAGGAATTATTTTCCCATCCATTCCCAGACCTTATCGATGCGCAGCCATTCTTGGCATCGGATAAGGAAGAGGAGGTAGCATTGGCCGCCACGCGGCGGTCTGATGACAGTACCCAGATCAGCCCATGGAGGGGGGTCCCCTCTGTTGCTGCCTACTCCGAGATCTCAAATGTCAGTGAAGCTGACAATGATGACGTGTTGATGGACATCATGTGGATGCCCACAAGAGAGGAAGAGAAGGGGGGTTCAGAGGTAGAGACGGAGCAGCAAAGAAGGATGAGAAGGAGAAGCAGGCAGAGCTCGCAGGGCACAGGAGGCAAAAAACAGACTGCAAATGTATCTGGAGTGAGCCATTCACCATGCACAATCACATCTGGCGCCCCCAGGACGCTGGCACATGTCTCCGCAGTGTGGGCTTTTTTAACGTGTTAGCTGCTAACAACAGTGTTGCCATCTGCAGCCTATGCTGTCAACGCATAAGTTGCGGTAAGCCCAACACTCACCTAGGGATGACTGCCTTAAGAAGGCAGCTGGCCTCCGATCACTGAGCCCAGTGGGAGCACTGTCAGAACCACAAAGCCACACTTCCAGCGCTCCACGTCCTGCCTCTGCATCTTCTCCTTCTACTCTCTCCTCTCATTTGTCCTCCAGTCCACCTTCCACCGTGCCGCCGTTGCATTCATATGGCAGAAGGCAGACTTCTGTGGCCCAAATATTCTAGCATAAAAAGTTAATGACACCAGATAACCCTCTTGCCCAATGGCTGACCACTGACTTGTCGGAACTGCTAGCCGCCACCTACTGCCATATAAACTAGTTGACTCGGAGGCCTTTAGAAAATTCATGGCCATTGGCACACAGCAATGGAAGGTCCCTAGAAGGAAATTTTTCTCCCAGAAATGCCTCCCAGAGCTATATGGCCACGTTCAAGGGCAAGTGAATATACCTCTGGCACACAGTGTCAGTGCCAAGATACATCTGACCACAGACACATGGTCTTGCAAACACAGGTAGAGAAGGTACATAACTTTTACTGCCCACTGGGTGAACCTTCTGATGGCCGTCAAACATGTAACCCGTGGCTCCCGTGTGGATTTGGTGTTACCGCCACAGATTGCATGCAGGCCTGCCACTTCTTCTTCTCCGCCTACTCCATCCTCCGTCTCCTCCTCGGCTGACTCCTCCTGTTCCACTGCTACCGCCTTTTCTGCTGCACCCCCCAAGCTCTTCAGAACCTATTCGATGTGCCAGGTGAGACATAGCCATGCTGTGCTACAGTTGTTGTGCCTGGAAGCCAAGAGCCACACCAATCCTCCACTGCTTTCAGCTCTGTGGTCACAGGCCGATCAGTGGCTAACCCAGCTCAATTTGACAGTTGGTAAAGTGGTGTGCGACAACGGTTCCAATCTGCTGAGCGCACTGAATCAGGGCAAAATGACACACGTGCTGTGCATGGGATTCGTTGCCAAATACCCCGGGGTCCAGGACGTCTTGCGGCAGGCCAGGAAAATCTCTGGCCATTTTAGAAGATCTTACATGGCCATGGCTCGCCTTGCTGACTTTTAGCGGTGATTTCTGACAACCTGACGTGATGGAACTCCACCTTGTATATGCTTGATAGGCTGCTCCAGCAGCAACATGCCGTTAACAACTACCAGTACATACTCTGTAGCAGGAGAGGTTCTGAGGAGCTTGTCTCTTCTTACACGTGCATTGCGTTCTGTCATGTATCAAGCCGTCCAGGAGCAGGATCTGGAAGATGAGGTAGTCTCAATGCTGAATGAATTCCGGGGGGGGGGGGGGGGGTCACTCTATCTGAGACAAGTCAGCAGGAATCTGAAGAAGAGTCTGAGGAAGATGGTGGCTGGGGGGAGAAAGAAGAGCTGGCTTTAAGGGGGACTTTAAACTTTTTGGGGATCCCTGGTGTTGTCTGTGGCTGGGGGAGGACATTCTTGTGGGCAATGAGCTGGAGCCAGGACACTCTACCGCTTCCAATTTAGTGCAAATGGGGGCCTTCATGTTCCACTGTTTGAAGAGGGACCCCCGTATAAAAAGCATAAAGAGCAAGGACCAGTACTGGGTGGCAACATACTTAGACCCCCAGTACAAACACAAAATGGCGGACATGTTACTAGCATCACAGAGGGCTGGCAGAATGCAGCATTTCCAGGCCTTGCTGCGAGAGATGCTGCATTCTGCTGTTATGGGTGCTGGCAGAGGAATTTACACCCACAGCAAAACAGGTGAAGATACAAGCAGGGGGGGATCGTGACCGAGAAGCACACTCGCCTAGCTCACGACAGTGTGGACTACCTCACATTTCTAAAAATGAATGAGGCATGGATCTCAGAGGTATTAAACACCCGTGATGACCACGTTTAAATGTATTTCCTCATGCCAGCCCACACATATCCACCACCACCCAGAACAAAGAATGGTCCTTGTCTTATGTATATACAGCGGCATAAAAGGCCTTTTCTGTCAGGTGAATGCCTAATGTTTGGGGCCTATACTCCAGTGGCCTACAGTAAAATTGTTATCCACTGGCCTCTTAGTATACCTCCAGCCACATAAATCACTTGTTCTTTTCTGTCCAGTGAATGCCTAATGTTTGGGTCCTGTACTCCACTGGCCTACAGTAAATTGTTATCCACTGGCCGCCAAATATACCTCCAGCCACATAATTACTTGTTCTTTTCTGTCCGGTGAATGCCTATTGTTTGGGGCCCGTACTCCCGTGGCCTAAAATAAAATGTTTTTAGGCTCCAGCAGGGCACATTTTTAAGAGTTTCCCTTTAAGACACCTAAAAATGGCTCCTGATTAAAATACATATTTTTTGTGGGAATGTTTGCCATTGATCCCCCCCTGGTATGTCACTGTCTATGCTGTGGGACTATTTGTGCACTTCTAATAAGTATTTGGTGGCTGCAAATATGAGCTGAAGGTTTTTCAGGTTGGCCTGTCATTAAAGTGAATGGGGCTTGCCGCAAACGCGCGGTTCACAAACATTTGATCGCGAACGCATGTTTGCGAAACTTCCCGGCTGATGTTTTTTCATCACTTCCCACTTACCCTCACCAAGGTGGTCTCAGTCAGGTAGGTTTTACTCTAAACCTACCTATGCCATTGGGCATCTATGTTCAGGACAGCAGACCCTGCACATATAGTGCGCTGCTCCTAGTCACCCCTATGTCCATCCAGCAACAGATGAGAGGAGGAGCAAGCACACCTATATGTACCACCTAATCAAAGCGGCCTGTTTGATAGGAAGGGCAAAAGTGCACAGGATTGCTACTTCCAGGATAAAAGAAAACCTGAAGGTGCCACTCCCTCAAGTATATACTACAAAGAAGGAAAAACCACTGAAAAAAGATAAAAAGCAAATATAAAAACATCCTGCACGATATGATAAATAAATATGCTAATGTCTATGGCTACATTTCAGATTTTTTTTTTTTTTTACAAAAAACTAATGCTAATGCACTAACTCAGTAGATGCAAGCATTATATATGGACTAAGCCCTCATTCTGATATAATAAAATATAGGACAATATATTTTGATCAAAACACACCTGTGCCCACCTACCCTCGCCAAGGTGGTCTCAGTCAGGCAGGTTCTACTCTACACCTACTTATGCTATTGGGCATCTATGTTCGGCAGAGCAGACTCTGTACTTACAGTGTGCTGTTCCTAGCAACCTAGCATCCAGCAACCGATGAGAGGAGAAGAAAGCACAGCTATATATACTACATAATCAAGGCAGCCTGTTTTGCATTTAAATTTTCCGGTATTGAGATCCCTCATACTGCAGTTTTTTTTTTTTTCCATCATGGGATGCAGAGAAAAACAGCATGATCCGGCATGACCCACAATGCAACTCAATAGGGACAAATCCGTTTTCTCAGACACAATAGAAAACGTATCCGTCCCCGTTGACTTTCAATGGTGTTCATGATGGATCATTGCTAGGTTAAAGATAATACAACCAGATCCGTTCATAACGGATGCAGATGGTTGTAATATCAGTAATGGAGGCATTTTTGCTGATCCCTGTCAGGCAAAAACACAAGTGTGACAGTAGCCTTATTCATTTGTTCACATAACAAAAATACTCTATCAGCCTATAAATGTAGTCTCTGGGGTTAGCACATGAAGCTACTGAGTATGTTGGACCAACACAGAAGCAGCATGTGGCATTATGTATGTATAGGCGGTCTGAATTCTTAATGGCCACCCAGTATTAAAGGTGCCGTGTAGCCATTCAGAATTCAGACTGCCTATACAGTGTGGTCTTCATTAGTTATATATCAGGCAGCTGCAAGCTAATTGGCGGTTCTTGACCGCAGCTGGCTGCGACCTGACCAGATCATGCCGGCGCTATGTGGTCATACCCTAATATACATAAAAAGAACCTAACAATATTTTTCTAGCATGTATATTGCAATAATATTTTATTTGAACTATCCTACATTACATGGTAATACCTTTCATGGGACAACCCCCTGTAATGAAGCTGTAAGATCTTCAGAGCTTGTAGAAGGGCAAGCATTGACAAGCCTCTGGAAGAAACCATGAAGAAGGTAGGAACTAGGCATTTTCAGAGGTGCTGAGAAGTAGGACTAGGCTCCTTGACAGGTAGTGGCCATAAAGCCTAGGATTTGTTTTGTACTGCTTCAGTGGTTTACTTTTCCACGTGAGAATAATAAAACTGACTGAGGTCAGTATAAAACCAAATAACGTCTGCGTGGACAGCAGGATTTCTTGTACTTGCTGCAAAGTGCCTACTATACAGTATCAAAGTGCCTACTATACAGTATCAAATGGAGATTCCATTTAACCATTTCAGGACATCCACCATACATGTCCAGCCTTTAACGATAACGTACGCTTAAAAGCACCACGGCAGTCATAGCCACTGGGTTTCTGCTGTTTTACATAGGAGAGGCCCAGGCCTAATATATAATGTATGTTATGGTGATCATAGAAATCTCAATTTTGACTATGGCATTTTAGTGGTGAAAATGTGGGAGCCGGCTAAGATGGGGGAAGTTATAATATTCTGTAATATTCCAGTGAGAGCGCAGAGTCTGACTGAGGCTCCAATATTCCAACACAGTCCTGGCGGCGCTATATTGGGATATAGTGCATGCTGTGTTTTTTATTGATAAATATCCATCACAGAATACAATTGGCAATCTAATGATTGAAAAGTAAAAAAAATAAAAGAAAATAAAGGAAATGTTTAAAAATGTTTAAAATTAAAAATGAAAATATAAAAGTTCAAATCGCCCCCCAAAATTAAAATTAAAACACAATAAAAGGTAAAAGCATCATTGGTATTGCAGTATCTGAAAATTCCCGTAATATTAAAATAAAAAATATTTATCCCATATGACAAGCCACGTAACAGAAAAAAAAAGATTCAAAATGCATAATTTGCCATTTTTTGTCAGTTAACCTCACCAAAAATTTGAAAAAAATGCTTTTAAAAAGTCATACACATCCTAAATTGGTATCACTGAAAAGTACAGTTCACCATGCAAAAAAATTAGTCCTCACACAAATCCGTTGACACAAATATGGCTAAAATATATATATATATATATATATATATATATATATTTTCCAATGTTTTCAATTCCTTTTCAGTATTAGGCCTCATGCACACGACAGTATTTTTTTGCGGTCCGCAAAACGGGGTTCCGTTGTTCCGTGATCCGTGTCAGTTTTTGCTTCCGTTGTGTTTCCTTTTTTTTTCCGTTTTTTTTAGCGGACATGACCCAAAAGATTTTACCAAAAGACAGGCTGACAATTTTTGCCAAGTGCCTGCCAAGGGATCCGCAAAAAAAACGGACGTGGAACGCGGATGACACACGGATGGCCATCCGCCTTTTTTCACGGTCCCATTGACTTGAATGGGTCCGTGAACCGTTTTTCACGGACAAGAATAGGACAGGTTATATTTTTTTGACGGACTGGAATCACGGACCACGGACGCGGAGGACAAACAGTGCATTTGCCGAGTTTTCCACGGACCCATTGAAAACCAATGGGTCCGCAGAAAATCCCGAAAAACGGCACAACGGACACGGAATCAAACAACGGTCGTGTGCATGAGGCCTTAAAGAGAACCTTTCATCAATATTGCCGCATTGAAATAAATGTCCTATCTAGCTGGGCGCCTTCCACTGATGTGCCCTCCTCTTTTTTAAATCAAGTTCTCTTCTCTCGAGAACTTGAGCTCCTTCTCCTTGGCTGAGAGCCGAGCGCTGCAATTGGCTGCGCTCTCAGCCTGGGAGAAGAGCTGCCACGCCTGAGGCAAAACCTTTGTCACCGCCCCATACAAAAGTCCACCTCATTTGCATATCAGGTGGCAGAAGAAATGGGGCAATTATAAAGCGATTCAGGGGTCGATTTGAAAAAAAAAAAAAGAGGAGGGCACATCAGTGGAAGGCGCCCAGCTAGGTAGGACATTTATTTCAATGCGGCAATATTGATGAAAGGTCCTCTTTAAACCCTTCCAACATATGACATACTAGTCCCACTTTTTCCACCATGGAACAAAAATAAAAAGATTTGTTTTATAATTGTGTTTTTCATAATAAAAAATAACTTTTCAAGTAAAAAATAAAAATACCCCATTCCAATAAAGACACATACAAAGTTGTAAGAAACCATATTATGTATTGCTGAGACTGTAATGACTCACTCTATAAACGCCAATCCATCTCCTTAGGTGAACGCTGTAAAAAAGTTAATAAATAAAGACTGTGCCAAAAAAACATTTTTTGTCACCTTACTGTAAGGGAATCTGCGGTTCCGGTTCGCCTGCGGGCAGACACGGTGGAGCGCCCGTGTGGACGCTGGAGGGGAAGACCGTAGGGATCCCGGAGGCAGACTTGCTGGGTTGATGGCAATATGTCGCCGCCGGTCCTGCCTCTGGTGTCTCCTGCGGGTTCCATTCCGGCGTCCATGCTTGCTCGATCCCGTGCCAAGTCGGTTGGGTGTCCGCGTGCACGCCCGAGGGGTGATTCGCAAAGTAATGCGTGGCTGAGTGTGCGTGCATCTTATGCGCTACGCCGGCCACTGGCAGGTAAAGCACTTGTGCACAAATTCAAAGTTGATTAGGGATTTGCTGCACAGGTGCTAAAGAGTAGGATCATTGCATGACCTATGAGGTTCTGACAAGCAGCACTGTGATTGGCCAGCAGGTGTTTAAAAGGTGATCTCCCTGGCTGATCAGTGCTCACTGTTGTCTCTACAACCTTGGAGTATGCTAGTTCATATTCACTACATTTGATCCATGCATGAACTTTGTCTTCATCTGGTGAATGCCTCTGGAATCCTCGTCTCTGCTCTACAGTTGCACCGTGTATGACCTTGGATCAGACCCTGGATACTTCACCATCCCATCCATAGGTATCTCTTTTCACGGACTCTTCTGTGTGAACTTTAGCCTGGTCTGGTTTTTCTCTGACGTTTTCCCACAGAGGTTATTATTTGAACTACGTTACTTCTGTATGATTTCTGGCTTGGACTTAACTGCTGTGTTTTCACTAAATCCAAGTTTGTTCAAACATTTGCCTGGTTGTACCCCAAAATAGTACCAATCAAACTGTCACTTCATCCTGCAGAAATGAGCTCCTGTAAAAGACAATCACCTAAAAAAAATATATATATATATATATATATATATTGTGGTAAGGTGCAAGGTGTCATTTGCGATGGCAGGTACGTGTCACCGAGGTTGCTGGCCTCGGTGAGGTGAGAGCCGGGTTTTTGACTGCAGCAGCTAGTGCTGTTTGGCTCTTTTAAATAGCATGGCTGCAAAGCCGATCCGGGCCAGCTCTTACTGGGAGCAGCTAAAGAGTAGGGTGGGTGGCTGCTCCCCACGGTCCAGTCCGAGTTTTGGGCTGGGTATAAAACACAGCCATCAGCTGTGTCTGAGGCTGTGATTATCCTGGAGACTGCTAACAGGGCTGAGGGGTTCTCTGTGCTGGAGGACGGAGCTCAGCAAGGTGGTGTTTCCCTGCAACTTGAAGGAGGAATCGCCTGCGGCTGAACCGACTGCTAGGTGTGAACCCGCACTTAAACCACCCAAGGTGACTGGACCCTGTGTTGGCCTGTTTTTGATTTTGCCACATGATTTCTGTTGTGTGTGAACTGTCACCAAGAGACTGTTTTCATTTCTGGTGTGCAAGTGTGAATAAAACACTGTTTGATGCACAATCTGGACTCCTTGTTTTGCCTCTAAACTGCACCCGCACCGCTGTCTACCAGAGCGACTCCCCACAATATATATATATATATATATATATATATATAGCTTTCATAAAACGGAGACACAAAAAAAGATTTCTTATTCAAAAATGCTTTAATTGTGTAAAACTGAAACAAAGTTTAAGAATAGACATAATTGGGTATCACATCTGTAACGACCAGCTCTATAAAAATATCACAGATCTACCCCTTAGGCCTCTTTCACATGGGCGTCATGTTTGACGCCCAGATAAGAGGCGGGTGCGTTGCGGGAATATGCGTGATTTTCCCGCGCGGGTGCAAACGTTTGTAATGCGTTTTGCACGCGCGTGAGAAAAATCGCCATATTTGGTACCCAGACCCGAAGCCGGACTTCATCACTGAAGTCCGCTTTCGGGTCTTCTGGAGAATTGATGATTTTCCCATATAACATGGTTATAAGGGGAAATAATAGCATTCTTAATAAAGAATGCTTAGTAAAATGAAGTGGAAGGGGTTAAAAATAATAAAAGTTAACTTACCTCAGCCACTTGATTGCGTAGTTGCGATCTGTCCTCTCTTTTCCTGCATCAGCTAAGAACTAAATGACCTGTGATGACGTCTCATCACATGGTCCAATCACATGGTCCATCTTACCATGGTGATGGACCATGTGATTGAACCATGTGATGTGACGTCATCACAGGTCCTTTAGTTCTTAGCTGATGCAGGAAAAGAGAGGACAGATCGCAACTACGCGATAAAGTGGCTAAGGTAAGTTAACTCTTATTATTTTTAACCCCTTCCACTTCATTTTACTATGCATTCTTTATTAAGAATGCTATTATTTCCCCTTATAACCATGTTATAAGGGAAAATAATAGAGATCAGGTCCCGTTGATAAGAAAATATGCGGGAAAATCGCAACGCATCCGCACTTGCTTGCGGATGCTTGTGATTTTCCCGCAGTCCCATTCACTTCTATGGGCCTGCGTTGCGTGAAAAACGCACAATATAGAGCATGCTGTGATTTTCACGCAACGCAGAAGTGATGCGTGAAAATCACCGCTCATGTGCACAGCCCCATAGAAATAAATGGGTCCGGATTCAGTGCGGGTGCATCGCGTCCTCCTCATGCATTGCACCCGCGCGGAAAACTCGCCCATATGAAAGGGGCCTTAAGGTGAAAGGGGGAAAAAAATCTAATAAAAACTGCCAAAACAATTGTTTTGGTCATCTGATCAAAAAATCATATGTCCCACAAAAAAAAAAAAAACAAGCTCCCACACGAGACAATTGGCAGAACAAAAAATGGATTTCAGAAAAAGAAGAATGATTTTTTTTTAAAATGCTTTATTATTTAAAACTGAAACAACGGAAAGAAAAAAAAATATGATAATTTCTCGTTCGTAACAACCTACTCTATAGAAATAGAACATGATATTACCTGTTAGGTGATTATTGTAAAAATCAAAAAATTTAAACTGTGCCAGAACAGCTATTTTTTTTTTTTACCTTGCCTCACAAAAAAAGTGTGATATAGAGCGATCAAAAATCATATGTACCTCAAAATAGTACAAAGAAAACTCACATTATCCCGTAGTTTCCAAAATGGGGTAACTTTTTGAGTTTCTACTGTAGGGGTGCATCGGGGGATCTTCAAATGTGACATGGTGTCTAGAAGCCAGTCTAGAAAAATCTGCTCTTCAAAAACCATATTGCATTCCTTTCTGCAACCACATATGGAGAGTCTCTATAAACTGCAGAATCAGGGAGAGTTTTAGTTTTGTTTGGCTGTTACAGAAAGAAATGGATTAAAATGGAAAATCTGCCAAAATTTTTTTCATTTTGCCTCCATTTTCCTTTATTTCTTGTGGAACACCTAAAGGGTTAACAAAGTTTGCAAAATAATTTTTGGATAACTTGATGGGTGTAGGTTCTAAAAGGGGCAATTTATTGATTAAGGTTACTACCACATAAAGTGAAGAATGTTAGATTAGCAAAAAATGGCCTTGGCAGGAAGGCCTCTTGAAGAGGTTAAAACACAAGAAAAACTATACAAATGTGGTGTGTTTGTAATGGTACTGACCCAGGGTATGAAGATAACAAGTCAGTTTTACTGAATAATAAACACCATAAAAACAAAACCCCTAAAGCTGTGGTAGAATTTTTTTTAGCTTCCAACTACTTTGCTTAATCACACAGGGCAAAGGCCTTTTTAGTCTCCATAGGGACTCTTAGGCAGAGGCTTCTGCCCAGCAGTGTGCCTGGTGATGTCACTGGCACTAATGGGCAGGCTTTAGTGCTGCCATAGCCTGTGAAACGACTAGAGCAGCACTAAAGTCTGCCCATCAGAGCCGATGATGTCACCGGCAACACTGCTGAGTGGAATCCTCCGCCTGGCAGTGTACCAAAGTATACAAAAAAGCTCTTGCCCTGTGCGATACAGTGCAGGCAGGGGCTTAGCGTGGGGGGGGGGGCGGAGGGGCCGTTGCACCGGGCGCCACACTGCAGGGGGTGCTGGCCGCTGGGGAGAAAAATGTACATAACTGTTTCTCTCTCTCTCAGCCTCTCTGTTTGCCTGCACTGCACAGCACCCAGAGAGTGGTTTAGGAGTGCAAACAGGGGCCCTGACCTGGGAACGCACCATGCTGAGCACTGCAATTCAAGGTAGGCTGGCTGGCTCTGCCCCTTCCAGGTGGTAAAGACAAGCAAGGATGCCGGCAAGAAGAAGGAGATTGCCGCTGGGCTGCTGACAGAGGAAGATGAACTAGTAAGAGTTTTACAGTCCAGTAGTCCAGAACAGAGATAGAATCTCAGCCAGGCAGCTGCTGCCCTGCCCGACACTGTGGGTCGACTGCACTGCTGTGCTGTGTGTCAGAGTCAGTCAGTGACCTAGATGACCCTGAGTGTTATGTGTGGGGGGTGGGTGAACGGTCCGTGGGCTGGCAGTCAATGAGGGTAATAAATCATACAGTGAGTGATACGCCACAGGCACAGAGCTTAGCTTCAGCCAGGCCAAGCAGTTGGCACTCAGTCTGGTACTCTTGCAGTCATGGTGCTGGTGTGGTGAAGGATAACCAGAAACACTGAGACAGTACTGCCTCTGGAATGCCATCTGCCCATCTCTGCTATCCATATACCAGGCCTACCCTGGGCCTGGTATATGGATAGCAGAGATGGACAGATGGCATCCTAGTAGCAGTACTGTCTCTGGTCATCCTTCCCCAGCACCCTGACTGCCACCTGCTTGGCCTGCTTGGCTCTCATGGCACTTCACTACGTAAGTGCCTGTGTGTTTATCTTGTATATACTATACCCACTGAATATCTTGTACCCCCTGATGAACTCTAATGATAGGGCGAAATGCATCAGGGTTTTTGCTTGTCTCATCATATACACTGATTTATTCATTGATTGGGGTATTGAGTTTTCATCACCATTTGTGTTTAATTGGCACCTGGTTAGCCTACTTTATCAGTTTGGGGGTGTCTAGGGACGGACAGTATAGGTACGAGGACGGAGGGTCCTCACCACTAGGGGGCACCTCTGGGCCTAGGGTTAGATAGGGTCACCATAGGGATAGGTTTATCCCAGGCTGACTGCCAATCGCACTTTTTCACACTTTCACATTAGGGCAGTCATGCAGGCTGTTCCAGCAGGTGAATAGCCTCTTGGATCCGTCCTGTTGCTAGTTCACATGTGCCCTCGGACTGCCGCTCCGTCCGTATTGACTAGAATAAGGGGTGGTGGACGGCGGTGGTCTCAGGGGCAGTATGTGCTGGGCGCAGTTATTGAAGGGCACTGTGTGCCAATAATTATTGAAGGGGCAATATATGTGTGGTACTAGTATTATCAGGGGGTTTATCTGTTTCTGCAGTATAATATGGGGACTGGAGCACCGCAGCACAGTATTGGGGGTGGTAGGATGATTTGTCCAGAAGATGGGAGAATGATGGAAAAGTAATAAACTACATTTTTTTTTTGTCAAACTTCAGAAACGAGAAATGGCTGAAAACTGATGGTTTGGTCTGAAAGGAGAAGATGAGAAAAGAGAACATCTACATCAATGAAGACGTCACATGCCAGAAGTACATATGTGGGGCTGTATTACCCTGTATGTTCTGTAGTGATGGGAGGGGGATATAGAATTTGGCCTGACCCCAGGCTTCAGGTCACACTGTGCATGTTCTGCATTCTGGGGGCTCACACCCATCTACTACATTATCTGTAGGCAGAGATATATTACTGTGTTATCTGTGGGGTTTCATAGGACTACAGGAGATATCTACTACATTATCTGTAAAAAAAAAGGGGGGTGTGTGTGGCCACAGATGGTGGGCACAATACATGGCCCGCCCCGGGTGCTGGCAACCCACGCTACGCCACTGATTGCAGGGCAAGGGAGAGCATTGGAGCATGAAATTCTGACATACAGGACAGAGTAAGTCAAATCATATTTTTTTAAGAGTTTTGAAAACCTGAATGTGCTGGGGTACCTATTCTCGTGACTAGTGGGGGTCCCTCCTTTAGGACCCCCACAAATCTAATAGTTATCCCCAATCCTGTTAAAAAGGCATAACCTTTAACAAACAGAATACCCCTTTAAGGCATGGCAACATTTTTTCATTTTTTGACCTCCGCTTTCAAAAACCATAAACATTTTTTATTTTTCCATTAACATAGCTGTGTGTGTATTTGCTTCCTGTGGGAAGAGTTGAATTTTTAATAGCGTCATTTGGTCATTTATTGTATAACTTTAAAAAAAAAAGGTAATTTATTGCATAAACAATTACTATAAACTACTCCATCTCTTGTCTGTCTGCTACATGTTTATCTAGGCCTTTTAAAACAATAGATTTTCCATTCTGTTAGTCTTTTAAGTCCTCCACCTATTATTATAATGAAGCTACCTTGGAGATAATCTTCCTCTGTAAACTGAGTTTTATCATTACGTGATCACTGCTAGAGAGGAACAATATTTTGTAATTAATTTAAACTGACATACCATAGTATTGATCAAATAAAATAAAAATGGCCAACAATTTAAAAATTGTTAAAGTTAAAAATAATATATTCCTTTCTGATTGAAGTGTCCCTGTAATAAAATTGTGTCATACAATTTTTTTGAAAATATATTTTTATAGATAGAAGAAGAGTAATTGATATGCAGAACAGCAGTAGCTAAAAAAAAAGTTTATTTTTCTGGTTAAAAATGATAATGATCACAAAACTATTTGCCCCATTGTCTCGTGCACATTTTTTTTGTCTCGGAGTAATATGTGTCAGATTCTTTAACGTTCATATTTATTAAATTGCAGTCCTTTAACATCCATTAAACTTAAGTGTCCCAATCTATAGCAATGCCGCTGTATGAACAGACAATCGGCCCACATGATAATATGTATGTATCTCGGCGTGATCAAAAGAATAGGCCATCCAGAGTGTAATTTGATAAAATGTCTAGACCTGCTTAAAAGCTTGAATGTACCATATGTTTCAAAAGCCTTTACTCCATTAAAGCCTATCAGTATTATTTTTTATAATGTGGCAAGGGATTGTAGCTGGCCGCCAGTTGTCAATCCTTTGTTACTTGTTGTACAACTTTGGAATTTGTCTCACGCAATCCTGTAGAGGAAAGAGATGAAAACACTTTGCGTGATGAGAAATACAATACACGTTCTGTAATGATCTAGAAAGGGCACATTAATTACATGCTTAGCTGACCAGAAGAGGGCATAATGCAGAACCAAAATAATGGAAGATGGCAGGGTGCGTACGTGTATTATGACCCCGGGCAAGAATTGTGACCTAAAGAGAAATAAATACAACCCGTTGTTAATTGAATATTTTAGGATGGGCTAGATATACTATATTGGCTATTGGACAAAGTAAAAAAAAAAAATCAAACTTTTAAAATACAGCATGTTACAATGACTTCTAGTTACCTTTGATTTGTAAAATTTTGTGTGACCTCATTTTTATATATTTAAAAATATGTGGAGTACATACTAACCATCAGAAAAAAATTAGACCAAGTTACACTTTTAGGGATGGTCAATATGAAGAAGGCTGCTCGAATAGTGAAGGAGACTGCTGCATTTACATGCAGCGATCTCCTACACTGTATGAGGACTAAGGATTAGAGTTGAGCGAACACCTGGATGTTCAGGTTCGAGAAGTTCGGCCGAACTTTCCGAAAATGTTCGGGTTCGGGATCCGAATTCGACCCGAACTTCCCCCCGAACCCGAACCCCATTGAAGTCAATGGGGACCGGAACTTTTGTGCCCTAAAAAGGCTGTAAAATAGCCCAGGAAAGGGCTAGAGGGCTGCAAAAGGCAGCAAAATGTAGGTTATTCCCCTGCAAACAAATGTGGATAGGGAAATGACTTAAAATAAAATAAAATAAAAAAGAATTAACCAATATTAATTGGCAACTTGGAGGAGAAGGTGGAATAGGAGGTTGGGTGGCATCAGGTGGGAATGCTATGGGAGTTGAAGTTCTCATCACAGCCAAAAAGGATTCATGTCTGCCTGCAGTGCCACAGGCCTCATACACAGGCCTCAGGTCAACCTGCAATAGAACAGGCCATTATCATTTATGTATGCCCCTGACACCCAGACAGAGGAGAGGTCATTTGACAGTAAAAAGAGTTTAATGTCTCTCACCCAGACAGCAAGCAATTAAACGAAATATAGGTCACTGACACCCAGACAATGGGGCGGCCATTAGACAGTAAAAAGAGTTTAATATCTCCCACCAAGACAACAAATGATTAAATGACATATAGGCCCCTGACACCCAGACAATGGGGCAGTCATTAGACAGTAAAAATAGTTAAATGTCTGCCACCAAGACAGCAAGCAAGCACGTGAAAGTTAGGCCCCTGACACCCAGACAGAGAAGAGAGGTCCCATAGCAGCAAAAGTGGCATCATGTCACCCAACAATAGAGAAGGCCGCTTTCATATATTTAGGCCCCTGGCACCCAGACGGAGAAGAGGTTCATTAACTTTGGGTTGCCCCGCAAAATAATAGTAAAATTAAATAAAGAGGATTCAATAAAGAAGTGCCCTGGGCAATACATGGTTGAGGGGGAGTCAGTTATAAATATCTATTCTGCACAAGGGAGGGACAGGTCCTGTGGGATCCATGCCTGGTTCATTTTTATGAACGTCAGCTTGCCCACATTGGCTGTGGACAGGCGGCTGCATTTGTCAGTAATGACGCCACCTGCCGTGCTGAATACACGTTCAGACAAAACACTGGCCACCGGGCAGGCCAGCACCTCCAAGGCATAAAAGACTACCTCTGGCCATGTAAACAATTTGGAGACCCAGAATTTGAATGGGGCCGAACCATCAGTCAGTACATGGGGGAGGCGGGTGCACACGTACTGTTCCGCCATGTTAGTGAAATGCTTCCTCCTGCTAACACGTTCAGTATCAGGTGATGGTGCAGTTAGCTGTGGCGTGGTGAGAAAACTTTTCCACATCTCTGCCATGCTACCCCTGCCCTCAGAGGAGCTGGCTGTGACACAGCTGTGTTGGCGACCTCTCGCTCCTCCTCTGCCTTCGCCTTGGGCTTCCACTTGTTCCCCTGTGACATTTGGGAATACTCTCAGTAGTGTGTCTACCAATGTGCGCTTGTACTCGCGCATCTTCATATCACGCTTCAGTGCAGGAAGCAGGGTGGGCACATTGTCTTTGTACCGGGGATCCAGCAGGGTGGCAACCCAGTAGTCCGCACACGTTAAAATGTGGGCAACTCTGCTGTCATTGCGCAGGCACTGCAGCATGTAGTCGCTCATGTGTGCCAGGCTGCCCAGAGGTAAGGACAAGCTGTCCTCCGTAGGAGGCGTATCTTTATCGTCCTCCGTTTCCCCCCAGCTACGCACCAGTAATGGGCTCTTATCAGATGTTTTCCTCATTGTTACCGTTCACCACAATAAGAAAAAGATTATTTGGCCCAATGTATTGAATTCAAATTCAGGCCTTTTTTTTACAGGCACCTAACACTATCTGGCAATCTATTTATGGACCGTATTACACTAATCCAGGCACAGCAGTAACCACAGATTTTGGGCAATATCAATTGTAGGCCTAGTATTTAGGCCCTGGATGAAAGGTATCATTTTACGGACAGAGTTACACTTGGAGATGCACAGTAGCGTGTGAAAAAATATATAGGATTATGCTTTCAGCACTTGTATTTTAACACTTTGTGTAATATACTCTTTAAAAGAAAGAAATACACTTAGAGATGCAAACCAGTGTGTGCAAATGTAGAGGATTATGCTGTATTTTAAGACTTACTGTAATATACCCTTTAACGGAAAGAAATACACTTGAAGATTTACGCTGAGTGTAATATACCTTTTTACGGACAGATTTACACTTGGCCTGCAACAGCTGGAACACCTGATTTTGGGTATTGCTATTTTGGAAATTGAATTTCACCCCAGAACAAAATATATCCTTTGACGAATACTATTATACTACTTGTCCAGCCACAGCTAGAACACCAGATTTACTGTATTTCTATTTTTGCAACTGAATTTCACCCCAGAAAATAATATATCCTTTGATGGACACTATGAAACTGGTCCAGTCACAGCTGGAACAATAGATTTACGGTATTGCTATTTGGTAATTGAATTTCACCCCAGAACAAAAGCTATCCTTTGACGGACACTATAAAACTTTTCCTGCCACAGCAGAAACCACTGATTTAGGGTATTGCTATTTTGGAAATTGAATTTCACCCCAGAAAAAAAATATATTCTTTGCCAGGTGACAGTATTACACTTGGCTAGCCACAGCTGGAACATCAGATTTAGGGGATTGCTATTTTTTGAAGTGAATTTCACCTCTCAATAAAATATAGAAAATTCTATCCTGATTTTCTAGGGGTGACAATAAGCACAGCCAAGCCCCTGATGTAGGATATAGCAAAAAAAATAAAAAATAAAACTACTATTGATGGATTAATGGACTTGGTGGCAGCTTGTGCTGGCGCACCACAAGACACAAAATGGCCGCCGATCACCCCAGAAAAAAGTGACAGAAAAACGCTCTGGGCAGTGTAAGAGGGTAGAAGGTGTTGTTTTTGATAGCAGGTACGTGTCACCGAGGTTGCTGGCCTCGGTGAGGTAAGAGCCGGGGTTTTTGGTCTGCAGCAGCTAGTGCTGCTCTGTTAAATAGCATGGCTGCAAAGCCGATCCGGGCCGGCTCTTACTGGGAGCAGCTAAAGAGTAGGGCGGGTGGCTGCTCCCCACGGTCCAGTCCATGTTTTGGGCTGGGTATAAAAAGCAGCCAGCAGCTGTGTCTGGGTGTGTGTGATTATCCTGGAGCCTGCAAACAGGGCTGAGGAATTCTCTGTCCTGGAGGAAGGAGCTCAGCAAGGTGGTGTTTCCCTGCGACCTGAAGGTGGAATCGCCTGCGGCTGAGCCGACTGCTAGGTGTGAACCCGCACCTAAACCACCCAAGGTGACTGGACCCTGTGTTGGCCTGTTTTTGTTTTGCCACAGTATTTCCGTTGTGTGTGAACTGTCACCAAGAGACTGTTTTCATTTCTGGTGTGCAAGTGTGAATAAAACACTGTTTGATGCACAATCTGGACTCCTGGTTTTGCCTCTAAACTGCACCCGCACCGCTGTCTACCAGAGCGACTCCCCACAGCAGCCTGAAAACAGTGAGCAATTAACTAGCAGAAGTTGAATGATTCAGAGCTGTAGATTAATCATCAAATGGAAGAAAATGTATTCCAGCACCTCTTGGATGAAAATAAAACAATTTTCCTTTATTTCTTTGCTTGGTAAAATAGCATGACATCGGGCATAGTTCACATAGCAGGCAGTGCAGTTGCGACTGTTTAGGACGCGTTTCGAACTCAAGGTTCTTTATCTGTGCAATGCAAAGGAAACTAAGTCTATACAGGGTATAAATAATCAGATATGGTTGCATGGAACCTCCCACTATGAGGTGGGAAAAATTATTCCAAACGCCTGTGCACTTGGCTGAAAAAGAAACACCCTCTTAAAAGACTAGTTACCGCATTGCTGCACTATAAATGTTCACATATGACATACATTCATATAAAAAAGATATAACGTAGAAAACATTGTAAAGTGTGATGTTAGGTACTCCTAAAACATATTAATAACAGTACATTAATTCTTTGCGTAAATTTAAACCGGATGGGTATCTTGTTCCAAAAAGCTTCCCTTAATCTCACTAATTTTAAAGGACTTTTAGCCTCCTCTATAGCATAGGCTCTCAGGTAGATCAATCACTTCATTAAGTGTTTTTGCTGAGTTAATCCCTGCCTAATCTCGCCCTAACAGCAGCTGCATCCTATCCCTACACTAATCAGAGCAGAGGGACGTGCGGCGCTACGTGACTCCAGCTTAAATAAAGGCTGGGTCACATACTGCACTTGGCCAATCACAGCCATGCCAATAGTAGGCATGGTTGTGATGGCCTCTTGGGGCAAGTAGCATGACGCTTGTTGATTGGCTGCTTTGCAGGCCTTCAAAATGTGCCATAGAAATTGCCAAACAACAAACCCGAACTTTTATGTAAATGTTCGGGTCCGTGTCACGAACACCCCAAAATTTGGAACGAACCCCAACTATACAGTTCGGGTTCGCTCATCCCTACTAAAGATCACTATTGCGATCCCTTATCCACATACAGGTCCAGGGTCTATGGACAGCAGATTTTTGTTTAGAGCAAACTATCTGCTGATCAGAAACTATGATATGTGGTGCCTGCATGAATGTCAGGATCACCCAATGAAAGAGCATGATCGGTGGCACATTTCCATGGGCAGATTTTCAGGAACGACAATTCACAGGAATGGTCATTCCCGATAATCTGCACATTTATTGGCTTGTGTAAATGCAGCTTTAGTTTCAGTGGAGATAATGCAGATCAGTAGATGTACTGTACAGTGGTGCTTGAATGTTTTTGAACCCTTCTAAATGTTCTATATTCCTGCATAAATTTGACCCAAAAGAACATCAGGTTTTCAGAAGTCCTAAAAGTTGATAACCAAGATAAATAAATCAAATGGATCAAAGTATTAGCGCACATGCACACGACCATATATTCGGTCCACATCCGATCTGCTGCCCCACAAAATTATAGAACATATACCTTTCTTGTCTGTTTTGTGGACAAGAAAAGGACATTTCTGCAGGAGATTAAAAAAAAAATGGCAGCATGTATCCTTATTTTGCAGAATTATAATTGGTGGACCGCAGAATGGAAACAGTGTGCATGAACCCTCATTTATTTATTGTGGAAAATGATCCAATGTCACATGTCTGTGAGTGACAAAAGTTTGTGAACCTTTGCTTTCAGTATCTGTTGTAACTACCCTTTAGCAGCATTTATTGCAACTATACGTTTCTGGTAATTGTTAATCGGCTTGGAGAAGTTTTAGTCTGTTCCTCCATATATAACAGCTTCAACTTTATGTTGCTGGGTTTCCGTCTATGAACTGCTCACATGGTCCTTCCACAACATTTGTAAGATTAAGATTTTGTCCATTCCAAAACTTCAACTTAATTCTTCTTTAATCATTTTTTGGTAGAAGCTTTCAGATGGATGTCCTGAGATCTTCATTTGGAACTTACTGGTATAATCCTGAGTTCATTGTTCCATCAATGATAGCAAGCAGTACTGGTCCAGACACAGCAAATAAGGTTCAAACCATAATGCTACCACCACGTGTTTCAAAGAGGGATGAGGTTTTTTTTATGCTGGAATGCTGTGTTTTCCTTTCTCCAAATGTAATGCATCTCATTCAAACCAGTAAGTCCTATTTTGTTCTCATCAGTCCACAAAACATTGTTCCAATAGCTCTTTGGGTTGTCCAGGTGATCTTTATCAAACTACAGATAGGCAGAACTGTTCTTTTTAAAGAGCAGTAGCTTTCTCCTTACAATCATGCCATGCACACCATTGTTGTTCACTGTCCTCCAAAGCCTATTGCGCATGAATGCACCGTTATATGTGCATTCTGCATCATGTATGTGGACCCATTAACTTCAATCGGTCCGCAAAGCCGGAGATGCGGAAGGGGCTCACCAAACAGAACACTACGGAAGGGCTTACGTGGGTTTTCGTCTCGTACTTCCGTTCGGCAAAAAGATAGAACATGCCCTATCTTTTTGCAGGACGGGTGGATCGCAGAACTATTCAAGCTGTGGACACCCTACGGTCGGTGTTCGTGCATTGCGGTCCGCAGCACGGCCACAGGGTGCACACATTCGTGTACAATAGGCCTAAGGGTAGATTCTAGAAATGATCTAAGTTCCTAAAACTTCGATTCGGCTGCTTCGCTGAATTTCACAAAGAAATTCACTTTGATGTCATCACACTGGCATGGACATCATACTTCACCACGCATGAGATTTTGCGCTGGACCTTCAATCAAGATTGCAGCGGAGGACTCTTCACATACAAGTGGATGAGGTTGTTTTGTTTTTCCACCATTTTAGGGAAAATTGATTAGTCACCACGAAGCACAAGGAAATTTGGCTTTTTGCCAAATCAATGTTTCCCTGAAATTTGGATCGAAGTCCACTTTGTGAACTTTGATTCGCTCAACACTAGTAAATTCCTTAACGTTAATATTAGCTAATGTAAGAAAGTAGTTTAGTTGCTTACAGAAGTTACCTTAGCTTACTTTGTGACCTTGCAGACTATTACACAACATAATCTTGGTGTGATCTTTGTTGACTGCGGATTGGAGTTCAATGAGCATCATCAAATCTTCTTCTGAGATCCTCAGAAATCACATTTGTTTGTGCCATGATACACTTCCACAAATGTGCTGTGAATATCAGACTTTGATAGAACCCTGTTCTTTGAATAAGATGGGTCCCCCACTCACACCTGATTTTCATCCCATTGATTGAAAACATTCTGATTTTAACTTCAATTTATCTGCTAATTCTAAAGATTCACATACGTTTACTACTTACAGACATGGGATAATGTTTCCAAATGTAAAATAATGCACTTGGGGTTGAAGGAACCCTCAGTCTGAGTATCATATTGGCAGCTCATTGTTAGCAACAATGTCAGAAGAGAAGGATTTAAGTGTACTGAAATCAGTGCACAGTATAGACAGGCAGCAAGGAAAGCAAATAGGGTGCTTGGCAATACAGCAAGGAAGCTGGTGTAGGAGATTATTAAGACATCTAAAACACCGGTCTTAATAAATGACCCCATTAATCTGTATGTCCTTGAAGAAGAATAGAAAAGTAGGAACAAGATTGATATATTAAATATGTTAAAGGTTTAAATAAAGTTCAGGAGGGAGTGTCCCTAATAAGACGCTAAACACAAGACCAAGGGGGCACAATTTAAAATTAGCTAGAGGTAAAATCAGGAGCCATGTAACATGTAAAAAATGTGTGGCTAACCACCTGCATATTTCAATCAGGCTCAAGTGTGAGAGGGAGGTTATTATCTCTTGAATCATATATGAACCTCCTTCTGTCATACATCAATAATTGTTATCCAGTATGGAGATAAACACAGATACATATTATCATTGATATGTTGTGTAGATAAATACTATGTATCTCTATATAGTGTGTTTTTCTCCATCTGTTACACCATAAAATGTGTCTTTCTTAATCTGTTACATAAGTAACAAGTAGAGATGAGTGAATTCGAACCGAATTTTAGGAAAAATTCGATTTGCACCGAATGCGAATTTCCTCGTGCTTTGTGGTAAGGTAACGAATCGCATTGCTTCCTAAAATGGCTGCTACATGTGTGAGGACATGGGGCAAGTAATTCTGGGAAGGTGGGATCACCCCTACTGACATGCATGCAGCCAATCAGCAGCCAGCCCTGTGATTTCACAGCCTTATAAATACGGTGGCCATCTTAGAATCTGCCATTCACCAGCGTGCTTAGTGCAGGGAGAGACGTATCTGCAGGCGCTAGGGACAGTGATAGGAAAGACTTGATTGTGGTGAAAAAAAAATGAGTGCAGGGAGAGATTACCCAAGGTCTATGGAAAGGATAGTGAGAAATCCTCCCACCAGCATTTGTGTTGAACAGGGTTCAGTTGGGAACAATCCGATTACACCTTGCTGCACTGATTGGGGATCCAAATTGCCATTATACAGCTCTGTAATTCCAGCTAACCTGTCTTATTAGGATGCAAGTGCTGTTTGATATAGGCATTAACAGGGTTTATTACAAGGAAATATTTCTATATTTTATTTGCCCTTGAGCTGTAAAGTTATATGTTCTAAATAATTTTTTGGCTTGTATTAGTGGGAAAAAATTAGCTATGGTGAAGGGCGAAATTTACAGCCCTTTTTGTCGTGAAATAGTGGCAAAAGGAAAATATATTTGCCACTCAGCGGTGCAGTGATATATTCGGAAGCCCTGTATGCCGTGTATTAGCGGCAAAATACAAATATATTCACCATCCAGCGTTGCACTTCTGTTGAAAAGCCTGTTGTGTAAAAGTTGAAAAAAATTAGGGCCTAATTGCCGTTCTGCAGTGCTATCACGGATAATGGGAAAGGGGAAAACACCAGATACATACAAAAGGAATAGACCACAGTCTAGGCCTCAAAAGCTAAGGAAGGTGACCTCCTAGTAATCCCTAGGCCTTTCCCTAACTCCTGCCAGTATGAGCAGATCCTGATGGTGGAAATGCTCATACGCCGGATACCTAGGCTCTGCTAAAACTGACATCCCTAGGATAGGTAGCAGGAGACGAGACAGCTGGTTCCTTCCCAGATGAAGGAACGTGCATCTCCCTGAGGCTTAGAAACAAAACACACCAGAGAACAACAAACAGAAAAGTCAACAAGTACTTAACTTTGGGAAGTATGGAGAAGCAGGAGATCCAAAACAAACAAGCTCTTGCAACTCCAACAGGAAATATCAACCGCATGGTCAGCAGTGTGAGGCAGACGTAAATAGAGCTTCATCACTGATAACAAGTGGAACCTGAAAAGAGGCGAGATCCTGCCAAACAACAACATACTAAGAGGAAAACAGAGAGACCTTTTAGATAGCCTCACATGCAGCAAGTCTATCCGATCTTCTCACCCCTGTCACAGGAGGGACAGTGACAGGTGCAGTGATATATTCTGAAGCCCAGTTTGCCATGTATTAGTTGTGAAATAAAAATATATTTGCCATCCCGCTTTGCATATATCTCTTGAAAAGCCTGTTGTGTAAAAGTAGAAAAAAAATTGGGCCTAATTGATGTTCTGAGGTGCAGTGATATATTCTGAAACCCTGTTTGCAGTGTATTAGTGTCGAAATAAAAATATATTCGCCGTCCAGCGTAGTGTGTTGCGTTAAAATCGCAGCATATTCTATATTCTGCATTTTTCACTCAGCCCTAGCCCCATAGAAGTGAATGGGGCTGCATGAAGAACGCATTGCATCTGGAAGAAAGTGCGGGTGCGTTGCGTTTTTCACTGATGGTTGCTAGGAGATGTTTGTAAACCTTCATTTTTTTATCATGCGCGTGAAAAACACATCAAAACGCATTGCACCCGCACGGACAAAAACTGAACAACTGAATCGCAGGCAAAACTGACAGGCAGGCACTGACCTAAGGCCCCATTCACACATCCGCAATTTTTGTCAGCATTCATTCCGCAATTCTGCGGAATGGATGCGGACCTATTCATTGTGAATGTGACGTGATGCGGAGAGCACCCGGATGTTCCGGGTTTCGGCCCCGAAACATCCGGCCGCGGCTATGCAAAAGATAGAGCATGTTCTATTCTTGTCCGCAGCCTGCGGACAAGAAAAGGCATCTCTATGGGGAGTGTCGGCATGGTGTGTTGCGGATCCGCAATTTTCGGATCTGCAACACACTACAGACGTGTGAATGGGGCCCAATCCGGACACGCTCGTGTGAAAGAGGCCGATGAGTCTTTGAGGACTGGAGTGGACACAGAACACTGGTCTAGCTAACGCTTTCCCTTTTAATTCAGCAGCAGCAGCACTCTCCCTGCTCTAACTAACACTGCAGCTTCAGAATGAAACTAAGATGGATGCTGTCCTTGCTTTTTGATATAAGGTGGGAGAGTCTGGGAGGGAGGGTATGCCGCGATGCTCATACCTTTTTTTTCCTCCCTGTTCTTTTCTTTTAATATCAGCCCTTGTCAAATTCCTAGGTCTCTTATACTACATTAACCCCTTTGGGACACATGACGTACCGGTACGGCATGTTTCCCGAGTCCTTAAGGACACATGACGTACCGGTACGTCATGAGTTGTTCCGATCACTGCTGCTCAGCTGGCAGCGATCGGAACAAGGTACCTGCTGAAATCATTCAGCAGGTACCTTGTTACAACGCCCAGGGGGGTCCTGTGACCCCCATATGGGCGATCGCTGCAAACCGCAGGTCAATTCAGACCTGCGGATTGCAGCGCTTACAGGATCTCTGATCCCGCGGTCTATGACCGCGGGGATCAGAGAGTTAATGCCCCCAAACAGTTTTTTTTTAACCCCCCCTGCAGCCCCCAATCATACTGTGGCTGCGGGGATGCAGGGGGGGTGGTTGCGGGCGGCGCGAGGCGGGAGGCGGGCGGTGCGGCGGGCGGGATCGCGATTGCAATCGCCGGCCCGCCTCCTCTGTAATCTATCCCTGGTGTCTAGTGGTTCTATCAGAGTGTCAGCACATTGCTGACACTCTGATAGAAATGGCTGGCATCTGTGCTGCAGATGCCAGCCGTTTAACTCTTCCGTATCGCGGTCCGTACGGACCGCGGTATGGAAGGGTTAACAGGAGGGAGCGCTCCCTCCCTCTCCCATCGGGGGCTGCTGTGCCTTGCAGCCCCCAACAGGATGGGATCGAAGAGGGAGGGTGCTCCACTCCTTCCTATCCATCACCCCTGCCCAGTTATGGCAGGGGTGATGGCTGCCATGGAGACAGGACGCTTTCAGAAGCGTCCTGCTCTCCATGGTGCTGAAAGTCTGAATAGACCTGCTAAAGGTCTATTCAGACTTTCTAAGTACTAAAATACAGTACAGTGCACTATATAGTGTACTGTACTGTATTATACAGACACCAGATCCACTGGATCTTTCAGAACCAAGTGGGTCTGGGTCAAAAAATGTAAAAAAGTGAAAAAAAGTAAAAATGAAACAAACACATAACACTGAATAAAAACTAAAAAAATAAAATACACTACACATATTAGGTATCGCGCGTCCGTAAAAACCTGCTCTATAAAAATATCACATGACTGAACTCCTCAGGTGAACGCCATAAAAAACCCCAAAAATGGTGTAAATAAGCCATTTTTGGCGCATTACATCACTAAAAGTGTAATACAAAGCGATCAAAAGGCGTTTGCCTCCCAAAATAGTACCAATCAAACCGCCATCTCATCCCGCAAAAACGAGCCCCTACCTAAAACAATTGGCCAAAAATAAAAAAACTATGCCTCTCAGACTAAAACATGATTTTTTTGTTTTAAAAATTATATTATTGTGTAAAACTTATATAAATAAATAAAAAGTATACCTATTATGTATCGCCGCATCTGTCACAACCTGATCTATATAAATAACACATGACCTAACCCCTCAGCTGAACACAGCAAAAAAAAAAAAAAATACGGTGTCAAGAGCCATTTTTGTCACCTTACATCACAAAAAGTGTCATAGAAAGCGACCAAAATGTCATATGCACCCCAAGATGGTGCCAATCAAACCGCCATCTCATCCCGCAAAAAATGAGCCCCTACATAACACAGTCGCCCAAAAAAATAAAATAAAACTATGGCTTTCAGAATGTGGAGACACTAAAAAAATTATTTTCAAAAAGGCTTTATTATGTAAAACTGAAACAAAAACCCCAAAAAGTAGTCATATTTGGTATTGTCGCGTCCGTAACAACCTGCTCTATAGAAATAGCACACAATCTAACCTGTCAGTTCAACTATGTAAATAACAAAAAATAAAAACAGTCCCAAAACAGCTATTTTTTTGCAAATTTTCCATCCAATCCATTTTTGCAGTAACAAAGCAAGGGTTAACAGCCAAGCAAAACTCAATATTTATTGCCCTGATTCTCTTGTTTGCAAAAACACCCCATATGTGGTCGTAAACTACTGTATGGCCAAACGGCAGGGCACAGAAGGAAGGGAACGCCATATGGTTTTTGGAAGGCAGATTTTGCTGGACTGGTTTTTGACACTATGTCCCATTTGAAGCCCCCTGATGCACCCCTACAGTAGAAACTCCAAAAAAGTGACCCCATTTTGGAAACTACGGGATAAGGTGTCAGTTTTGTTGGTACTATTCTAGGGTAAACATGATTTTTGGTTGCTCTATATTACACTTTTTTGAGACAAGGTAACAAAAATAGAAATTCGGAAATTTCATCTCCATTTGCCAATAACTCTTGTGGAACACCTAAAGGGTTAACAAAGTTTGTAAAACTGGTTTTGAATACCTTGAGGGGTGTAGTTTCTTAGATGGAGTCACTTTAATGGAGTTTCTACTCTAGGGGTGCATCGGGGGCTTCAAATGGGACATGGTGTCAAAAATCCAGTCCAGCAAAATCTGCCTTCCAAAAACCATATGGCGCTCCTTTCCTTCTGTGCCCTGCAGTTTGGCCATACAGCAGTTTACTGACCACATATAGGGTGTTTCTGAAAACTACAGAATCGGGGCAATAAAAATTGAGTTTTGTTTGGCTGTTAACCCTTGCTTTGTTACTGGAAAAATGGATTCAAACGGAAAATTTTTCAAAAATCGAAATTCTGAAATTTTATCTTTATTTGCCATTAACTCTTGTGGAAAACCTAAAGGGTTAATGACGTTTGTAAAATCAGTTTTGAATACCTTGAGGGGTGTAGTTTCTAGAATGGGGTAATTTTTGGGTGGTTTCTATTATGTAAGCCTCACAAAGTGACTTCAGACCTGAACTGGTCCCTAAAAGTGGGTTTTTGAAAATTTCTGAAAAATTTCAAGATTTGCTTCTAAACTTCTAAGCCTTGTAACGTCCCCAAAAATGAAATAGCATTCCCAAAATGATCGATACATGAAGTAGACATATGGGGAATGTAAATCAATAACTTTTTTTGGCAGTATTACTATGTATTATAGAAGTAGAGTAATTGAAACTTGGAAAATTGCAAATTTTTCAAAATTTTTGGTAAATTTGGTATTTTTTTATAAATAAAAATGAAATTTTTCGACTTCATTTTACCACTGTCATGAAGTACAATATGTGACGAAAAAACAATCTCAGAATGGACTGGATAAGAAAAAGCGTTTTAAAGTTATCACCACATAAAGTGACAATGGTCAGATTTTGAAAAAATGGCCTGGTCCTTAAGGTGAAATAGGGCCGTGTCCTTAAGGGGTTAAGGGTGGGGATTGAAACTCTTGTACCTCTGGGAATGTTTGTGCCAAAATGTGGCAATTATGTCTTAGAATATTAGAGATTTTACCACTAACTCTAGAGTACGTAGATACAAATGATATTATTTTCTCTTTTCCTTTTACTGCTTCACCTGTCTTCACCAGCAATTCTTGTCAAACATTCCCAACATTCACGCCAAATACACTGAAGTAAGGGGTAATTTGCCCGACCTCTGGTTGGGCCTCTATGGCTATACATGGGACACACCTAGGGTTAATATAAAAAAATATATATCTTTGAGTAAAAGTTTTTTTTTTTACAAGGAATTTGGAAGGGTGAAAGAATGAAAGGAAGGTTGAAGGCATAGCACAGCGGTTTGACTGTTCGGTTGTCAAAAGGAGGTATAGAGTTGCTGGTCCCTCTACCCGATGGATGTGGTATTACAGCAACTTAACCCCTAAAATTTGGTACTGGTCGATTGACATGGTGCACTAAAAGGTTTTCAATTAGGGCATGATGCCAGGCCAGATATGGATATAGACAATGACCATGGCTGTGAATTCATATATGCCTTGAATGTATGTTTGATTGTAGTCCTTAATTTGTCCTCAGTTGCCTTGTTGCAATAGATAATATAAGATGGTTATGATATACCCGGGATGGTGTTCCTTGTTCATATACATGGGGATATCAACCAGACGTAAGTGCAATACCCCATTTGATTTATAAATCATCCAGCTACAATAATTAAGTATATAGCATGGTTTAAAAATATGTTTATTTATGGTGCAGATTGGGCTTATTGAATAAACAGGCTGGAAGCTATAATTTCTGATGTCTAATAAAACCAATGTAAAGGCTATAGATAGTAACATGTCCTGAAAGAATACAATGTCATTTCATATGAATGAGCAGACACATGATCGCAAGAAGTACAGCGCGTGTTCAAGCGATACTTCAAACTATATGGATGGCATAGCTGGAGCATGCGCAGTTTACACAAGGTCACATGATAGAGGATCAGTATGTCACCGCGGGAGGTATTGCACTTCCCTGGTGACGTAGTTGTGGGAAACTCTATACATCACCAGTGACGTGACTTGAGCATGCGCAAAGAAAAATCGAGACGCGGATGCCGACATTGTCTCCTCATGTTAAGAATGTCATGATGAAAGCCAGTGATATAGGTAAGAATAATAGAGATAATATATAATAGGGTTAGAGTAAAAGGTTTAAACCTGTTTGGTTTGTTTTTGATTGAAATGAGGAATGACCAACCAGAGGAACTAATGTTTTAACCAATGAAGAGGGTTTATAGGGTATATATGTTCAGTGTTTGCTGATGTTATGAGCTTGATAAAGACCAAAAGGTCGAAATGGCTTACCCACAGTATGTTGTTCCCAGCCGCCACTACTTCTCCAAGAGAGCCGTTCCTTCCCTGCACAACCAAGTATCCGATAAAATCAAGTGTGCACTGCGCAACACCATCTGTGGCAAGGTCCTCCTAACCACAAATACGTGGACCAGTATGCACGGCCAGAAACGCTATATCTCCCTAACTGCACACTGGGTAAATGTATTGGCGGCTGGGCCCCAGGCGGAGAGTTCTTTGGGCACGTCCTTCCGCCGCCAAGGATCGCAGGACATCATTCTTTGCCTCCTGTAGCCTCCATCTCCTACTTGGCTTCCTCCTCCTCTTCTTCCACCTGCTCATCCAGTCAGCCAAACGCCTTCACCACGAACTGCAGCACAGAGAGGGGTAAACATCAGCAGGCCGTTCTGAAACTCATATGTTTGGGGGACAGGCCCCACACCGTGCAGGAGTTGTGGCGGGGTATTTAACAACAGACCGACGAGTGGTTGCAGCCAGTGAGCCTCAAGCCCGGCCTGGTGGTGTGCGATAATGGGCAAAATCTTGTTGCAGCTATGGGACTAGCCGGTTTGATGCATATCCCTTGCCTGGCGCATGTGCTGAATTTGGTGGTGCAGAAGTTCATTCACAACTACCCCGACATGTCAGAGCTGCTGAATAAAGTGCGGGCCGCCTGTGCGCGCTTTCGGGGTTCACATCCTGCCGCTGTTCGCCTGTCTACGCTACAGCGTAACTTTGGCCTTCCCGCTCACCGCCTCATAGGCAATGTGCCTACCAGGTGGAACTTCACCTTGCACATGCTGGAGTGACTGTGCGAGCAGCAGCAGGCCATAGTGGAGTTTCAGCTGCAGCATGCACAGATCAGTCGCACTGCGGAATAGCACCACTTCACCACCAATGACTGGGCCTCCATGAGAGACCTGTGTGCCCTGTTGCGCTGTTTCGAGTACAACACCAACATGGCCAGTGGCGATGACGCCGTTATCAGCATTACAATACCACTTCTATGTCTCCTTGAGAAAACACTTAGGGCGATGATGGAAGAGGAGGTGGCCCAGGAGGAGGAGGAAGAGGGGTCATTTTTAGCACTTTCAGGCCAGTCTCTTAGAAGTGGCTCAGAGGGAGGTTTTTTGCAACAGCAGAGGCCAGGTACAAATGTGGCCAGCCAGGGCCCACTACTCTAGGACGAGAATTAGGAGGAGGTGGAGGAGGATGAGGATGAAGCATGCTCACAGCGGGGTGGCACCCAACGCAGCTCGGGCCCATCACTGGTGCGTGGCTTGGAAGAAACGGAGGACGATGACGATATGCCTCCCACAGAGGACAGCTTATTCTTACCTCTGGGCAGCCTGGCACACATGAGCGACTACATGCTGCAGTGCCTGCGCAACGAAAGCAGGGTTGCCCACATTTTAACGTGTGCGGACTACTGGGTTGCAACCCTGCTGGATCCCCAGGACAAAGACAATGTGCCCACTTTACTTCCTGCACTGGATAGGAAGATGCGCGAGTACAAGCGCACATTGGTAGACGCGCTACTGAAAGCATTCCCAAATGTCACAGGGAAACAAGTGGAAGCCCAAGGTGAAGGCAGAGGAGGAGAGAGAGGTCGCCAACGCAGCTGTGTCACGGCTAGCTCCTCTGAGGGCAGGGTTAGTATGGCAGAGATGTGGAAAAGTTTTGTCACCATGCCACTGCTAACTGCACCACCACCTGATACGGAACGTGTTAGCAGGAGGCAGCATTTCACTAACATGGTGGAATAGTACGTGTGCACACCCCTCCACGTACTGACTGATGGTTCAGCCACATTGAACTTCCGGGTCTCCAAATTGTCCACGTGGCCAGAGCTAGCCTTTGATGCCTTGGAGGTGCTGGCCTGCCCAGCGGCCAGCGTTTTGTCTGAAAGTGTATTCAGCACGGCAGGTGGCATCATTACAGAGAAACGCACCCGTCTGTCCACAGCTAACGTGGACAAGCTGACGTTCATAAGAATGAACCAGACATGGATCCCACAGGACCTGTCCATCCCTTGTGCAGAATAGACATTTATAACTACCTCCCCTTAAACAAATATTCTTGTACTCCAGGGCACTTCTTTATTGAATCCTCTTTTTTTAAATTTACCATTATTTTGCTGGGCAACCTAAAGTTAAATGAACCTCTCCTCCGTCTTGGTGCCAGGGGCCTAAATATATGAAAGTGGTCTTCTCCATTGGTGGGTGACATAAAGCCTGATTCTCTGCTTTGGGACCTCTCTCCTCTGTCTGGGTGCTGGGGCCTAACTTTCATGTACTTGCTTGCTGTCTTGGTGGCAGACATTTATCTCTTTTTACTGTCTAATGACCGTCCCATTCTCTGGGTGTCAGGGGCCTATATGTCGTTTAATCATTTGTTGTCTTGGTGGGAGATATTAAACTCTTTTTACTGTCATGACCGCACCATTGTCTGGGAGTCAGGGGCCTAAATTTAATGTACTTGCTTGCTGTCTTGGTGGGAGATATTAAACTCTTTTTACTGTCTAATGACCGCCCCATTGTCTGGGTGTCAGTGGCCTATATTTCGTTTAATTGCTTGCTGTCTGGGTGAGAGACATTAAACTCTGTTTGCGGGTCAGGGGCCTACATAAATGAAAATAGCCTGTTCCATGACCTGAGGCCTGTGTTGCTATTACGGGAACGCTCTCCTCTTTGCGGGTGCCATGGTCCTGAGTCTGTGAATGAGGCCTGTGGCACTGCAGGCAGACATGAATCCTTTTTGGCTGTGATGAGAACATCAACTCCCATAGCATTCCCACCTGATGCCACCCCAACCTCCTATTCCACCTCCTCCTCCTCCAAGTTGCCAATTGATATTGGTTAATTATTATTTATTTTATTTTAATTCATTTCCCTATCCACATTTCTTTGCAGGGGATTTACCTACATTTCGCTGTCTTTTGCAGCCCTCTAGCCCTTTCCTGGGCTATTTTACAGCCTTTTTAGTGCCCAATAGTTCGGGTCCCCATTAACTTCAATGGGGTTCGGGGTGAAATTCAGGTCGAGTTCGGAACGCGAGCACGAACATTTTCGGGAAGTTCGGCCGAACTTCTCGAACCCGAATATGCAGGTGTTCGCTCAACTCTAACGATTACCTTACTGGCCTTGGAAGCAGCTGGCTGACACTGATTTCTACAGCTTAGTTTGCTGTTCACTAAAATTCCTAGGTCCTTTTCCATGTCAGTGTTACCCAGTGTTTTACCATTTAGTAAATACAAGTGACTTGCATTATTTGGTCCCATGTGCATAACCTTACATTTTTGTCAGTGTTAAACCTCATCTGTCACTTCTCTGCCCAAGCCTCCAATCTATCCAGATCCCTCTGTAGCAGTATACTGTCCTTTCCCGTGTTAATTACTTTACACAGTTTAGTGTCATCTGCAAAAAAATTATTTTTTTATTGTGAAAATCTTCTGCAAGATCATTAATAAATATATTGAAGAGAATAGGGCACAATACTGACCCCTGAGGTACACCACTAGTGATAGTGACCCAATCTGAGTTTGTACCATTAATAACTGCACTCTGTTTTCTATCAGTGGGCCAGTTACTTACCCACATACATTTTTCCCCAGTCCAAGCATCCTCATTATATATACTAACATTTTATGTGGTACAGTGTCAAATGCTTTGGAGAAGTCCAGATAGACTACATCCCTTGATGATCTCTGCGGTCAAGTCTAGAACTTACTTCCTCATAGAAACTGATTAGTTTGACATAACCGATCCCTCATGAAGCCATGCTGATGGCGGTATTTGCTTATTTTCATTGAGGTACTTCAAGATAGCATCTCATAGAAAACCTTCAGACATTTTACCTATGAAAGATGTTAAACCTACCGGCCTATAGATTTCGATCTCTGTTTTTGGACCCTTTTTGAATATTGGCACCACATTTGCTATGCGCCAATCCTGTGGAACACTCCCTGTCAGTATAGAGTCCTTAAATTTCAGAAATAAGGGTCTGGCTATGACATTACTTAATTCTCTTAAGATATAGGGGGGGGAGCCATCTGGTTTCAGTGATTTGTCTATTTTAGTCTATTTAATACACCGCTGTACTTCTTCTTGGGTCAGAGAGGGCTCTATTAATAGAGAATTTACTTTTACATTCTGCATTTCATCTGACAGTTTATTTTCTTCAGTGAATACAGTGGAGAAAAAACTATTTAATAGGTTTGCTTTCTCCTCATCGCTCTCTGCAATCCCCCATCCCCTCAATACTATGTAAAGGGCTGACACCTTCAGATTTATACTTTTTACCATTTATATAAGTGAAGAACATTTTAGGAATAGTTTTACTCTCTCTGGCAATTATTCTCTCGGTCTCTAGTTTGGCTTTTATTTGTCTTTTACATATTCTATTTTTTTCCTTATAGTTTTTCAATGCTTTCTAGCTTCCCTCCTGTTTTGGTGATTTAAATGCAATTCTGTATTTTTATTTCTTATTTTTTTTACGGCGTTCGTCATAGGAGATAATTTACATGATAATTATGTAGTCCGGGTCGTTTCAGACGCGGCAATACCAAACATATGGGGAAGTTTTTTTTGCAATTTTTTTAATTGAAAAGTGTATTTTCAATGGGAAAAATAATTTTTTATGGAATTTTTGAGTTGGAATTAATGAGTTATTTTTTAACCACTTAATAGTCCCACAAGGGGACTATAACAGTTAGTGCATTGCATTTTAAAAGCAATCAAAAAGCTATCGTATAGTCCATTGCATTTTAATGGCAATGCTATTCTGACATTGACCAGCAGGCTGCTCCAAGAGGCGCAGCCTGCTGGAAATTACTGAAGACTGGTCTGGGATCTACATTAGACCCCAGGCAGCATTCACACACACCGTCACTCCGCAATAGCATTTGCGGGGTGCCGATGGGAGACAGAGGAAGTCTATCTTGCTTGATGGCGGCAGCGCGAGATTATGTCATCGCGCCGGCCGGTGTGGGGACATCAGATGTCACCACGCACAGGATTTTGGCCGAGATCTTCAATTAAGATGGTGGCTGATGGCCCATCGCGAGCAAATGGAGGACGTAAGTATGATTTTTTTTTTTTTTCTACACTATTTCAGATTCAATCGATTCGCTAACTCGAAGCACGTGTAAATTTGGATTTGAGACGAATCAAATTTATACTGAAATTCAGATCGAATTCCTCTTTGTGGTATTCGATTAGCTTATCTTTAATCATTTTCAATAAATAAGTGACTAAGTACAATATTTTTGAATTTTCGACTCATTTGTTTGACTTGGCTATCTTTAGCTACTGTCATGGTTCCACCAGTTCTCCCTAAGTGCACTGTCGGCATCCAGTTGCTGGGGAAACCAAGTCTGCTGTGCGGTCGAATCCCCAGCCCAATGACAAGGCACGTCGAGGCTCCAGATCGTGGACAGCTCCGCCAGGAGTGCAGTGATGCTGTTGCTAGTGCTCTATTTATGGCCTACTTCTATATGCACAGGTGCCAATGAATTTCTTGTCCTCTGGCTCCCCCTGTTGTTCTCTTATGGTATTTTTGAGAGACTTCTCTGGTTTTGGAATTTCTGGACTGGTTCTTGTGACTATACTTTGGCTTCTGGTGATTTGGTATTGTATTGATCTCCCGATTCTTGATATTTTGGCGTGTTGTCTCATTTGCTTCTGGCATTTTTGGTACCTCTTCATCACTCTGGTTTTGTCCCTTTTCCGTTCAACAACTCTGTGCCTGTTTGTCTGTTTGTTTTTCACTGTTTTTGTGTTATCCTTGCATGTATTTCAGCAAAGGGACTGTCGCCAAGTTGTGGGGTCATTGCCTAGGGTGACCATCTAAGTAGGTAGGGATAGTGGGTCTGGGAAATTTTAGGGATGTGTGGGTGTGGTGTATGTCACCTTATTCAGATAGCTACTTTTAGGACTCTGATGCAGTTTAAGGACAAATTTATTCAGAAATGTAAAAAATTCTGAAGGATTCCCAAACTTTCAGGCACCACAGCATATTGATACTTTAACATGCAAGATCCACTAAACTTAAAGGAATAAATAAATAAAATCTGGTGCAATGCATACCATAATTGAACATCAATGAATAACAGTCTGTAGCTCTTGTCGCTTTATTTGCTGTCGCTTTATTTGAACTCCTGTCTCTCTGCAACCTTGAGTTTCTAGTAGCAGGATCTGAATTTTACTCTGTTCCTTCTGTCAGCCCAGCTAACAGCTCCTTATATCTGATCTTTGATCTTATAAACACTTATTTTAGCTTAGTACCTATTTAAGCCCCATTATCAGTAAGATAAGTGTTTATGGCCTTTTAGTAATTTAGAGATAAGAGTTATTAGTAGAGATGAGCAAAGTTTTGAAACATTCGACTTGGCAGCTTCACGAAGTTCGCCAAGAAATTCAATTTGTTACAGGTTAATTCATCATGATTCGCTATAAATCAGGTATACCCAGGACACTCTGCCTTATGGTATGGCTACATGGAGCGGTCATGCTGTGGGCAGGTTGAGGCCATGCTGTGGTGAAAAACCTTCCATTTAATAATGAAGACTGCACTGTACAGTCCTTCATTGTGAATGGCCACGCAGGGTCTTTAATGTACCTTTAAACAAGGGCTGCTGCTGGTATGGGGTTTGGCTGGTTAGGTGGGGGTACAATATGCAAATTATTGCTGTTTTACCCTGCAGTCTCCTGCAGGTTATTTGACAGTAAACACAGACTATTAATCAGCTCTGGCAAACCCACTTCTCTAACCCCAGCACTCATCTTTCCTATAGGTGGGAGCTCTTCTTTTGCTGTCTGCTTTTCCTCCTTTTCCACATCCTTTTATATCGATGAGAATATGTCATCAGGAACATCCAAATCCTCCTCTCTCGCCATCTTGCTGACCTTTCTAGGACATGGAGGCTTTGGAGGATAATTTGGAAGAAGTAAAGCCAGCAAAAGATGAGGATGTTCATCATTAAGACCTGCCCCCCTAAGGGGGCCAGACTGTTGGTTGGCTTACTGGCACCGGAATAATTAAGGCTTTCATCTTGTCGGTATTGAATTACATATCTTAGTTTATGGCTGATGTAGGAATAAGTAAATGCAGATATAAATAAAACTGGTGCAGCATAAGTCTCCCTGTAGTCTCCCTGCACTCTCCTAGCAGTCTCCCTCTTCAATATTCTTTAATAATCATTTTCAGCAACACTGTCCCTAGTGCTTGAGCACTTGCCATGACTCTCCCTATGCTCAGCTCACAGGACAATGACGGAGACCACACGAGATGAGGGTTTTAAAGGGCTGTGACATCACAGGGGATGGTCATCTATGGATTGGCTGCACAAAATTGTGGGTGATCTTGCATTCTCGGGCTTATCTCCTCTACACTTACTTTCACTTTGTAACACATGGAGCTGCCATTTTAGGAAAACCAAATTTTTTAACATGAAGCGCAAGGAAAGGTGGATTTCTTGCGAATCAAAGTTTTCCTAAACAAATTAAAAGTAAAAAGTAAGATTCACACAGCAAGACAGGTAATCCTTTGTGACAGAACAACACAATATTATTAATAAAGACCAATTGAAAAAATTGCCCCAGAAGATTTACATAGCCTTTAAATCCCAAGATTTCATAGAAAATATGGCACAATAGCAACATAATACAGACTATTGTACCATATAGCATAATACAGCTATTTTATCTTTAGGAATCACTAATCAATTTCAGCAAAATCTGACTGCTTTAAAAAAAACTTCTTGCATCTTCTTAGTAAATGCTTTTAGCTTTTTTAAACTCATAAACAGAAATTCTGTGAAGAAGAAATGTTACTAAACTCTATGACATTAATAGATAGCACTTAAGATGTCAGCTTTAAAAAGTGATAATTCTTCAAGTTGACATTATTTTTAAATGCTTCATGTTTTTTAAATTATGTTTAGTTCACTGTAAATTTGTAGGGTTTTCCTCCCACCCCACCTTCTACAAAAAATAAAATGGAAAAGTCTCAGGATATAAAAAAAAATAATTCTCACCTCATTTATCCCTTGAGTCACTGCTGCAGCTGGCTGTGTTTTTTACACTGGACACTGAGCCTCATAATAGGCTAATATTACCTTTTCAGTAGTCCTCACTTCTTAGTACTCATCTCATTATCATCACAGACAGGATTATAACAAAATGTGACACCTCTATTATTATTAGAGATGAGTGAATTTCTTAAAAGTTCAAATCGGCTGATTCGCCGAATTTCACCCAAAAATTTGCTTTGTGACGAATTACTTCACCATGAAGCGGATTTTTTTGTAGGGAACAGGTGCAATGACAGGGAGCTGCAATAGCACCGCCCCCATCATTGTAACCCTCAAATGCCGTGTTTATATATGATCGTGACATCTAAGTGTAAAATTAACAATAACAATTTTTTTTTTTACTCAAACTTACCGCCTTCAGTTGCTCGTGACGGACCGACGTGCCACCAGCCGGAATGATGATGTCATTTCACGCCGCACGGGATTTCGGACTAGAGCAAGATAGAGGCTGGCGGCCTGTTGCGAGCAAATGGAGGAAGTAAGTTCTAATTTTTTAGTTTTTTATACTACATATTTCGGGTTAAATCGATTCGCTGACACGAAGTACGAGGAAATTCGGCTTCTAGGCAAATCGAATTTATCCTGAAAATCAGATCGAAATCCACTTCGTGGGATTCGATTCGCACATGTCTAATTATCATCTTTGGTTTTGTCGAGTTTTACTTGGACAGTATACCAATATATAGTGTTGAAGGAAATTTTTAAAAAGTTGATAATTAGTTTTTTACAAAGTGCATTTCATTGTAAGGAGCTGGTACAATGATGGGAAACAGCAACTGAGCCTCCCACTCATTGAATCCCTCAGATGGCATATTCATCGCTAAAAATTAGGGTTTCTAGTTGTTAATCAGTTTTAAAAAAACTATTCACCTTATCCATTTGAGCGCGAAGAGGACACGGGGCCAACTTGATTGAAGATCCTGTGCAAAATCTTGAGCGGTGCGTGATGACATCATACAGCACCACGTACAAGATTTCACGCGGGATTTTCAATCAATATGGCCACCTCTTTGCACTCAACTGGTTGAGGTGAGTTTTTTTTTTCTTTATTAACACATTTCAGGGAAAAATGATTAATTACCATGACGAATTTTGACTTTGCAGAGAATCAAATTTTCCCTGAAATTCGGATCGAAGTCCATTTCGGATACTTTGATCCACTCAACCCTACCAATATATTATAATTTTTTATATCAACTCGAATTCATTTACTGTATCTATTGATAACATAAGACCTAGTAACTTACAGAGAACTAGTAAATGGCATCTCTTACATCATAGTAATATAATGGAAAATTGTTGGAAAAAATGTGCACAAAAAACATCTAGATGTATATGTTTTATTATACTAAACACTTTCTATTGGATAGTTTAGAATATCCATTACACTTTCCCACAATGGGGAACCGCTTATTGCCAGGAGAACCTTCTTAAAGGTTGGCATGGTCTAAAGTGGAGAACTCCTTTATCAGAAAGTAGGCATAGGGATTAATATACTGTGTGTTTTTGGTAAAGAAACACAAAAGGGAAACAGGGACACAATATTCTAAAGAGACCTTAAAGTTAGAATGGAGACCTGTTGCAGTGATAAACTCTAGCTCTAGCACGAGCACCTCCCTCTTTCTACTGTTAATGCCTCTCCCTATACACCCAAGCATTCTGCTGGCATTACCTGCTGCTCTATGACATTGTCTGCCCACCTTTAGGTCGTCTGATATAATGACCCCTAAATCCCTTTCCTCAGATACTGAGGTTAGTACTGTATCACAGATTTTATATTCTGCTCTTGGGTTTTTACGCCCCAGGTGCATTATCTTGCACTTATCGACATTAAATTTTAGTTGCCAGATTTTTGACCATTCCTCTAGTTTTCCTAAATCTTTTTCCATTTGGTGGATCCCTCAAGGAACATCAGCACTGTTACAAATCTTTGTGTCATCAGCAAAAAGACACACCTTACCATTGAGGCCTTCTGCAATTTCGCTGATAAAGATATTAAACAATATGGGTCCCAGAACAGATCCCTGAGGTACCCCACTGGTAACAATACCATGTTCTGAATATACTCCATTGACTACAACCCTCTGTTTTCTGTCCTTCAGCCACTGCATAATCCATTCAACAATATGTGAACTCAAGCTCAAAGACTGCAGTTTATTGATAAGTCTTCTATGTGGGACAGTATCAAAAGCCTTACTAAAGTCCAGATAAGCAATGTCTACTGCACCTCCGCCATCTATTATTTTAGTCACCCAATCAAAAAAGTCAATAAGATTAGTTTGACATGATCTCCCTGAAGTAAACCCATGCTGTTTTTTATCAATCAACCCATGGGTTTTTAGATGTTCCACAATCCTCTCCTTGAGTATGGTTTCCATTAATTTCCCCACTATTGATGTCAGGCTTACTGGCCTATAGTTGCCCGATTCCTCTCTACTACCTTTCTTGTGAATTGGCACAACGTTTGCTAATTTACAATCTTCTGGGACGACACATGTTACCAGTGATTGGTTAAATAAATCTGTTAATGGTTTTGCTAGTACACCTCTAAGCTCATTTAATAGCTTTGGGAGTATCCCATCAGGCCCCTGTGAATTATTTGTATTAATTTTAGACAGCTGACTTAGAACCTCTTCCTCTGTAAAGACACATGCATCAAAGGATTTATTAGTCTTCCTCCCTAACTGAGGTCCTTCTCCTTCAATTTCCTTTGTAAAAACTGAACAGAAGTATTCATTGAGGCAGTCAGCTAGTTCTTTATCCTCTTCCATATACCTTCCTTCTTTTGTTTTTAATTTGGTAATTCCTTTTTTTAATTTCCTTTTTTCATTTATGTATCTGAAGAATGTCTTATCACCTTTTTTCACTCACTGAGCTAATTTCTCTTCTGCCTGAGCTTTAGAAGCTCTTATAACTTGCTTGGCCTCTCTCTGCCTCATCTTATAGATTTCCCGGTAATCCTCGTTTTGGGTGTTTTTATACTTGCTAAATGCCATCTTTTTGTTTTTAATGATTTTGGCCACTTCTGCTGAGTACCACAGCGGTCTCTTCCTTTTTTTGCCTTTACTGACAAGCCTAATGCACTTTTCTGTTGCCTTCAGTAGTGCCAATTTTAAGTACTCCCATTTCTCTTGGACTCCATTGAAATTGTTCCAGTCTGATAAGGAATCGTATACCACTGATCTCATTTTAGAAAAGTCTGTTTTCCAAAAATCTAAAACTTTTGTTTTTGTGTGGAGTGACTCAGTCACTGTATTTATAGTAAACCTCACTGACTGGTGATCACTGGATCCTAAGCTTTCCCCTACAGTAATATTCACTCTTTGGAAAGCATTAGGTGATCTGCTCTGGAGGACATGCTTTTTGGAAAAGATTAGGGTTGGATTTCCTAAAAGATTAGGAAAAAATTTGTTCTGAGTGGAAACAAAAAAAATAGAAAAGAAAAAAAACATCCTATTGCAAAGGAGAAGTTGCTCTTTGGGAAGCATTAGGAAGTCTGAAATGAAACTGATCACCAATGCTTATAGGAAAAAGGTTTTAATAGCAGGCACTGTGGTGACTAGAGAAGAGGGAATCGAAGTTGACGAAGTGGAATTAGATTCGAACTTCAGGAAAAATTCGATTTGCACCAAATCTGAATTTCCTCATGCTTCGTAGTAACGAAACACATTTTTTCCTAAAATGGCTGCTGCACATGTTAGGACCTGGAGCAAAGAACTCTGGGAATTCTGCCATTTTCCAGTGTACTTACTGCAGGGAGAGACGTCATCAGGCACTAGGGACAGTGTTAGAAAAGACTTCATTGTGCTGAAAAAAATGATTTACAAGTTCAGGCAAAGCTTATTCAAGGTGTAGGGAAAGCATAGTGAGTCATTACCTACACTTTAAAAGGAGAACAGGGTGCAATAGGAGCGATGCACTTGCTGCACTTATTGGGGGATCCAAATTGCTTTTAGGTTGTTTGCACTATATGATACATCACTAATTCCAGCGAACCTTGCTTGTGCTTGGGGTGCAATGGGGTGTATTAATAGAAACGATATGTACGTTCTATTAGCCTTTTTGCATTGAGTTTACATTATTTGCATTTTTTTTGGGTGTATTTAATAGAAATTCAGCGGTCAGCGGTGAAGTTAAATTGTACTACAGCCATTTACAGGGTGTATTAATAGGATACATACGTCCTATTATCCATTCTGCGTTAATTTTACATTGTTTTACTTTTTTGGGGGGTGTATTAATAAAAAAATTATATATATATATTGTGGGGAGTTGCTCTGGTAGACAGCGGTGCGGGTGCAGTATAAAGGAAAAGGGAGTCCAGGTAGTGCAGCAAACAGTGTTTTATTTCACACTTGCACAAACAAAACTCAAAACAGTCACTTAGTGTTACTTCACACACATAGCAAAAACTTGAGGCAAAACAAAAGTCCAAGACTGAATCAAATTCACCTGTGTGGTTTAGGTGCGTGTTCACACCCGGCTGACAGCCCAGCCGCAGGAAAGTCCAACCTCAGGCTTCCAGGCAGACTGCACGCCTCTTAGCAAGCTCTTGCTTCCAGCCCTGAGAGCTCCACAGAACACCAGCAGTTTCCAGGTTAAATCACCTCAAATCCTAGGTGTTAGTTCACACCTGGCTGAATGCTCAGCAACACAAAAAGTCCACTGACCGTCTTTAAATGGCCTGCTCTTCTGACACACAGGTCACAGCTTTTCAGCCCAGCACAGGGCTCAGATCCCAAACACAGAGAGAGCGTTTGCATAAAACCCAGCTGTCTTTTAAAGGCACCTAGGCATTAACCAAAAAAAAACCCGGACCGGCACCTAAAATCCGGTCCAGTATTTGCCCTCACCTGGCTGCAATCAACCCAGCAGCACAGGCTGAGAGGAAAATACCTGTTTTTTTACCACCAAACCTCTCACTGTGTCACAATATATATATATATATATATGTATAAAAAAAAAAAATAATATATATATATATATATATATATATACACCAAAAAATGAAACGGCACCTCCTAGAGGTAATTTAAATGCAGGTGCAAGCTACACGGGCAACTATACATCAAACTAGAGAAATAGCAGCACACTGCTGAATGCACTAAGAATGGGTGAACAGGTGAATGTGTCAACAGGGTCAAATACATGACTGCCATACTTACTATAACATGGGGTAGAAGCTCTTGGCGCATATAGTTGATCAAACCTATGTCGGGCCCGTCTACCAAGCGGCAAGGTGGCTTCTAATCAGACGGGGACCTACGCTAACACGGAGTGTCCAACTTCACTATGATGTTGTGATAGTACTGATTAAAAGCACCACGCAGGTGGGCGGGTAAGTAGGAGTGCTAAGTTCCATAGAGGATGCCTATTCCTCATTTATATATACATACCAGAAAATGAAACAGCACCTCCTAGAGGTAATTTAAATGCAGGTGCAAGCTACACGGGCAACTATACAGCAAACTAGAGAAATAGCAGCACACTGCTGAATGCACTAAGAATGGGTGAACAGGTGAATGTGTGAACAGGGTCAAATACATGACTGCCATACTTACTATAACATGGGGTAGAAGCTTTTAGCGCATATATATGTATACATTGTACTAAAGCCAGATACGTACGTCCCATTAGCCCTTCTGCGGTGAATTGTGATTTTCATATTTCTTATTTTGAGGGGTAGAGATAGGAAAAAGAATACGTCTTAATAGCCGTTCTGCGGTGAATTGTGATCATTTTTTTTTGGGGGGGGGGAGATTATTAAACAGAAAGAAAAAAAAATTATATATATGTCTTAATGCCTTAAAAAAATAAAATATACGTACGTCCCATCACCCGTTCTGCGGTGAATTGTAATTGTCATATTTCTTATTTTGGGGTGTAGAAATAGGAAAAAAAAATACGTCTTAATTGCCGTTCTGCAGTGAAATGTGTTTTTTTTAAAATAAATATATATATACTTCTCAAATGCTGTTCAGCAGTGAAGTAACATTCTACTAAAGCCATTTTTGGGGGGTATTATTTACATTTTAATAATCTTTTATCATACAGTATCTTAGACAGAGAGGTGACAGGCCCTTCAAAGGCAACGGGCAGTGGCCAAAATGTTTCTGTTGCAGGCCTCAGAAGAAGGGGGGTGGCAGCAGGAGTCACAGCGAGAGGCCTGAGCTCCCGGTGTCATCTAGCAGTCGTGTCTTGACCAGCAACCCAGCGGTGCTTGAATGGTTGACTCGGTCTTCGAGTTTGTCGCAAGTGACATCAGACACCCCCAGCCAAGAGTCGTGGGTTCTTCAGGCACAATGCTTAGCTGGCATGACCCGGGAAAAGGCCCTGTGCCCTCACCTGTCCTCAACTTGCCTTTGTCCTTTTATGTTCCTTCTGCTAGAGAAGTATTATATGCCGTAGGCACCGCACCACTTTTCGGCGAGGACGAGCTACTAGACAACAGTCAGCAGCTACTGCCCAGCCAAGATCTGGCGGAGACATCTGTCGCTTCTTCCGGTAAGCGGGCAAGTAGTGATGAGGAGAGTTGCGTGGGAGCAGGTGTTGCTAGCAGTCAGGCTCTTGGCCCAGAAAGTGTTGAAGGGGACATCAGTGACGTGCAGACAGTAACAGATGATGATGTAGCCGATCGCTCTTGGGAGCTGGGTGAAGAAGGGGCTTCATCATCAGGAGAAGAGGGTGGCAGCTTGCCTGCGAGTCAGCAAGGTGGCTGTGAGTCAGCAGGGTGGCAGCAGTGGGAAGTCAGGAGCCAAATGTGCCCGGGGTAGACCACCCTCTTCGCAGGAGCCTACCGGCCCAGAAAATAGCTGTGCAGGGGTTCACTGGGGCAGCGGTAGCAGCAGTCAGCACGGAATGTGAGGAGCAAAATGCCATAGGTGAACATGGCCATTTGCCGGATTTGTGGGCAGAAGGTGAAGAATGGCCAGGGTACCAATGTTGGCACAATGGCCCAGCTTCAACATATGCAGCGTCACCAAAAAGTGTCCTGGGAGAACCTTGGCTCCAATGTGGTGGTCCTGCCTACCGGAGCAACCGCTGCATCACCCAGTGGCATGCACCCAATTTCATGCAGTCAAGGCTCCACCATCTTAGCCGAAGGGAGCTGTCTGTCCTTCCCATCATCTGCTGGTCCTGATGATCTTGCTCTTCCTCCTTCTACTCCTCGTCAGTCATTCCGTTAGCAATTGATCACCGAAGCGATTGCCAAGAGACAACAGTGTGTGTGCTTTCATTCAACGGCGAAGAAGCTAAAAGTGCTCCTGGCCAAGTTGCTGGTGCTGCTGTCCCTCCCTTTGCAAGTGGTGAACTCTGCACCTTTGAGAGAACTGATGGCTTTTGCCGAGCTGAGGTGGAGAGTCCCAAGCCGTCATTTCTTTGTCAAAAAGGCAGTACCAGCCCTGCAAACCTTTGTAGAGCAGAAGATAGGCCAGTCGAGCCTGTTGGTGTCTGTCAAAGTGCACGGCAGCGCTGACGTGTGGAGCTGTAACTACGGTCCAGGACAATATATTTGCTTTACGGCCCACTAAGTAAATGTGGTTTCTGCCCAACCACACCAGCAGCTTGGCCAGGTGACGTCGCTTTTACCTCCACGTTCTCACGTCGTTGGTCCTGCGACAATGTCTGCCTCTGCTTCCTTATCCTCCACCGTGTCCTCAGCCTCCACTGCAGGGACAATTGACTGCTTCCTTCATCAAGAAATCGAATCCATGGCGACTATATCTCATGGCCACATGAGCCCTGTGGGGGCTGAACTAGAGGTGGAGGAGGAGGACATTCGAGCACAAGCAATGTGTAGAGCAAGAGCAGCCAGAGGAGCTACAGGGCGATGAGGAAGATGACGCAGAGGACCCAGACCCACCGTGGCAGTATGCAGTGGAGAAAGAGGCAGCGAGTCCCTCTGAGTCACATGCGCAAATGGACCGATGCATGCTCACCCGCTTGCGTAGTGATAGCCAAATTGTCCCCATTCTCAAGAGGGATGGCTACTGGCTTTCCCACATGTTAGACACTTGCTACTGGTCCAAAATGGGGGCCTTTTTAACACCCGTTAAGAGGGAGGGCCAACTGAACTACTATCGAGACATCCTATGTAGGCAGTTGGCCGCTGCCTATGTGCGCCATCGCCCATCCTCATGCAGGTCCGACCGGGGGAGCCCTCTGAGCTCAGGTTCCACTGCCATGGCTGCAGGGGGTGGGGTGGCAGGAGCAGAACCAGCTCCACAAGTAGCAACTTAAGTCTAGAGTCAGTAATGAGCAGTTTTCTTCACCTTCCTACTGAACAAACTAGTCACCAGCAGCAGGTAGACTTAGAGCAGAACCTGAACCAGCAGGTTGTAGCATACTTGGAGTGTACCCTGCCACCCCACATCAAAGATCCCCTCGACTACTGGGCAGCCAAACTCGATTTGTGGCTGCAACTGGCCGAGTTTGCTTTGGAGAAGCTTTCCTGCCCGGTCAGCAGTGTGGCATAAGAGTGGGTGTTTAGTGCGGTGGGAGCCATAGTTACCCCAAGGAGAACTCGCTGTCCACCCATAATGTAGAGATACAGACCTTTATGAAATTGAATCACGGTTGGATCAGCCAAGATTTTCAAACAGCAATGCCTGATGCATCAGACTAGATCATTCATGGTGCTGTCACCTCACTACTCTGGTCTCCTCATGCTGCAGCCATATCAGCACTATGTCACTGGGCCACTCTATGGTTTCCACATGCTGCTGACACATCACTACTCTGTGGTCTCCTCATGGTGTCGTAGATCAGTCGGTGTGAACCCACTGCGCCACTGACTAGCAATACTCTGGAGGTACGTAACTAAGCAGCAACCTGGTCTTCACTAGAGCCTCAGATGGTGAGGATAGGCTTGGGCCGAGGTAGTTGCCAGGGGCTACTACAGAGCCTAAACCAAGTAAGTGGCAGCAGGAACACACGGACAATGAGTTACCAACAACGTACCAGCAGTACATTGAGCAGACAGGCAGGCAGAGCAGAGACAGAAGCAGATACCTGAGCCGCAAGCAATAGAAAAGCGGCCCTAGGCAGAGCTGCACATAGACAGGGGAAAGGGATTTGGCATTCTCCCTTGGGGGGAACACAAGAACCCTCTTGCGAAGGAGGACATGAAAAGACATGAACGGAACACCAGAAGCAGTATGGACTGCAAGGATAACAGGAACATGGATCAGACGCAGATAAGCGCTGCTAGGCTGTCATACGCAGATAAGCTCTGCTAAGCTATACAAATACAGTCGCAGAGAAATGTTCACACCCAACGGATAATACTTGCGCTGCTGGTTTAAAATTGTGAAGTGGGCAAATTCATGTGACAGAAATTCAAGATAGGAATTGATCCGCGCTGCTCCTCATTCACACCGATGTCTTCCTCCCATTGGAAAACCGCACTGTTCACAAATCCAGACACAGGAAACCGATTCCTTAGTGCTTCAAACGTGTCTCTCACCCACGCTCCACACTATGGATCACCAAAATCACAGAGATAGTGAAGAACCTTCAGGATCTTTTTTAAAATGCGCTTTTAATTGTACTTACTAAAATCTAGAAGTAAAACCGCATAACAATAAAATAGCCCGACCCGGGTTTCGCACAATAAATAATCTGAGGAAGGTATACGGTCCATTCCTATGTTCCATTTATTAATCAGTCAGCTGGTACACACAGCCAAAAGACAGGCATGGGCAGGGCTTCCTGTGTTCCATTCATTAATTTATCAGCTGATACCCACAGCTAATAGACAGGCATGTAGTCTCCAAGGCATTGCTCCCGGTTAGCCAGAATCCTACTCCGCACTGATGAAGGGCAACACCCCGAAACAGCTGTCTGTGGATGGATAACTGGCTTAGGTTTTCCCCGTCACATCCTTAAAGCTTGTAAAAAAGCGGGATCTTGACATAGGGGCCACTTAATATGGTGGATTTGGGGATCTCTGTAATGGAGACACCCCTTTGCTCGGCTTTCCTTCCTTTGAGGGATATCTGGCTTTCATTGTATTGTAGACCCATAACTGGGGCTCCACATTTATTTTGCATATTCCTGTTTCCCAGGGAGCTTTGCACTTCGGATTGCTGTGTTGAGACTCTTAAGTGAGGCTCCACAGTGTTTTTTGTAGCTGGTCTCCCTGAGATCAGCTATTATTGTGTTTGAATAGACAGGCATAGGCAGGGCTTCCTACGTTCCATTCATTAATCCATCAGCTGATAGACTCAGCCAATAGATGAGCATAGGTAAGGCCTCCTAAGGACTTGCGCCACTCCGGAACTATTTCTCTTCCTAAGTGAAGGAGGAAAATACAACTCAAACTATACTGGATTTTAAATCAAATTCAATATTTAACCCTGTTGGTTGCAGCGTCCTAAGTAGGTATATCCACTCCGTTTCTCTTTCATTTATCTGCAAAACTGGATCACATCTTCACCAGTTCTTCTTGACCACTTCTATGCCTTGAAACTTCAAACCCCTAGGATTCTTATTGTGTTTTGCTTTGAAGTGCATAGATACACTATGAGTGGTTAACCCCTATTTTATATTTCTAACGTGCTCCTGCACCCTTACTTTGAGTTTTCTTAGGGTTCTGCCTACATACTGGAGGCCACACGGGCACTCCAGCATGTAGACCACCCTTTCGCTCTCAAGAAAAATTCCCCCTAATTTTGAACTCTGTACCACTCACATTCGATTTCACATTTTCAGTCTGCATTCTTCTCTCTGAATTTATTCTATTTTTGCAGCCGCAATAAAAACCGCACCATGTAAATTTGGCACCACCCTTATCTTCTTGCTTGGGGGGGATAGCGCTTTGCACAAGGTGGCTCCTTAAATTTGTGGCTTTCTTATATAGTACCATAGGGCAATCTGGTATTTTACTTCCTAAAACAGGGTCTTTTTTTAGAATCGACCAGTTCTTTTTTAATATGTTTTTTTTTTATATAACCCGCCTGCGCATTACAGTGCGTCATGAAACAATACAGAAAGTTTTTTTCTTCACAAGTTCCATTTTCTGTTCTTCCATATCTCTAGAGTCCTCCACCTCCTTTATACACTTATTCAACTTCCTTTCATCATAACCTTTCTCAAGGAAACAATTCTCAATAATGTGGGTTTGAGCCCTAAATTCTGCTACATCAGAACACTTTCTTGATATTCTTTTGAACTGTCCCTCGGGGATGTTCCTAAGCCAAGGGTCATGATGGCAGCTGTCTTTATCTATATACCCATTAACATCTGTTTCCTTGAAAAAGGTCCTCGTTTTTAACCCATAGCTCTCTTCATAGATAACCAAATCCAGAAAATTAATAGAAACATTGCTTACAGTACTTGTAAAATGTACGTTCCAGTTGTTACTGTTCAATTGGGCAATAAAAGTTTCCAAGCCCTCCTTACTTCCTTCCCAGACCAACACGCAGACATCTATAAATCTTCTCCATAATTTTAGCTCTCCCATGCCCCCATGAAAATGTTGGCGAAACGGGGGTCGAATTTCGCCCCCATCGCGTATCTGTACACTGGAGGTACTGTAGAAGTCACCATTGTACCAGAAATGATTCCGCTCCAGGCAGAACCTTACACATTTAAGAATAAAAAGACATTTATGAATCTTCGGCAGATGGTAGAGCACTGGAATAGCTGGGTATTTCATGGTTAAATACTCAAATTCCTTTTTACCCAGAATCCCCCTGTTGAGGCCTTCCTTCAAAATGTCGTTCACTTCTCTCTTATATATATTAGATGGGTCTCCTTTCAACTTAATATAAGTGTTACCACCCGCCAATAGTCTTTTTGAACAGTGAGGTTTTCTGCTGGGAGGAAGACATCGGTGTGAACGAGGAGCAACGCAGTTCAATTCCTATCTTGAACTTCTGTCACGTGAATTTGCCCACTTCACAATTTTGAACCAGCAGCACAAGTTTTATACGTTGGGTGTGAACATTTCTCTGTGACTTTATTTGGACTATGTGGGTTTTCACACTATTGCGGTATAATGGTCATTTTTTATTTTTGCGCTAACTTCAGATGTGATGTTGAATTTTTATCCATCGATATCTGTAAAGAGGGGGAGGGTAACCAGATTGAGGCATTATTTAAGTAGCTCAAAAGGGAACTTTTCAAAAAAGTCAGAACCATGTGGGATGTCATTTCACTTGAGAGGAATTCAGCAGAAGAAAAAGGGTTTAAGATGGCAGGTTCCCCTTAGCTCAGATGATAATTATGAATTATCTGAATGGGAGAAATTGATGAAATTGAACGAGTGTGGTCTAAAGGCCATTATGTTCAACATAAATATACGGAAAAAGAAATTGAAACAAATTAATACAAATATAGAGACCCTAAAACAGAAACTAATACCATTTAATGATACACATAGACTTGATTATATAGAGATGAGCGAAAAAATGTCAAAAATTTGTACTCAACAGTGAAACAGAAATAAAAAATAAAAAACATAGGAAATACATGAAAGTATGTGAGGATTATAAGAAAAATAAAGTATACAAATGGCGAAATAAAAATAATCCAGAAGCCGAAAAACCGCACTAAAACATTAGACACAGGTTTGCTCGAACAAAGCGGTCATATAGGGAAGAAAGGTGGGAGTATTCAGGATAGATCCATGGGAAGAAATGAGGAGAGACAATACGAGAGATCTCAACTTCAAAGGAGACGGCAAGGTGTGAATAACTATGGATATCACGAACGGTACCAATATTATGGAAAAATGAGAGATGGAGGATAGCAACATTATGAGAATACGAGAGAATATTGATCAATGGGAAGGAATGGATATATAAATTGGGAAAATAGACAGAATGAGTGGGACCATGAAGAAAAGGTATTGGGGTAACAATAGAAGATCGGATTATGATGCTTCACGATCACAGTACAATGGACGAACTAGGCGATATTTGCATCAATATAATAATTTGTGTTATAGACCGTAGAAAGAGAGACAGGATTATAGAGAACCAATAGAAAAAGAAAACAATAATGTACAGAACAGTGTCATACAGAAATATATAAGGAAGCTGAATATAGCAACATATTGTCTGATTAACCAGATGCCCCAGATAAGTAATGATAACATAAATGATGGCATAGTCCGAACACAGCTACGAGAAAAATTAAAGTTTTTTTTCCTAAAAATTCCCAGAGTGAATGCATTGAGACATCTAAGAGAGCACTAATTAATTATCTGGATGAACTAGCAATTAGAAATAAAAAGAGTAAACTTACATGTGGAGAGAAGGAGGCATTGAAGAGTTTGAAGAAAAATGTGAGTATTATAATAAAACCAGCAGACAAGGGGGGGGGGGGGTGTTGGTTGTAATGGACAAAGCTAAACATGAGGGGGAATTACGGGGAATTACAAGACTATTGGCGGAACACATAACTAGTTGAAAGGAGACCCAACTAATATATATGAGAGAAGTGGATGACATTTTGAAGGAAGGTCTCAACGGGATTCTGGGTAAAAAGGAATTTTAGTATTTATCCATGAAATACCATCTGCTTAAGATTCATAAATGTCAGACCAACCCCCCCCCCCATATGACCAATTGTCTCCGGCATAAACTCGCTAACCAGTAGACTTAATGAGTACATTGATTTCTACCTTAAAAAGTACGTGATACAATTGCTGTCTTATCTAAAAGATACTGGGAGTATTTTAGAAATAATAAAAAACTTTGGTCAGTGGATATGTGGCTTGCCACTGTTGATGATACCTCCCTTTACACGGTAAAGGAAAGAGTTCGGGTTAAAAGCGGTTGAAAAGCAATTAAGAAGAAATTTAACAATGACTGAGGTTCAGGGTTCGTTTATTCTTAAATGTGTGAGGTTCTGCCTGGAGCGGAAATATTTTTGGTACAATGGTGACTTCTACCTCCAGTGTATGGATACTGCGATGGAGGCGAAATTCGCCGCCAGTTTCGCCAACATTTTCATGGGGGCATGGGAGGAAGAATATATATCCCTTATTCTGGGAAAGAAGACACAGGGTGGAGAGCTAAAATTATGGAGAAGATTTATAGACTACTGCGTGTTGGCCTGGGAAGGAAGTAAGGAGGGCTTGGAAACTTTTATTTACCAATTAAACAGTAACAACTGGAACTTACATTTTATAAGTATTGTGAGCAATGTTTTTTATTAATTTTCTGGATTTGGCTATCTATGAAGAGAGCTATGGGTTAAAAACTAGGACCTTTTTCAAGAAAACAGACGTTAATGGGTATATACAGTTGTGTTCAAAATTATTCAACCCCCAATGCTGTAAAGGGTTTTAGGGAATTTAGTGTACATTTGTTTTTGTGTTCAAAATGAAATCTTACAAGGACTTTTTAAAGAACCAAATGCAACTAAAATGACATCAATTGTGTTTGTAATACAGTATTAAATGTTTTTTTTTTTTTTTTATTTCTTCATTGCCACAATTATTACCCCTTATTACCCCTTAAAGACTACCACTCTTAAGAACAGAGGTTCATTCAAATGTTTTCGATCAGGTATTGAAAACACCTGTGGATGTCAAGGAGCAGCAATCAAGCATAATAAGCACCAATTAGGCAGACAGATTTAAAATGACTGTGATACTTAGCTCCTTCTAGACATTTACTGGTGTGTTTACAAACATGGTGAAGTCAAGAGAATGGTCCAGAAAGACAAGAGAAGAGGTGATTTCTCTTCACAGGAAGGGCAATGGCTATAAGAAGATTGCAAAGATGTTAAACATACCAAGAGACACCATAGGAAGCATCATTCGCAAATTCAAGGCAAAGGGCACTGTTGAAATGCTACTTGGTTGTGGCAGAAAGAAGATGCTGAATTCGACTGCTGTGCGCTACCTGAAGCGCAAAGTGGAGAAAAGTCCCCGTGTGACTGCTGGGGAACTGAAAAAAGATTTGTCAGATGCGGGTACTGAAGTTTCAGCTCAGACAATAAGGTGCACACTGCGTAATGAAGGCCTCGATGCCAGAACTCCCAGGCGCACCCCCTTGCTGTCTCCAAAGAATAAGAAGAGTCGACTGCAGTATGCCAAAAGTCATGTGGACAAACCACAAAAGTTTTGGGATAGTGTTCTGTGGACTAATGAAACAAAATTAGAACAGTTTGGGCCCATGGATCAACGCTATGTTAGGAGGATGAAGAACAAGGCCTATGAAGAAAAGAACACCTTGCCTACTGTGAAGCATGGCGGGGGGTCAATCATGCTTTGGAGCTGTTTTGCTTCTACAGGTACAGGGAAGCTTCAGCGTGTGCAAGGTACCATGAATTCTCTTCAGTACCAGGAGATATTGGATGAAAACGTGATGCAGTCACAAACCTGAGGATTGGTAGACGTTGGACCTTTCAACCGGACAGTGATCCCAAGCATACCTCCAAGTCCACTAGAGCATGGTTGCAGATTAAAGGCTGGAACATTTTGAAGTGGCCATCGCAGTCACCAGAATTAAATCCGATTGAGAACCTCTGGTGGGACTTAAAGCGAACCTGTCAGCAGATTTTCACTAATTAAACCATTTACAGTACCTTATAGTTCATGCTGAGTAAGTCTCCAAACATCTTTTTCATGGATTTCTGGGCCTTATATGTATGAAAAATTCACTTTATAAAATCCTGGTCTCCTGCGTCACAAGTCAAGTGAGAAGTCAAGGAGGCAGACCCTCCTTGACTCTCCGATGTGCCTCCCCCGTCCAAACCCCGCCTCTCATCCCCATAATTGACAGCACTCCTCCTGCCCGGGACCAGCAGTGATCACGTGGACAAGGCAGAGGCAGAGGAACGGGGCGCGCGCGGGCGTGCGCGATATGTGCATAAGACCGGCCGGCCGGCGAGAGGGGAACCGCGCAAGCGCGATCAAACTAAGGGATCGCGCTTCACTCAGCGCGAGGCTCGGGATCGCGCTGCTAGGAAGGTAGACGGCGCATGCGCCGCCGAGACCAGCGCGGTCCCGAGCAGGAGGAGTGCTGTCAATTATGGGGATGAGAGGCGGGGTTTGGACGGGGGAGGCACATCGGGGAGTCAAGGAGGGTCTGCCTCCTTGACTTCTCACTTGACTTGTGACGCAGGAGACCAGGATTTTATAAAGTCAATTTTTCATACATATAAGGCCCAGAAATCCATGAAAAAGACGTTTGGAGACTTACTCAGCATGAACTATAAGGTACTGTAAATGGTTTAATTAGTGAAAATCTGCTGACAGGTTTGCTTTAAAGAAAGCAGTGGCAGCGCGCAAGCCTAAGAATGTGACTGAACTGGAGGATTTTGCCCGTGAAGAATGGGCGAAGATACCCGTAAATCTCTGCAAGACACTTGTGTCAAGCTATGCTTCACGTTTAAAAGCTGTTATAACTGGAAAAGGATGTTGTACTAAGATTGAATGTCACTTGGGGGTTGAATAAATCTGATAATGATGTGAGCACAGAAAAGACATTTGTGGTTATTTCATTATAAATGTTATGTTATATTTGTCTGACTTACAAGTGCCTCTTTGATTTAATTGTAAACAAAATGACTGAAATGATCAAAATCAATGTCAAACTGGCCGAAACAATCAATTTCAGTGGGGGTTGAATAATTTTGAACACAACTGTAGATAAAAACAGCTGCCATCATGACCCTTTGCTTAGGAACATCCCCAAGGGACAGTTCAAAAGAATATCAAGAAATTGTTCTGATGTAGCAGAATTCAGGGCTCAAAGCCAAATTATTGAGAATCGTTTCCTTGAGAAAGGTTATGATGAGAGGAAGTTGACTAAGTGTATAAAGGAGGTGGAGTACACTAGAGATAAGGAAGAACAGAAAAATGGAACTTGTGAAGAAAAAAACTTTCAGTATTGTTTCATGACGCACTGTAATGCGCAGGCGGGTTATGTAAAAAAAACATATTTAAAAAGAACGTGTCGATTCTAAAAAAAGACCCTGTTTTGGGAAGTAAAATACCAGATCGTCCTATGGTACTATATAAGAAAGCCACAAATTTAAGGAACCACCTTGTGCACAGCGCTATCCCCCCCCAAACAATAAGATAAGGGTGGTGGCAAATTTACATGGTGCGATTTTTGTTGCGGCTGCAAAAATAGAATAAATTCGGAGAGGAGAATGCAGACTGAAAATGTGAAATCGTATGTGAGTGGTGCAGAGTTCAAAATTAGGGGGAATTTTTCTTGTGAGAGCGAAAGGGTGGTCTACATGCTGGAGTGCCCGTGTGGCCTCCAGTATGTAGGCAGAACCCTAAGGAAACTCAAAGTAAGGGTGCAGGAGCACGTTAGAAATATAAAATAGGGGTTAACCACTCCTAGTGTATCTATGCACTTCAAAGCAAAACACAATAAGGATCCTAGGGGTTTGAAGTTTCAAGGCATAGAAGTGGTCAAGAAGAACTGGTGGGGATGTGATCCAGTTTTTCAAATAAATGAAAGAGAAACGGAGTGGATATACCTACTTAGAACGCTGCAACCAACAGGGATAAATATTGAATTTGATTTAAAATCTAGTATAGTTTGAGTTGTATTTTCTTCCTTCACTTTAGGAAGAGAAATAGTGCCGGAGTGGCGTAAGTCCTTAGGAAGCCCTGCACATGCTCGTCTATTGGTTGTGTCTATCAGCTGATGGATTCATGAATGGAACGTAGGAAGCCCTGCCCATGCCTGTCTATTGGCTGTGTGTACCAGCTGACTGATTAATGAATGGAATATAGGAATGGACCGTATACCTGCCTCAGATTATTTTTTGGTTGAGGACTTTTTAGTTGCTGCTATTGAAGTTCATTTGTATTTAAAAAAAAATAGTAAATATATTGGGATAGAAAGGGATAAAAAAGTTGTATGCTTGATGTTTAATGCTATATTTTTACGATGCTAAGTGGATTACTATGTATTTTTACGTGGTTTTAAAAAGCATATGACGTAAATTGTTTGGGGAGGGGTTACCCCTTTTAAAAAGTGGTGAATTGAAAGAGAATAGAGGTTTGCCCCTGAAGAAGCCAACTGTGCGAAACCCGGGTCAGGCTATTTTATTGTTATGCTGTTTTACTACTGGATTTTAGTAAGTACTATTAAAAGCGCATTTTAAAAAAAATCCTGAAGGTTCTTCACTATCTCTGTGATTTTGGTGATCCATATTGTGGAACGTGGGTGAGAGACACGTTTGAAGCACTGAGGAATCAGTTTCCTGTGTCTGGATTTGTGAACAGTGCAGTTTTCCGGTGGGGGGAAGACATTGGTGTGAACGAGAATCAGCGCGGTTCAATTCCTATCTTATACAAATACAGGACAGATACAAGGACAGACTTCAACATAGCATGGGACAAGGCATGGTAAAGCCATGGACTAGGCATTGCATACAGACAGATACAAGGCATGGTACAGGATATGAACAAGGCAAGCTACAGGACATGAACAAGGCATGAAGACAACAATACAGAACCAGGTGGCACATTGGGTAAGCAGTAAAAGGCAAAACAGACTGGCCTCAGCACTCCACACTTAAAGGCAGAAATAACAGCCTAACGAGCGCACCTGAAAGGACACACCCAGGAACCGAACAGGGGAGGTTAACCACATCAGAACCAAACAGGGAGGTACCAAATCGGGTCAGGGATAACCAAAAACCACAGCATACCAAGCTAAGATACAGGACATTGCTCCTAGCAACCAGCATGCACGGAACACCGCAGCCAGTACGCAAGAGCGCAACCAACCTGACAAACCCACAGAGACGAGACAGCCAAAGAGGGTACGCACACACATGGGCAGGTTAACAGTAGATACCGCAGCCAGCATGCAGCCCCAAGCAACCAGCCTGCACGGAATCCCCCGCAGCCAGTACGCACCATGACACTGAGCCACTTTGTAGTGTCCTCATTCTGCTGTCACTTTACCTCAACACTATGTCTCTGGGCCACTCTGTGGTCTCCTCGTGTTGCTGCCAGATTACCACTACGTCCCTAGGCTACTCTGTGGTCTCCTTATGCTGCTGCCACATCACCAATCTGTGGTATCCTCATGCTGCTGCAATATCAGCACTCTGTGGTCTCCTCATGCTGCTGGCAGAATACCACTACGTCCCTGAGCCACTCTTTGGACTTCTCATGCTATTCCCTCCCTCTCCACTTCTTGACTGGGCCACTATTTTGTCTGATTGACATGATCAATTATTTTACCCTTCTTCTGATCTACTTCCTGTCTTCTGAGAGCCTTTATAGTGGTGTAGAACACTGTGGCTTGCAGTAACACGCATAGCGAGTCTGCTCTAGTAGTGAAATAATACTGTGTGTCCATATGACATGCAGATGACAGGCCTCGCTCCTAGAATCACTTCACACTTCACTTATTTGGGCAGTCACTGGGCCAAAACTGACCAAATAACTCAAGTGTAAACTCAGCCTTACAGGTCAATGTTTGAATCAAGAAGAAGCATACTCCTTTTACACGGTCATCAGTTGATTCCAAATAGATGTCTACGGAATCTGTTCTATTAAACGCTTATACAAGTAGTGCCCCCCGACAGAGTAGAGAAGGTGTCAGCAGTAAGTTTTTGTTGATGTTACTGATGATTTTGCCCTTCCTCTGATCCGTCGGTACAATAACCCCCCAAACAACAGATCCTGTCTGTGTAGCATCCACCTTCACTCAGTCAGCATTTGGTCAGCAATCTATCAGTATTGCTAATGCCAAAAAAAAACAGGAGTGGATCCAAAACAGAGATAACATGTGAATGAAATATTTGCATGTCTTCTGTGTTTTGTACCCACTCCTGCTTTTGGCTTCCAAATCATAAGCCACTTCTGATGGTACCATACAGGCCTTACAGCTGCTACACAAAGAGGATTTGTTGTGCGTCTCATTTTTCCTTCCTTCTGACAGATCAGAAGAAGGGACAAATAAATGATGATGTCAGCCAGGCCTAAAAGTAAAATAGTGGTGCAGTCATGAAGTGGAGAGGGTGGGAAAAGCATGAGAAGTCCACAGAGTGTCCCTATGACATATTGGTGAGGTGGAAGCAGCATAGGGAGGCCATGGAGTGGCACAATGACAGTGTGGAGGTGGCATCAGCAGCATCAGGAGGAGTCCACTGAGTGGCACAATGACAGTATAGAGGTGGTAGCAGCATGAGGAGACCACAGCATGGCAAGGTGACATAGTGTGGAGGTGAAAGCAGCATGATGAGGTCACAGAGTGGCACAATGACAGTGTGGAGGTGGCAGCAGCATCAGAAGGACACAAAGTTGCACAATGACATAGTGTGGAGGGGTCAGCAGCATCAGGAGGAGGCCACAGAGTTTCACAATGACAGTGTGAAGGTGGCAGCAGCATCAGGAGACCACAAAGTGGCAAGGTGACATAGTATGGAGGTGGCAGCAGCATGAGGAGGCCACAGAGTGGCACAATGACAGTGTGGAGGTGGCAGCAGCTTCAGGAGACCACAACGTGGCAAGGTGAAATAGTGTGGAGGTGGCAGCAGCATGAGGAGACCACAGAGTGGCAAGGTGACATACTGTGGAGGTGGCAAGAGCATGAGGAGACTACAGAGTGGCAATGTGACATAGTGTGGAGGTGGCAGCAGCATCAGGAGGCCACAGGGGGGCAAGGTGACATAGTGTGGAACGCATGGCATCAGATGTGTGGCAGTATCAGAATAGTAGCTGACGCAGGTAGCCAGAAGAAACTGGTCTCTTTTGATAAAGTGTTGTTGTGGCACCATGGATGATCTAGTCTGATGTATCAGGAATTAGTGGGTGGAAATCCTGGCTGATCCATGAATGATTCATCTTGACAAAGGTCAATCTCTCCACATTTTGAGTGGACAGGCGAATTCTTATTGGAGTAACTTTGGCCCACACCGCACTAAACACCCGCTCTGATGCCACATTACTGGATGGGCAGGACAGCTTTTCCAGGGCAAACTCTGCCAGTTGCAGCCACAAATCCAGTTTGGCTGCCCAGTAGTCCTGGGGATCTTCAATGTGGGGTGGCAGGGTAGTGTCCAAATATGCCACCACCTGCTGGTTCAGGTCCATGGCCGACACCATATTCTTCCCGTTGTAGGTCACTATGGTTCCTATTTTAAATTGTCGAGGAGAAAGCCAGGATTCTATTTCTTGATAAAGGACACGGAGCAGTTCCTCCACTGAGCTACTCCGTTCGCCCAGGCAAACGAGGTGCAGAACAGTATGACACCGCCATGCCCTGCACATGTGGTATGCTGGTGGGGCACTGTAAATTGTCCCTGCAGTGGAGGCTGAGGACACGGTGGAGGATGAGGAGGCAGAGGCGGACATTGTCGCAGGACCAATGGCATGAGAACGTGGAGGTGGAAGGGGTGTAACCTGGCCAAGTTGCTGGTGTGGCTGTGCAGGAACCACATTCACCCAGTGGGCCGTAAAGGAGATATATTGTCCCTGCCCGTAGTTATAGCTCCACATGTCGGCGCTGCCGTGCACTTTGGCAGACACCGACAGATTCAAGGACTGGCTCCCCTTCTGTTCTACACCGTTAGATAATGCTGACTCCCGGCCATGCTAGCGACTTGCTGGCTCATGGGCAAGCTGCCACCCTCTTTTCCCGGTGATGATGAAGCCCCTTCGTCACCCGGCTCCCAAGTGCGATCAGCTAAATCATCATCGAGTACTGTCTGCACATCACTGATGTCCTCCTCGACCGCCTCAGGGTCAGGAGCATAACCGCTCGCAACACCAACTCTCATGATACTGTCCTCATCGCTACTTGCCCGCCTGTTGGAGGAAACGGCGGATGTCTCCTCCAGATCTTGGCTGTGCAGTAGCTGCTGACTGTCCCCTAGTAGCTCGTCCTCGCTGAAAAGTGCAGCTGAGTCAAGGGAATATAATACTTCTGGCCCTGAGGGAACTGAAAATAACAGAGGAAGGTCAGGACAGGTGGGGGCACAGTGCCTGCTCCAGGGCCATGCCAACTAAGCGTCATGTCAGAGGAACCCAGCGATTCTTGGCTGGGGGTGTCTGATGTCACTTGGGACAAAGTGCATGACCGAGTCAACTATTCAAGAACTGCTGGGTTGCTGGTCAAGACACGACCGCTAGATGACACCGGGAGCTCAGGCCTCTCGCTTCGACCCCTGTTGCCACCCCCCTTACTTTGCTGCGACCTTTTCCTGGAGCAAAAAAATTAGGCCTCTGACACTCACTTGTGCAGGGCCTGGCACTTCTCTTTCTGACATACTGTTAGATAATAAATAATTAAATGTTAGATCAAATATTTTTATTTTGCCACTAATACATGGCAAACTGGGCTTTTGAATATATCACTGCACCGCAAACTGGCAATTAGGCCGTAATTTTTTTTCCACTTTTACCCAGCACAAAAGGCTTTTCAACAGATAAGTGCAACGATGAACAGTGAATATATTTTTATTTCACCACTAATACACGGCAAACCGGGCTTTCGAATATATCACTGCACTGTAGAATGGCAATTAGGACCTATTTTTTTTTTCCACTTTTATACAACACAAAAGGCTTTTCAACAGATAAGTACAACGATACGAACGGCAAATATATTTTTATTTCGCCACTAATACACGACAAACAGGACCGCACAAGGGCAAATATGTTTTTCTTTTGACACTCATACATGGCAAAAAGGGCTTTACAACATATAACTGCACCGCACAAGGGCAAATAAGATGTACTGTAGACATTTTTCCTTGTAATAAACCCTGTTAAAGGCTGTATCAAACAGCAGTTGCACCCCAATAACAAGAACAGTTCGCTGGAATGACAGAGCTGTGTAATGGCAATTTGGATCCCCAGTCAGTGCACCAAGGTGTAATAGGATTGTTCCTATTAACCAATTTGTAACCTCCCCTACTGAACCCTGTTCTACATACATGCTCTGGAACTATTGCTCCCTATCCTTTCCCTGCACTTATAAATCGTTTTTTCACCACAATCAGGTCTTTCCTAGCACTGTCCCTAGCGCCTGCAGACACGTCTCTCCCTGCACTAAGTACACTGGTAAATGGCAGAATCTAAGATGACTGACGCTATTTATAGGGCTGTGACATCACAGGGCTGTCTGCTGATTTGCTGCATGCATGGTATTGTGGGTCATCCTGCCTTCCCAGAGTTCATTTCTCCATGTCCTCAGATGTGCAGCAGCCATTTTAGGAAGAGTGAGGAAATTCGGCTCCGGTGCGAATCTAATTTTTCCTGAAATTCGGATCAAATTCAACTTCGTCAGCTTCAATTCGTTCATCTCTATAAATAACCTAAACGTATTACATTAAATTTCCCTTCCACTTAATGTGCGATCATTTTGTTTTAATTACATAACTTTGAAATTAAGGGGCAGCATTACAAGCACACACACCAAGATGATAAACATCAGCATTATAAAGGAGATTAATGATTCAATTTGCAATAAATTTCTTAGCAGTAAGAAACTTATTCCACCACACTCATTATGTCAAATATGTGTTTCAAAGAACCAACTGTGCAAAACTGGATTTCCCTGTGGTGCCCAGAATGGTTGGCCCCTATGGCTTTAATAATGTCACTGTTTCAATTTCCTCACTAAAGCCATTTATTTTGATCTTTCTGCTAAGACTGCAGCATTATGGCTAACAGTGGGAAAGTTATCATGTTAATCTACATTAGCAAAAGGACAAGAGGTGCTTATGACGGGAGGCGCTCAACCTTATTTGTGAAGTAAATGAATATAATTGTTGCACTGTTTGTTTAGGCGACTAATTTCTTTCTAATTGTCAAAGAAATAACTCATCACCAGAGCTTTCCCATACTCATTTGCTTTTTAATTGTAGTTATGCTGCTTTTCAATATTTCCTGTAACCTCTGTACAGCTTTAATATGCACAAACAATAATCTCAGACAATTTGTTTTTAAACTAGTAGAACACGTAGAATTTATTATGGCACAGGGGAAATTAATTGGTTTTTATTTTGCTGGGGATTTAATTGAAAACTAGAGGATTTTTCCAACTGATTAGACTTTAATAAAAATGACACCTCTTTACATTATTACAGACCAAAGATACAGTAGCTAAAGTACTTGTCTGCCCTTAATTGTGTGCCCCTATATCACCTATAGAACAAAATACTTCTCCTGCCAATTCCCAAAATATTGTGCCCACCGCAGCCGAGATACACTGAATAATGTACCGTTATGCTTATCCACAATAGTGTGCATACTGTGCTGCAATTCTAATACTGTGCTTGCTGTGTTGACGCCACAATGGTGCTTACTTGTGCCTTCCACTTTGCCTACTATGATGCTTAATCTTATACTGCACCTGCTGCTGTTCCTAAGAGTCAGTTCATCTAGAGAGTACCTTGCTCAGCAGTTTCTACTCATATAAGTGAGCAACTGATCAATCTCAGCCACATGTACTGTAGAATTAAACTGCACCTTTCTTTTAAGATTATGTGTTCTGTCCAGCAGGGTTAGAAAATGATTCTAGTTCATTCTGCCACGGTGAGGGTAATTCTGAAGTGTTTATTGTGGTTATAGCACCATCTAGCGGTGTTAAGTTGTATTACACTTTGTTTTTCCTGTTACAATACTACTGCATTGTGGGTGGTGAACTGCATTGTGGGTATATAAAGCATCCTGGGAAATAGAAGTCTCCAGTCTCCAGGACATATCAGAAGAGCTGTCCTATGCATGTCTACTTCTCAAACTCCACCATCCTTGTAAAATCATATATGGTGAGAGATCTACCTTTGTTTCAGGGATATTGGGTGTTGCATAGATGTTCAGCTAGTTGTAATTACTAGCTGAACAGCACTATTTTTTGTTACTGTTAGCCAGGCAATCTTATGTACAGGCAGGCATTTTACCATGTGCTTCAGTGTTAGTGTAATGTTATAGTATTTGCTATGCTATGCCTAATACTTATACATGTTATTTGTATTCTTGCAGTTTTGCCAAACAATCCTGTTTTGCCAATCAATCAATCAATCAATCAATCGTATATAAATAATAAATCACATATGTATGACCTGTTGACCAATAAACATGTTGGACTACAAAGAACAGTCTTCTTATTTGGAAGACATGAATGGTTTATGCTGAATGTCAGACTGCACACTGTGTGAACGTGTATGAAAACAGAACATTATGTATGTAATTAAATTTAGGGGTCTCTCTAGCTTACTGGACCCATAACAACTGAGTAGTCTGCTTCTGATGTCTGGCATAATGAACTTTTTACAATCATGGCAGGCACTGTGATTTCCACATGATACATTTAGTGGGTGGCTAATTGGTGCTTGACCTCCCTAGCCTACAGTACCCATGGCAATTGATTAGTCTGCCTCCAATGTGTGACATAAGAAGCCATGTTACAGTCATAGCAAGCACTGGGTTTGTGGCAAGACAAAATTAAGCGTGTCGCATATTGGTGCGGGACCTCTCTATCCTACATGACCCATGGAAATTGAGTAGTCTAGCTCCACTGTCTTGCATAAGGAGCCTTGTTACAGTCATAGCAGGCACTGCGGTTGCCACACTGTGACTTTCGAGAGAGTGTATGGATTCAAAGGCCATGGAACCAAAGATGGCAGGTAGAAAACTTTGTAGAGTTGTGTGAGATCGAGATGAAACCTCTATGGTTTGCATGGAAAAAAGAATTTGGAAGCAGAATTAGTACAGTAATAGAAGATCTCAACTGTTCCTCTAATCATTGATAATTCTCCCTTTGAGTGTACCTAATTAGTATGGTATTTACCTGTCAGTTTACTATGCAATTAGTCATGTTATGATGATATTTTTGTGTACTGTAAAATTTACAGTATGCTTATTATGACTTTACTTTTTATATTATTATTAGTATTATTATTACTAATATTATTATTATTATGTCTTTGTGACAAAGCCTTTAAAAAACCTTGCATTTTAATCCTCCATGTAGATTCAGTTTCATCTATTGTATCTTATATTTGTGTAGTGTATGTAGACATATGTAAAAGCCCAATCAATAGAAATACTCTTTCAGAAAACATATTGTCAATTTACCAATCTAGAATTTTTTTTGGGTATGAGCCGTGGTTCAATTGATCCTCCTCCAGTGGTTTGCCCATGATTAAGTGATTGCAATTGCCTTAGGCCATAGCGTCATCACTAATCAACTATGTTTGAGACTGCTGTGCTGCCTCTAGTTATACTGCAATGTAATAAGGAGTTATATATACCAATCCTAGTCACATGCTGTGATTCTTTCATTCATAGGGTTAAGATAAACAAGTGACCAGCATGCTGATTTCATTATTCAGATGGGTTGGAAACAATATATTCTGCTAATAAATCCACATGATTTCCTTCATCAATAATGTATTGTTTTAGTCACCCCTTCTTCTACTGTATGCTAAGGCTTTTCATAGATCCCAATTAAAAATTGCAGATCTACATTAAAAAATATAAAGAGATAATGAGGAACATTTCTAAAAGTCAGTTTTGCAGAATTCTTTATTGCTGTAAGTGGCACAAAATTTATAAAATAGTGCACTTTTCACGACATCTGGTGTCGGGAGGGGACAGCAAATGGCAGGCGGGGATGGGACAAGCCTCCCTAGCGTCATCCGCAATGCTAGGGAGGCTCATCCCTGTCCCCGCGTGCCATTGGCTGTTCCCTCCCGACACCAGATGTTTTCATCCGTGTACAGGGATAAGCAGGTGGTGCGGGGACCAGGAGCGGCACCGGGAGCGAGGAGTAGGGTAAGTATATTACATGTGAGGGGCCGGCACATGGGGGGGAAATTGGTAATCAATAAAATAAAATTAATGAAAATATCTAAAAATTAGTTTATTCTAAACATATTTCAAAATAGCACCTATAATTTATAATCACTTGTTTTCTCTAGAGGGCAAGCATCAGGGGAAATATTAGGACACACAAAAGCCATCCTAAGTCACAGCTTGATGGTTAGTTCAAAGTCAGGAGCTAAAGAGCTGTCTTAGCTCTCTTCTGTGCTCTTGGATTCCTAGGTTTTAATCAGACCAAAGTCAACATCTGCATGAGTTTATATGCTCTCTTTGCATTTGCATGGGTTTCCTCCCAAAGGTATACTGATGGGGAATTTAGATTGTGAGGCCCACTGTGGCCAATGAGTAATGGCAATGTCTATAAAGTGCTGTGGAGTATATTGGCGCTATATTAGTAATAAGAAAGTTAAACTTTTTACATATATTAGGTCATCAATGTCAGATTCATGGGGGTCCTACACCCAGCAACCCCTCTGATCTGCTGTTCTTAGAAGTTATGGGTGCTATAAATAGCAAATTTAATGGAACTAGATGTAGACAACTCCATCCACTGTGTAGTGGCCATGCTGGGTTGCTGCAGATTAGCTTCCATTCAATTGAATGGGAGCTAAGTAGCAGTAACACGGCACTCTTAAAATATGTTGCACAGGCCTACCATTATCATAGCAATTCACGCTGTCTCTCTGGAATCCCCTTAATGAGATTATTGATATTACCTGTTCCCTAGGCATATAACGAGATATGCCTGGCATTTTTTGGACATAGTGTTCCTGGGAACTTTTACACTGATCCTATTTAAAAAAAAAAATATATGAAATCTGCAGAAATCATGATAACATACAATGTAGTGCACAGTATATTGCGCAGAGAGGGTATCCCCACTGTGGCTGTGTCACAAACAGTTCTTTCTTTTTTTACACACATAATTGAAAATTAGGATTATTCAACTGTCACACATGAGTTTAATTCATCAAACTGGAAATTGGTAACATAAATGTACATTGTGAGAAGATTGAATTTTTAGCTTAAAAAAAAAAAAAACTAAATAAATAAAGCTGATTGCATTGAAAATACAGTTCAGCCTGGGCTTAAGAGTCAAGTAGGTGGTTGTACTCAGTGACTTATTGTATAGGTGATAGCTAACAGTCTCTGACAAGATCTGCTCCCGGACTCCTAAACCCAGACTGGACTACATTTTTAAAGTTAATGGCTCCCTTTAATAGTGACATCAATGAGTTAAAAAATGTCTTCTCCTCCTTTTCTGGTTTTAATAGGAATCAAAATAGGTGCCAGCTTGGCTTAATTTCATTTAAGGCAATATAAAGACTAGGATATTGAACACACTTAGACATCTTGAATGTTTTTGTTCAAATCTTTAAAATACTGTTTGATAAATTATATTTATAATAATATCATGTCACCAGTGTTGGATTGAGGTTCCAATTAAAGTGACCCAGCATTTTGCTAAGTGGAACTGTCACTAGTTTATGTTGCCCTTAGGATAACGTAAAACCAGTGACAGATTTCCTTTAAAGAGTACACAATTCTGAGGGTCTCCCCTATTTTCATACTGGACATTATATCATAGCATCATAATTTTGTTGCCATCATTGCACATGCAGGATATACAGTATCGTCAATAGGTCAAATAGTGTTTTTGTGAAACCACTTATAAGAAAAAGTCCTTAGTGTTATATAATGGTTTCCATTTTCATTTCATTGTGGCTGTCTTCTCCTTTTGGAACCTATTAGGATAGGTTCAAGTGTATTTGACAGGAATCAGAAATAAAAAGGAAGCACTTCTCCTTCCTGTTGGATCCACTTCTGGCTTTGGCTAAAAAACTTTCAGGAAAATCTGTATCAATACCTACTCCAAAATACTCCATGTGATCCTACACTATATGTGTCAGTACCTGCTCCTAGAGTCCAGTTAGTCCAGCCCTGAATATCAGATAATTGTAAGATGCCAATATTCTTTAGCATAAGGATTAACCTGCCCAGCTGAAAAGGCTATTCTATTTCCCTAACTTAGAATCAGCATAACTTGCTGTGCTATGCTGTTTCTGCAACTTCAATGCACTGAAATTAGAGATATTCAACCAGCAGAGAGCTAGTCTTCTCTTTGTACCGACTTAGTGCTATCTTGCCTTAGTAATGTAAGATGGGACAATCGTTTTAACTACTGTTCTTATTTTGTTTTTAATCATCTTTATCAACTTGTCCCCACGGGGCATGGCTCTAAAACTCTCTACTAGCTGAAATTCCACAAGGAGCATACTTTTCATGAGACAATATGTGCATTATCCTGTACACCTAAACCAGAATCTTAGTGAGAAAAGGGGTGGGTCTTAGTGGGTGGAGACATACTTACCACTGCCCTCCAAATTTTCTATAATTTATGCCAGTCCCTTGGACAATACTAATGCTGTTTTTGTCTTAAAAGCTTAAAAGAGGATTGGATACAGTCGTAGGAGACCTCAGTGTGTCATTTACAAGCTGAGCATTTTCAATTGAGGTAGAATTTATTCATTCCCAAAGCGAATCTGCTAACTCGTTTGATAGAATCTGACCCAAAGCTGATTTCAACAAATTTGCTCATATCTGTATCTGACAATATAAAAATCAGTGGATGCTATCGATCCATCAGTTTTACCTGTGGTCCACAATTAATCATCGTAGTATACCCACCAGAGACCTTAGTTAAGTAGACTACACAGGACTGGACAACATATTGGACCCAGAAGTTTTGCTGATTAGTTACTTTGGACAGTGACACGAAAAGTGATGGGGAAGAGGCTGGTAGTAAGCTATTTGTATAGTCAAGGAAAATGATATGTTTAGCACTCAGCCGAGCAATGGTTGATGCATTTTGGGACTGAATGTAAAGGCTATGGGGGATATTTATCAATTCAGATAAATCAGTTTTATGATCTAAAAAAGTCAGAAGTCATGGTAACTGTGACATTCTCTACAACACTTGGTTAAATGTGCGATATTTCGAGATCCTCACCACTTTCCACGTTGGTCTATGTTTAAGACCTAAAAGTGAGATTAAACCTGGATTATGGCCTATTTGCTATGTGTGACTTTTGCAAAAGTCACAAAGCAGTCACAACCTACACCAGGCAACCCCCTGCTGTACTTTTCCACCTAAAGATGTAAACCACATTGCACTTACGCCAGATATTATTATTAAGGCACACCATTTCATAAATTTGGTGCAGGCACACAAAGCAAAGCCAGGCTTAAAACTGACACTAAAACAACCTTATTTGATAAATCACCCCCATAAAGAACAGGTAAAGCCCTGGTTGAAATGGACTTCTATGTCATTGTCTCTGCTTTTGAACCCATTTTGCCCAAAGCACTTGTTGATTTACTAGTTATGCCGTGACTCATGATGCCACCAGTTACCAATTAGAGGAGGATCTGCTGAACAGAGCTTTAAGTGACTGCAGGTCAATGTAACATAATTGAGGTCGATGTAACATAATTGACAACAATCGTTCCTATGAATACTCATTTCAGATAATTTGCTTGTGTAATGTGCCACCATTCGACCAATGAATAAGCAAAAGCATGTTCACCGGGTTATGTCGCGCAGAAAATCATTGCTTTTGGGCAGCAGATCATCCTGTCTAATGTACAGAGATTTGCTGCCCAGAAACAATCTGTACAGGGACAAGATCACAGTAGTCATTGCTCGTCCAAGGCAATTATTGGGACATGTTTGGTTTGTTCATCTGCCTGTGTATCAGCCTGTGTAACGGGGACTTTGCTCTAGGAAGCTTGCAGGTCAATGGATCATACACATGTTATTGATTTCATTGGACGATGTATAATGTATAATTTCCTCTTGAGCATCTTAATCTGTGAGGGGCACTGGGACCTGAGTTCAAGGGAAAACAAAGTTGTGATCAGTTTATCTCTAAGAAACCCATTAAAAAAGAACAGTATTGTCCAAACTGAAAAGTCCCTTGATGTGTAATATAAAGTTGTAACTTTAAATTCTTAATATTAAGCTCATAATCATACATAATATACTTAAGCAAAATATAAAAAATAGATTTGTGGAAATTCATGTATCTCTTTTTATGATGATGGATATTGAACTTGATGCAGGATACAGTGGAGAGGGAATAAGGACTCAAGATGAATGAACCAAAGAAATCCAGAACATGATGATATCTGCTCAGAAAACTTGGCTGGAAGGCAATGCTGTACTAAAACTTCCAGAACTACATTATGGTGGGAACAAGTAAATGGAAGTTTTCCTGAATTGTAATTTGTTTGCCCACAGTATTTGTAAGACTGGAGAAAAGACTAATTGAAATGTCTGGGTGAATAAAATATAAATATGGCATGCAAAAATCCATTGCCGGAAGCAACGGTGGCTTAACGAATAGTAACGCTCCTGTTCCATTAATTATAAAAACTCTCAAGAGCCCGTAGATGAAAGGTTCTACATTAGCTATTTAAAACTAATAAATGACATATTAAAATGAAGAAAAAGAGTGTTATGCGATTACATGTAATTCTCTTTTACATTTGCAGATGTCTTTTGAGACCAGGTATGTTTGAATGCTCTTCGACTCCTTCACCCCCCTGCCCTAAAAGAAGAATGTAGTCAAGCACATTAGACAATGCACTGAGCTATGATGGATGACCTGTGAGTTCAATTCCCTAGCAGGGAGAAAGCTTTGATTAGCTTTGTCCTTTTCTTTCCTCTAGCAGCCTAAGCTCAACATCAGCTTTTGAAGGTAAAATCAAACACAGAGCTTTAATGTCCAGGCACTAGAATACAAACTAGATGGCACAACATATCCTAGCAGAAAACGCTCTTGAAACATTGCAAATGTCATACATATGGAATTTGGGGTTTTTACTTGCTTACACCTTCTACCAATAGCCTGTATCATCTAACTGTTTTCCATGTGGCCTTCTCTCTCACAGCAAGGGGAAAAAAAGACCATAAAGTTTTCCTTGAGTGTTTTGTGACTTATTTTTATTTCAGCTGATTTAGTATTTACTCGGGTTCCCAGACTACCTCATGTAATTTTCATTTCCTTTTTGAAATTAAACTTGCTATTTTTGTGCTTCTATTTTTATATAGAATATTGTATACTTTGTAACAAAGTTTGATACATGAATATGTATGTGTTTTTTTTTAAGATACATACATTAAAAAAATGTATGTTCAGGACTCATGTATGCCGGGCCATACATGTGTGTGTCCTGAACAAGGAGAGGGGAGAAAGACACCTCTAGCAGCTTATCTATCTCAGAACAAAATGATTAAACTGTTGAAGGCCACCATGCATATTAGATGGTGGGTCTGTCCTGACAAAATCAGCAGGTTCAGATGATACTTATTTAATGTGCCAGTTCAAATTTTTGACCTGTTGTACATGTGTCCGAAGGTGTACATGCCATGTCTTTAGGGTATATTTATAATGTTTAATGCTGTTGATCTAATAGGCAATACACTGTAAGATCATAGATTTTGGATTAGGGGGTACTTGACTTAGAAGGTTGAGAAACACTGATCTAGACCAAATTTGTGATTTTATAGTCTAAACTGAATTAAGGTAGTGGATTAGGTCATAAACTAGGATTTATCTCTGTTTTTTTTTTCCCCAACAGGTAATTTTAATATTTTTTTTTCATTATTTTGTACTTTTTGTCTAGTGTTGAGCGAATCGAAGTTCACAAAGCGGACTCCGATTGGAATTTCAGAGAAAAGTCGGATACCCTCATGCGTCATGGTAACAAATCAATTTTCTCTAAAATGGCAGTAAAAAAATCCATACTTACCTATGATGTCACCACTCCAGCCAGCATGATGATGTCATCAAGCAACATGTGAGATTTTGCGCTGGATCTTCAGGTGAGTATTTGTTTTTATAAACAGATTAACCCCTGACAGCCCTCAATGGTCATCTCAGAGGGAGCAATCAGCCATTCCCCATCATTGTGCCCGCTACTCACAAATAAATGTACTTTGTGATGAAGTAATAACTCACAAAGCGAATTTCTTTGTGAAATTCGATGAAGCAGACAAATTGATGGTTTGAGAACTTCGCTCATCTCTATTTGTGGCGACAAGGGTAACCTTTGTCAGAAAAGTGGAGACTGTTAGTAGCAAATAATCTCACAATAACATACCTTCAACTGTTGTTTTGAAATTAAATGTTCAGTAGGCATATTAAGATGTTACTTTCACCTTCACACAGTAGCAACACTTGCTAAAAAGTGTGTGAGGGTCTGAAACCTTTGGGTGCATACTATGACCTTTGCATGGTATTATAGGAGAATGAGATCTTATCCGAGAGTCAACCATGCTGTTCTAGTCAGACATCTCAGATTTCTACCTCAAATAACATAGTGAAGAAGTAATGTAAAAATTCCAACTGGTTACAAAGCAGAACTTCAGTAATTAATTATGGGAAATGTCATCAAATAGAAGTAACCAAGTCTTAATATTGACCTTTTGAAAAGTAAGATATTCTTCAGACTAGTAACGGCTTCCTGGTAATAGATTAAGACACTTAATTGATCCTTCTAGTATAGGGTGTTGATATATTTATGATTGTGCAAATTCGTGCAGGTGTCACGTTTCAGTGCTTTTATGACAAATATATTCTTTTAGAGAGAATAAGCAAAGAAAGAAGAAAGATTAAATGGCTATTACACACAAAAGAGACCCAGCAGCCAGGCTGTGGCCTGCAGCCTAGAATACAAGAGTCTGGTAGCTGGGCCATAGTAGAAGCTAGCTGAATGACGCAGATAGGGACCACGGCGGCGGGCACTGAGCATTGCCATGACAATACAATGGCTATAATAAAATCTATGTTCATGACATATCACTGCATACATAATATAAAAAACATAACAATATGGCTGTCACCAGTTGCTTCACTAGTAGTTACAATTGAAGGATACAAGTCCTGTACATGGCACAAAATTCAGACACACTGGGCATGCATTGCATAATACCTGCCAACTAGAGTTGAGCGAACACCTGGAAGTTCAGGTTCACCAGGTTTTGCCGAACTTCGCCGAACTTCAGGACCCGAACTTGACCCGAACCCCACTGAAGTCAATGGGGACCCAAACTTTGGGGCACTAAAAGGGCTCTAAAATGGTCATGGAAAGGGCTAGATGGCTGCAAAAGTCAGCAAAATGTAGGTAAGAGCAAACAAATGTGGATAGGGAAATGACTTAAAATAAAATAAATAAAAATTAAAAATAATAATCTTGAACTAGGAGGAGGAGGAGGTCCATATGGAGTAAGAGGTTGAGGAGGCAGTGGACGTGGCGGTGTATGTGGAAGCGGCGGTGGAGGAGGAGGAGGTAGCCAACTTTTTCTTTTTTCTTATTTAATTTTGGTAGAACACATTGTGGAATATATAAAATAAAACAAAGAGAAAGTGTGCTGGAGTATAACAATGGCTGTGTGAGGTATACATGTACGGACAAGTCCTGTGTAGTGTTGATCACGAATATTCAAATTGGGAATTTTAATCGCGAATATTGGCACTAATTCGTGAATATTTAGAATATCTCAAAATATATTCGTAATCGTGAATATTCATTTTTTTACAATACCAGTCTATACGAATTTTTAGGCGAATTTTTTTTAAAGCGTATTTTCACAATCAAGAAAATAATGCCTGAAGATTAGGAATTCGCGAATTCGCAAATATATGGTTCATTTTAATGAACGTGAGCTTGTCCATATTGGCTGTGGACTTGTCTGTGATAATGCCCCCTGCCATGCTAAACACACGTTCAGATAATACACTGGCTTCAGAGCAGGCCAGCACCTCCAAGACGTAAAGGGCAAGCTAAGGCAATGTGCCCAATTTGGAGACCAAGAAGTTGAATGGAGCAGACCCATCAGTCAGTACGTGTAGGCATGTGCACACATACTGCTCCACTATGTTGCTGAAATGCTGCTTCCTGCCGGGTGGAAGGCATTGTGAAGGTACTGGAGGCACTGTCAGCCACCCAATCTACTAGAGACTATACTTGTTATGGCCTCACCATTCGTAGAGCGGCATTCAGGCCTACTAAATAACGCTGAAGGCTCTGTCGTCTACGTTGACCCGAGGAAGGTGTTTTATTTTGGCATGTAGCTGGCACAGATTGACCACGTTCTCTCTCTGGAACAGGAGCTCAACAATACCAGCAGCCCCACGACCGGGGCCACGTCCCTTATTTGACGTTCTCCTCATTATTTCCGTTCACCCACCAAACGAACAGATGGTTTAACTCGGGTGACAATTTAACTGGTAAAAGACAACAATTAAATTAACTAACAGTAAGGCAGTGCCAGTGCCGGAGCAATTCAATACAATTACTTCACTATCACAAAAAATGTGAATTTTCCAACCAACAATGTAACAGCCGAAGTTAACGGTTTAATTGGACTGTCAGAAAAGAAGCTTAGGATCCAAATGTACTATCTAGCTCAAAATCTGTGTTTTTTGCAAACAATTATGTGAATACAGTATGTTACGGTTTTATTGGAATATCAGAAATGCAACGTAGTTATCCTAATGTGCTATCTAGCACAAAAACAGTGTTTTTTGCAAACAACAATAAAAATGCAGTATGTTACAGTTTTATTGGAATATCAGAAATGCAACGTAGGTCACTAATGTGCTATCTAGAACAAAAACTGTGTTTTTTGCAAACAACAATAAAAATGTAGTATGTTACGTTTTTTTTGGAATAATAGAAACTGAGTAGGATCCTAATGTGCTATCTAGCACGAAAACTGTGTTTTTTGCAAGCAACAATAAAAATGCAGTATGTTACCTTTTTTCTTTGGAATATCAGAAATGCAGCATGGGATCCTAATGTGCTATCTAGCACAAAAACTGTGTTTTTTTGCAAACAACAATAAAAATGCAGTATGTTATAGTTTTATTGGAATTAGTGATTAGCGAGCACCAAAGTGTTCGGGTGTTCAGGTACTCGGTCCAAACACATAGTGATATTCGTGCGCTCGCCGAGCACCCGAGTATAATAGAAGTCAATGGGAGACAACAAGGCACTCCTGCTCGGAAGAGGGGAGGGTGCCTGGTCCATTGGAAAAGGTCAGAAAGTGACAGAAACACAGCCGAAATGGATCTGAAACAGCATGGGGACCATGTCTGTGTGCATCTTGGACTCCAATGTCGCAGCTGGGAAGCATATTGTCCCAGTTGTCCGCCACTTTTAAATAGCAACAAATTCCCACCCAAAATACCACCCCCTCAAAAAAAAAAGACATTTTGAGAGGTAAAATTGTTAGGAAACATTCTTTCCTGGGTATTCAATTGTATATACAGTGCAAATCCTGCCAAAAATTACAAGGAAGAAGCACTCCGATACAGCCTGGATATCACATAAAAGAGGGCCTCATTCACATGGTGCTATAATTGTTCAGGTACACTGCTGCACTCATAAAGCTTATGCACCTAGTGAAAGGGCTGCCAAAAATTACAAGGAACCAGCACTCCAATACACTCTTTAATACACATAAAGGAGGGCATCATACACACCCTTGAAAAATTATCATCGATGGCCTGCTGGTGACCCTCAAGAAAATTTTGGAGCAAGGGCGTGTTGGTTACTGAAAGAGTAATTTCTGCAGCCTGGTTCCTCCTTCATTCCGTAAGGCAGACGTCTGGAGAGCTGTGTCAGAAAGAAGCACCAAGCCAGTGACCTTCAAACACAACTCTGGTTTATTCTTATACAGTGTCTACCTTATATAGTAGATACATACATAACAAGAGATAGCTGTGTTTTCACATTCCATTGCAACAGGCAGAGACCTTCCCATATATGGAAATAAGGCTAATGTAAATATATCCCCCCTCTAGCATGATCTCACCCACCATCCTGTCATCCATACATACCATATGGCTTATTCTATTTAACCCTTCAATCCTCTCTTAAGTCATGAATATGACTTATCTTCTTTCTCTCATAGAGAGGTAAGTAGCATAAGGTTGTCCAGGATCTGTGGGTCTTGGACATATGAGGCCAAAGGTCCGTATGAGTGACAGAATACACTGAATGCAACAACATATGGTAATCTAAAAAGCAGTTATAATTATAATACTGATAAATAATGTTCTTAACCAACTCAAATCCGGCAGCCAGCTCAATAACCAGTCCCACCAAGAGGATGAATCAACATCCTTTTTGATATTATTGGCAATTTCATGTAACCCTTGAATATGGGACGGGATTGATCTGAAATGGTCAGATAAATTAAAGCAACACATTCCTTTAAAATCTTGACATCCCATATCATGTTTAAGTAACAGATAATCCACAGCAAATCTAGTTTCTAGCACTGCTCCTCTTACGCCTTGTAGAGAAGTATGTCTGATAAGGCGGTAGAGGTATGATTCCGAGATTTAGCCAAGGCACATGCAATAGAATTTATAGTACGAGCATTATATATAGCCAGTGCAGACACTCCTAATATAGAAGTACCCAAACTGATATATTCTGTACGGCTGATGAGGGGTAAAGTAGAGTCACAGTTGTCTGATAGAGTATTGATAATCGATCTGTAAGCTCTCCTGATAGGGGGTTGACTGGGAAGGGCCAGAGTCAGCCTGGATAATGCACAGGGACCTCCAATAACATTAGCAGGAATGCAATTGTAGGTGCTGTTACCACATGACAAAAATCATCCCTTAGGGAGCATTATATTATAGATAAAACTCGGAGTCACTATGGTCTTATTACAACTCATGGAATTGTCTAGGGAGCTAGCAAGCCTACTATTCTTTTTGCAGGTGTCATCAATATAATCATATACACTATTCTTAGGTAATTCACTTTTTATGGCTCCATTATTACAATATAAAGTCATATCCTGGGAAAAGGTAAAACTAGTCTCTGCTGCAGTCACATTAATAGTCAGTATTCTAATATTATCCCTGCTATTTCCTAATTTATGACACTCCCCACAGAAGTCATACAAGGGAATAAAAGATTGTGTATTGTTAGCCCTCGACCATAGGAGGGAATCATCGGGTGTAGGCTCAGCAATAACATATGTTTGAATAAGATCCCGTGGGCTCCGTAAGTCTTTAAGGCACAATGAACTCACATTTTAGGGCATTTGCCATCCTAACTATACTATTCTGTTCAGAATAAACTGGGCCGGGAGCAAAGGGATCTTGCTCTTGAGCTCTTTTATATACCAACTGATTATTTGGTGCACTGCAGAAGAAACTCATCTCCTCTGGGTGATAAATACATGTAGTAATAAACCAGACTGGCAAGAAAACACAAAGATTAATAATTATCAGTAGACAAACAAATCTCCCAGAATATTGTGGGGTCATCATCTTCGGCCTGTGGCAAGGCACTTTTCAGGGAAACTTCTTCTGAGCTCCCCTTTTTGTTCAGGGATTTCACACCTGCATCACCCTCTTTGTCTTTCACCGGAGAAAAAGCCTCAGGGACCCTTTTTGCTCTGCTAGCGTGAATCCAGATTGGAGCCTCTTCTGTGAGAATCGCTGTTTTAGTGACTGCTACCACTCGGGTGGGTGGTCCAAACTGGAACTCAGTCTGCTTTCGTCCTTTTACCAGGCGCTGGACTATCACCACGTCTCCTGGTTGGAAAGGATGTGTAGGTTCCTGTGGAGAGAAAGGAGAGGCACAAGCAACATCTCGTTCAATTTGATCTAAAGTTTCTACAAGTTTCCTCACATATTCTGCCTGTACTACTTCTAGATCCCCTTTTTCTATCACGGGGGGCCTTTGGTCTTCCCATTAGTACCTCAAATGGTGAGTAACCAGTATTCTTATTAGGCTGCATCCTAATTTCTGCTAGGGCTACAGGCAAGAGCTTTTTCCAATTAGTGAACGTGCCTCCAGAAATTTTCCTTATTTTATCTTTAATTGTTCGATTCATCCTTTCTACTACGCCAGAACTCTCTGGGTGGTACGGGAGATGGAACTTCCAGTCAATCCTAAGGGCTTTGGAAAGCTCCTTACATACCCTGGACGCAAAAGCTGGGCCATTATCTGAGTTAATTTGAACAGGACACCCCCATCTGGGGATGATCTCTTGTAACAAAAGTTTTACCACAACTTGTGTGATTTCAATGGTAGTAGGAAAAACCTACGGCCATCTAGAGAACATATCCACAATTACAAGGGCATACTCCTGCTTACTTCCTGTCTTTGGGATATGTGTGAAGTCAATTTGTAAGTGAGTGAATGGTGAAGTCGGGTAATTCAGATGCTGGTGTTGGGCCTTCTTTGACTAATTTGGGTTGTTTCTGAGACATATAATAAACCTTAAAACATAAGATTGTACCTTTGATCTAAGACCTGGTATAAAAAAAATCTCTCCAAATGAGGTCAGTGGTTGCCTGTGCTCCCCTATGGTCAAGACCATGAAATTGTGCAATTAAAATCGGGGCGCTTGCAACTGGAATACATGGTTTCCCCTCTTTGCAGATAAGACCCGTATCAGGGTCTTGTACTGCACTTACCGATTGCATTCCATCTTGTTACTAATGGTAGCTGACACCTGGAGGCTTAGCAATAGATTGTCAGTAAGGGTAATGTCTGGAACTAGGGAGGGCATTTGAACCGTCGCTGCCGTTCTAATAGCAGCCTCTTTTGCTGCCTGATCAGCAAGGGCATTCCCTTTAGCGATGTGCGTTTGGAGACCAGTATGTGCCTTACAATGGATAATAGCAACCGTGCTGGGTAATTGGATGGCGGCCAGGAGATCATGTAATAGGGTGGAATGCGAGATTTCTTCCCATCTGCAGCTATGAAGCCTCTCCTCTTCCAGATAACCCCATGATCATGTACAACCCCAAAGGCATATTTGGAATCGGTGTAGATATTTACATCTCTCCCCTCAAAAAGACAACAAGCCTTAGTGAGGGCAATCAGTTCAGCTGCTTGGGCTGACTGAAAATGTATAGGATTTGATTCTAGAATAACATCAGGGAGTTGAACTACAGCGTATCCTGCATGATGGGTGTTGTTGGTATGGTCATGTATAAGTTCAGTACACACATAGGGAGGAGGCAAATCATCCTGCTCTCCCTTGTATCCAAGTAGTGCATTCAGTATAGCCATTGGACCGAATGTGGGTGCTGAGTGTTTGATATGAAGTTGAGGATTAGATAGCAACAAAACTTCATATCCACTCAGTCTTTGTGCTGACATATGTTGTGTATGTATGTTCTTCAACAGGGCCTGAACATTGTGTGAGGTATGCAGAGTGGTTATATGACCTAGGGTGATAGGCATAGCCATCTCAGCGACCATAGCACAGGCTGCCAAACTCCTGTGACATGCAGGCATGCCCTGAACCTGTATGGGAACCACCTTTGAGAAAAAAGCAACAGGGTGGAATTTGCCTCCATGGTCTTGCGCCAGGACTCCCGCCATGGTTTTACAATTGTCCCTGGCAAACAAGTGAAACATCACGCCATAGTCGGGTAGGCCCAAACCAGGACTTGAAACCATGGCACATTTCAAATGACTAAAAGCTTGTAACATTTCATCAGACCATTTAATGAAATCAGGCATATCAGTATTAGTGGCTTTTCTCAGAATATTATCATAGTAGGAACAATCAGCAATCCATTGGCGGCAGTAACCAATCATGCCAAGAAAGGTCAACATGTCTTTCTTGGTTTGTGGGTGGGGCAGACCCAGTACGGCAGTAATACTGGCATGACTGATTTTCCTCTCACCTTTACTGAGAACAAAGCCCAAATACTCAACACTTTCCATACATCATTGTAATTTCTTACTAGAAACTTTGTGACCACATTCACACAACCACAGTAAGAGACTAACACAGTCTGCCTGGCAAGCCTCCCGAGTAGAACTACATATGCGGAGATTATCCACATATTGTAGAAGGACAGAACCATGAGGGGCAGTCCAAGGGTGCAGTGTAACTTGGAGGACAATGGAGTAGACTATTGGGGAGTCTACGGAACCCTGAGGCATTCTACACCAAGTATACTGGCGAAATTTGAATGTGAGCGCAAAAAGTGTCCGTTTCTCCCTGTCAACTGGGACAGAAATAAATGCATTCTTTAAATCAACAACAGAGAAAAACTCTGCATGGGCAGGAATAGCTGATAGCAGAGATGGTACGTCTGGAAACACAGGGGCTATGGGTATGATCTGTGCATTTACCGCTCTAAGATCCTGTACAAACCTAAAGGTATTATCAGCCTTTCTCGCTAGGTTGATGGGTGTATTATAGGGGGAAATAATTTCCTCAAAAACCCCTGCCTTTAGGAATTCCATCAACATAGACTTTATCCCCTTTTCTTTTTCTGGGGAAAGGGGGTATTGTTTAATATAAACAGGTGCAGCGCCGGGCTTAAGCATTGCCTTAAATGGTGTACAAGAGATAAGGACAACAGCTTGGTCAGTATTTGCCCAGACCTCAGGAGAAACCGAATCAAGTAGTGGATCCTGAGGTTGGCACTCTAAATATAAAAAACAATTACCCTCCGGTACATGAATGGGCAAAACTGAGGATGTGACATGTAGGTGTCCCATCTTGCTAACCCCTAACTGCAACTGTAACAGAACAAACAAATCCCTCCCTAATAAATTCACAGGACAATTTGGAATGATCCTAAAACTGTGTGTGAACATTGACTGGTGCATGTATGGATGTTGGATCGAGAGGGGAGGAGTTTTATAAGATCTGGTCAGTATCCCATTAATTCCCACAGAGGGCTCAGCATTCTCTCTTGGACCACTATAATAATCCTCACATATAGTACTACAAGTAGCACCAGAATCTACAAGAAAAGGGAGAGGACATCTCTCTATGGTTAACACAATCAGTGGTGATTCCTTAAAGTGGTTTGTAATGAGAGTGAATGCTGGGATACTGTCCCCCGGGCATCCTCATTGTGATGTTTGCTGTCTCCAGGCCACAGGAAAACGAGGGGTATTATGCTGGGGCTGCTGCAGTGGTGGGGGAAGATCTCGGATCTGAGCTGGCGGATATGGTTGAGAGCCTGAAGCTGGAGAATCATTTGGGACATGTTGCCTGAGTGGGTAGGGGCATCGGCTGATCCAATTATCAGTCTTACCACAATTAAAGCAACCTGCAGGACGAGGTCTATTAGCAACCCCTCTCCCAGAGTATGACCCTCTATCCCTTCTCCTACCACGTCCCCTATTGGGCTGATTTGTGGGACAATTCCTATTCTGAGATTGGTAATGGGCCTCTTTAGGTGTAATCATGTCAAAGCAACCAGCCGCATCTTTCTCCATTAACTTATTTTGGAATTGATCTTTATTAAGGCTAGGCCATTCGGACATCATTTGTTTAACAGTAAGCTGGAGATGTGGCTGTAGATTGGTAAGGAAAGTCTGAATGAGCATAGAATGCATATTATCCTGAATACTCATTCCTGCCTCCAGAGTCCAAACTTCATTAAACCTTTTCCAAAAGTCTATAACAGACTCTCCTGATTTATGTAACCGGCTACAGCAGTTGGCAACGAGGACCTAGTCTGAAAACACCTCTCCATTTCATGCTTAATTTCTTCCCACATGGTGTCTATGCCTGTCTCAATATTCAATTTATAAGTGCCAGCTGACGTATTTGGTGGCTATATAGTGCTTATAGAGGGGACCTTACTCCAATCCCAGGGGGAATTGTGCCCAACTATCCCATCTATTATAGGGCGCATATCCTCCTGTGTTAGACATCTCCCTTTACAAGCTCTCTTCAAATAGTGAAATGTCCCAGATGAAGATGAAGAGGGTTTAGGGCAGTGCTTAATAATCTTATTAATATCATCTACTTGAATAGGTTTCTTTAACAAGGTATCCCCTACAGTCATAAAAGAGAACTGTTCCTCTGGGTCACTGTCCTCATCAGGAAGAGGAATATGTTCAGGTTTGGGAAAATACTTTTGTGATCTAAGGCGCATGGGAGATATGACATCCCCATCACCAACAGCACCAGCCGCTGGATCCTGACCACTCTGATTAGGCAGAGGTGGAGGCAACTGCGGAGGTGGCTGCGGGAGCTGGGGAGCTGTAGGTGATTGGATGTGGGTAGCAGTACATCCAGCCAGTAAATCTAAGTCAACCTTTGAAAGGAATGGATATATCCGTGGGATATTTCCTAAATAGGGAGAAGGGGGCTTCTGAAGTGAACCCCTTTCTCAATTCTTTTTCTAACTCTTTTTTTTTTTTATATCCCTCCTGGTTCTCTGCCTCCTGTTTCTTAACCTTTTTATTTAGTCTGTCATACCAATATGGTGCATAAGTAAGCCAATTTCCCCCTCCCAACTTCATATACTGCATGTCCCACTGGGGATCTAGACCATAATATGGGTAAGCATCAGTGTCATCCAAACATAACCCTTTTACCATGTCCATATGGAAGGTGTCATTAGCCCTTTCCTGAGGGAGCGGATTTATACTCTTCATCCCCTCTGTCCATCCTGCCATATTATCCACCCAGGGAGTAACTAAATAATGATTAGTCCCACAGACCAGGGCTACATAATCCTTACATGTTTATCCTACATACGGAGGGGTTGGAGAGACCTTTCCTTGCTTTGCACCCATTTCTTATATTTTAATTGAGACGGAGGCAGACCAGAACTCTCCCCAGGACTGGCTGTACTGAACTGTGAAAGTTCTGACAATACCTGTCAACTGGGTAGAGGACTTATGTCTGGGCTCAACTTCCTTCTCAACTGCCTGTTAGTATTATCCTTTCAAATTGTCACTGGCGTTCACCAGTTTCTGGGTCAGCGGGTTTCCCCTAGCCAAAGTGGTGGGGTGTCTTACGGTTTTCCAGGACACACACAATAAAGTTAGTACAGTTTTCACAGTATCATTTGCTGCTTACCTTCAGCATAAAATAAAATTACTTAATGCTTCATAACATCATAACAAACAAAAGAGAATAAGAAAGCGACAGATAAGAAGCGATAGTAATAGGCTGTCAAGAGAAACCAGGGTGCAGACAATATTTGAATTCTTGCCAAAATAATTCCTCTTTTAAATTCTTCCCTAATGAATTTATGTCATAGGGCTAGAGACTATTTACAGTTTATCTTGCCTGAAGACCGACTGTCCATCTTACCTAAATATAGAGCCACTATTTACAGTCCTGCTTGCCAAAAGCAGGCCGCCTACCTTGCCAAAAGATAGGTCCCCTATTTACAGTCCAGCTTGCTTGAAGCCGACCTCTATCTTGCCAAAAGATAGATACTATTCCTTTCAGAGTGTCTAAATTGGGTTCAAAATAGAAATAACAGAGAGTCTTCTGAAAGCATCGGAAGCCCACAATCCTTAAAAAGAAAAAAAGATAGCCAGGAAGCTCTCTGACTCACCGAAGCGTGTCTGTATTCTATCTCGGACGAGACCTTATCTGAAAGAGTTAGTGTATTTCTGCAGCCTGGTTCCTCCTTCATTCCGTGAGGCAGACGTCTGGAGAGCTGTGTCAGAAAGAAGCACCAAGCCAGTGACCTTCAAACACAACTCTGGTTTATTCTTATACAGTGTCTACCTTACATAGTACATACATGCATAACAAGAGATAGCTGTGTTTCACATTCCATTGTAACAGGCAGAAACCTTCCAATATATGGAAATAAGGCTAATGTAAATATATCCCCCCTCTAGCATGATCTCACCCACCATCCTGTCATCCATACATACCATATGACTTATTCTATTTAACCCTTCAGTTACCATTTAAAAGACTATAGTTGAGGGCCTGAAGGTGAGCGGACCCAATAAAAAATTGTAGTAGGGGCCTGAAGGTGAGCGAACCCCATAAAACATTGCAGTGATAGCCTACAGGTGAGCAGACGGTTTAAAGCATTGGAGGTGAGGGCCTGAAGCCTAGAGAACCCCATAAAACATTGCAGTAATGGCCTACAGGTAAGCAGCCGGTATAAAGCATTGGAGGGGAGGGCCTGAAGCCTAGAGACCCCAATAAAACATTGCAGTGATGGCCTACAGGTGAGCAGACGGTATAACGCATTGGAGGAGAGGGCCTGAAGCCTAGCGAACCCTACAAAATATTGTAGTGAGTAATGATGAGCAGGAGGTGCCATATTCGATTTCGCAATATTTCGCAAATATTCGATTGACTATTCGTCATATATTCGTCGAAATCGAATATTCGTCATTATCCTATATATTGCGAATGTTACGCGAATTTATATTCGCATTGCGAATTCAACTTAGAGCTGAGTTTCTAATGGTTATATTGCTAGAATATAATAAATATCATGAATATAGCACTATATTCTCAATCTTCGTTATATTCTAGCAACAACTATTAGGAACCCAGCTCTAAGTTGAATTCGCAATGTGAGTATATGTTCGCATTGCGAATTCAACTTAGAGCTGAGTTCCTAATGGTTGCTGCTAGAATATAACGAAGATTGAGAATATAGTGCTATATTAGTGAATTTGTGATATTCATTATATATTAGAGCAATACAACCATTAGGAACCCAGCTCTAAGTTGAATTCGCAATGCGAGTAATTTAGGTTATATTAATCGCATTGTGATTACAACTTAGTCAAATTTGTGAGATCGGGATTTTCACATCTGACAGTACATTTTAGCATGGAGGCAATGGGCAGAAGAGGCAATGGGCATTGACTGGAGCGGGCAGGAAGCCAAGAATCCTCCGGACAGGTGAGAACAGCTTTTGGGAAGTGGGACGACAACCAGAGAGCAACAAGGATTAACAACTTAAAAAAACCAACGAATATTTGAAACAGGGAATCTATAGCGATATATTCGCAATATTCGTGAATTTCCGAAGTGCTGATATTCGCTAAAAAAATTCGCCATTCGAATATTCTCGCTCAACACTAATAGTGAGGGCATATATATTCTGTATGGAAGAGGAGTCGGTGGACGTTGCGGGTGAGAAATCAAGATTCAAACATATACCCTTTTTTTCCGGTGAAAGTTCCTCATTTGCTCAGCTTTCCTCTGGTGGAGTGGAGAAGTCAGGGGCAATCCAGGCCTTGTTCATTCTAAGCGGAGTCAACCTGTCAGCATTTTCAGTGGACAAGCGGATACACTTATCTGTAATAATGCCACCAGAAGCACTAAATACACGCTCAGACAATACGCTGGCTGCAGGGCAGGGCAGGCCATCACCTCCAAGGCGTAGAGCGCAAGTTTGTGCCACATGTCCAGCTTGGACACCCAGTAGTTGTAAGGCACTGAGGGATCATTTAGGACGCTGACACGGTCTGCAATGTATTCCTTCACCATCTTCCAAAACGTTTCCTCCTTGTTTCACTAGCCCGCAATTCAGGGTGAGGTTGCTGACGTGGTGTCATGAAAGTCTTCCATGCCTTTGAAAGTATTGCCCTGTCTCTGTTGGAACCACTGTGTGTTCCCCTTGTCTCCCTTCCTCGGTTGCCTAAGGAAGTATGGACTCTGGCGGCCGCATTGTCAGATGGAAAATTTTGGAGCCATCTGTCAACAAGAACCTTCTGGTATTGCACAGTTTTACTCATCCTCTTCACCACAGGAATCAGAGATGAGAAGTTCTCTTTGTAGCGGTGGTCAAGAAGGGTGAACAACTAGTAATCTGTGTTACCTAAAATGGGTATAACGCGAGGGTCTCGGGAAAGGCAGACTAACATTAAGTCAGCCATGTGTGCCAGAGTACCAACGGGCAAGACGTCAATGTCAACTTCAGGATGACTGTCTATACCCTCATCCTCCTCCTCTTCTGCCCATCCACTCTGAACAAATGGAATTAAAGTTCCATGAGTTCTAGCCTCTGTAGCAGAGGCAAGTGTCTCCAGCTCCTCCTCCTCTTCATGGCTCAATTCACGCTGAGAAGACGAACTGGGGGATGTCTGGCTATCACCCTGTGTCATCTCCTCCCCCATTACCTCGTCTGCCACATTCAAAGCATCCTCCTTAATTGTGAGCAGCGATAGTTTGAGTAGACACAGCAGTGGGATGGTTACGCTGATAATAGAGTTATTTCCACTAACCATCTGTGTGGATTCATCAAAGTTTTTTAAAACCTCACATAGGTCTGACATCAATGCCCACTCCTCTCTTGGGAATAGTGGCAGTTGACTGGAAAGGCGACTATCATGGTGCAGCTGGTATTCCAAAACTGCCCTCTGCTGCTCACAAAGCCTGGCCAACATGTAGAACGTAGAGTTCCACCACATGCTCACGTCACACAACAGTCTGTGAGCTGGAAGCCGTAAGCGTTGCTGCAGCGCCACCAGGTTACGACCATTGTCGGACACTTGGATACATTCAGCACCACTCTAGCCCAGAGATAATGTAATTTTTACTCTACACACTGTATTTGCTTTCTGTAATGTACAGGAGACAGAGAAATACAATTTTTCGGCACTACACTAGGCCAGAGATAATGTAATTTTTACTGTACACACTGTATTTGCTGGCTGTAATGAACAGTAGACAGAAAAATTAAAATTTTCGGCACTACACTAGGACTGAGATAATGTAATTTTGACAATACACACCTTATTCGGATGTAGTTCTATATTGGATACAAATTTGTCCAAAATAAAATGAATACTCTGATGGAATACAGTATATACGGTTGCTGCCTAAACGCACACACGGATGTGCCCAAAAATTGTTAACTATGGCCAAAATATAAATCACTGTCTGCTGAAGTAATTAATATAACGGTTGTGGATGGAACACACACACACAGATGTGGCACAAGTTAGGTTGAACAAATAACAAATAATTACTCTGATGGTACAGTGTATATCTCGGTAGCAGGAACACTGTAGTGAATAAGCCCCTTTTTATAATGTCTGCCCAACACACTGCTTTATAGTGGTGCAGTCAGGGCTGGGACAAGGTCCACCACCAACAGAGGCTGAGCTGCCAAAGTGCGCCCCCCCCCCCCAACTTGTGAAGTCTTTACTAAATACTGTTGTAATCACACATAAATATGCACAGTTTAATGTATCAATTAATGACGCACTGTTATGGAGGATCTGTGGATGACACTGTTATGGGGGATCTATGGTTGACACTGTTATGGGGGATCTGTGGATGACACTGTTATGGGGGATCTATGGATGAAACTGTTATGGGGGGGATCTATGGATGACACTGTTATGGGGTAATCTGTGGATGACACTGTTATGGGGGATCTGTGGATGACACTGTTATGAAGGATCTGTGGATGATAATGCTATGGGGATCTGTGGATGACACACTTATGGGGGATCTGTCGACGACACTGTTATGGGAGATCTATGGATGACAGTGTTATGGGGGATCTATGGATGACAGTGTTATGGGGGGGATCTATGGATGACACTGTTATGGGGGGATCTGTGGATGACATTGTTATGGAGGATCTGTGGATAGTACAATGTTATGGGGGATCTGTGGATGACATTGTTATGGGGGGATCTATGGTTGACACTGTTATGGGGCGGATCTATGGATGAAACTGTTATGGGGGGATCTATGGATGACACTGTTATGGGGTAATCTGTGGATGACACTGTTATGGGGGAATCTGTGGATGATACTGTTATGGGGGATCTGTGGATGACACTGTTATGAAGGATCTGTGGATGACACTGTTATGGGGGATCTGTGGACGACACTGTTATGGGAGATCTATGGATGACAGTGTCATGGGGGATCTATGGATGACAGTGTTATGGGGGGATCTATGGATGACACTGTTATGGAGGATCTGTGGATAGCACAATGTTATGGGGGGTCTGTGGATTGCACTGTTATGGGGGGATCTGTGGATTGCACAATGTTATGGGGGATCTGTGGATGACAGTGTTATGGGGGATCTGTGGATGACAATGTTATGGGAGATCTGTGGATGACCCACTGTTATGGGGGATCTGTGGATGACAGTGCTATGGGGGATCTGTGGATGACACTCTGTTATGGGGGATCTGTGGATGACACTGTTATGGGGGATCTGTGGATGACACACTGTTATGGGGGATCTGTGGATGACGCATTGTTATGGGGGGATCTGTGGATGGCACTGTTATAGATTGTGACTCACAATGGATATTAGGGGCCAGCAAATTACAAGGAAGGCGGGGGTGGGGGATGATTGATAACATACATATCTAAATGGCTGGGGGGGTGAGGGCTTGACTTGAGCCATCTACTGATCAGAGCATTAGAATAGCAGGAATAAATAACATCTAAATGTCTGGTGGGGTAGATGGGGGTAGGACAAGGGCTAATGGGGGAAGGGGGACTGGGTTAGATAATCTATACTGACATACATTTGACACACACATATATACTGGCATATATATGACAACACATATATACTGACATACATATGACACACACATATATACTGACATACATATGACACACACATATATATTGACATACATATGACACACACATATATATTGACATACATATGACACACACATACATACTGAAATACATATGACACACACATACATACTGAAATACATATGACACACACATATATACTGACATACATATGACACACATACATACAGACATACATATGACACACACATATATACTGACATACATATGACATACATACATACTGACATACATATGACACACACATACATAATGACATACATATGACACACACATATATACTGACATACATATGACGCACACATATATACAGACATACATATAACACACACATATATACAGACATACATATGACACACACATACATACTGACATACATATGACACACACATATATATTGACATACATATGACACACACATACATACTGACATACATATGACACACACATACATACTGACATACATATGACACACACATATATATTGACATACATATGACACACACATACATACTGACATACATATGACACACACATATATACTGACATACAAATGACACACATATATACAGACATACATATGACACACACATACATACAGACATACATATGACACACACACATATATACTGACATACATATGACACACACATATATACAGACATACATATGATACACACATATATACTGACATACATATGACACACACACATACTGACATACATATGACACACACACACATACTGACATACATATGACACACATACATAAAAACACACAATATGCACATTACATTACTGCCATTCCATTCCCTTTAACCCCTTACATTTTCTGCACATACAGTCTCTGGTGACTTGGAGGGAGAGGCAGGATGCAGAGTATTCCTCCTCCTCCTCCTTCTCTGTCCCGACGCTGCTCTTCTCTCTGTGCTGCACCGCAGCAGCAGGGACTTGGTGAGAGTGGCCTGTACCTGTGCCCTGAGGCTTGAGCGCCCTGAGGCTGGAGCCTCCTCAGCCTCTGTGTCGGCCCGGCCCTGGGTGCAGTGTATATCTCAGCACCAGGCACACTGTAGTGAATAAGCCCCTTTTTATAATCTCTATCCAACACACTGCTTTATGATGGTGCAGTGTATATCTCAGCACCAGGCACACTGTAGTAAATAAGCACCTTTTGATGATATCTGCCCAACACACTGCTTAATGATGGCGTATTGTAGTTGTCACTAATCGGAAATATTTCTGTCTTTTAGAAGTTATCAAAAAGATTTTCAAGCCCTGCACTTATCTGTCCCTTCCTGGTGACGCCTGTCCCTAATAGTGCTTAATTAACCCCCTTCTTTAAAAAAAAAAAAAAGGAAAAGGTGCTGCATTGCTGTCAAATACACTCTAGTTCTAAAAAGGACTTAGGTCTTTAAATAAGGATTTTGGCGTGAAATCAGTAAGTTTAGAGCAAAACTCTATCTGTCCCTGCCTACTGCCTGCTCTCCCTGACGCTAAATAAGCCGAGCGCCGGACCTCAGCTCCTATATGAAATGGTATCACGTGTTCTGGCCAGCCAATCAGTATAAGGCTTACAGCTAACATTGTTATGGCCTTACACTGAGGGTAATTACTTACCTGGACCTTGATTGGCTACCAAACGTGTGGGGAGGAGACTCTTGCAATGCAAGGAATACACGTGGTGCTCGGCCGAGTAAATGTGAGCGCTGAGCATAGCGATGCTCGAGCCAAACCAATACTTGGCCGAGCATGCTCGCTCATCACTAATTGGAATATCAGAAATGCAACGTAGGCTGCTAATGTGCTATCTAGCACAAAAACTGTTTTTTGCAAACAACAATAAAAATGCAGTATGTTATAGTTTAATTGGACTGTCAGAAATGCAGCATAGCCTGTAAATTTTCTGTCTAGCAAAATAAATGTGCTTTTTTTATAGCAGCAAGGTAACTGCAGTAATTAATGGTTTTATTGGATTCTCAGATATGCAGTGCCTGTGGCAGACAGATAAAAAATCGCTTTAGGTCACAAAAATATGTGACAGACTAATGTTATTGAATAATTTTCACTGCCAGGTATGCACTGCATGCCGCAGGGGAACTTGACTGGTCAAAAAAGGGAATTTGTCCTCCACTGAGCAGAACAGAATTAAAGTAATGTCCCTGGCACACATGCAGTTCACATGCAGTTGCAAGTGCACTGCACTTGCAAAAATGTCCGCCGACGCCCACCGAACTAGCAGATGGATTAAAACTGAATTTTCTGTGTCACTGGGCTCGGGGCTGGGTACAAAAATGTAGCATAGCACCCTCAATAATCGCTGTAGTTTGAAGATTGAACAACACTAAGTACACCAGAATTTTTCCCTAATCTCTCCCTCACAGCAGCAGCAGCAGCATCCTATTCCTACACTGAGAAAAGCAGAGTGACGTACGGCGCCATGTGACTCCAGCCTATATAAAGGCTGGGTCACATGCTGCACTTGGCAAATGACAGCCATGGGGGCGGCCGGGGCGGCTGGGGCGGTTGTAGTTCTTGCAGTGGCTAACTCTACTCCCACATTCCCTGGGATGCACATGCATTGGATGGAGGGATGCAACCCTTCTTACCCTTGGAGTACACCATGGGCTTGAGAGGCTCCTTTCTGGGGGTGAGCTTGTTGAAGCTGAGCTTGTTGTTACATAGCTAGTGTATTCTAGACTCACGGACTCTCCTAGCCCCACCTAAAGGTCAGTTAGATTGTCATTAATATACTATTAATTGAAACTGAAACTGAAATTAAATTGGACGTTATTATCATTGCTGCTAAAAAGTTTAAATAAATCAGTTAAATGACTACAGAAAAACTATTAAATTATATGACAGATTTACTTAATAACAGAGTAAAAAGGAAATACCCTCATGTAGGCCAGCTACAGGATTTAACTGGCTGACAAAATTATACTTCATATGAAATGTGAGCAGAATAAGGCAAATATGGTACTTTCTGCAGTAATAGCCCTAGCAAAAATAATAAAAGAAATTAATGTCTCATGTATTTCATTTTAGATTCATTAACTAGATGTAAGCCAGTATAAGAGAAATAATGTGGCAGATATATTAAGATATGTTTATCTTGCGCCAAAATATTGTGCCTGTGCCATTTGTGTCGAATTTAATATTTTAATTGTTAAATTTATCTAAATCTGTGATGTTGTTTTAGAAAGTGGTGAAGGGAACATGTGCAGCAATGTGCCACAAAAATTTCTATTTTAATGCTAATTTCTATCCTACTGTACTTCTGACAGCTGTCTTTGTGTGCCTTTAGGTTTTTTTCTTTTTCTTTACACAGCCCCTACTATACAGACTATCATTAAAGTTGGTTTTCAGTACCATCCCTACGCTGACGACACATAATTATTCACTTCATCCTGTGACATCACCCCTGTACTACAAAACTCCACAGACTGCCTGGCCTCTATTTCTAGCATCATGTCCTCTCTCTATCTGAAACAGAATCTTTCAAAAACTGAACTACTTGGGGACATTTATCAATAATAATGTAATTTCTGCCAAAAGAATACTAACATTACAAATCAGAAATTATGATTTGTTTTGCCTCATATATGAAAAGGTACCCACCACTTTTAAAATGTGACCTTTTTTAAAAAATATATAAACTTGATTAGTCACCTATTTCTCTCCACTTGCAACATTTTATTGCCAAAAGTACTAAAATGCAACTTTTTAAAACTGAAATGAGCCATTTCAGCCAACTCTGCGATACCGTAATTGCAACTTTTGAAACATATTTTTGACTTTTAAAGCATATTTGCGACATTTCCACTGGTAAATTGCGATTTTGGCCTCAGACTTGAGACATTTTTGCTATTGTTTTGTTTTTGTTGAATGTCTGACAAAACCTTGTTGTTTAGCTCATTTATATTAGATGAAAATAAATGCATCCTGTTTTAATACTTACCTATCACTTGTTCCAACGACGAGTTGCTTTTTCTGTTCATAAAACACCACCACATAAGTCGGCTTAAATGACTGCAACAATTTGAGCCATTTCTGCAGATAAGAGGATGATAAATGAGGATTAATATGTGCCAATTTGATAGCCCTGCCCACCTTGACTTTTATAACCAATTTCTGGCGTTTCATTCTTTATGCTGAAAATTCTGGAGAAAACTGTTGATATATTTGGCACAAATCAAAATGCCATTCTTATTGACACATTTTACACCACATTTTACACCATAATTCTGGTGCAACATACGGTACTTAGTATATCCCCCCTTGTGTTTTCTCCTTCTACTAATCTACCTAAACCTGATGTTTCTCTCAGTGTGTGGCACTACCATAACTCCTGGGTAGCACATTGGCTGTCTCTTTCTTCTTCCTCTATATTCCATCACTCACCCACTCATGATGCCTGAACCATAAAAACATCTTCAGAATCTACTCCTTTCTGACTGTGGAAACAACAATTACTGTCATTGTTGCCCTGATCCATTCTCGTCTCAATTACTGTAACTCTTTACTCATCAGTCTCCCCCTCAACAGACTCTACCTTCTCCAATATATTCTGAATGCAGCAGCCAGGATCATCTATCTGTCTAACCATTGATATGATGCCTCCTGGCCCTGTGCCAGTCTTTTAAATGGCTGCCCATACAGTATAGGAATCAATATGCAACTCCTTATTCTCACCCACAAAGCCCTTCATGATACTGCACCTCTCAATAGCTTCTCCCTAATTTCTGTTTACCATCCTACCCATTTTCTATGCTCTACAAATGATTTAAGACTATCAACCACCATAATCCAAACCTCTCACTTCCATCTTCAAGACTTCTCCTGAGCTTCACCAGTTCTCTGGAACACACCTACCACAAGTAATTAGGTTAATTCATAACATTCACAGTTTTAGGCGCTCCATTAAAACACATTTTTTTAGTGTGGTCTATCATATCCCCTAATGTAACTCTTCACCATTCACCCCCTCCCTTTACACTCATTCTTCAGATCCTGATCCATCATCCAACTTTACCCAGAACATCTCATACACTGAAAAGCACTAGAGATATTGGCTGGTTCATGCAGCTTTATGTCTACTCCCCTATTTTGTTAAGATGGCTGGACCACTTTTTACTTTATATGTCACCCCTTGCTCCTCGTAGATTGTGAGCTCTTGAGAGCAGGGCCCTCATTACATTTTTTTGTACTTGAACCCTCTGATTGTAAAGCACTAAGGAGTATGCTGGCGCTTTATAAATAGTGTTGAGCGAACAGTTCGAGAATAGTTCGGGTTCGTACCGAATTTTGGGGTGTCCGGGACCCGGACCCGAACCCGGACATTTTCAAAAAAGTTCGGGTTCGGGTTCGGTGTTCGTCGATTACTTCCCGCTTTCTGAAGGGCTGCACAGCAGCCAATCAGCTAGCGTTTTACTTCTTGCCCTAAGAGCCCATCACAGCCATGCCTACTAATGGCATGGCTGTGATTGGCCAAGTGCAGCATGTGACCCATTTAAGCTGGAGTCACGTAGCGCCGCACGTCACACTGCTCTGATTAGTGTAGGGAGAGGACGCAGCTTCTGTCAGGGCGAGATTAGGCAGGTTAAAGTCAGCAACAGCACCTAATAACCGGATCAATTTACAGCTGAGAATCATTGAACTTCTGCTAGTTACTTGCTCGCTGGTTTTTAGGCTGCACAGAGCGTTTTTCTGTCACTTATTTTCTGGGTTGATCGGCGGCCATTTTGTGACTTGTGGTGCGCCAGAAGAAGCTGCCACCAAGTTCATCAATCCATCAATACTAGTTTTTTTTTTTTGCTATATCCTACATCAGGGGCTTGGCTGTGCTAATTGTCACCCCTAGAAACTCAGGAAAGAAATTTCTATATTTTATTAAGGGGTTAAATACAATTGCCCAAATACCAATCCCCTAAATCTGGTGTTCCAGCTTTGGTTAGACAAGTATAATATTGTCTGCTGTCTGGCAAAGGATAGATTATTTTCTGGGGTTAAATTCAATTGCCAAAATAGCAATACCATAAATCTGTGGTTTCAGCTGTGGCTGGCAAAATAGAATAGTGTCCGAGGTAACGCACACACGTACAGACGCACGTACATCGATTCTTGAATAGTTGTATTATCGCGATAATAAAACTAACAGTGTAAAGTTGACTGTATTGCTCTAAGTTATATTCGCATCGAATGTAACTTCTATTACAGCACACCAATACTAAAACTGACTAAGAGACAGCTTTAAGTTCTATTCGAACGCGATTGCAACTTTGGAACTTAAAGTGGTGTACGATTTTAAAAGTTGAGTACTAAAAGTTGGAATCGCAATGCGATTCTTATGTATTTGCTTAATCGCATTGCGATTACAACTTTGAGCTACCGATCACCATGGGAACGCTCCTCCAGTAGAATGTACTGTCGGATGTGAGAATTAAGTTGAAATCGCAATGCGATTACTATATATCTGCTTAATCGCATTGTCGTTTCAATTAGCATTGCTAATAATTCCATCCATATTCGCTAACTTACTGACTCAGTAAGTTAACGATATGGATGGAATTATTTAGCAATGCTAAGTTGAAATCGCAATGCGATTAAGCAAATATATAAGAATCGCATTGCGATTTCAACTTAATTCTCAGATCCGACAGTACATTCTACTGAAGGAGGCATTCCCATGGTGATCGCTAGCTCAAAGTTGTAATCGCAATGCGTTTATTGCGGTATATTATCCCTCTGGGTGTCTTTTACAGACTTTTTAGTGGCCAAAAGTTCGGGTCCCCATTGACTTCTATGGGGTTCGGGTTCGGGATGAAGTTCGGGTTGAGTTCGGATCACGAACCTGGACATTTTCCGGAAGTTCGGCCGAACCTCTCGAACCCGAACATCCAGGTGTTCGCTCATCTCTATTTATAAATAAAGATTATTATTATTTGTGACACAATACGCCATAGAGTTTTATGCTCTAACAATTGTACACTACTTTTTATACCACCTTGGAGCTGATTTTAGGTTTTGTTAAAAAATGGACCAAAATCTGTCTAAGACTGCTACAAAAGATGACCAAAATAGGACTAGACAAAAAGTTGTCATAAAAGATTTCTAAAATAACCTTGCATGTAGCATGTTGTAAACGAAACTAATTTATGACAGATACGCTTCATATATTTGTCGCAGCAAGTGCATGCTACAGATCCTGGTGCATATCAAGATACTTTTCAGGTGCAGTGAGACTGATATATCTGCCCCCAACATATCTGTTCTTTTTAAAATGTAATTTATTTGCCTTATTGTAGACACAAACCTCCATTCTGCATTGTCTGTATAGACAGTAGAGTAAAAGGTGTGTGCTTTATGGTAGCTGAAATAAAGACCTTGACAGAGAAATGTCATAGATTATCATAAACTCCACAAACTGTTGCAATTAGTGATGTCGCGAACATAAAATTTTCCGTTCGCGAACGGCAAACGCAAACTTCCGCAAATGTTCGCGAACGGGCGAACCGACATAGACTTTAATAGGCAGGCGAATTTTAAAACCCACAGGGACTCTTTTTGGCCACAATAGTGATGGAAAAGTTATTTCAAGGGGACTAACACCTGGACAGTGGCATGCCAGAGGGGGATCCATGGCAAAACTCCCATGGAAAATTACATAGTTGATGCAGAGTTGGGTTTTAATCCATAAAAGGCATGAATCACCTAACAATCCTAAATTTTTTTGAACAACGTGGTTTAAAACATCTAGTGTGTGTATACGATCAGGTATGATATTGTATCGATCAGGGTTACGGGGTTGTATTGATAAGGGTTACGCCCGCTTCACAGACATTGACAGACCAAACTCCCCTTTTAATGCACTGCAAACAACCGCAAACAGTTCATTTGCACAACCGCAAACTCCCCATTTGCACAAGGTTGGATAACAAGCTAGCCATGTCCCGGTGATGTCATTGAAGGTTTCTTCCTCCACCCAGCCACGTACAACACCAAGGGTCCTCGAAAGGTGAATTGAATAGATTTTTCGAAAGGGGAGATGGTTAAAAAAATGCTGGCTCCCTCCCCTTTGTTTTTATCCACGGTCACTGCGTCTGCGCCGTGCAATTTACTGTCACACCCGATATGAGTGGTATTTTCTGTAGTACTATTCTCATCAGTTTAATCCCTGTTACGTCCCCAATCTGGGGTCCATTTATTGAATTGATTTTTCGAACGGGGAGATGGTTAAAAAAACCTGGCTCCCTCCACTCTGTTTTAATCCACAGTCACTGCGTCTGTGCCGTGGAATTTACTGTCACAACCCATATGAGTGGTATTTTCTGTAGTACTATTCTCATCAGTTTAATCCCTCTAACATCCCTAATCTGGGGTCCATTTATTGAACTGATTTTTCGAACGGGGAGATGGTTACAAAAACGCTGGCTCCCTCCACTCTGTTTTAATGCACGGTCACTGCGTCTGCGCCGTGCAATTTACTGTCACACCCCATATGAGTGGTATTTTCTGTAGTACTATTCTCATCAGTTCAATCCCTGTTACATTCCATATCAGGGATTGCCTTTTGTGAAAAAAAATGTAGGCCGGGTACCTTCAACTGCTTTCACAGTGACAGACCAAACTCTCATACGCCAAACTGAATTGATTTCAGGAATCGGGAGATGGAAAAGCAGCTTGGTCGGTCCTCTTACTCCCAAATTGGGGCACTGCGCGTGCACATAGCAATGTGCTGTGACACCCTATATGAGTGGTGTCTTAACTAGTACTATTCCTATCAGTTTAATCCCTGTTACGGAATCTATCCGGGGATGTGTGTCGAATTGATTAAACATTGTTGAATTAACGAACCATTATGACATCATGAAATAATTTAGTTTTGATCTCTGTACTTGCTTTGTATTGGAATTGATGGGGATTTTTCTAATTGTCTGCATTATTTCTAATAAACTCATACAACATTAAAAAAATAAAAATAAAGGAAAATTAATGTTTTTTTCTATGAAATATTATCCAGCCGTCCGATCGCTTTTGGTCTGACCATAATGAAGCAACAGCCTTATCATTTGGGGTGTGGCAACATTGCCAACACACTCATATAGGTGATGATTGCTTCATTGTGATAAGCAAGCCCCTTCACCACAACAAGGTAACGATCACGAAGGGGAATTGACACTTGTATGTGCCTTTTTTTTTTTTTTTTTTTTTTTGCAGCCACAGTCCTGCACCATAGGACAGAAAAATTAGGCATGTACACATGCCTGAAAAATAATGGCATTGTTGCAGCTGCTATTGTAGCAGCGGCTGGAAAAATTGATGTTTTCCAGGCAGAAAAGTGACTAAAACATTACGGCTTGAACCCTAGTTGGTGGTGGAGAATTCACGAAAGTCATCCGGTATGCAGACATTAAATACAGCAGCGTGGGGACCATTTTGAGGACAAGGCATGTAATCAGGCCTTTTGTTAGTCAAACATATCCCCCACTGTCAGTCCCTTCGGGATCCATGCCTAATTCATCTTTATGAAGGTGAGGTAATCAATACTTTTTTGACCGAGGCGACTTCTCTTGTCAGTGACAATGCCTCCTGCTGCACTGAAGGTCCTTTCTGACAGGACACTTGAAGCAGGGCAGTCCAGAAGTTCTATCGCAAACTGGGATAGCTCAGGCCACAGGTCAAGCATGCACACCCAGTAGTAAAGGGGTTCATTGCTCCTCAGAGTGTCGATATCTGCTGTTAAGGCGAGGTAGTCTGCTACCGGTCGGTCGAGTCGTTCTCTAAGGCTGGATCCCGAAGGGCTGTGGCGATGAGTAGGACTGAAATAGCTCCGCATGTCCTCCATCAACAACACATCTGTAAATCGTCCAGTCCTTGCCGCCGTGGTAGGAGGAGGATTACACTCACCTCTTCCCCTGTTAGATTCCCGTTGTGCTGTGACATCCCCCTTATAAGCTGTGTAAAGCATATTTTTTAGTTTGGTTTTGAACTGCTGCATCATTTCCGACTTTCGGTAATTTGGTAACATTTCTGCCACTTTCTGCTTATACCGGGGGTCTAGTAGCTTGGCCACCCAGTACAGGTCGTTCTCCTTCATCCTTTTTATACGAGGGTCCCTCAACAGACATGACAGCATGAAAGACCCCATTTGAACAAGGTTGGATGCAGAGCTACTCATTTCCCGTTCCTCGTCCTCACTGATGTCATTGGCGGTCTGTTCTTCCCCCCAGCCACGTACAACACCATGGGTCCCAGATAGGGGACAACAACGAGCATCCTGGGGTGCCTGCTGTGGTTGGTCTTCCTCCTTCTCTAAGCCGCCACATTCCTCCTCTGACTCCTCTTCCTCATACTCCTCTTCCAGCGTTGCCGCAGGTCCGGCAAGCGATGATGACAAGGCTGTTTCTGGTGGTGATGGTGACCACAACTCTTCCTCTTCACGCTCATCTACAGCCTGATCCAGCACTCTTCGCAGGGCACTCTCCAGGAAGAAAACAAATGGGATGAGTTCGCTGATGGTGCCTTTGGTGCGACTGACTAGGTTTGTCATCTTCAAAAGGACGCATGAGCCTACAGGCATTGCACATGAGCGTCCAGTAACGTGGCAAAAAAATTCCCAGCTCCGCAGAGGCTGTCCTAGCACCCCGGTCATACAAATACTCGTTGATGGCTTTTTCTTGTTGGAGCAGGCGGTCGAACATTAGGAGTGTTGAATTCCAACGTGTCGGGCTGTCGCAAATCAAGCGCCTCACTGGCATGTTGTTTCGCCACTGAATATCAGAAAAGTGCACCATGGCCGTGTAGGAAAGCCTGAAATGGCCACACACCTTCCTGGCCTGCTTGAGGACGTCCTGTAAGCCTGGGTACTTACACACAAAGCGTTGTACAATCAGATTCAACACATGTGCCATGTCAACTTGCCCAAATTCAATGCCGCCAACAGATTGCTTCCATTGTCACACACCACTTTGCCAATCTCCAGTTGGTGCGGGGTCAGCCACTGATCCACCTGTGCGTTAAGGGTGGACAGGAGTGCTGGTCCTGTGTGGCTCTCTGCTTTCAAGCAAGTCAACCCCAAGACAGCGTGACACTGTCGTATCCGGGATGTGGAATAGTCCCTGGGGAGCTGGGGGGATTCAGTTGATGTGCAGCCAGACGCCGCAGCAGAAGAGGAATCAGCCGAGGAGGATATCGAAGAGGATGGAGTAGGAGTAGAGGAGGTGGCAGTAGGTCTGCCTGCAAGTCGTGGCGGTGTCACCAACTCTGCTGCGGAGTCACGCATTCCATGCTTGTCAGCCGTCAGCAGGTTGACCCAATGCTCAGTGTACGTGATATACCTGCCCTGACCGTGCTTTGCAGACCAGGAATCAGTGGTCAGGTGGACCCTTGCCCCAACACTGTATGCCAGAGATGCCATGACTTCCTTTTCAATGACATTGTAGAGGTTTGGGATTGCTTTTTTTTAAAAGAAATTTTGTCTGGGTACCTTCCACTGTGGTGTCCCAATAGTGACAAATTTTTTGAAGGCCTCAGACTCCACGAGCTGGTATGGTAAAAGCTGGCGGGCTAAGAGTTCCGTCAAGCCAGCTGTCAGTCGCCGGGCAAGGGGGTGATTCTGTGACATTGGCTTCTTACGCTCAAACATGTCCTTGACAAACACCTGACTGTGGGCAGATGAGCAGGAACTGCTGAAGGTGAGAGGCGGAGTGGCGGTTGGTTGAGAGGTGGCAGGGAGGACAGCAGTGCTTGACGTGGCTGAAGATGCTGGACCAGGAGGAGCATAGTGACTTTGAGTTTGTGTGCTGCTTGTACTCATGTGTTGATCCCATAGGCGTTTGTGATGTGAGATCATGTGCCTTCGCAAAGCAGTTGTACCGAGGTGGGTGTTTGACTTCCCACGACTCAGTTTCTTTTGGCACAGGTTGCAAATGGCATTGCTGTTATCAGAGGCAGACAGACAAAAAAATGCCACACTGCTGAGCTTTGCAATGACGGCATTCTGGTGGGAGCAACAGCATGTGTTGACTGGTGTGCTGTCTGGCTGACCCCGGGTGCCGATATATGCTGTCTGACTGTGCCACTAACTCCTTGCGACGAACTCCCCCTGCTTCCAACTCGACTCCTCATTCTCTCTGTCTCCCCTTCTGAACTTTCCCCCTCTTCTTCTCTTCGAGCAGGCACCCACGTGGCATCCGTGGACACATCGTCATCACTTGTATCTGACACCTCAGCAAAGGAATCAGCAGCGGGTACAACATCATCATCATCATTATCACCATCACACTGTACGTCCATGTGTGTAATTCTGCCTGACTGAGACATATCCCTGTAATCTACATCATCTGGCAATAATGGTTGCGCATCACTAATTGCATCCAACTGATGTGTAAATAATTCCTCTGACGGATCAAGTGAAGCGGCTGTGGTGGCTGTGGTGGTAGTGATGGTGGTGGCGGCGGGCGTGAGTGTGGTAACTTGAGAGCAGGTGACTGAAGCTGAGCTGGAGGAGCATGGTGCGTCAAGGTTCTTAGCGGAAGCTGTTGAAGATTGGGTGTCTAAGTCAGTCAACTATGTCCTCAGAATTTTTCGGGTTCAGGGTACGTGGCCTCTGAACACTAGGCATTATTCCAGGGACAGTGGAAATCACAGCACCACGACGGCTCCTGCGGGGTGGCCTGCCTCTGCATGTCATTTCTTTTTTAGATAAGTGGTACAACACGTGCTAGGTACTGTGCCACCCGGTATGAGTGGTGGGCACTGGCAGTGGGCACACTACAGTCTGTGAAAGTGGGCCTGACACACACTGGCAGCAGGCAAGCAACTGAAATTAGACTACTGTCTAAAAATTAAATGCTTTATTTATCGGCAAGCTACTGTGCCACCCGGTATCAGTGGTTGGCAATGGCAGTGGGCACACTACAGTCTGTGGAAGTGGGCCTGACACACACTGGCAGCAGGCAAGCAACTGAATTTAGACTACTGTCTAAATATTAAATGCCTTATTTATCGGCAAGCTACTGTGCCACCCGGTATCAGTGGTGGGCACTGGCAGTGGGCACTCTACAGTCAGTGGAAGTGGGCCTGACACACACTGGCAGCAGGCAAGCAACTGAATTTAGACCACTGTCTAAAAATTAAATGCCTTATTTATCGGCAAGCTACTGTGCCACCCGGTATCAGTGGTGGTCACTGGCAGTGGGCACACTACAGTCAGTGGAAGTGGGCCTGAAACACACTGGCAGCAGGCAAGCAACTGAAATTAGACCACTGTCTAAAAATGAAATGCCTTATTTATCGGCAAGCTACTGTGCCACCTGGTATCAGTGGTTGCACTGGCAGTGGGCACACTACAGTCAGTGGAAGTGGGCCTGACACACACTGGCAGCAGGCAAGCAACTGAATTTAGACCACTGTCTAAAAACTAAATGCCTTATTTATCGGCAAGCTACTGTGCCACCCGGTATCAGTGGTTGGCACTGGCAGTGGGCACACTACAGTCTGTGAAAGTGGGCCTGACACACACTGGCAGCAGGCAAGCAACTGAAATTAGACTACTGTCTAAAAATGAAATGCTTTATTTATCGGCAAGCTACTGTGCCACCCAGTATCAGTGGTGGGCACTGGCAGTGGGCACACAACAGTCAGTGGAAGTGGGACTGACACACACTGGCAGCAGGCAAGCAACTGAAATTAGACTACTGTCTAAAAATGAAATGCTTTATTTATCAGCAAGCTACTGTGCCACCCGGTATCATTGGTTGGCACTGGCAGTGGGCACACTACAGTCTGTGAAAGTGGGCCTGACACACACTGGCAGCAGGCAAGCAACTGAAATTAGACTACTGTCTAAAAATTAAATGCTTTATTTATCAGCAAGCTACTGTGCCACACGGTATCAGTGGTTGCGCTGGCAGTGGGCACACTACAGTCTGTGAAAGTGGGCCTGACACACACTGGCAGCAGGCAAGCAACTGAAATTAGACTACTGTCTAAAAATGAAATGCTTTATTTATCGGCAAGCTACTGTGCCACCCAGTATCAGTGGTGGGCACTGGCAGTGGGCACACTACAGTCTGTGAAAGTGGGCCTGACACACACTGGCAGCAGGCAAGCAACTGAAATTAGACTACTGTCTAAAAATGAAATGCTTTATTTATCGGCAAGCTACTGTGCCACCCAGTATCAGTGGTGGGCACTGGCAGTGGGCACACAACAGTCAGTGGAAGTGGGACTGACACACACTGGCAGCAGGCAAGCAACTGAAATTAGACTACTGTCTAAAAATGAAATGCTTTATTTATCAGCAAGCTACTGTGCCACCCGGTATCATTGGTTGGCACTGGCAGTGGGCACACTACAGTCTGTGAAAGTGGGCCTGACACACACTGGCAGCAGGCAAGCAACTGAAATTAGACTACTGTCTAAAAATTAAATGCTTTATTTATTGGCAAGCTACTGTGCCACCCGGTATCAGTGGTTGGCAATGGCAGGGGGCACACTACAGTCTGTGGAAGTGGGCCTGACACACACGGCAGCAGGCAAGCAACTGAATTTAGACTACTGTCTAAAAATTAAATGCCTTATTTATCGGCAAACTACTGTGCCACCCGGTATAAGTGGTGGGCACTGGCAGTGGGCACACTGCAGTCAGTGGAAGTGGGCCTGACACACACTGGCAGCAGGCAAGCAACTGAATTTAGACTACTGTCTAAAAATTAAATGCCTTATTTATCGGCAAGCTACTGTGCCACCCTGTATCAGTGGTTGGCACTGGCAGTGTGCACACTACAGTCTGTGGAAGTGGGCCTGACACACATTGGCAGCAGGCAATCAACTGAATTTAGACTAATGTGTAAAAATTAAATGCCTTATTTATTGGCAAGCTACTGTGCCACCCGGTGTCAGTGGTGGGTACTGGCAGTGTGCACACTACAGTCAGTGGAAGTCGGCCTGACACACATTGGCAGCAGGCAAGCAACTGAAATTACACTAAAGTGTAAAAATTAAATGTCTTTTTTTGATGCAAAGTCCTGTGCCACACGGTGTCAGGGGTGGGCACTGGCAGTGGGCACACTACAGTCAGTGGAAGTCGGCCTGACACACACTAGCAGGCAAGCAACTGAAATTACACTAAAGTGTAAAAATTAAATGTCTTTTTTTGATGCAAAGTCCTGTGCCACACGGGATAACAGGGGTGGGCACTGGCAGTGGGCAAACTACAGTCTGTGGGCCTGTAGCTCCTCACACATAGGCAGGCCAGGCAACTGCAATATATATATGGAGAAAAAAAAAAGCAGACTAATGTTGCAGCCCTAAAAAAGGCTTTTTGAGGTGCTGTCAGGACGCTGTCCTTACAGCAGAGATCAGATGAGTCTTCCAGGACTGGATTGGACACTGAATACACTAGCCTAGCTATCAATTTCCCAATTAAATCAGCAGCAGCTACACTGTCCCTCCTCTCACTAAGACTGCAATTCCGAATGAATCTAAAATGGATGCTGTTCAGGAGATGGAAGGGTCTGGGAGGGAGGGTATACTGCTGATTGGCTGGAATGTGTCTGCTGACTGTGAAGTACAGGGTCAAAGTTTGCTCAATGATGATGTATAGGGGGCGGACCGAACATCGCATGTGTTCGCCCGCCGCGGCGAACGCGAACAAACTATGTTCGCCGGCGGATAGTTCAGGTCATCTCTAGTTGCAATACAGTCCATCCCCAGGGCAAAATACAGTGACAAGAGGCATGTACTGTATACAGAACTTATTGTTTTGCTTAGTATTGCAGATCCACCTTATTTAGGCCTCCTGCAGTGCAATCAAACTGTAATTTTTTAATGTCTCCAACCTTACCTTTGCTTGAATTTGGTTAAAGTTGTGCAGTGCGAAGAAATTGATGACCTATCCTGAGGATAGGTCATCCATATCAAATCTGTGAGGGTCTAAGACCCATCACACCCACTGATCACCTGCTTCAAATAGCTGATCGATAGGGGTGCCAAGAGTTGGACCCACTCCAGTCTGATATTGATGACTCATCCTGAGGATAGGTCATCAATATTAGAGCAATGTGCAACCCATTAAGGAGTTAAAAGACTACAATGCATAATACAACCACTGGATTGCTGGACATAGTCATACTGTATACATAATAGACACTTTATAACTCAGTATTGCAAAGTAATGTTGTTTTGAAAAGCTGGTCATCTTGTGACACACACATTAGGACAAGTCCAGCAAAGAAAAAGGTAATGAAGGACGCATCTGTAAGTCTTAACTCTCTAAAGATAGTGAGTGAGCAGTTGTCTTACAATCAGTCTACACAGCAAAGTTGACAAACAAGTTGCTGAAAACAGAAATTTTATTTCTTGTTTGGTATTTATAACATTGTAACAGATGGGATCTTTTACTTTTCAAAATGAATTGCTCCTTTCAGCATTAATACATTTCATGAGAATACAACAATTGCAAATGTTTATCTCAACTGGGGGAGGAAATTAACTTCTTTACCAATGTTTGTGTAATGAAAAATAATAATAATAATAATAATAATAATAATAATAATATATATATATATATATATATATATATATATATATATATATATAATATTCCATGCATGCCTCATTTGGCACAGTAAAAGAATAAAAATATATGTTGTAGTTGTATGAAACGGGGCTACATTTGTATTTGTTTGTCACAAAATGGTTCTTTTTATCATTAATTAGTTAATTATTAGTTAAAGATTTCTTAAATGTATCTATACTCAAAACAGAAAGAACATTGGAAGTATTGTTCAATAAAAGTATCCTTCCATTTTGTATCTACAGCTCCTATGGAGACCTAAGAATCTCCATGGTAAGAGATGAGAAACAAACTTGCTGTCTGTTCCTATAGTCCTGCTTGGTACTACACTCCTGAAAATGAAACACCAAGAAGAAAAAGTTGTGTAATTATGGAAATCACAGGATCAATAGCCATGTTAATAATATGCAAATGATAAAAACAAATTATTCAAAATATCTTAATTTATTCAGTATTCACATTTATGAGTTCCAGAAACGCACACTTACACACTTGGCATGCTATCAATAATCTTATTATTAGTTATCTGAGGAATATTCTGCCACACTTTAGAGAAATGATTATTCCACTTGTTCCACAACCAAATCAATGTAATGCAGAGCTGTTAGTGTACCTGAAACAAAGACTTGAGGTGTCCAGCCAATGGACATTATAACACCACGCCATCATCCCTGGAGAAGGAACTGTGTGGCATTTTTTGTGTGAAGGTGTAATGTAAAGAGAACTCTAAAGATGTGAGAATGAATAAGCTTACGCAGGTTACGTGAATTAATATATTTACTAAGTGATTAAATACACAATAACACAAAGAAATCACATACAGAATCATAAAAAGTAAATAAACATCAATAGCCTAAATGGTGTAGAGACTCTGTCGATCATGCTATAAACCATGGCTGTCTACCCCATTATAACACATGCCCCACACCCCAGGGTGTACAAGAGAGACAGGGCAATCATGCTCACATCCTACCTGGAATGGAGAGCCTGGTAGAGTCTGCTAAGTGAATGTGTGTCATATTGGTTTAACCTATTAGCCCCTCCTCCAGTGTGCAGCACGCATGTCTCTGAGATCACTCAGGAATATTGTCTTATCAGCACAATGGGGGATTTGTACTACTTCTAACCCACTTCATTACAAGCGAAACTTTCAAACTATTACACAAAGAATTAAACAGAATTAAAGGGGAGAACCAATCAGTCACTTAAAAATACCCTTACAATACAGAAGGCCTCTTTATGGCATTGCTCACCTGGTTTTAAGACCAATCTCTGGCTATCATTGTATCTGAAACAAAAGCGGGACTCATCAATGAAGAGGATAGACCTCCATTCCAGCCTCTATTGCTCTCTTGCTGTGGGCCGTTAGGTGATTGAACAGTTGTAGCTGGATGCCTGGCTTGTAGCCCAATGTCATGCAAACTCCTTCTAATGGTTTATGTAAGCACTGTTTACTGTTTTAGGCTTGGACGGGGATTCATCTAATCAGACAATTAGTCTGTGCAAAGGTTCAACTCTGTGTTCCTCTTGCTGTCATTACAGTTTATCGTTATTTGGGAAATGCAACATTGAACAGTGCTGACATCTTGACCTAGGTTTATATCGATCTGCCAGAGTGATAAACAAAGGTCTCTCAGTTCAAGGATTCTGTTCATCTGAGTTTGTTGCAAGTGGCAATAAATGGCATGTCGAACAACAGGAGGCATTGCACAATCATACCACATAACTTGATCGAATGTTTCATGCAGCTAAAAAAACTTTGCTTTCAATCTGGCTTTTATGCCCATCCCACATGCCATATATTGGAGCTTGGTGCTTGATAATTTGATCATTAGCAGATCTTAGCAACATCTTCTACTTACTCTATTTAAATAACATTATGGCTTTTCCTTCTTGGTGTTTTAATTTTAATGCAAGATTGCAGTTCACAACACAGCCCCTGGGTGGCTTCACAGATACATATAGGATAGACATCTTGTGACATATTAAATAGTAACTAAACTTTTATACAAGCTGCTTTTAAACTCTTCTAAATAGCCTCAAAAATAATTTTTGTAATATACTTTATTATTGAATTATGTTGTTTTGCAACTTAAAAAGGTATCTGAATTTCATGACAGTACTGCTTCTTAAAATCATCCTTCCATATACAGATTTCTGCTGCTGTAGAGTACGCTGTACAGTAGGGAGCACAGAACACTGTCCTGCCTGCGCCTCCCCAAGCTAATTCTGGCATAGCAAATCAGTACCCTGTACTGATGTGCTCTGCCAGGTTTTAGATGACTAAAGCTGGCTTCTGCCTGTGCCCGCTAGTGTTATTAGAGCACTTTTTGCTCGGGTGCTTGAGTAGAACATTTCCCGATGCTAGTACAATGGAAGTCAATGTGAGAACCCGAGCATTAAACCAGGTACCCCCTGCTCTGAAGAGTGGAGGGTGTCGGGACCCTAGTTCGGGCTTAGGAGTCCCTACTCTGAATCCATATAGCTATGTCCAGTATATTTAAATCTAATTTAGTCTGTATTTCAGAAAAGTTTCAACCCAAGGATAAACTATACTGGAAAAACATCATAGTAGTTTCTAAAGTAGTAATTATTCCTTCTGTATAGGAATACTTGCTACTTCAGAAACTACTATGATATTTTTCCAGCACAGTTTATCATTGGGTTGTATAGCCAAGTGGTTAAGATGCTTGCCTCTAATGCAAAAGGTTGTGAGTTCAAAATCCCGGCAGATACATTTAAGAAATAGAGACTAAATTAAATGTATATTTTATATGTTTTTTAGTAATTGTAAAAAATATATGGCACAAAATAAATGTGCAATTACTAATATATATATATTATTCCCCGTGGCATGAGGTCATATATATATATATTATTTTGCGGGATTCTAACTTTTGTAAGAAGTTTGAGGCCCTTTCCAACCGTTATTCAATGGACTTCATTCTATTGAACATAGAATTTTTGCAACAGGAACTCTCCTTACTTGATCTAGAAATGGCGGATGTGGAACAATCACTACGTTCTATGATGTCTGTTGACTTTGGTTTGTTTTGGGATAATCACTCCACTTACCTTGGGAAATTTAAATCTGATTCAGAGGAAATTAAACGTTTAAAATGGAACAGAGATATGGACGACTATAAAAGAGGCAACATCTATGTCTGGCAGTCTGATAATTTGAATGAAATCCATAAGGATGGCAAGAGGAAGAAAAGGTTTCCATCACAGTCATCCTCAGCACGGTCTTTTTTAGAGAACAATTCGACTCCAAAAAACGATGTCGAACCAGGCGCGGTGGACGGAGGCACAGAAGGCACAAGACGATTACGACACAACAAAACACGGACTCAGAAAACAACTGTGAACAAGAAGAAATAGCTGTCATCAATTTATCCTCCACTGTTTTAACTCCACCTCAAGTGAGTGTTCTATCTAAAGGACTTTCCTTTTGTCCTAATTCTACTCAAAATTGGTTTGATTTAGAATGTGATTTGGCAATTTTTTTTCGTAGGATTAAATTAAAAATTTTATATAACGATAAGGCACAGACAGAGCATACGCAAGTGAGTGAATTTTCCATGCGTAAGCTAGGCCTGTCACACCGTAGCAGTTGTACACCTGTGATACATGATTCTGCTGTCAATGCATTTATTGCAGCTGTGCAGACTGATATACAACAATATAGATTGACTTGTACTGAGGCCCGGTTTCAACATCCCAATGTAACGACAGAGGAGATAGAGGCACTGGCACAAATTTGGAGTAATTATGCTTTGACTGTGAAACCCGCCGACAAAAGCGGAGCAGTGGTGATACTTGATACGGATAAATATGTTGCGGAGATTAGACGTCAGCTAAGTGACACCGATGTTTATGGTGTGATTGACACTGACCCTAAGTTCCGCATAGCTAAATTAATACAACACTGCCTAACTGAAGCATTGACAGCAGGTATCATTGATGAGGACTTATGTTCTTTCCTTACGGTGGCTCACCCAATTACGCCAGTGTTTTATGTATTACCTAAGGTGCATAAATACTTGATAGATCCACCTGGCCGCCCTATAGTGGCGGGCACAGATTCAATTTTTAGCACCATTGCTATGTTTTTGGACAAAATATTACGGTCCTTTTCAGTGGGGGCGTCATCTTTTGTACAGGACACAACTGATTTTTTGTTAAGATTGGAACAAATTGATTTACACGGTTATGATGATGTTATTTTGGCTTCCTTTGACATAGTTTCGCTATACACTTCAATTGATCATGACTTAGGAATTGCTGCCATCAAACATGTGCTAGAGTTGTCTTCCTTTTCCACAGCTGCAAGTGAGTTTTTGGTTTCGCTGTTGAATATTATCACGAGGGAGAATTATTTTCTCTTCCAGGATGTTTTCTATAACCAGGAACGCGGGGTGGCCATGGGGTCACATGCCGCACCTACATATGCTAATATTTTCATGTGACGGTTCGAGGAGGATGTGGTCTATGTGTCTCGCCACTTCAGACATATTCTGGGGTGGTGGAGATACATAGACGACATCTTCCTCGTTTGGACTGGTGACATCATAGAATTACTTGACTTCCAGACTTTATTAAATGGAGTGAATAGAGAACTACAGTTCACTTTGGTTTATTCCACCAGTGAACTGCAGTTTCTGGACACTACTGTCAGACTGCAGGAAGGGAAATTGTCTACTACAATGTTCACAAAACCTACAGATAGGAACACTCTCTTGCGTTTTGACAGTAGTCATCCCAAACATCTAATCAGACATCTCCCTCACTCTCAGTTTCTCCGGGCTAGGAGAATTGTAGCTGACCCCGAGGAACTGTCAGTGACGCTAGATACCATGGTCTCAAAGTTCCAGAGACGTGGTTACCCTAGGGGACTGTTACAGGCCCAAGCCGATAAAGTCAAAGCCATAGATAGGGAGGAGACCTTGAGAAGAAGGGGTCCAATACAGAAAAAGGAGAGGATTCCATTCGTCACCACGTACAATGAACATAGTGTCAATATCAAGAACATCATTAATAGGCATTGGGGTATGTTTAGTGGTTTAACCAGGATATCGGTGTTTAAGTCACCCCCATTATTTGCCTATCATCGCTCGAGAAGTCTGAGGGACCAGTTGGTGAGAGCAGACATCGGCTCATTACACAAGGGTAGACAACGCACTTTGACACAGCGCAGTCTGGGGTGTTTTCCCTGTCTGCACTGTGTCAATTGCAGGTATATTCGCAAGGGTACATCTTTTGTACATCCGGGTACCGGAGAGATCTTTCCCATTAAACATTATCTGACTTGTGATTCTAATTTTGTTATTTATATATTATCCTGCCCGTGCTGTTTAATCTATGTAGGGGAGACATCAACTGATTTGAAGACACGGCTCAATAATCACAGGTTTTCTATTAGACAAAAACGGAAGGATTTACCAGTGGCAAAACACTTCACAGATTTGACACACTCTGAACGGGATCGCAAATGCTGGATTGTGGATTGTATTCCCCCGCTGAGACGAGGAGGGAATAGATCATTGTTGTTAAAGAAAAGAGAAGCCCAATGGATCTTCAAATTAGATTGTCTGAAACCCAAAGGGTTGAATGTTGAATGTTGTGTCCTGTCTTTACTGTTGAAAGGGGTCTTGCTTCCTGTGCATTTGCAGTTGCTGTAGTACCCCTTCTGAATGTTAGCAGGATATATGGAACATGTAATAGTGCAAAGAGATTGACTTTGTAAATTAGTTTGAAACTATAAGCCAATTTTATCTATTTAATTTTATTCTCTCTCTCTTTTTCACAGTATACACTAAAGAAGGGATGAAGCAGCGTTGAAGAACCATCCATATACCCATCTGATGTGATTTAGGGTCCACTTTGTCAACATGATTCGATTGTACCATTATATGTTATGAGAATTACATATTTTTTCAGTGTGAGGGGCTGACAACACTAGCAGGATTCTTCTCCGTGGATAAGACTTGGCATGTAATAGGGAGTTCCCCAGTATCGGGGTCTACAACGTGGGGAGGTGTCTCTCGTCCGCTATCCTCTGGTGGGTAGCAGACACTGCCCACCGGTGTGGTAGATGAGCGATAGACTGGGGGTAACACTTTAATTTAATGTATGAATTGCTATGAACTCCTATGAATACACACTAGTATACAGTTACACGGATCACAATTGTTATGCACTGATATATTATTGGAAATTATGAATTGATCATTGTATGACACATCTTTTATTTAGGAGTTTTATTTACAAATCACGTATCATTATTTAATTATGAGTTTCACCTGTACACTTGTTTTATAAATTATTTTTGCACTTGTGCTCACTGCTTGAAAAAGATCGCAATGTGCCATACATTTTTTACAATTACTAAAACACATATAAATTTAATTTAGTCTCTATTTCTAAAAATGTATCTGCCGGGATTTGAACTCACAACCTTTTACAGTAGAAGCAAGACTTTTAAGCAGTGGGCTATACAACCCAATGAAAAACTGTGCTGTAAAAACCTCATAGTATTTTCTAAAGTAGTAAGTATTCCTATACATAACCAATACCTACTGATACAGAAACTACTATGAGGTTTTTCTAGCACAGTTTATCAATGGGTTGTATAGCCCAGTGGTTAAGATTAGAGTTGAGCGAACACCTGGATGTTTGGGTTCGAGAAGTTCGTCCGAACTTCACGAAAATCTTCGGGTTCAGAATCCTATCTTGACCCGAACTTCACCCCGAACCCAATTGAAGTCAATGGGGACCCGAACTTTTGGGCACTAAAAAGGCTTTAAAATAGCCCAGGAAAGGGCTAGAGGGCTGCAAAAGGCAGAAAAATATAGGTAAATCCCCTGCAAACAAATGTGGATAGGGAAATGACTTAAAAATAAAATAAATAAAAATTAACCAATATCAATTGGCAACTTGGAGGAGGAGGTGGAATAAGAGGTTGGGTGGCATCAGGTGGGAATGCTATGGGAGTTGAAGTTCTCATCACAGCCAAAAAAGGTTCATGTCTGCTTGCAGTGCCACAGACCTCATTCATAGACTCAGGGCCATGCCACCCGCAAAGAGGAGAGCGGTCCCGTAACAGCAACACATGCCTCAGGTCAACCTGCAATGGAACAGGTCATTATCATTTATATAGGCGCCTGACACCCAGACAGAGGAGAGGTCATTTGACAGTAAAAAGAGTTTAATGTCTCCCACCAAGACAGCAAGCATTTAAATGAAATATAGACCACTGACACCCACACAATGGGGTGGTCATTAGACAGTAAAAAGAGTTTAATATCTCCCAACAAGACAAAAAATGATTAAACGACATATAGGCCCCTGACACTAACACAATGGGGCAGTCATTTGGCAGTAAACATAGTTAAATGTCTCCCACTAAGACAGCAAGTTAAGGAAATATAGGCCCCTGACACCAACACAATGGGGCGGTCATTTGACAGTAAAAAGAGTTAAATGTCTGCCACCAAGACAGCAAGCAAGTACGTAAAATTTAGGCCCATGACACCCACACAATTGGGCGGTCATTTGACAGTAAAAAGAGTTAAATGTCTGCCACCAAGACAGCAAGCAATTAAACGAAATTTAGGCCCCTGACACCCATACAATGGGGCGGTCATTAGACAGCAAAAAGAGTTAAATGTCTGCCCCCAAGACAGCAAGCAATTAAACAAAATTTAGGCCCCTGACACTCAGACACTCAGACAATGGGGAGGTCATTTTGCAGTAAAAAGAGTTAAATGGCTGCCACCAAGACAGCAACAAATACGTAAAAGTTAGGCCCCTGACACCCAGACAGAGGAGAAAGGTCAAATAGCGGAAAAAGAGGCATCATGTCACCCACCAATGGAGAAGGCCACTTTTAGTTATTTAGGCCCCAGCACCCAGAAAGAGTAGAGAGGTCCCATAGCAGAGAATCAGGCTTCATGTCACCCACCAACGGAGAAGGCCACTTTTAGTTATTTAGGACCCAGCACCCAGACAGAGGAGAGAGGTCCCATAGCAGAGAATCAGGCTTCATGTCACCCACCAATAGAGAAGGCCACTTTCAGATATTTAGGCCCCTGGCCCTTCAACTTTGAGTTGCCTCGCAATTAATGGTAAAATGAAAATAAGAGGATTCAATAAAGAAGTGCCCTGGAGTACAAGCATATATGGTTCAGACAAAACGCTGGCTGCCGGGCAGGCCAGAACCTCCAAGGCATAAAAGGCTAACTCTGGCCATGTGGACAATTTGGAGACCCAGAAGTTGAATGGGGCCGAACCATCAGTCAGTACATGGGGGGTGTGCAGACGTACTGTTCCACCATGTTATTGAAATGCTGCCTCCTGCTAACACGTTCCGTATCAGGTGGTGGTGCAGTTAGCTGTGGCGTGGAGACAAAACTTTTCCACATCTCTGCCATGCTAACCCTGCCCTCAGAGGAGCTGGCCGTGACACAGCTGCGTTGGCGACCTCTTGCTCCTCCTCTGCCTTCGCCTTGCGATTCCACTTGTTCCCCTGTGATATTTGGGAATGATCTCAGGAGTGCGAGCTTGTACTCACGCATCTTCCTATCACGCTCCAGTGTAGGAATTAAGGTGGGCACATTGTCTTTGTACCGGGGATCCAGCAGGGTGGCAACCCAGTAGTCCGCACACGTTAAAATGTGGGCAACTCTGCAGTCGTTGCGCAGGCACTGCAGCATGTAGTCACTCATGTGTGCCAGGCTGCCCAGAAGTAAGGACAAGCTGTCCTCTGTGGGAGGCGTATTGTCATTGTCCTCCATTTATTCCCAGCCACGCACCAGTGACAGGCCCGAGCTGCGATGAGTGCCACCACGCTGTGAACATGCTTCATCCTCATCCTCCTCCACCTCCTCCTCATCCTCATCCTCCAGTAGTGGGCCCTGGCTGGCCAAATGTGTACCTGGCCTCTGCTGTTGCAAAAACCTCCCTCTAAGCCACTTTTAAGAGACTGGCCTTAAAGTGCTAAAAATGACCCCTATTCCTCCTCCTCCTGGGCCACATCCTCTTCCATCATCGCCCTAAGTGTTTTTTCAAGGAGATATAGAAGTTGTATTTAGAGTTGAGCGAACACCTGGATGTTCGGGATCGAAAAGTTCGGCCGAACTTCCTGAAAAAGTTCGAACCCGAACTCCATTGAAGTCAATGGGGACCCGAACTTTTGGGCACTAAAAATGCTGTAAAATAGTCCAGGAAAGGGCTAGAGGGCTGCAAAAGGCAGCAACATGTAGGTAAATGCCCTGCAAACAAATGTGGATAGGGAAATGAATGAAAATAAATAAAATAAATAAATAAATATTAACCAATATCAATTGGAGAGAGGTCCCATAGCAGACAATCAGGCTTCAAGTCACCCACCAATGGAGAAGGTCACTTTCTGTTATTTCAGCCCCAGCACCCAGACAGAGTAGAGAGGTCCCATAGCAAAAAATCAGGCTTCATATCACCCACCACTGGAGAAGGCCACTTTAAGTTATTTAGGCCCCAGCACCCAAACAGAGGAGAGAGGTCCCATAGCAAGGAATAAGGCGTCATATCACCCACCACTGGAGAAGGCCACTTTGAGTTATTTAGGCCCCAGCACCCAGACAGAGGAGAGTTCCCACAGCAAGGAATAAGGTGTCATATCACCCACTACTGGAGAAGCCACTTTCAGTTATTTAGGCCCCAGCACCCAGACAGAGGAGAGAGGTCGCATGGCAGAGGTTCAGGCTTCATGTCACCCACCATTGTAACAGGCCACTTGCAGTTATTTAGGCCCCGCCACCCAGATTGATGAGAGGTTCTTTCAACTTTGGGTTGCACCGCAAGATCATGGTAAAGTTAAAAAAATGAGGATTCAATAAAGAAGTGCCCCGAAGTGCAAGAATACATGGTTGAGGGGGAGGCAGTTATAAATGTCTATTCTGAACAAGGGAGGGACAGGTCCTGTGGGATCCATGCCTGGTTCATTTTTATGAACGTCAGCTTGTCCACGTTGGCTGTGGACAGGCGGCTGCGTTTGTCAGCAATGACGCCCCCTGCCGTGCTGAATACACGTTCAGACAAAATGCTGGCCGCTTGGCAGGCCAGCACCTCCAAGGCATAAAATGCTAACTCTGGCCACGTGAAGACCCAGAAGTTGAATGGGGCCGAATCATCAGTCAGTACGTGGAGGGGTGTGCAGACGTACTGTTCAAACATGTTAGTGAAATGCTGCCTCCTGCTAACACGTTCCGTATCAGGTGGTGGTGCAGTTAGCTGTGGCGTGGAGTCAAAACTTTTCCACATTTCTGCCATGCTAACCCTGCCCTCAGAGGAGCTGGCCGTGACACAGCAGCGTTGGCGACTTCTTGCTCCTCCTGTGCCTTCGCCTTTGGCTTACACCTGTTCCCTCTTGACATTTGGGAATGCGGTCAGGAGCGCATCTACCAGCGTGCGCTTGTACTCGCGCATCTTCCTATCACGCTCCAGTGCAGGAATTAAGGTGGGCACATTGTCTTTGTACCGGGGATCCAGCAGGGTGGCAACCCAGTAGTCCGCACACGTTAAAATGTGGGCAACTCTGCTGTCGTTGCGCAGGCACTGCAGCATGTAGTCCCTCATGTGTGCCAGGCTCCCTAGAAGTAAGGACAAGCTGTCCTCTGTGGGAGGCGTATCACCATCGTCCTCCGTATCCCCCCAGGCACGCACCAGTGATGGGCCTGAGTTGTGTCGGGTGCCACCCCGCTGTGAACCTGCTTCATCCTCATCCTCCTTCACCTCCTCCTCATCCTCCTCATCCCCCAGTAGTGGGCCCTGGCTGGCCACATTTGTATCTGGCCTCTGCTGTTGCAAAAAACCTCCCTCTGAGCCACTTCTAACAGACTGGCCTGAAAGTGCTAAAAATTACCCCTCATCCTCCTCCTCCTCCTGGGCCACATCCTCTTCCATCATCACCCTAAGCGTTTTCTTAATGAGACATAGAAGTGGTATTGTAACGCTGATAACAGTGTCATCGCTACTGGCCATGTTGGTGAAGTACTTGCAACAGGGCACACAGATCTCGCATGGAGGCCCAATCATTGGTGGTGAAGTGGTACTCTTCCGCAGTGCGACTGACGCGTGCGTGCTGCAGCTGAAACTCCACTATGGCCTGCTTCTGCTCGCACAGTCTCTCCAGCATGTGCAAGGTGGAGTTCCACCTGGTGGGCATGTCGCATATGAGGCGGTGAGCGGGAAGGCCGAAGTTCCGATGTAGCGCAGACAGGCGAGCAGCGGCAGGATGTGAATGCCGGAAGCGCGCACAGACGGCCCGCACTTTATGCAAAAGCTCTGACGTGTTGGGGTAGTTGAGAATGAATTTCTGCACCACCAAATTCAGCACATTCGCCAGGCAAGGGATGTGCGTCAAACCGGCTAGTCCCAGAGCTGCCACGAGATTTCGCCCATTATCGCACACCACCAGGCCGGGCTTGAGGCCCACCAGCAGAAACCACTCGTCGGTCTGTTGTTCAATGCCCCGCCACAAATCCTGCGTGGTGTGGGGCCTGTCCCCCAAACATATGAGTTTCAGAATGGCCTGCTGACATTTACCCCGGGCTGTGCTGAAGTTGGTGGTGAAGGTGTGTGCCTGACTGGATGAGCTGGTGGAAGCAGAGGAGGAGGAAGCCGAGTAGGAGGAGGAGGCTACAGGAGGCAAAGAATGATGCCCTGCGATCCTTGGCGGCGGAAGGACGTGCGCCAAGGAACTCTTCGCCTGGTGCCCAGCCGCCACTACATTTACCCAGTGTGCAGTTAGGGAGATATAGCGTCCCTGGCAGTGCTTACTGATCCACGTATCTGTGGTTAGGTGGACCTTGCCACAGATGGCGTAGTGCACACTTGATTTTATCGGATACTTGGTTGTGCAGGGAAGGCACGGCTGTCTTGGAGAAGTAGTGGCGGCTGGGAATAACATACTGTGGGACAGCCATGGCCATCAGCTGTTTGAAACTGTGTCCACCAGCCTGAATGACAGCAGCATTTCAAAGGCCAGTAGTTTAGAAATGCTGGCATTCAGGCCCAGGGCTTGAGGGTGGCTAGGTGGGAATTTACGCTTTCTCTCCAAGGTTTGTGAGATGGAGAGCTAAACGCTGCCGTGTGACATGGTGGAGATGCATGGTGATGCAGGTTGTGGTGTCGGTGGCACATCCTCTGCTTGGTGGGCGGCAGGTGCCAACATTCCTCCCGAGGAGGAAGAGGCCAATGCAGCAGCAGAAGAGGGAGCAAGGGGAGCCTGAGTGAGTTCCTTGTTTTTAAGGTGTTTACTCCACTGCAGTTCATGCTTTGCATGTAGATGCCTGGTCATGCAGGTTGTGCTAAGGTTCAGAATGTTAATGCCTCACTTCAGGCTCTGATAGCACAGCGTGCAAACCACTTGGATCTTGTCGTCAGCACATTGTTTAAAGAAGTGCCATGCCAGGGAACTCCTTGAAGCTGCCTTTGGGGTGCTTGGTCCCTGGTGGCAGTGGCCAGTAGCAGGCGAACTCCCTTGGCGGCGGCTGTTCTGCTTTTGCCCCCTGTTGCTGTTGGCTTGGTCTCACCACTGCCTCTTCCTCTGAACTATGAAAGTCAGTGGCACAACCTTCATTCCATGTGGGGTCTAGGACCTCATCGTGCCCTGCATCGTCTTCCACACAGTCTTCCTCCCTGACCTCCTGTTCGGTCTGCACACTGCAGAAAGACGCAGCAGTTGGCACCTGTGTTTCGTCATCTTCAGAGACGTGTGGACTCTGATGAGGTGGTATTCCCATGTCCTCATCATCAGGAGACATAAGAGTCTTCAAAAAGCATAAGAGACTGCTGCATAATTTGAGGCTCAGACAGTTTCACTGATATTCATGGGGATGATGTGACAGACTGATGGGCTTGCTTTTCAGGCGCCACCTGTGCGCTTTCTGCAGAAGACTGGGTGGGAGATAATGTTGTGAACGTGGTGGATCCACTGTCGGCCACCCAATTGATTTAGCGCCTGCACTTGCTCAGGCCTTACCATCCTTTGAACGGCATTGGGACCCACCAAATATCGCTGTAAATTCTGGCAGGTACTGGGACCTGAGGTAGTTGGTTCACTAGTTTGTGTGGCTGTGGCAGAACGGCCATGTCCTCTCCCAGCACCAGAGAGTCCATTAACACTAACACGACCATGTTCGAGTTCGCATCCCTTACTAAATGTTTTCCTCATTGTTACCGTTCACCACAATATGAAAAAAATTATTTGGCCCAATGAATTGATTTCAAATTCACGCCTTTTTCTTACAGTCACCTAACTCTATCTGGCTATCTATTTATGTACCGTATTACACTATTACAGGCACAGCAGTAACCATAGATTTAGAGGAATATCATTTGTAGGCCTAGTATTTAGGCCATGGATGAAAGGAATTACACTTGGAGATGCACAATAGTGTGTGCAAATGTAGAGGATTATGCTTTCAGCACTTGTAATTTAACACTTAGTGTAATATACCCTTTTACGGAAAGAAATACACTTGGTGATGCACGGTAGCATGTGCTAATATAGAGGATTTATTTATCAGGCCTTGTATTTAGACGCTAACACGCTGAATGTAATATACTCTTTTAATGAGAGATTTACACTTGGCCAGCAATAGCTGAAACCACTAACTTACGGTAGTGCTATTTTGGCAATTGCATTTCACCGAAGAAAAAAATTTATCCTTTGCCGGACACTATTAAACTTGGCCACAGCTGGAACACCAGATTTACAGGAATTGCTATATTTGCAATTGAGTTTAACCTAGAACAGAATATGTCCTTTGCCGGACATTATTAAACTTGGCCAGCTACTGCTGGGACACCAGATTTAGGGGATTTCTATTAGTGATGAGCGGCAGGTGCCATATTCGATTTCGACGAAATTCGCGAATATTCGAATGAATATTCGTTTCATATTCGTCGAAATCGAATATTCGTCATTTTTTCTAGTTATCGCGATTAACATGCGATTTAAATAATCGCATATTGCGATTTGTACTTAAGGCTACTTTCCTATTGGTTTCATATCTAGAATTAGCGAGGATGACGAATATGACGAATGTATTCGTCTATTCCTCAAAACGAAGATAACGAAGTATTCTACATCTTCGTTTTAGCTACCTATTCGTCAACTTCGCTAATTCTAGCAATCAAATAGGAAGGTTGACTATAGAGACAGCTGTGTTAAATTCGCTATGCGATTTTTTTTTTTAATAAATAGAATAGTTATAATAATTTTATCAAGTAATATAATTATTGTATTAAAAAAAATAAATCGCATAGCGAATTTAACACAACTGTCTCTATAGTCAGTCAACCTTCCTATTTGATTGCTAGAATTAGCGAAGTTGACGAATAGGTAGCTAAAACGAAGATGTAGAATACTTCGTTATCTTCGTTTTGAGGAATATGACGAATATACATTCGTCATATTCGCTATTCGCTAATTCTACCAAGCCAACCATAACTTCTGTGCTCATGGAGCGTCCCCATCACCATGGGAACGTCTCCATATACTAAAATGTACTGTCGGATTTGAGGAATTACGTTGAAATCGCAATGCGATTAATTCAAGTTATATTAATCGCATTGCGATTTCAACTTAGAGCTGGGTTTATAATGGGTCAGCTTGCTAGAATTAACGAAGTTAACGAATATGGAATATAGCAGCAGTGCTAAGTTGAAATCGCAATGCGATTAATTTAACTTAAAGTATTCGCATTGCGATTTCAACTTAGCACTGCTAGTGCATAGCTATATTCCATATTCGTTAATTCTAGCCTATGTAAGATAGCAGTGCTAAGTTGTAATCACAATGCGATTAATATAACTTGAATTAATCGCCTTGCGATTTCAACGTAATTCCTCAAATCCGACAGTACATTTTAGTATATGGAGATTCTCCCATGGATGGGGACGCTCCACATGAGCACGGAAGTCGGCAGAAGCGGCAACGGGCACTGACTAGAGCAGCCAGGAAGCCAGGAATCCTCAGGACAGGTAAGAACTACTTTGGGGAAGAAGGAAAGAAAAAAATATAACTAAAAAAAACAAAAAAAAAAAAACGAATATTCGAAATAGCGAATTTATAGCGCTATATTCGAAATATTCGCGAATTAGCGAAGTGCCGATATTCGCTAAAAAAATTTGCTTTTCGAATATTCTCGCTCAACACTAATTGCGATTTTGGCAATTGAATTTTACCCCAGAACAAAATATATCCTTTGCCGGACACTATTAAACTTGGCCAGCCACAGCTAAAACCACTGACTTACGGTATTGCTATTTTGACAATTGAATTTCACCCCCGACAAATATCCATCCTTTGCTGTACAGTATTAAACAGCCAGCCACAGCTGGAATACCAGATATAGGCAATTGCTATTTTGGCAATTAAATTTCACCCCAGAAAAAAATATATCCTTTGCCGGACACTATTAAACTTGGCTAGCCACAGCTGAAACTACTGATTTACGGTATTGCTATTTTGGCAATTGAATTTCACCCCAGAAAAATATCTATCCTTTGCCGTACAGTAGTAAACTTGGCCAGCCACAGCTGGAACACCAAATTTACGGTATTGCTATTTTGGCAATTGAATTTCACCCCAGAACAAAATGAATCCTTTGCTGACACTATTAAACTTGGCCAGCCACTGCTGGGACACCACATTTAGGGGTTTGCTATTTTGGCAATTGAATTTCTCCCCAGAACAAAATATATAATTTGCCTGACACTATTAAACTTGGCCAGCCACAGCTGGAACACCAGATTTACGGTAATGCTATTTTGGCAATTGAATTTTACCCCAGAACAAAATATATCCTTTGCCGGACATTATTAAACTTGGCCAGCCACTGCTGGGACACCAGATTTAGAGGATTGCTATTTTGGCAATTGAATTTCTCCCCAGAACAAAATATATCCTTTGCCGGACATTATTAAACTTGGCCAGCCACTGCTGGGACTCCAGATTTAGGGCATTACTAAATTGGCAATTGAATTTCACCCCAGAACAAAATATATCCTTTTCCGGACATTATTAAACTTGGCCAGACACTGCTGGGACACCAGATTTACGATATTGCTATTTTGGCAATTGAATTTCACCCCAGAACAAAATCTATCCTTTGCCGGACACTATTAAACTTGGCCAGCCACAGCTGAAACTACTGATTTACGGTATTGCTTTTTTGGCAATTGAATTTCACCCCAGAAAAATATCTATCCTTTGCCGTACAGTATTAAACTTGGCCAGCCACAGCTGGAACACCAAATTTACGGTATTGCTATTTTGGCAATTGAATTTCACCCCAGAACAAAATGAATCCTTTGCTGACACTATTAAACTTGGCCAGCCACTGCTGGGACACCACATTTAGGGGTTTGCTATTTTGGCAATTGAATCTCACCACAGAACAAAATATATCCTTTGCCGGACACTATTAAACTTGGCCAGCCACAGCTGGAACACCAGATTTACGGTAATGCTATTTTGGCAATTGAATTTTACCCCAGAACAAAATATATCCTTTGCCGGACATTATTAAACTTGGCCAGCCACTGCTGGGACACCAGATTTAGAGGATTGCTATTTTGGCAATTGAATTTCTCCCCAGAACAAAATATATAATTTGCCTGACACTCTTAAACTTGGCCAGCCACTGCTGGGACTCCAGATTTAGGGCATTACTAAATTGGCAATTGAATTTCACCCCAGAACAAAATATATCCTTTTCCGGACATTATTAAACTTGGCCAGACACTGCTGGGACACCAGATTTACGATATTGCTATTTTAGCAATTGAATTTCACCCCAGAACAAAATCTATCCTCTGCCGGACACTATTAAACTTGGCCAGCCACAGATGAAACTACTGATTTACGGTATTGCTTTTTTGGCAATTGAATTTCACCCCAGAAAAATATCTATCCTTTGCCGTACAGTATTAAACTTGGCCAGCCACAGCTGGAACACCAAATTTACGGTATTGCTATTTTGGCAATTGAATTTCACCCCAGAAAAATATCTATCCTTTGCCGGACAGTATGAAACTTGGCCAGCAACAGCTGGAACACCAGATTTACGGTATTGCAATGTGGCAATTGATTTTCACCCCAGAACAAAAACTATCCTTTGCCGGACACTATTAAACTTGGCCAGCCACTGCTGGGACACCAGATTTAGAGGATTGCTATTTTGGCAATTGAATTTCACCACAGATCAAAATATATCCTTTGCTGGACACTATTAAACTTGTTGAATAGACAAGTGAATAGAGACCAATAAGCACGGTTAGACCATAAGTTGGAGAAAAATGTAAAAGAAAAAAACACTATGAGGGTGCCAACCTCTCTCTGGAGGTATAAACAACATAAAATGGGAAGATAGCAGGGTTAACTACTACAAGTCGCATATATAATTAATGGATGTTACCAAGTTGAAATAAGATAAAATAATCTATTGTAAGTAAAAGAAAGACTGAATCACTTCACAAGGAGGGTAATGAGTGATAAACTCAATACACCTGCATTGACACCTCCTCAGCCTGGGTCGCCTGGAATTGTCTTGGAAAGAACGGCAATCACTCGAGGGGTCTCTGGAATCTTACTTTAATTGGAAGCCGAAGCACGGGGAAGGAGGAGCTCAACGCATTTCGAGGTCGGCCTAAAGGACCCCTTCGTCAGGAGCAGTGAGTATACATGAGTAGCAAACACATATTTAAAGTGAAGAAAACCGCCAAAGAGCTAAAGTAGAACGTCACTTCCGGTGAGGTCACTTCCGGTGTCGGGCGGTGTTCATATACATGCATAGTAATAAACATTAGAAGAAAGTTATAAATACAGTTAATATACGGAGGAAGAAATCGAAGTCTAAGAGGTTATGCATAAAATATAATCGTTAGGTGTGTTGAGGAGTAGCGGTGGTACACTATCTACTTCCGTTATGCGTTCCAAGGTGGAATGCAAACAGAAAGGGTGTGCAAATCTAAAGGATTCAATATTGTCAAGTGTTCCAACAAGGAACTAATCCCTAGAAGAAGATATGGGCAGTAGAGGAAAGAGAAGAAGAAAGGAGAGAAGATCCATAGTATTAAGGTACGGTCACGTGATCGGGGGGTTGGTCCCTTAACCCCGGTTATGTCATCAGGGGGTGGTTTCGTAGCTCCGGTCACGTGATCAGGGGGTTTGTCCGAACCACTACAGCTGGAGGGGGAGAAGTAAATAAATAAGGACTAGAGAATACAGGCAATAGGAGGGAAAGGGAGAGGAGAGGTCTATCTATTAGGTTCGGATGTAACTCCGATCACGTGGTCCAGGGGTTGATCAGGTTACAAAGGTCATGTGATCGGGGGGTTTGCTTTGCGATCAGAGAGTCAAATAGGAACAGAGGAAATAAAGTGGCTATGGAGTGGATAATCTAAAAAAAATAAGTTAGAAGGTACGGACCGGGCATAATGAATATAGATACCTATAAGGTAATAGGTCAGATGGGAGTAGACCACAAAGCTAGGGTGAATACTAGAGGAGGCTTTGGTGAATAATATAGGAGTGGAATGGCATTGGGAATCGAGAGAGGTGAACAGTATCCAGGAGTGATAAGTATAGATATCTGTAGGGTGGTAAAAAATAAAACTGTAATAGGTAGAGTGGGAGTATGCTAAAGAAAAGAGTAGATAGGGTCAGGATGTGTTGTCGATGGGACACACTAATCGCATATTTTTGATGATGCAGAATAGAAATAAAATAAATGTAAATAAATATATATATAAATATAAAATAAATATCATAAATATTAATAGGTATAAAATCTAAAAAATAAATAACATACAGGAATTGTCAGTTTCATAAAAAGATTTTTTCATTTCGTAAATTAGGTAAAAAGCCATAAATGGTTAGTAACATACAATGTATCCGGGAATTAATTGCCGGTAGGTATATCTTGACCCAAACCCAAATGTTGGGGTCTCCAGTGACAGAGAAGAAAGAACACCAGAAAATTCTGGTGTCACTTTTGTCAGAGATACCTTGAGTATTCTTCCCAAACCGGTGGGATTAATCATATTTGTTGGATCAAAATGTGGGAATAGGACTGGTACTGGCTAAAGTGAAGGTAGGTGTTTGGATATCAGGGGTGACGACCACTCAATAGTTGGAATATTCAAGACTCTCGTTTAGGCCAAATGGAGATAGTGTATTGAGTGTGAATATCCAGAACATTTCTTTCTGACAAAGTTCCTGGTGTGAGGAAGAGACCATTTCAAGAGGGGTAACACTGAGACCATCATGTGAACCCTCGTGTAGTTCTGCACAATGGCGGGATACACTGTGGGTCAGGACCTTTCTTTTGATATTAGAGTGATGCTCACGCATCCTTTCCCTCAGTGTCTGGGTGGTTCTGCCTACATATTTTAAGCCATATTAACAGGCTAAAAGATATATCACATTTTGTGCCCCACAGCTGAGTTCTTGTTTAATGTGCCAGGTGCCCGCTGGATTTTCTGTTGGAACATGTTTAGTGTTGTGTGCCATCATCTTGCAGCATTTGCATTTTCTAATGCCGCACCTGAAGGCCCCTTTTCTAGTGATTGTTTGGGTAAATGTTTTTAGAGTGGCATTGGCGGGTTGGATTTTCGGGCAGGAAGGGGCATGGATATTTTTCAAAGTCCGAGCTCTTCTAAACGTAATATCGGGTTGTTTGGGGAGTAGTCTTTTGACGATGGAATCCTTCAGAAGGATGCCCCAATTTTTGGTAAGTATCTTTCTAATTTCCTGGTGTCGGGTATTATATCTCGTAATTAAATTGAATTGATGTAAGTTATTGCTAGATGTTTTACATGGACCAGGTTTTAGGGCATCATCTTGGTTAAGTTTCAGAACCCGTTGGCTGGATGCCTTAATAAGGCTCTTCTGGTACCCTTTCTCTATAAAGCGGTATTTTAGGATTCCCAATTGTTTGATTAGAGTTTTGTTATCGGAGCAGTTCCTTCGGATTAACTTCATCTGCCCGAAGGGTATATTACGTTTCCAGTTGGCATGATGGCAGCTGGAAAAATCTAAATAGCTGTTAGCATCCACTTTTTCAAAATGGGTGCTAGTTGTGATTCTATTCTTAATAATTTCTACATGGATATCTAAGAAGACGGCTGTTTTTGGATCAATTTCTGATGTAAAGCTGAGACCCCAAGCACACCTCTAAAGAAAAAACCAAAACCCTAAATATTCAAAACTCCATTGTATCCCACACCTCCGACCCAGATGCGAATACCCTGAAAGGGATCTTTAATATTTCGAAATATCAATTAAAACCTAACGAAGTGAATCTACTAAGTAGGGGGCTTTCTTTTTGCCCCAACAACACTTTTGATGCTTTCGAAATTTTTGTTGATCTGAACCATTGGATTCCCAAATTAACCCTTAAGAGACACTTTGCGTTGAAACATTTAAAAGATACAAACGCACCCGCTGAGAAGCAGATACCACTGTTTGATATTTCTAAGACCAATTCAATTGATACTTCGATCACGAGACACATCATCCCACAAATTATGTATAGTCACGATTCCAGCCATGTTCTTACCAAAACTCTGAAACCTATACCCTCAGGCCTGAGCAATAAGTCCACGTTTTATCCATTACAAAGCAGAGGCCCACACCTAGAGAGTTTCCTCAACATCGTACTAGATGAGGCAAAAACCTTAACAAAGACCTCTAATTTTCCTCACCAACATAACCTCACAAAACAAGAAAGAGAAGCTCTCAGTAACCTCAAAAAGAATAGGGACATTGTTATTAAAAACGCTGATAAAGAGGGGGGGGGGGGGTGGTTGTGGTGATGGACCATGAGTATTACCTCCTCGAATCCAAAAGAACTCTATCTGATACCACATACTATAGAGTTCTAATAGAGGATCCCACTTCAAACTTCAAGAAAAAGCTACAAGAACTGATTGACCTTGGGCCATTCCACTAATATTCTCAACAAAAAAGAAAAAATATTCCTTACATGTAATCATCCTTCTATAGCCCGGTTCTATTTCCTTCCGAAAATTTATAAATCTATCCTCAACCCTCCCGACCGACCCATAATTTCTGGTATTAATTTCTTGACTTCCAACATCTCCGCCTACGTGGATAAATGTTTGCAAAAATATGAAATCAGTTTGCCTTATTACTTGCATGACTCTACTGACCTCATAAATACACTAAACTCCATTAGTTGGGAAGATCATTATGTTTTGGTTACTTTGGATGTTGCGTCTTTATATAGCAACATCCAGCATGCCCTGGGGATCCAAGCGGTTTCTCACTTCCTAAATTCGGATTCCAATATGATTCCAACACAGAAAGAATGTATTCTAAGAGCTATCAGTTTTATCCTTGAACACAACTACTTTCATGTTTGATGATACATTCTTTTTGCAAACCCGAGGGACCTCGATGGGTACCAAATTCGCATCGGCATACGCCAACCTCTTTGTGGGGCTTTTTGAAGAGACCATGGGGCTGCGAACCAACAAGGATGTAATCCTATACCGACGATTTATTGATGACATATTTTTCATTTGGGGTGGGTCCAGTGATGACCTTACAACTCTCATCTCTACACTAAACATAAAGGACTGGGGTCTCAGCTTCACATCTGAAATTGACCCAAAAACAGCCATCTTTCTTAGATATCCGTGTAGAAATTATTAACAATAGAATTACAACTAGCACCCATTTTAAAAAAGTGGATGCTAACAGCTATTTAGATTTTTCCAGCTGCCATCATGCCAACTGGAAACGTAATATACCCTTCGGGCAGATAAAGTGAATCCGAAGGAACTGCTCCGATAACAAAACTCTAATCAAACAATTAGGAATCCTCAAAGACCGCTTTATAGAGAAAGGGTACCTGAAGAGCCTTATTAGGGCATCCAGCCAACGGGTTCTGAAACTCAACCAAGATGATGCTCTAAAACCTGGTCCATGTAAAACATCTAGCAATAACTTACATCAATTCAATTTAATTACGAGATACAATACTCGACACCAGGAAATTAGAAAGATACTTACCAAAAATTGGGGCATCCTTCTGAAGGATTCCATCCTCAAAAGACTACTCCCCAAACAACCCGGTATTACGATCAGAAGAGCTCGGACTTTGAAAAATATCCTTACCCCTTCCTGCCCGAAAATCCGACCCGCCAATGCCACTCTAAAAACATTTACCCAAACAATCACTAGAAAAGGGGCCTTCAGGTGCGGCATTAGAAAATGCAAATGCTGCAAGATGATGGCACACAACACTATACATGTTCCAACAGAAAATCCAGCGGGCACCTGGCACATTAAACAAGAACTCAACTGTGGGGTACGAAATGTGATATATCTCTTAGCCTGTAAATGTGGCTTAAAATATGTAGGCAGAACCACCCAGACACTGAGGGATAGGATGTGTGAGCATCACTCTAATATCAAAAGAAAGGTCCTGACCCACAGTGTATCCCGCCATTGTGCAGAACTACACGAGGGTTCACATGATGGTCTCAGTGTTACCCCTCTTGAAATGGTCTCTTCCTCACACCAGGAACTTTGTCAGAAAGAAATATTCTGGATATTCACACTCAATACACTATCTCCATTTGGCCTAAACGAGAGTCTTGAATATTCCAACTATTGAGTGGTTGTCACCCCTGATATCCAAACACCTACCTTCACTTTAGCCAGTACCAGTCCTATTCCCACACTTTGATCCAACAAATAGGATTAATCCCACCGGTTTGGGAAGAATACTCAAGGTATCTCTGACAAAAGTGACACCAGAATTTTCTGGTGTTCTTTCTTCTCTGTCACCGGAGACCCCAACATTTGGGTTTGGGTCACGATATACCTACCGGCAATTATTTCCAGGATACATTGTATGTTACGAACCATTTATGGCTTTTTACCTAATTTACGATATGAAAAAATCCTTTTATGAAACTGACAATTCCTGTATGTTATTTTTTTTTTAGATTTTATATTTATTGATATTTATGATATTTTTTTTATATTTATATATATATTTATTTATGCAAAACAGGGTTGTATAGACAGCTCTAATCCGCTACTTACTCGTAGGGAGCACGGAAGTCGCTCCTCTGGTGAGCGGTAACGCCTTGTAGACAAAAAATACTTGATCCAGCTCTCCAAAACGAGTGTATCTTTATTGAAGCTTGATAAAATCTTATGCACAACAAGACAGACACCGTACTGTGATGCGTTTCGGATCTCTAAGCATATGGATCCTTCATCATAACATATACGTTCAGTACAGAAACACCATTTATATGAACCCTTCACACCTGGGGGGATGATTGCCGTGTCACATGACCGCGCACCTGCAGTCAGACCCCCAGGGAATGATAAGGCTCAACACTCAATAGAAACATATATCCAAGTCCACAATTAAAATGAAAAAAACTAATATATTTATAAAAAGGCAAACAAAACTAAATCAATATTGGACAATCAGGTCATAATTTTTATTAAGACCTGTGGGAATACGCGTTTTCAATTGAAACATCCAAAAGGATTCTCGATTTAACAGTTTCCTTCTCATGTCTCCTCCTCTGACCGGGAAAAACACCCTTTCTATGCCTTGCACTCTGAATTTACTGACATCCCCACTATGTACTACCGCAAAGTGTACACTTGCGGCAGATACATTGCGATTGCGGTAGTGTGGCACATCCGATATGTGTTTGCGAATGCGAATTTTCAGAGAATTCGACGTGCAGCCGACATACTGTAGCTTACACTCGTCACATGTGATGGCATAAATGACGTTTTTAGTGTTACAGTTTATGTAGCTTTTGACATCATAAACACTGCCATCTACACAGGACGTGAAAACTTTGCTCACTTGTAAATATTCGCAGCATGTACACACACGATGGCCACATTTAAAACACCCCTTAGTTGCCAACCATGTCGGGGCACTTTGAGGTTTGTCCCGATATAAACTGGGACTAACCAAGCCTCCTACTGTAGGGGCCCGTTTAGCCGCACATCTTATGCCTCCTCCTAAAATATTAGACCATACGTCTTCAAATCTGAGGACGGGTAAATGTTTGCAAATGATTTTACAGATGTCCAAATACTCCTCACTATACTGATTAGTAAAGGTTATAGGGACATCCTCCTTCCTTCTCCTATTGTCTCCTCCCACCAGACCAGTTTTACAAATCATGGACAATCTGTCTACCTTCTTGACATGTTCCTTGCATTCAAACATATGACGTTTAGAATAGGCCCTGGCCGTCAATCTATCAATTAACTTATTAATTTCCTGCTCAAAAACCGCCAGATCTGAACAATTCCTTCTAATGCGCAAGAGCTCCCCCCTGGGAATGTTGTTAATAACGTGTTTGGGATGACAGGAGGTAGCATGTAAAGTTGTATTACCGGCTAGGTCTTTTCTTTATGCTCTGGTCTCCACAGCCGACAGTGTGGCATTACCATTCAATACCAAATCCCAAAAGATTATTTGCTTACTATAAAATGCAGAGAAAAGGAAATTGTTGGAGTACATGAGTTGAGGTAGTCGCCAAACAGCGGTATGGATGCCACACCACCCGACCACACCATAAGCAGGTCGTCGATGTAGCGACCATACCACTGCAAGCAGCCCCCAAAGGGGAGGGTGTCAAAGAGGAGAAAGGCTCTCTCCCACCACGCCATGAAAATATTGGCTATGCAGGGGGAAAACCTGGCCCCCATCGACACCCCCGACAACTGGAGATAAAATTGGTCATAAAATATATATATTTATTTATATTTATTTTATTTCTATTCTGCATCATCAAAAATTTGCGATTAGAGTGTCCTATCGACACATCCTGACCCTCTTTTCTTTAGCACACTCCCACTCGACCTATTACAGTTTTATTTTTTACCACCCTACAGATATCTATACTTATCACTCCTGGATACTGTTCACCTCTCTCGATTCCCAATGCCATTCCACTCCTCTATTATTCACCATAGCCTCCTCTAGTATTCACCATAGCTTTGTGGTCTACTCCCATCTGACCTATTACCTTATAGGTATCTATATTCATTATGCCCAGTCCGTACCTTCTAACTTATTTTATAGATTATCCAATCCATAGCCACTTTATTTCCTCTGCTTCTATTTGACTCTCCGATCGCAAAGCCAACCCCCCGATCACGTGACCTTTGTTACCGGATCAACCCCTGGACCACGTGATCGGAGTTACATCCGAACCCAATAGATAGACCTCTCCTCTCCCTTTTCCTCTTATTGCCTGTATTCTCTAGTCCTTATTTATTTACTTCTCCCCCTCCAGCAGTAGTGGTTCGGACAAACCCCCTGATCACGTGACCGGAGCTACGAAACCACCCCCTGATGACGTAACCGGGGTTACGGGACCAACCCCCCGATCACGTGTCACGACGGGGAGTGGGGGAAACTCCCCGCCGCGCACTATCCTCGGCTGCCGGGCCTAAAAACAGGGACAAAGGAGCAGATGACCTCCTGGCATGTCCCTAAAACTTGCCCTGATCTCCTGGCTGTATGAGCGGACCCTAAAGGTGGGACGGCTCATACCCACGTACCTAAGGCCCTGAACGCCCTGACTCGCCCTCACATGAAATCAGGGCAGAGACCACCTGCTCACCCTAGACCGCGGATGAGCAGGAGTATCAGCCGGGACCCGAACAGTGTGTGCCCGCACGGCAGGCAAGTAACATAGGAAACATGTACAAGAAACCCACACTTACCTGCCGTGCTGCAGATAGAGGAGCAGCGCCAGGACCTCCCGGACCCCCAAGCGGACATCAGATGCCTGGGGGGAGACCTGGCCGGGCAGCACACCCTCCGGTATTCGCTATACCCCTCCAGGTAAGCAAGCCCCTTCCGGAGCGTCACACCGTGTCAACAAACACACCTTACATACCCACACCATACAACAGCAACCAGGTGGGGAAGGGATACACAGACACTCACCAGGGAAGGAACAACATAACAAACAATATAACAAATAAGGGTGGCTCACGCAGACATCAAGGTGGAAACATACAGCCAAATTCCAGCCATGCTCACACCATGACTGGACAAACAAGACTGACCTTCAGGCTCCACACACAGACACTTAAGGAGGCCTGAGGACACACCCACCATGCAAAGCAGCCACACCTTAACCCCGTGCACACCAAACGGGGGAAGTGCACAAATAAACACGTTGCCCAAGGCAACCACATGCGTTGACAGCGAGCCGCCTAGCACCAAACTCAGGCTGCTCCACTGCCAACAACACAACACACCTAAACCCCGTGCACACCAAACGGGGGAAGTGCACACATAAACACGTTGCCCAAGGCAACCACATGTACCAAACATATGTTGCCAAAGGCAACCGCATGCGTTGACAGCGAGCCGCCTAGCACCAAGCTCAGGCTGCTACACTGCCAACAACACAACGTGGAAACGAGTCACGACCATACACATGGTCGTGACATCACGTGACCGTACCTTAATACTATGGATCTTCTCTCCTTTCTTCTTCTCTTTCCTCTATTGCCCATATCTTCTTCTAGGGATTAGTTCCTTGTTGGAACACTTGGCAATATTGAATCCTTTAGATTTGCACACCCTTTCTGTTTGCGTTCCACCTTGGAACGCATACCGGAAGTAGATAGTGTACCACCTCTACTCCTCAACACACCTAACGATTATATTTTATGCATAACCTCTTAGACTTCGATTTCTTCCTCCGTATATTAACTGTATTTATAACTTTCTTCTAATGTTTATTACTATGCATGTATATGAACACCGCCCGACACCGGAAGTGACCTCACCGGAAGTGACGTTCTACTTTTGCTCTTTGGCGGTTTTCTTCACTTTAAATATGTGTTTGCTACTCATGTATACTCACTGCTCCTGACGAAGGGGTCCTTTAGGCCGACCCCGAAATGCATTGAGCTCCTCCTTCCCCGTGCTTTGGCTTCCAATTAAAGTAAGATTCCAGAGACGCCTCGAGTGATTGCCGTTCTTTCCAAGACAATTCCAGGCGACCCAGGCTCACGAGGTGTTAATGCGGGTGTATTGAGTTTATCCCTCATTACCCTCCTGGTGAAGTGAGTCAGTCTTTCTTTTACTTACGATAGAATATTTTATCTTGTTTCAACTTGGTGACATCCATTAATTATATATGCGACTTGTAGTATTTAACCCTGCTATCTTCCCATTTTATATTGTTTATACCTCCAGAGAGAGGTTGGCGCCCTCATAGTGGTTTTTTCTTTTACCTTTTCCTCCAACTTATGGTCTAACCGTGCTTGTTGGTCTCTATTCAATTCACTTTACCATCACCCCACCGAGTTGGGGGATACCACTGGCAGTCACCTACTGTTCTTAGCATCCTGTGTTCCACTACCTAGCACCTTCTTTCACTCCCTCAGGCCCACCCTTGGCGCCCGCCTAATTATATTTTGATCTCCTATCCAGGAGTTCTTGAAATATAATACTCAGTTTTTTCTTCCCTGGCTCTGACTCACTATTAAACTGTGTACAGTTAAACTGTGTACACAGCTGAAACCACTGATTTACGGTGTTGCTATTTTGGCAATTGAATTTCACCCCAGAAAAATATCTCTCCTTTGCCGGACAGTATTAAACTTGGCCAGCCACAGCTGGAACACCAGATTTACGGTATTGCTATTTTGGCAATTGAATTTCACCCCAGAACAAAATATATCCTTTGTCGGACACTATTAAACTTGACCAGCCACAGTTGAAACCACTGATTTATGGTATTGCTATTTTGGCAATTCAATTTCACCCCAGAAAAAAATTTATCCTTTTCCAGACAGCAGACAGTATTACACGTGGCTAGCCACAGCTGGAACACCAAATTTAGGGGATTGCTATTTTGGCAATTGAATTTCACCCCTCAATAAAATATAGAAATTTCTATCCTGAGTTTCTGGGGGTGACAATAGGCACAGCCAAGCCCCTGATGTTCGATATAGCAAAAAAAAAAAAATACTATTGATGGATTGATGGACTTGGTGGCAGCTTCTGCTGGTGCACCACAAGACACAAAATGGCTGCCGATGACCCCAGAAAAAAGTGACAGAAAAACGCTCTCTGGGCAGCCTAAAAACCAGTGAGCAATTAACTAGCAGAAGTTGAATGATTCACAGCTGTAGATCAATCACTTCATTAGGTGTTTTTGCTGAGTTTTCCCTGCCAAATCTCACCCTCACAGCAGCTGCATCTGCATGACGTGCGGCGCTACGTGACTCCAGCTTAAATAGAGGCTGGGTCACATGCTGCACTTGGCCAATCACAGCCATGCCATTAGTAGGCATGGCTGTGATGGCTTCTTAGTGCAAGAAGTAAAACGCTAGCTGATTGCCTGCTATGCAGCCCTTCAGAAAGCAGGAAGAAATCGCCGAACAACGGACCCGAACGCGAACTCTTTTGAAAATGTTCGGGACTGGGTCCGGGTCCCGAACACCCCAAAATTCGGTACGAACCCGAACAATACAGTTCGGGTTCGCTTAACTCTAGTTAAGATGTTTGTCTCTAATACAGAAGGTCATGAGGTCAAATCCCAGCAGAAACTTTTCTATAGACTAAATTAGATTTAAATACACTGGGTGTCCCCAAGCACTGACTCCATATATGGACATAGCTATATATGGAATCCTAAGCCGCGGACTCACACTGAGGGATTCCCCCACTGTACAGTGATCTTCTGCATAGACATAGAGACTAAATTAGATTTAAATACAATGATTTGAGCATCACGCTCGATAACACACGGTTTTCGGCCGAGCATTGCAATGCTCGAGCTGAACTGGTGTTCGGCCAAACATGCTCGCTCAACACTAGTGCCCGCGCTTCTCCTGGCTCAAGGCTCTCTATACCAGATCGGTACTGTTTTAGGAAGCAGAACTATCATGAACTTTGGGTTTAAGAAGGTCATGAAACTTGGGTACCTTTTTAAGTTGCAAAACAACATAATTCATTAATATTTCATTAAAGCATGTTACAAAAATTATGTTGGGGCTATTTAGAAGAGTTTAAAAACAACTTGAATAAAAGTTTAGTCACTCTTGAAAGCAAAAAGTTCCCCCCCCCCAAAAAAAAGCTGGTTTTCTCGTGCCACTCATATGTTAAGCTAAGAGAAAAAATGATAAATGATACATCCATAAATCTGGTACATTGACTGCATATCTGATTAATCTTAAAAAAAAAAGCTATTGCAAATTTAAAAAAAAAAATGTATGCTCAAATGTATATCTAGTTCAAGTGATTTATTAAGGTTTATTCCTGATCTAAAGTTTTAAAAACAACAAAATGCTTTCATAATATTTACTGTGCCATAAAGAAACATCTTTATAATTATTGTGCTTCCTTTCATATTACAGAAACAAACATTTAAAGAGGACCTTTCATTAGAATAAACTAAACTAAGTATACTGAAAAGTAGTATGGCGCCCAGGGATCTCCTTGCACTTACTATTATGCCTGGGCACCACTCCATTCTCCCGGCATGTCCTCCGGTATCTTCAGATTTTTGTCTAAACTGGGAGGAGTCTGCCCTTGTTCTCCTGGGCGTCTCCTTCTCCCAGGCGAAAAAAAACCTCCCAGGCTGTGAGCTGAGCACTGCGATTGGCCAGCGCTACAGCCTGGGAGAAGGAGACGCCATTACAGATATCCCTCAAGTCACAATATTAAAGAGGTTTTTCAAGATTCCGATATTGATGACCTACTCTCAGGACAGGTCATCAATATCAAATCAGTAGGGCCTGGCTCCCGAGACCCCTGCCAATCAGCCATTTGAGGAGGCCACAGCACTCCAGTGAGTACCTCCTCACAGTTTACCAAACACGGTGTCCATCCAGTGGATAGTGGCTGCGCTTGGTAGTACACCTCATATCAATCCCCCAATATTTATCAGACCACAGATCAGACCCCCCAATCAGACCCTGAATTTCCATAGACCTGGCTATAAAAAAAATTATGGGGCGAAAATATGGGGATGAAGAGAAAAAATTATTTTTCCAAAAGTTATTTTCTTCAGTATTAGCAAGAAAAACGTTATTGACACGTAATCATACTGACCTGGAGGATGAAGAGCACAAGTCAGTTTTACCACAAAATTGAAGCCATAAAAACAAAACACGTCACAAAGATCGTGATCGCCGAACAGTGTGCTGTCTTCCTGGCGCTAGAGTTCGACACATCGCGGATCGGGTTGACAGATTACTGGGAGGGGCTGGAGAAGATCCAGCGGTCATGGTCCATATCGGAACCAATGACAAAGTTAGAGGAAGGTGGAGAGTCCTTAAAAATGATTTCAGGGATTTAGGTCAAAAGCTTAGGGCAAGGACCTCAAAAGTAGTATTTTCTGAAATACTGCCTGTACCACGAGCCACAGAAGAAAGGCAGCGGGAGATTAGGGAGGTTAACAAGTGGCTCAAGAACTGGTGTAGGAACGAGGGGTTCGGGTTTCTGGAGAACTGGGCCGACTTCTCTGTTGGCTACAGGCTCTACCGTAGGGACGGGCTGCACCTCAATGGGGAAGGGGCAGCTGTGTTGGGGAGAAAGATGGCTAGAAGGTTGGAGGAGTGTTTAAACTAGGGACCGGGGGAGGGTAATTACATTATAGGAGGGGAAGATAGTGCAGTTAGAGACAAGGGGCGAGGTAGTGTGTCTGGGGGAGGAATGGAAGGGGGGACTAGAACAGCTCAGAATGAAAGATGTAGGGTAAAAAATACACATAAACCTGTCAAATGTATGTATACTAATGCCAGAAGCCTGACTAACAAGACTGGTGAACTGGAATTAGTGATGTGTGAGGAGGACTATGACATAGTGGGAATAACTGAGACATGGCTGGATGATAGCTATGACTGGGCAGTTAATATAAAAGGTTACAATCTGTTTAGAAAGGATCGTCAAAACCGGAGAGGTGGAGGGGTCTGCCTCTACGTGAAGTCGTGTCTAAATCCCGTAATTCGAGAATACATCTCTGAGGGACATGAACATGTGGAGTCACTGTGGGTAGAAATACATGGAGCAAAAAACAATAATAAAATACTAATAGGAGTGTATTATATATCACCTAATATACCAGAGTCCACAGAAAATCTATTACTAAACGAGATAGACGAGGCGGCAAATCATAATGAAGTCTTTATCATGGGGGACTTCAACTACCCAGATATAGACTGGGAAACTGAAAGCTGTACATCCCAAAAAGGAAACAGGTTCTTGGCAATAGCTAAAGACAATTTTGTTTCCCAACTGGTTCAGGACCCCACTAGAGGGACGGCCATACTGGACTTAGTATTAACCAATAGACCTGAGAGAACAACAGATGTGCAGGTTGGGGGACACCTGGGAAATAGTGACCATAAAGTTATAACCTTCCAATTATCCATCAAACGAGAGTTTCTAAAGGGAGGAACAAAAATACCAAACTTCAAAAAAGCAAAATTTAGCCAACTAAGCGAGGCCATAGGCCTAACTAACTGGGACAAAGTCCTCAAAAATAAAAATACAACCATAAAATGGGAGATTTTTAAAAGCATTGTAACATCTAATTGTGAGAGGTACATACCTTATAGGAATAAAAGGCTAAGGAACAATAAGAAACCAATGTGGATAAATGGAACCGTAAAGAAGGCAATAAATGACAAAAAGAAAGCATATAAATCACTAAAACAGGAGGGGAGCCAGGAAGCACTGAAAAACTATAAGGAAAAAAATAGAATATTTAAAAAACGAATAAAATTTGCCAAACTAGAGACCGAGAGATTAATTGCCAAAGAGAGTAAAACTAACCCTAAAATGTTCTTCAATTATATAAATAGTAAAAAATATAAATCTGAAGGAGTCGGCCCTCTACATAGCAATGAGGGGGGTGTTGCAGAGAGCGACAAGGATAAAGCAAAACTATTAAATATTTTTTTCTCCACTATATTCACTGAGGAAAATAAACTGTCAGATGAAATGCAGAATGTAAAAGTAAATCCCCCATTAAAAGTGCCCTTTCTGACCCAGGAAGAAGTACAACAGCAACTTGAAAAAATTAAAATAGACAAATCGCCAGGACCGGATGGCATACACCCCCGTATCCTAAGGGAATTAAGTGATGTCATAGCCAGACCATTATTTCTGATATTTACGGACTCTATAAAAACAGGGAATGTTCCACAGGATTGGCGCATAGCAAATGTGGTGCCAATATTCAAAAAGGGTCCAAAAACAGAGCCTGGAAATTATAGGCCGGTAAGTTTAACATCTATTGTTGGTAAACTGTTTGAAGGGTTTCTAAGAAATGCTATTTTGGAGTATCTCAATGAAAATAATCAAATAACGCCATATCAGCATGGCTTCATGAGGGATCGGTCATGCCAAACAAATTTAATCAGCTTCTATAAGGAGGTAAGTTCTAGACTTGACAGTGGCGAATCAATGGATGTTGTATATCTGGACTTCTCCAAAGCATTTGACACCCTACCTCATAAAAGGTTAGTATATAAAATGAGGATGCTCGGACTGGGAGAACATGTATGTATGTGTGTAAGTAACTGGCTGAGTGACAGAAAACAGAGGGTGGTTATTAACGGTAGATACTCAGATTGGGTCACTGTAACTAGTGGGGTACCTCAGGGGTCAGTATTGGGCCCTATTCTCTTCAATATATTTATTAATGATCTTGTAGAAGGCCTGCACAGTAAAATATCTATTTTTGCAGATGACACTAAACTGTGTAAAGTAATTAACACTGAAGAGGACAGTTTTCTGCTACAGAGGGATCTGGATAGATTGGAGGCTTGGGCAGAAAAATGGCAGATGAGGTTTAACACTGACAAATGTAAAGTTATGCACATGGGAAGGAATAATGCAAGTCACCCGTACATATTAAATGGTAAAACACTCGGTAACACTGACATGGAAAAGGATCTAGGAATTTTAATAAACAGCAAATTAAGCTGCAAAACCAGTGTCAGGCAGCTACTGCCAAGGCCAATACGATAATGGGTTGCATCAAAAGGGCATAGATGCCCGTGATGAGAACATAGTCCTACCACTTTACAAATCACTGGTTAGACCACACATGGAGTACTGTGTACAGTTCTGGGCTCCTGTGAACAAGGCAGACATAGCAGAGCTGGAGAGGGTTCAGAGGAGGGCAACTAAAGTAATAACTGGAATGAGGGATCTACAGTACCCTGAAAGGTTATCAAAATTAGGGTTATTCACTTTAGAAAAAAGACGACTGAGGGGAGATCTAATAACTATGTATAAATATATCAGGGGTCAGTACAGAGATCTGTCCCATCATCTATTTATCCCCAGGACTGTGACTGTGACAAGGGGACATCCTCTGCATCTGGAGGAAAGAAGGTTTGTACACAAACATAGAAAAGGATTCTTCACTGTAAGAGCAGTGAGACTATGGAACTCTCTGCCTGAGGAGGTGGTGATGGTGAGTACAATAAAGGAATTCAAGAGGGGACTGGATTTATTTCTGGAGTGTAATAATATTACAGGCTACAGCTACTAGAGAGGGGTCGTTGATCCAGGGAGTTATTCTGATTGCCTGATTGGAGTCGGGAAGGAATTTTTTTTTCCCCTTAAGTGAGGAAAATTGGCTTCTGCCTCACAGGGGTTTTTTGCCTTCCTCTGGATCAACTTGTAGGAAACAGGCCGAACTGGATGGACAAATGTCTTTTTTCGGTCTTATATACTATGTTACTATGTTACGTAAAACTGTGAAATTATATTTCGTTTTCAAATTCCACCCCATTTAGAATTTTTTCCCTGCTACCCACTACATTGCATGCCATAATAAATGGTGACATTAGAAAGTATTTGTCCAGCAAAAAACAAGCACTCATATGGCTATGTGAGCGCAAAAATAAAAAAACATTTATGGCTTAGAGAAGTCAGGAAGCGAAAAACGAAAACTCAAAAATCAGGAACAGGTTAAAAAAGAACAAGAATAAAATCATACATTGCCCAAATCCTGCGTTAGGCATAACACAGTATATCCTTTTAATTTAATTTTTTATTTTTCTCATGATATCAGTATTACATAATAATTTTATTGTGATGCATATTTGTTTCAAAGATCTTTAAAAGAATATATTGTTCTTAGCTGTGACAAAGACTTGAAATGATGTTCTCGCATAAACAGGTTTTCACCTCAATAGAAAGGTTAAACATTTCATTATGTGATATCCGTTTTAGTGCTGATGCCCAGGGCTTCTCTGGAGTCATCTCTTCTGACTTGTGAAGGAACATTTAGCAGATATAGTGACCTATGTGGTGAGCTAGGACAAAGTGCTAAAATAAACCCTGAACTGTAAATACTGCAGGTCAAATTCAAGATGAAGTTATAGTGAATGCTCAAATTCTTAAATACAAGACTTGAGAAATGTAGTTAAAACAGTGTAAGACATGTAGAATGGGAATGGTTTTATTCAGTTAATAACTGTGTGAAGTAAATGTATAATTTTATATTTTAGGAGCCAGGTCAAATATTTCCTTATGAAATCTTGTTCTTTGCAAGATCTGTTAATGTTAGTGTTAAGCGAGCACGCTTCGCTGAACACCAGTTCAGCTCGAGCATCGCGATGCTCGGCACATCCCCTGTTTGGCCGAACACAGCATATGTTTGAAAGCGATGCTCGGGACTCCTCCCCCCACACATTTGTTAGCTGCTATGCAGCTAATAAACATGCGGGAAATACTGTAATGCCATAGCCAATGCAATAATCTTCATAATCTCAAATCCTTGTTATCCTATCTATCTTCTATGCCTATTTTTTTATAAATAGTTTTTATTTTTCCTATCATTAGTAAACTTATTATAAGTATTATTTTACCTACCATTAATCATTTTTTTTATAGATGCTATATCATTACCTAAAACATACAATAGACAACATATAACATATAATCACACAAAGGCTGTATGCCAAAAGCAGGGTATGTGCAAGCCAACAATCTATCCATAAGACAGATAGTCAGCATTAGTGTTGAGCGAACAGTTCGAGAATCGTTCGGGTCTGTACCGAATTTTGGGGTGTCCGTGACACGGACCCGAACCCGGACATTTTCAAAAAAGTTCGGGTTCGGGTCCGGTGTTCGTCGATTTCTTCCCGCTTTCTGAAGGGCTGCACAGCAGCCAATCAGCTAGCGTTTTACTTCTTGCCCTAAGAGCCCATCACAGCCATGCCTACTAATGGCATGGCTGTGATTGGCCAAGTGCAGCATGTGACCCAGCCTGTATTTAAGCTGGAGTCACGTAGCGCCGCACGTCACACTGCTCTGACTAGTGGAGGGAGAGGATGCAGCTTCTGTGAGGGCGAGATAGGCAGGGATAAAGAAGTGATTGAATGATCTACCTTTCTACACCTGTGCATCAGAACAACTCAGCTGAGCTGTTCACTGAAAGTCACTATTTTGTTGAGACTGGCCAGAGCGATTTTTACTGGCACATGTAACTGGGCTGACCGGCGGTGGCCATTTTGGGACTTGTGGTGCGCCAGCACAAGCTGCCACAGAGTCTAAACCAAAGCTCCAAAGAAGTGTAAAATCTACACCTGTGAATCAGAACAACAGCGATTCAGCTGCTCAGTCAAAGTCTATTTTTTTCTGGCTGGGCAGACCGTTTTCTGGCACATGTTACTGGGCTGATAGGCGGCGGCCATTTTGGGACTTGTGGTGCTACAGCAAAAGCTGCCACAACGTCCATTAATCTCATGTAATAGTCGATTTTTTCATAGATATACTACATCAGGGGTTTGGCTGTGCTTGTGTCACCCATACGAACTGCAAAGATATTTAATATATCAGTGGTGAAACTGAAAGTAACCCACTTGGATAGCAAATCCCATGAATGTGCTGTTCCAGCTAGGCTAGCCAGTGGCACTACAGCCAAGTCCAATACTGTCAGCCAGAATTTTTTTTTTTTTATGTGCCAGAAATATAAATTAGAAAAAGCTTTCACCGTAATAATAAAATTATTCTGGTGTTAGACCAGAAGAAGCACTCCTGTTGTAATTAATACTGTAAAAAGGCTTAGGCAATATTTCTCCCAGTGTGGGAAATTTATCTAGCAAAACTAGCATTTTAACAATTCCTGTGTTCTGAAATACCAGCAGTCCTCTTGTAATTAATACCGCCAAAAGGCATTATATTGTCCAGTGTTGTAATTTTGGTGAAAAAAAGGCCAATTTAATCAATCTGATGTTTGTTAGACCAGAAACACTAGGCCTCATGTTTTTACTCCTGTAAAAAGGAATTATATCTCCCCGTGTGGGATTCTATGTACCAAAACTAGTATTTTAAAAATTCAGATGTCCAATTTGCAGCAGTTTTCTTGTAAATAATACCGCCAAAAGGCATTATTGTCCAGTGTTGTAATTTTGGTGAAAAAAAGGCCAATTTAATCAATCTGGTGTTTGTTAGACCAGAAACACTAGGCCTCACGTTTTTACTCCTGTAAAAAGGAATTATATCTCCCCGTGTGGGAATCTATGTACCAAAACTAGCATTTTAAAAATTCAGATGTCCAATTTGCAGCAGTTTTCTTGTAAATAATACCGCCAAAAGGCATTATATCGTCCAGTGTTGTAATTTTGGTGAAAAAAAGGCCAATTTAATCAATCTGGTGTTTGTTAGACCAGAAACACTAGGCCTCACGTTTTTACTCTTGTAAAAAGGAATTATATCTCCCCGTGTGGGAACCTATGTACCAAAACTAGCATTTTAAAAATTCAGATGTCCAATTTGCAGCAGTTTTCTTGTAAATAATACCGCCAAAAGGCATTATTGTCCAGTGTTGTAATTTTGGTGAAAAAAAGGCCAATTTAATCAATCTAGTGTTTGTTAGACCAGTCCAGAAACACTAGGCCTCTCGTTTTTACTCCTGTAAAAAGGAATTATATCTCCCCGTGTGGGAATCTATGTACCAAAACTAGTATTTTAAAAATTCAGATGTCCAATTTGCAGCAGTTTTCTTGTAAATTATACCGCCAAAAGGCATTATATCGTCCAGTGTTGTAATTTTGGTGAAAAAAAGGCCAATTTAATCAATCTGGTGTTTGTTAGACCAGAAACACTAGGCCTCACGTTTTTACTCCTGTAAAAAGGAATTATATCTCCCCGTGTGGGAATTTTGGGGCTAAAAAATAATATATTTTATTGTGGTACAAGTTGAATCGCAACAATGAGGAAACATTCTATTAAGGGACGAGGACGCGGTCGTGGTGGTGTCAGTGGAGCCTCTGTTGCTGGCAGAGGACGTGGCCGTTCGGCCTCAGGCGCACAAAGTAGTGAACCAACTCCCTCAAGTAGCCGGCAGAATTTACAGCGATATTTGGTGGGGCCCAATGCCGTTATGAGGATGGTAAGGCCTGAGCAGGTACAGGCATTAGTCGATTGGGTGGCCGACAGTGCTTCCAGCACGTTCACCACATTGTCTTCCGCCCAGTCTTCTGCGGAAAGCGCACAGGTGGCACCTGAAAACCAAGCCCATCAGTCTGTCACATCACCCCCATGCATATCAGGGAAACTGGCTGAGCCTCAAGTTATGCAGCAGTCTCTTATTCTGTTTGAAGACTCTGCTCCCACGGTTTTCCAGGGGCGTCCACCTAGCCCTTCCCCAGCGGTGGAAGACATTCCATGCACTGACGCTACAACCACTTATGTATCCAGATGATGAGGACATGGGAATACCACCACAGCAGAGTGACCGAGTCTCTGATGATGACGAAACACTGGTGCCCACTGCCGCGTCTTATTGCAGTGTGCAGACTGAACAGGAGGAGGTCAGGGAGGAAGACTGGGTGGAAAACGATGCAGAGGACGATGAGGTCTTAGACCCCACATGGACTGAAGGTCGTGCCGCTGACTTAAATAGTTCAGAGGAAGAGGCAGTGGTGAGACCGAGACAACTGCGAAGCCAAAGAGGGAGCAGGGGGCAAAAGCAGAACAGCCGCCGTCCAGAGAGTTCGTCTGCTATTGGCCAGCGCCAACAGGGACCCAGCACCCCAAAGGCATCTTCAAGGAGTTCCCTGGCATGGCACTTCTTCAAACAATGTGCTGAGGACAAGACCAGAGTGGTTTGCACGCTGTGCCATCAGACCCTGAGGCGAGGCATTAACGTTCTTAACCTGAGCACCACCTGCATGATCAGGCATCTACATGCAAAGCATGAACTGCAGTGGAGTACACACCTTAAAAACAAGGAACCCGCTCAGGCTAACCCTGCTCCCTCTACTGCTGCTGCCTCGGCTTCCACCTCGAGAGGAATGTTGCCACCTGCCGAGCAGCAAACAGAGGATGTGCCACCGACACCACCACCACCACCGCCACCGTCACCTAGCGTCTCCACTATTTCACACAGCAGCGTTCAGCTCTCCATCTCTCAAACCTTTGAGAGGAAGCGCAAATTCCCACCTAGTCACCCTCGAGCCCTTGGCCTGAATGCCTGCATTTCTAAACTACTGGCCTTTGAAATGCTGTCATTCGGCTGGTGGACACAGACAGCTTCAAACAGCTGATGGCCATGGCTGTCCCCCAGTATGTGGTTCCCAGCCGCCACTACTTCTCCAAGACAGCCGTGCCTTCCCTGCACATGCAAGTGTCCGATAAAATCAAGTGTGCACTGCGCAACGCCATTTGTGGCAAGGTCCACCTAACCACAGATACGTGGACCAGTAAGCACGGCCAGGGAAGCTATATCTCCCTAACTGCACACTGGGTAAATGTAGTGGCGGCTGGGCCCCAGGCGGAGAGTTCCTTGGCGCACATTCTTCCGCCGCCAAGGATCACAGGGCATCATTCTGTGCCTCCTGTAGCCTCCTCCTCCTACTCGGCTTCCTCCTCCTCTGCTTCCACCAGCTCATTCAGTCAGGCACACACCTTCACCACCAACTTCAGCACAGCCTGGGGTAAACGTCAGCAGGCCATTCTGAAACTCATATCTTTGGGGGTCAGGCCCCACACCGCGCAGGAGTTGTGGCGGGGTATTGAACAACAGACCGACCAGTGGTTGCTGCCGCTGGGCCTCAAGCCCGGCCTGGTGGTGTGCGATGATGGGCGAAATCTCGTGGCATCTCTGGGACTAGCCGGTTTGACGCACATCCCTTGCCTGGCGCATGTGCTGAATTTGGTGGTGCAAAAGTTCATTCAAAATTTCCCAGACATGTCAGAGCTGCTGCATAAAGTGCGGGCCGTCTGTGAGCGCTTCCGGCGTTCACATCCTGCCGCTGCTCGCCTGTCAGCGCTACAGCGGAACTTCGGCCTTCCCGCTCACCGCCTAATATGCGACGTGCCCACCCGGTGGAACTCCACCTTGCACATGCTGGAGAGACTGTGCGAGCAGCAGCAGGCCATAGTGGAGTTTCAGCTGCAGCACGCACGGGTCAGTCGCACTGCGGAACAGCACCACTTCACCACCAATGATTGGGCCTCCATGCGAGACCTGTGTGCCCTGTTGCGCTGTTTAGAGTACGCCACCAACATGGCCAGTGGCGATGCCACTGTTATCAGCGTGACGATACCAATTCTATGTCTCCTAGAGAAAACGCTTAGGGCGATGATGGAAGAGGAGGTGGGCCAAGGCACGGAGGAGGAGGAGGAGGATGACAGGTCGTTTTTAGCACTTTCAGGCCAGTCTGTTAGAAGTGGCTCAGAGGGAGGTTTTTTGCAACAGCAGAGGGCAGGTACAAATGTGGCCAGCCAGGGACCATTACTGGAGGACGAGGAGGATGAGGAGGAGGTGGAGGAGGATGAGGATGAAGCAGTTTCACAGCGGGGTGGCACCCAGCACAGCGCAGGCACATCCCTGGTGCGTGGCTGGGGGGATACAGAGGATGATGACGATACGCCTCCCACAGAGGACAGCTTGTCTTTACCTCTGGGGAGCCTGGCACACATGAGCGATTACATGCTGCAGTGCCTGCGCAATGACAGCAGAGTTGCCCACATTTTAACGTGTGCTGACTACTGGGTAGCCACCCTGCTGGATCCACGGTACAAAGACAATGTGCCCACTTTACTTCCTGCACTGGAGCGTGATAGGAAGATGCGCGAGTACAAGCGCACACTGGTAGACGCGCTCCTGAGAGCATTCCCAACTGTCACAGGGGAACAGGTGGAAGGCCAAGGCAGAGGAGGAGCTAGAGGTCGCCCACGCAGCAGTGTCACGGCCAGCTCCTCTGAGGGCAGGGTTAGCATGGCAGAAATGTGGAAAAGTTTTGTCTCCACGCCACAGCTAACTGCCCCACCACCTGATACGGAACGTGTTAGCAGGAGGCAACATTTCACTAACATGGTTGAACAGTACGTCTGCACACAACTCCACGTACTGACGGATGGTTTGGCCCCATTCAACTTCTGGGTTTCCAAATTGTCCACGTGGCCAGAATTAGCATGTTATGCCTTGGAGGTTCTGTCCTGCCCGGTGGCTAGCGTTTTATCTGAAAGTGTATTCAGCACGACAGGGGGCGTCATTACTGACAAACGTAGCCGCCTGTCCGCAGCCAACGTGGACAAGCTGAAGTTTATAAAAATGAACCAGGCATGGATCCCACAAGACCTGACCCTTCCTTGTGCAGAGTAGTCCTTAATAACTGCCTTAAACCATGTTGTCTTGTACTCCTGGCCATTTCTTCATTGAAAAATCAATTTTTGAAATTAAGTAGGATCTTGGTGTGCAACCCAGAGTTGAATGAACCTTCCCTCTGTCTGGGTGCCGGGGCCAAAGTACATGAAAGTGTCCTTCTCCTGTGCTGGGTGATATGAATGTTATACTTGTGCTGTCTGACATGTCTCCTTTGTGTGGGTGCAGGGGGCCAAAGTCACTGAAAGCGGCCTTCTCCTGTGGTGGGTGATCGAAATGCCTGATTCTCTGCTGTGGGACCTCTCTCCTCTTTCTGGGTGCAGGGGTCAAAGAAACAAAAGGTGGCCTACTCCTGTGGTGGTTGACATGATGCCTGATTCTCTGCTGTGGGACCTCTCTCCTCCGTGTGGCTGCAGGGGTCAAAGTCTCTAAAAGTGCCCTTCTCCTGTGGTGGTTGATTTAAAACTGATGCTTGTGCTATCTTACCTGTCTCCTCTGTGTCGGTGCTAAGGCCTAAGTCACTGAAAGCGGCCTTCTCCTGTGCTGGCTGATATAAATGCCTGAATCTCTGCTGTGGGACCTCTCTCCTCCGTGTGGCTGCAGGGGTCAAAGTCTCTAAAAGTGCCCTTCTCCTGTGGTGGTTGATGTAAAACTGATGCTTGTGCTATCTGACCTGTCTCCTCTGTGTCGGTGCTAAGGCCTAAGTCACTGAAAGCGGCCTTCTCCTGTGCTGGCTGGTATAAATGCCTGAATCTCTGCTGTGGGACCTCTCTCCTCCGTGTGGCTGCAGGGGTCAAAGTCTCTAAAAGTGCCCTTCTCCTGTGGTGGTTGATGTGAAACTGATGCTTGTGCTATCTGACCTGTCTCCTCTTTGTCGGTGCTAAGGCCTAGGTCACTGAAAGCGGCCTTCTCCTGTGGTGGGTGATCTAAATGCCTGATTCTCTGCTGTGAAACCTCTCTCCTCCGTCTGGGTGCAGAGGTCAAAGTCTCTCAAAGTGGCCTTCTCTTGTGCTGGGTGATGTGAAACTGATGTTTGTGCCACCTGACATGGTTTCCGGGGTCCCATTAAATGATGGCCTACTCCTGTGGTGGGTGATCTAAATGCCTGATTCTCTGCTGTGAAACCTCTCTCCTCCGTCTGGGTGCAGGGGTCAAAGTCTCTCAAAGTGGCCTTCTCTTGTGCTGGGTGATGTGAAACTGATGTTTGTGCCATCTGACATGGTTGCTGGGGTCCGATTAAATGATGGCCTACTCCTGTGGTGGGTGATCTAAATGCCTGATTCTCTGCTGTGAAAACCTCTCTCCTCTGTCTGGGTGCTGGTCCGAAATAAATGAGAGTGGTCTTCTCCGGTGGTGGTTGATATGACGCATGATTCCTTGCTGTGGGACCTATATCCTCTTTCTGGGTGCTGGTCCGAAATAAATGAGAGTGGCCTTCTCCAGTGGTGGGTGATATGACGCATGATTCCTTGCTGTGGGACCTCTCTCCAATTGATATTGGTTAATTTTTATTTATTTTATTTTATTTTAATTCATTTCCCTATCTACATTTGTTTGCAGGGGATTTACCTACATTTTGCTGCCTTTTGCAGCCCTCTAGCCCTTTCCGGGAGTCTTTTACAGCCTTTTTAGTGCCCAAAAGTTCGGGTCCCCATTGACTTTTATGGGGTTCGGGTTCGGGATGAAGTTCGGGTTGAGTTCGGATCACGAACCCGGACATTTTCCGGAAGTTCGGCCGAACCTCTCGAACCCGAACATCCAGGTGTTCGCTCATCTCTAGTCAGCATACCTTATAATGACAGCCTTGTGTGCAATGAGACATTTAAGTTCATCTCTCATCTGACTGAGAGCTGGTAAGCCTTAAAGTTGCCTGATCTGAGTTGGATAGCTTGGGGGGACCTGCACACCTAGACCATTATGATTATGGTGACAAAAATTGTACATTGTACTAGTGTTGAGCAAGCATTGCTATGCTCAGCACATCGCAGTGTTTGGCCGAATACTGTGTGTGCTCGAGCACAATTGAACACAATTAAAATCAATGGGAGACCCGAGCATCAAACCAGGCACCCCCTGCTCTGAAGAGGAGAGGGTGTTTGGTTCAAAAGCTGGGTATGTGCAAGCCAACATACTATCCAAGAGACAGATACAGTCAATCCTTACCTTACAATGACAGCCTTGTGCACTATGAGACATTCAAAACTAGCTATTTTTTTCTCAGATGGGAATATTTGCGATCAATCACTCATAAACGTTCCACCCCATCATCATCATAGTAACATAGTACATAAGGCCGAAAAAAGACATCTGTCAATCCAGTTCAGCCTGCCATCCTGCTAGTTGATCCAGAGGAAGACAAAAAAAAAAACCCTGTGAGGTAGAAGCCAATTTTCCCCACTTAAGGGGAATAAAAAATTCCTTCCCGACTCCAATCAGGCAATCAGAATAACTCCCTAGATCAACGACCCATCTCTAGTAGCTATAGCCTGTAATATTATTATACTCCAGAAATACATCCAGGCCCCTCTTGAATTCCTTTATTGTACTCACCATCACCACCTCCTCAGGCAGAGAGTTCTATAGTCTCGCTGCTCTGATCATAAAGAATACACTTCTATGTTTGTGGGCAAACCTTCCTTCCTCTAGACGCAGAGGATGTCCCCTCGTCACAGTCCTGTGGATAAATAGATGATGGGAGAGATCTCTGTACTGACCCTTAATATATTTATACATAGTTATTAGATCTCCCCTCAGTCGTCTTTTTTCTAAAGTATATAACCCAAATTTTGATATTCTCCCTCCTCTGAACCCTCTCCAGCTCTTCTATGTCTGCCTTATTCACAGGAGCCCAGAACTGTACACAGTACTCCATGTGTGGTCTGACTTGCGATTTGAAAAGTCGTGGAACTATGTTCTCATCAAGTGCGTCTATGCCTCTTTTGATGCAACCCATTATCTTATTGGCCTTGGCGGCAGCTACCTGACACTGTTTTTACAGCTTGGTTTGCTGTTTATTAAAATTCCTAGATCCTTTTATATGTCAGTATTACCGAGTGTTTTACTATTTAGTATGTACGGGTGACTTGCAATATTCCTTCCCATGTGCATAAATTTACATTTGTCAGTGTTAAACCTCATCTGCCACTTATCTGCCCAAGCCTCCAATCTATCCAGATCCCTCTGTAGCAGTATATTGTCCTCTTCAGTGCTAATTACTTTACACAGTTTAGTGTCATCTGCAAAAATTTATATTTTACTATGCAAGCCTTTTACAAGATCATTAATAAATATATTGAAAAGAATAGGGCCCAGCACTGACCCCTGAGGTACCCCACTAGTGAAAGTGACATCATCGGACTTTATTACATATTTTCTTTAAGTTACAAACTTTACATAGTCAATAATATTCTTATCCTACCACCACTATACCAGATCTATTCATTTTTTCATCTTCCATATTCCTTCTGCATTCACAGCACCCTTTCTTTTAACATCCCACAAGTAACACATATACAATTTCCCTAATACCACCCTTACATTATCTTTTACACTTAACTCTTTCCTTCTAAACACATACCCATTCTTCACATCCCATAATACTTCCTTCAAACACGCCATAAAAAACCACAGCACTCTTTCTTTTTCACCTCTAAATCCTAACCCAAACATAATTACCTCAAAGGTCAAACACGTCACTCCAGTTAATTCTTTACATAACTTTCCTAACTTCTTAATTACTTCTCTAGCATACAAACAATTCCAAAAGGAAATACTATATTCTCCTTCCCTCTACATTCATGTCTTGGACAATCCTTGCTTCTTACCAGTCATCTCTTCTTCTGGAATTCTCTCACTGGTAGCACTCCATGTAATGTCTGCCACACTATCTCACTCTATTCCAAACCAAAAAAGGAAGATCATGGGACTATAACCATAAAATATATATTAATCTTTATTAAGTCCAAATATATAACTTCAATACAAAATATAGGAGAGGAAGCAAGATGGAAAAAATTACTGAAAAATTGCAAAAGGGACATCAATCAGGTAAAGCGATCTATGTCAAAAATGGCCGGACACAATCATAGCCAAATACATTAGTCTGTATATACAAAGCTGAATATATATTTAAGGTATAGAGAGCGCCTCAATTATTGTACTCCACAAAAATTGATAATTTATCAAGCCATATGTGTACAGCTAAATATATATGTAATATATCACTCCACCAGGGCAACACAAATTGTAAAGGTAATTAGATCGAAGCTAGATATATAAAGCTGAATACATAGATAGCAAGTCATTCAATTGTGGCCATATTAAATGAGTACGAGACGTTCCATAGGGCTAAACATATAACACTGAATACATAGATGGTATAAAATGCCCTATAAAGCTGAGTATATGATGCTGAATACATAGATGGTATGCAAGGCTCTAAAGTACTATACTATACCTCAAGTTGAGTACATAATATACAGAAAGTGGTCCATGCCAGAGGACAGATTGCTATATTCAGTCAAAACACTGGTATACAAATTAACTCATATGCTATATGGAACGCATACAAAAAATGAAACAACTAAATAGTAACAGTCATATGTTCCACAGAGCATATCAATATGTAGAGAGAGATAACCGTCTAGTGAGAGAAAAAGGCTAAAGCAACCTACCCACAGACATAATACGCAGTACATTGAGATGTCACCACCTTCACCGGCAACTCGATACGTGTTTCGCCTCTTAGGCTTCGTCAGGAGGTGTGTTTTAGTATAAAATAGGGGTATATATAGGAGGGAGGCAGATGATTAGTATTAAGGCTGGTCACAGCCTGGATTTGTGGGAGGGGCTGCTGGTATTTTAACCCCGGGCGCTTCTGTAGGGGGGACGGTCGTCTCGTGCTGCAGAACCTCCGGTCAAGCCTGACGTCACTTCCTGGGTTCCCGGCCTCCACCATAGCCAGGTCACAGCGTGGCTGCAGGTAGTAAGCGGCATCCTCATCCGGGGCACAGCAATGCTGGCCGCCTGGCCTGTCATGGATCGCAGTCATAGGCCTTCACCTCCACTGGGGCCTCAAGACGCCGCGCGTCAACTGCGAGCCCCCGCAGCATCTACGGCTGCCGGCTCTTGTGTTTCCCCCCTGCCATTGGTTCATGGCAGCCCGGCGGTTCGCACCCCACTGGGTCGGCCTGGCTGCATGCTCGGCTCTGCTATCCCCGGTTCATGAGATGTGTCGGGTGGCTCCACGTCTTGAGGTTCTATCCTGCCCTGGTGGCCGCCCGCAAGCACCCCAAACTGCCCATACCTTTTTCCGCCCACTCAGTTCTGCTACCTCTGGTCCGCATGCTGGAGCTCGGCATGCCGCGGCCGCCGCATCCAGATGTAGCAGAGCTGAAATCACATTGGTTCATGGCAGCCCGGCGGTTCTAGTGTTATTCACCTCTCTCCCAGCTCTGCTGCCTCTTGGTGTAAATACTCATAGCGTGCCCTCTTGGCCAAGGGGGGGGGGGGGGTTTGGCTTATACTGTATGTCCCACATCATGAAGCAGTCTCCCGCTGGTTGCTGGTGGCTGCGGGGAGCTGGGGGGGGGGCTGTCATCCCCTGGCCAGCCCAAGCTGGTCCTGGCATCCACCATTGGCCCTCCCATCCGGGGCAGTTTGGATCCCTCCCTCCCGGCTCCTCAGTTGATAAAAAAAAAAAAAAAAAGTGGTTCCAATCTTATATTTATCTGCTGGGATCTCCCCAGGTAGATGCTCCTCATGTTTGCTTTTGTGTCGCCCAGGTTCAAGGGTCCCCTGGGTATGCCCCTAAGTCGCCAAGGGCGCGGATCCACCGCCCATGGTACCCAAATTACTCAGGTCCATACGGCCATCTCGCAGGTAGAACGAATCGCTCAGACCATGACACTGTCATGCATAGTTGCCCGAATCACTCAGGTCCAAGGGTCCACCTTGCTTAAATTCCTGCATTGCTCAGGTTTGTGCGTCATGCATATGTAACTGCCTGAATCGCGCAAGGTCAGGCCCATTCACGCAAGGTTCCCTCAATCATTCAGGTCCACGCACCATTCATGTGTAGTTGCCGATTCACTCAGGTTCATGTATCAGTCACATTTAACTGCTTGAATCGCCCAGGTTTATTTACTATCCATGTATATTTGCCCGAGTCGCCCAGATTCATGTATCATTCACGTATAGGTCCCTGAGTTTCAGGTTCATACTTCATTCAAGCACAGCTGTCGAGTCACCCGGGTTCATGTATTATTCACACTTAATTGCCTGAATCAATCAGGTACACATATCATCCATGTATAATTGCCTGAATCATTCCGTTCCATACATCATTCATGTGCAGTCGCTTTAATCACTCAGGCCATGCAACATCCACATGTAATTGCCCGAAACGCCCAGGTATATACATCATTCACGTGCAGTGGCCTGATTCGCTCAGGTCCATGTATCTTCACATTCAACTGCCCGAATCGCTCAGGTTCAGGTATTGTTCACATACAACTGCCTGGATCGCTCAGGTCCGTGTATCATCTGCATATAATTGCCTGAAACGCTCATGTTCATACATCATACAGGTATTTTGCCCGTATCGGTTCATGTATCTCCATGTATAATTGCCCGAATCACCCTGGTTCATGCATAGTTGCCTGAACCGTATCATCATCATTCATGTGCAGTTGCTTCATCGCTCAAGTCTATGTAGCATTCACACATAATTGCCTGAAACGCTCAGGTTCATTCACCATTCACATATGTCTACCTGAATCGCTCAGGTCCATGTACCATTCACGGATAATTGTCTGAATCGCTCAGGCTCATACATCTGCATGTGCTGTTGCCTGAATCGCTCGGGTTCACATATTGTTCCTATACAACTGCCCGTTTTACTTGGGTTCATGCGTTATTCACTCACAACTACCTGAATCGCCGAGGTTCATATATCAGCCACGTATAGCTACTTGAATCGCTCAGGTTCATGTATCATTCACACATAGCTGCCTGAATCGCTCAGGTCTGTGTATCACCCATGTATAACGGCCCGAACCGCTCGGGTACCATTCATGCATAAGTGCCTGAATCTCTCAGGTACATACATTAGTCACGTATAGCGGCCTGAATCGCTCAGGTTCACGTACTATTCATGCATAGTTGCCTGATTCAGATTCACGTACCAGCCATGTATCACCGCCCAAATCGCTCAGGTTCATACATCAGTTGCGTATAGCTGCCTGAATCGCTTCAGGTATTTTTCATGTATAGTCGCCTGAATCACTCAGGTGCATGTGTAATCCATGTATAATTGTCTAAACCACTCAGGTTCATATACCAGTCCGGTATAGCTGCCGATTCGCTCAGGTTCACGCATCATTCACACATAGTTGCCTGAATCGCTCAGGTTCACGTGTTATTCACGCACAGTCACCTGAATCTCTCAGGTTCATGTTTCATTCACGTACAGTCGCCTGAATCGCTCAGGTTCATGTCTCATTCAGGGTTAACAGCCCGATTCGCTCAGGTCCATGTGTCATCCAGGTTAGTTGCCTGAATTGCTCAGGTTCATATATCAGTTATATATAGCAGCTTGAATCGCTCAGGTTCATGTATTATTCACGCACAGTCACACGAAGCACTCAGGTTCATGTGTTGCTCACGCACAGTCGCCTGAATCGCCCGGGTTCATGTCTCATTCAGGGTCAACAGCACGATTCGCCCAGGTGCATGTGTCACCCAGGTATAGTTGCCTGAATCGCTCAGGTACATCTTTCAGTCACGTATAGCTGCCTGAATCGATCAGGTTCATGTATTATTCATGCACAACTGTCTGAATCGCTCAGGGTCATGTATCATTCACGTATAGTCGCCTGGATCACTCAGGTTCATGTCTCATTCAGGGTTAACAGCCCGATTCGCTCAGGTGCATGTGTCATCCATGCATAGTTGCCTGAATCGCTCAGGTTCATATATCAGTTATATATAGCCGCCTGAATCGCTCAGGTTCATGTATTATTCACGCACAGTGAATCGTCTGAACCGCTCAGGTTTAGGGATTGTTCACGCACAGTCGCCTGAATCGCTTAGGTTCATGTATCATTCATGTATAGTTGCCTGAATCTTCAGGCTCGTGTATCAATCTTGTATAGCTGCCTGCTTCACTCAGGTTCAACTATCATTCACGCATAACTGCCTGAATTGCCCAGGTCATGTACTATTCGCACATAGTCTCCTGAATCGCTCAGGTTCATGTTCCATTCATTTATGGTTGACTGATTTTCAGGTTCAGGTACCAGTCATGTATGACTGCTTGTATATCCCAGGGTCAGGTTTCATTTATGTATTATGGCCTGAATGGCCCAGGTTCACGTATCACTTACGCATAGTTGCCCGAATCACTCTGGTCCAGGCATCATTCACTTATAGCCTTCCGAATCGCTCAGGTCCACGTACCTTTCATGCAAGGCTGCCTCAATCACTCAGGTTCATGTATTTTTCATGCATAACTGCCGGAATCTCCGAGGTTCACTTGCCGAATCATACCCAGCTTCGTGTTCCTTTCGAATATAGTCGCCTGAGCCGCTCTGTTGATGTCTCTTTCATGCAATGGCCTGAATCGCTCATGGCATATCTAATTTTCGGCACTATTGCACGAAATCGCTCAGGTCCCGTTCCCTTATGTCCATTGGCCAGATCCGCTCAGGTCTCATTCCGTGGATGCCCGGTTTGCGACCCTTGTTAGTTCAAATCTCTCAGGTTTCCTTCTTCCACGTAAGGGGCTCCCTGCATTTCTCCGGTCACGTGTCATGCCGCATTGCCTCCAGAATCACGTCTCTTTCCCGCTTTTGATGTTCGGCCTCCACCCACTTCATTCAGTCTCGTGCAGTGCACCGGGTCCTCATGCAGTTACGTCCCCGGTTCAACCCTACTGAATCCGCATGATTCCGTCCCTTCTTCGTCCCTGGCGTGACCACTGCCTCCTCTCGGTTCACCTGTTCCGCTTAGGCTTCATCCCGTCTTCGTTATTTCCGAGTGGCGGGCATAGGCCCTGTTGGTTCACACGCAAGTTCTCGTCATCGTCCGATCCTTCCTGTTCGCTCCGTGTTTTCCCAGTCACAGATCCTCGTACGGCCGGTGAGATTTAGTCAAGATTGTCATTGGGTTAGGATAGGATTCAGCAGGCTTTTTCCTGGCGTACTCCTAGTCTCTTGAATCACTTTGGGTCATTTATTTGCCTGAGGTCGCTCAGGTCATTTTCACAGGGATGTTCGGGTTCGGAATCACCCTGGACACCTATTCCTGCCAACACTCTGGTCATGTCTCATTATTGCGTAGTGTGCTGGACCATTCAGGTCGCCTCTTTGACACCATCCTTGTCTCGTATCTCGCATCATCAGGACACGTGCCTGCCAGCTTTGGGCAGCATCACAATCCCAGACTATTTGTCCCCTCCTGGTTACGCGGGTCGGGTTTCAGGCACATCCTCGGGCACCTTCCAATTTGTACAGGTCCAATCCCCTTCCTCACGCTTCCTGGCACGCCTTGGAACTTCCGTTTGTCCAACCGATTCACTCAGACTTCATTCCGTCACTTCACGTTCCATGTATCGGTGCACTTTAGTTCAATATTGGCTGCCAGTTGTTTCATACGCTAGTCCGAATGCGTGGTTCATAGGTTCCTACGGATTATCGCATTCCATCATTTCCATTCATTCTGAGCATCTCAGGTAAGTTGAGGAACACCACTGTTCCGGGCGTTATGGCTTGTTCATGGTAAATGTCATTTCCAGGTCCCCAGTCCTGCCAGAGTAAGTTGGTCAGGGTTGACGGTCAGTTCGAGTAGGATTCAAGGATTAATTATTCCACACGCCTTTCCAGTTCTCGCCCCTAGTCGTTCATAATCCAGTACAGTCGGTGGAACCTGCAAGGTAGTTGGTGCAAGGGTTCTTTGCTTGGCTCTTCCGGCAGTAAGCTCCACGACAGGGTTCAAGGTGTTCAGCGCCGCATGCCACCTGCTGGGTAACTGGAACGCAGTCACTTTGCACTCTACCATCCTCAGCTGTACCCTTCTTATAACATGGTCAAGTGTGTGGCGAAACCAACCGTGCCACTGGGTTTTGGAGGGGACAGATTGCCAGCCTCTTGCCCCAGGATTATGGGCCCTCTCATCAGCCCATGCTAAACTTAAACCCCATGGCGATTTGACTGTGTTTGTGGCATCTGAGCGCGGTTTGGATATATTGAGCGCTCAGATCCAAGCCATCTGGGGATATGTTAAATGTCTGTGTGTACTGTAAAGGGTGGGACATTGTATATTGAATAATGATGTCTGTCCTATTGTCCCCACGTGTGTATTGGCGATTTCCCTTTGTCCTGAGAGATAATTGAATGAGTCCTCGATTGTCTCCAGGACAGAAGACATTGTGTATTCTTCTGCCTGTGATGATTACATTAACCTGTGTAGGGTAATTGTATCACAGGCAGAGGGGAGGGATATGCTGGGGGTGTCTGTATTGTCCCATTGTGTGTGATTGGCTGCTGTATCCCGTGTCGCAGTCTTCCTTCTGGTCCCCTAGGGGAGTGTCCACCAGGTGGGAGACCTGCATAAATACCGGGCAGGTAGCCCTCAATAAAGTTAGAATTCCTGTTTAACCATTAATACGGAGCCTCGTCTCGTACTTGGGGGGAATTGCTTCTTCAGAACGTTCTCTTGCCTGTTCCAGGAAAGGAGGACTTCATATGGTTCCAGTTCGGTGGATTCCAGCGGTTGTGGGTTGCTGTGCTCTTCTCCAGGGGAATCGCCCGAACGGTATTAACCTTCACTATACCGGGTTATACCGTAACAAAGTGTTTCCAACCGGAATCCATCATCACCGTGCGCTCACGCACCCGTCGTGTCAGTCAATGCAAACTGTTCCGGAACTGTCCCTGACCCTAGATGCTGCCCCCTTTTTGGCGCCCAACCAGCGGTACCACCAGGCTGCCATGTGTCTAGGATTCAACGGTTCCTCAGGTCCAGGGATTTCACCTGTAGCACACGATCACGCGCTTTCCTTCCCAAGCAGCTTCCAGCTTGGCACGGCATTCACCTTTCCCTGCTCGTGTCATCTTCAGGACCGCCGGGTAGGTTCCCCGTGGAGGTAAAGTGCTTTCGTCATTAACATGGGTGCCTAGTTAAGGTGCCCAGGGATCTCTCCGAGGTACTTCATCATATGGTCCAGCTGACCACCGCTACCATTACCGGACAGTCCTTCATCCCCCTTCCATTCATTTCGGCACGGGATCTGCCTCTTCAGCTACCCGGCAGCAAGGGCCAGCACTTGTCACTTGCACAAGGGGGCAGAGGAGGTCTTAATGTTGTCCCATGTCCATTCCCAATTTTCTAGTAAAATCCTAGGGCATTCTGCTCTATCGCCTCATGAATTTCACGAGTTGTACTATTAAGTTCCTTTCACCTAACAGGTTGTGAAGCACATTTTTGCCCACTCTTCCAGGCCTACCCCGCTCCTGGCTTCGGGCACACTTCAGCCAGATAGGTCTCGGGGGTTACTTAGGCGTGCCTTCTCCCTCTCCCCTCGTCTCTTACCTCAGACCCTACCACAAGTATTAAGGCTGGTCACAGCCTGGATTTGTGGGAGGGGCTGCTGGTATTTTAACCCCGGGCGCTTCTGTAAGGGGGACGGTCGTCTCGTGCCCCACCCGCCCTTCTTTCCCTCTTTTTCTTCTTCAACTCCATTGGGTGGCCCACTCTTCCAGGCTTACCCCGCTCCTGGCTTCGGGCACACTTCAGCCAGATAGGTCTCGGGGGTTACTTAGGCTAGCCTTCTCCCTCTCCCCTCGTCTCTTACCTCAGACCCTACCACAAATGTTAATTAACAAGCAAAACACATGAGGCATACCGTGAATAGCGCGTCCCCACGCAACCACCGGGCATGCGTGGTACAAAAGGTCAAAAGGATTCAATTACTAAAGGTAATTAATTTATCATCAATTAGATTAACCATTTCCCAACAGCAGGTTTTGAAAAAGGGACTATCCTTTTCCCCCTCGGGTAAATTTGATTTATTTGAGGTAGTAAAGGATCTCGAGTTGTTTTCACGTAAATTAATACTCAAGAAGCACTTTGATAAGGGTCAGGACTCAGGAACTAACTCCTTTTTCATCTCCTATTGAACAACAGGCCGTACGTGATTTAGAAGCGCTCCTACTTAAACAACAGGATCAAGGCTATAATAAATGTCCCGCAAATCTGCACCGGAGATCGCAGTGCCTTCCCCCCAAGTCATTATGTCCTGCAGTAGATATTTTTGTTAAGTTAGTGAAACAAGATCTTGAAAAAATAATCCCCAACAATAAAAAAAGCCTGACAAAACTGCAGAGACAAGCTTTGTTGGAATGAAAAAATCTAATGGATGTTGTGATTAAACCTGCGGACAAGGGGGGCAACGTTGTGATCTGGCCGGTGCAGATGTACGAAAAGGAAGCCTTTAGACAATAAAATAATACCATGTGTTATAAAAGACTAGAAAAGGACCCCACAGATCGATTTAAACGGGAGTTGGATTTGATCTTGCGGGGAAGTTTTGATAATAATACGATCAGTATGAAGATGATGGAGGGGCTGACTGTGAATTGTCCGGTCAGAACGACATTATATCTCCTTCCTAAGATCCATAAAAATTCCACCAATCCTCTGGGACGTCCTATCGTCTCGGGGATTGGTGGAATCTGGGCCAATATTGGAAGATTTATTGATTACTATTTACAGATGTGTGTTGAAACTCTTCCTTCATTTGTGAAGGACACTACAGATATGTTGAGGCATTTGAATGACATCCACCTGGAAGAGAGAACATATCTTGTTACATGTGATGTCGAATCATTATACACATCCATATGCCACGACAAGGGTGTGCGGACGTCAAGATTTTTCCGGGCAATGACGGATCTTGACAGGGATTTGAATGATTCTGGTACTGCTTGAGTTTATGTTAACACATAACTATTTTCTGTTCAAAGATCGCTTCCTCCTGCAGCTCCAGAGAACTGCAATGGGGGCGTCTTGTGCGTCCTCATATGCTAACTTGTTCCTGGGGCTGTCGGAGAGAGAAGTGGTCCAAAGTACCCCTGGATATGACACCGTACACCTGGAGGAGTTTTTGAAGCGCCTCAACGAGAATGAGCTATAGCCCCACTAATATTGCAAATATTAAACTGACCTGGAAAATTAGCTTGATAGAGGTAGAGCTTTTGGATATTTTGATTAAGAGGAAATCTAGTGGGGCTATAGCAACTGATGTATATAGAAAGACCACAGCAGTTAACTCCCTCTTACATGCTACATCATTTCACTATCCAAAAGTGATCCAGGCGATCCCAATTGGTCAGTTTTTAAGAATGAGGCACATCTGTTCTGAGGAAGAAAGCTTTGAACAGCAATCTTCCCAGTTGACGAAACGATTTCTCGATAGAGGTTATCATTGGAAAACTATAAGGGAAGGTTATGAGAGAGCAAAAAAATACCTCCAGAGACACACACTTTGGTTAATAGAATGAAAAGAAAAAAGGAGGGCTCCATGGCAAGATTCATTACTCCTTTTAATAGTGAATGGCGTACAATTCAAAACATTGTCCGTAAACATTGGACAGTGCTCCAAACGGATAAAGATCCGGTCATTTCTAGCTACGCTCCTGGGTGACACCACCAGGAGATGTGCGCTTGCATTATGGAAGTACTCATCTCCCTAGATTCATCTGTATCGCCGTCCTCAGGTTGGCGATACAGATGAACACTGCAGCAGGGCAAGGGAGAGACGTTTCCCTTCCCTGTTTCTCTGATAGGCTGCCAGCACAAGGCCAGCAGCCTATCAAAGGCCGGCGCAGGTGGCGCGATGATGTCATCGCGCCGCCTGAGCTGTACTGCTCGGGACAAAGGCCAGAAGAGGCCTGCATCGCATTGCTGCCATGTAGGTAAGTATGTGTTTTTTTTTTGTTTTGTTTTTCTGTGAAGCGCTGGGCTGCGCCGGGGAGTCATTGCTGGCATAAAGGGGACACTTTGGGGCATTATTGCTGGCACATGGGGGACACTATGGGGCAATGGCAAGCGCATTTAATACTGGCACATTCTGGGGGACACTACGGGGGAATCTTATACTGGCACATTATGGGGGCACTATGGGGGAGAGGAGAGGAGCACTATGTGGGCATTTACTAGGGGCATTATATAGGGGTATTTTATACTTGCACTCATTATAGGGACATTATCTCAACTGGTGGCACTGAGGGAGCTTTTTTGCACTGGCACACAGAACGGGAGCACTTTGAATTAGCGCACATTATTATTATTATTATTATTATTATTATTATTGAAGGTGGCAGGTGAGTTATTAAGAAGGTAGGAGGATGATGGAAAAGTAGGAACCTAAGATGTCTTTTGTCAAACTACAGAGGCGAGAGATGGGTGAAAAATCATCATGGCGGTCTGGTCTGAAAGGAGAAGATGAGGAAAGAGATGGTCTGCATCAGAGAAGTTACTGGATGTAAGGAATGTGGTGCTGTATTCTGGATAGCACAGAATATAATATGTATGCAAAGATGTGTGTGTGTGACAGAAGACAGATCGCCGGGGGTTGGGGGGGGGCCTGTTGGGGGTGCTATAATTTGAACCCAAGCGATAACATGGATGGGGGTTTGGAGACAGACGGTGGGGGGGGGTGCTCTTGCGGGGGGCGTGACACCATTTTCTACGGCACTCGTGACACCAGCCCTAGCAACGCCACTGTGTATGATGCACTTTATAACCTATTTAATCATGGAGTTATATAATAATTCGACTTGTATCACATTAATAATTAAGATACATATGCTATGTTAAATTTATGGATGTTTTGAATATATTATATGATTTTTTTTGATTAGTTAGGAATTGATTACAATTATGTTAACACTCATTTATGGGTCTATTCCTCTTTTTTACTCTTTTCTACCCCTTTATTTTTATTCTCTCTCTAATCATGTAGACAAATCTATAAGTAATGATTATGGTTGTGGCATCTCAATGTGATGATATATTATTGTGATTACTTGTCTTGCTGAGATGTCATTCACCAAACCAATATACGTAGAACAGTTATAACTAAGGATTTTACTATTCACAATAGATGAGACAGCACTCTAATTTCGTATGCTGATTAATTTTATTATATTAGCCGGACATGGTGGTGCATAATAGCAACGTTTCGGGCAATTGGCATGCCCTTCATCAGGCTGATGTACATACAAAAAATAGAAAGGAAGGTACATGCATGTGTCATATATGAGCATATACACAGAACATATATTTAGAACCTACATGGGGCATTAAGGTCTGGTAAAGGTAGGTATAACCTGGTACATCAGAGCTTAAAGTCACCACCATGAAAGATCAAGGGAAAAGAAGGGGAGGGGGGGGGGGGGAGAGGGAATTGGGATCGACAGTGGAATAAGCAGCATGCAACATCACTGTAATTGTCATATATGGAGTATAAATCATGAGGTTCGCACGCTGTAAAAACTCGAGCACGAGCCAAGGGATCTCTAACAATTTACTCATAGAAACATAGAATGTGTCGGCAGATAAGAACCATTTGGCCCATCTAGTCTGCCCAATATGCTGAATACTATGGATAGCCCCAGGCCCTATCTTATATGAAGGATGGCCTTATGCCTATCCCATGCATGCTTAAACTCCTTCACTGTATTTGCAGCTACCACTTCTGCAGGAAGGCTATTCCATGCGTCCACTACTCTCTCAGTAAAGTAATTCTTCCTTATATTACTTTTAAACCTTTGCCCCTCTAATTTAAAACTATGTCCTCTTGTAGCAGTTTTTCTTCTTTTAAATATTCTCTCCTCTTTTACCGTGATGATTCCCTTTATGTATTTAAAAGTTTCTATCATATCCCCTCTGTCTCTTCTTGCTTCCAAGCTATACATGTTAAGGTCCTTTAACCTTTCCTGGTAAGTTTTGTCCTGCAATCCATGTACTAGTTTAGTAGCTCTTCAATATCCTTCTGCAGATATGGTCTCCAGTACTGCACACAATACTCCAAATGAGGTCTCACTAGTGCTCTGTAGAGCGGCACGAGCACCTCCCTCTTTCTACTGTTAATGCCTCTCCCTATACACCCAAGCATTCTGCTAGCATTACCTGCTGCTCTATGACATTGTCTGCCCACCTTTAGGTCGTCTGATATAATGACCCCTAAATCCCTTTCCTCAGATACTGAGGTTAGTACTGTATCACTGATTTTATATTCTGCTCTTGGGTTTTTTACGCCACAGGTGCATTATCTTGCACTTATCGACATTAAATTTTAGTTGCCAGATTTTTGACCATTCCTCTAGTTTTCCAAAATCCTTTTCCATTTGGTGTATCCCTCCAGGAACATCAACCCTGTTACATATCTTTGTGTCATCAGCAAAAAGACCCACCTTACCATTGAGGCCTTCTGCAATTTCGCTGATAAAGATATTAAACAAAATGGGTCCCAGAACAGATTCCTGAGGTACCCCACTGGTAACAATACCATGGTCTGAATATACTCCATTGACTACAACCCTCTGTTTTCTGTCCTTCAGCCACTGCCTAATCCATTCAACAATATGTGAGCTCAAGCTCAAAGACTGCAGTTTATTGATAAGCCTTCTATGTGGGACAGTATCAAAAGCCTTACTAAAGTCCAGATAAGCGATGTCTACTGCACCTCCGCCATCTATTATTTTAGTCACCCAATCAAAAAAGTCAATAAGATTAGTTTGACATGATCTCCCTGAAGTAAACCCATGCTGTTTTTTATCAATCAACCCATGGGTTTTTAGATGTTCCACAATCCTCTCCTTGAGTATGGTTTCCATTAATTACTCATTAACCTATCCAGCAAAACTCTCACAGACGAAGAGGTCTCTTCACTCAATCTAGGCCTTGGATTTGTCTCCACTAACTTTATGAAACCTTACCTTCTGGACAAGGAAATGTCCAAATTCTTCAGGACCATTCGACTTCGTGCCTACATTGCAATTGAGAAACCTACCTGGACCACCGACACCACTACAAGTCTCTCCCCCTTTCAAAATCGCATAAAATCCTATAAACCACCAAGCAATTTTTCTCCTCCGAAGAGATACGACGTCATAGAGGACTACATCTTACACGTCCAACAGGATCTTAAGAAAATGGAAGACCGAGCTGCAACTATCAAGGTAAGACATAACCTACCCAGGGCACACTCCCTGGCCATCAAGACACTCAGCCAGGACAAAGACACAATCATCAAGCCAGCTGATAAAGGCTCGGGGATTGTGATCATGGATAAAAAGGACTATAGGAAATCCTCCGCCAACTCAGTGACCGTGAGGTCTATCTCCCTATAGACTATGACCCCACTGGAGAGTGCACTAAGGAATTGTCCACCATTGTGGACTCAGCACTCCACAAGGGTATTATTCCCAAAAAAACTGCTGACTTCCTAATACCTAAGCATCGGCGCATTCCTGTTATTTACATTTTGCCTAAAGTTCACAAAAATAGGGAACATCCCCCAGGAAGACCCATAGTCTCTGGTTGTGAGTCTATCTTCCAACCAGCGGCCAAATTACTTGATGGCCTTCTCAGACGTTATGCCCAAAATGGTAAATCCTACATCCAAGACACCACTGATTTTCTCAACACAATCTCCAACCTTACCATCAATTCCAGTCAATGCCTTCTTGTCACCATGGATGTATCCAGCCTATATACCAACATCCCCACAGAGGCAGGTATCAAATGTGTTAAAAACACCATTTACCATGCAGCGGAATACTCAACTGCTGAACAAGAATTCATCTTGGCCCTACTTTCTTTTGTTTTACAACGTAACTATTTCTTATTTGAGGAACAATTTTATTTCTAGGTATCTGGTACTGCTATGGGATGTAATGTCGCGCCAACTTTTGCAGTCCTGTATATGAATGATTTTGAAGATCGTTTTGTATATTCCCACCCCATGTTTCAACGATCGATCAAATGCTGGTTTCGATATATCGATGATATATTTTGTATTTGGCAGTGCACCAAAGAGGACCTCCTGTCGTTCCGCCAGGGCATAAACACAGCCACGGAATCCATCTCTCTCTCCTTGGAGTATCACGGAAATGAAATCCCTTTTTTGGATGTTCTCATTAAGGTACGGGCTAATTCTATCATTACTGACTTATACTCAAAGCCCACAGACGAAAAAAGTCTCCTTAAATATAACTCTTTCCATCCCCCTGGACTAATTCGCTCTCTTCCACGTTCTCAACTGATGCGGGTCAAACGCATAGTATCAGACCCTGACACCATCAAACCTAGGTTGTCAGAAATGTCACACAAATTTCTAACAAGGGGTTACCCTAAAGACATCGCTGAGACACACGTTCAAAAGATTCACAATCTTCCCAGAGCGAAACTCCTATTTCGTCCAGGAACTTCCCACAAATCTTTGGTAAAAAACCATTGATGTCGTATAAGCGAGCATCCAACCTGAGAGATAAATTGGTCCGATCAGATATCGGATCCAATAAGCCAGAAAGTATCCAACAGACTATCACTGGTACCTCAATTAAAGGGACATACCCCTGTCTTTCTTGTGCACAGTGCGGTAATGTCTCCAAGGGCTCTACGTTCACACACCCCTCTACAGGCAGAACATTCCAAATACGTGGACACTTCTCGTGTCAATCCAACTACGTAGTGTACCTCATCAAATGCCCCTGTGGCCTTGGTTATGTAGGAGAGACCATTCAAAAGATCAAAGACAGGATCTCCCAACACAAATCCAACATACGGACCCGAAAATTGAAGCCCCTTTAGTGGAACACTTTCACACTTTCCAACACTCCATCAGTCAACTCAGATTTCAAATTATTGATTGGATACCTCCACTTAGACGGGGTGGTAATCGTGAAGCATTACTACAAGAGAGAGAGATGACATGGATCCGTCGCCTCAACACGCTACAACCCAATGGACTTAACAGAGAATATGTATTTGATTAACTATATACGTTTTTGTCGTAGTATTATTATTAATTATATATCTCATTTTTACCCCTCCTAGGGTCCAATGTCGTTTACTAGCGGGTTGCGACACCCGTGAAGCACGCTCCTTGGTCCACTACTGCGGCTTTGATCATCTAACTTATCTACATATGTTGGTCCACAATTCGGTATATTGCACATTGACGTTCTCTCTCCTGTGATTGTTGTATTTTTGCAAAGTGTATTACGGGTTCACTTACACACAACCAGACATCCATCTCGAGATGTTTTGGTCTCAAAGCCACCCTTTAGTACCGGCCGTTCACCCAACACCTAGGGCACATCACCCATAACAGTGATCATCCATGCAAACTCCTTATTGTCCACTACATCCTCTATTTTTCATTAATGCCCACTCTTACATTGCTTCTGCCCTTTTCCAATATGGCGACACCACCACTGCTAGTATTTTCTGCGCATGCGCCTCGAATTTTGAGCGCCACCGAGCTGTATACTGACGCGATCATCTCGCGATACTTGGAGCCCGGATACGCCTATGCACGCATGCGCCGGCCACTGCTCCCTCTCACATGCCGGTCCTGCGCTTCTTCGCCTACACATAACTTGGTAAGTGCTCACTACTACACACTACCAACGCTCTGTTTTACTTTTTGCCCGTGACTTACTTCATTAAACCCGCCGGCATGTTACTCCTGTCCTGTGCGCACATTACCGCGTTTGCCAGCTCTTACATAATCATACACAAGTCTGTGGCTGATCCACATTTAACTTGTTACCTGTTACCTGTGGACCCATCATGCATTCACACTATTATGCTCTCCAAATTCACCTCTTATGTATATAGACTTTTTTACAGTGTGCGAACCTCATGATTTATACTCCATATATGACAATTACAATGATGTTGCATGCTGCTTATTCCACTGTCGATACCAATTCCCTCTCCCCCCCCCCCTTCTCTTCCCTTGATATTTCATGGTGGTGACTTGAACCTCTGATGTACCAGGTTATACCTACCTTTACCAGACCTTAATGCCCCTTGTAGGTTCTAAATATATGTTCTGTGTATATGCTCATATATGACTTTCATGCATGTACCTTCCTTTCTATTTTTTGTATGTACATCAGCCTGATGAAGGGCATGCCAATTGCCCGAAACGTTGCTATATTGCACCACCATGTCCGGCTAATATAATAAAATTAATCAGCATACGAAATTGGAGTGCTGTCTCATCTATTGTGAATTTGAAGTGGTTCCACCGGGTGGAGGGAGAACCTAACAAGACGTGCACCCTACAACTGTGAATAGGATAGACAGAGTGCCATGATCACCATACCAGTTATATACTGTAAGGATTTTACTATTGAGATTAAGTTCCGGAATTGTTCATATGAGCTAGAGTCACATGATTTAGAGTCACATGATCATACGAAGACACGACCTAGATGATGCACTGTATGATCCCATCTGGATGAGCTCCGTCACACGTGACCTTTTGTACCGCGCATGCGCGGTGGTACGTGGGGACGCGCTGAAGCGATTGAGATCAGCCATCATGACGGGGCCGCGTTATTCACGGTATGCCTCATGTGTTTTGCTTGTTAATTACGAAATCAGAAGACTGGGACAAACCCAATCAGGGAATAATTACTTAAAACATATCCTTTAATAATTGTATACTAAAAGTGCACTAGGCCACATAGCAATAGATAAAGATAAAAAATGGAACCATCTCACCAAGTTCTAGACATCAGGGTACGGTATACTGATAATGTTTCAGGAGGAGGACCATAATGTAGATCCGCCACGGAGGTCCGTATGGCTGAAGTAATCAAAACTGGCCAATGATGATACTGGTAGACTTAAAAATTGAAAATTGCAGGGATAAGGACGGGGGCAGAGCAGGTGTAAGTAAGCCCTAAAATGCCCTATACAGACAGGGGAGGGGGCTAGTATGTCCCTACCTGTCTATAGAGAGCACCCGCCCCGACAGGGGTGACCCCGTCCGGATACCTGTCCCTATTTATGGGCAAGTCCCTAGTCTAACCTAGGCCAAAAAAAGCAAAAAAGAGGGACCCCTATAAAGGGACCCCTGAAGGGAAAAGTGTCCTTGTCTCAGATCCCGACGTGACACGTTTCCAAGCAATGTTTCATCAGGGGAGCTCGGAGAAGGAACATGATGATAGATAATCAAATTGCAGAACGTCAAAAAAAGCGAGACCACAAAAGAGGGGGAGAAAAAAGTGTATCTTTCTCATATACACCCCGATATGGTCGCGTATACAGGGCAGATATAGGAGTGGGAGACAATAAATAAATGCCCCCTAGACAGCCACCTGTATAAATCAGAAAGAGTGCCTGGCTAACAAACAGGTATACTAACGCCAGTGGGCGATATACATATAATATCAATGGGCCAGGTTGATATTATATGTATATCGCCCACTGGCGTTAGTATACCTGTTTGTTAGCCAGGCACTCTTTCTGATTTATACAGGTGGCTGTCTAGGGGGCATTTATGTATTGTCTCCCACTCCTATACCTGCCCTGTATACGCGACCATATCGGGGTGTATATGAGAAAGATACACTTTTTTCTCCAGTTCAGTCACATTCTTAGGCTTGCGCGCTGCAACTGCTTTCTTTAAAACCCACCAGAGTTTCTCAATCGGATTTAAGTCTGGTGACTGCGATGGCGACTTCAAAATGTTCCAGCCTTTAATCTGCAACCATGCTCTAGTGGACTTGAAGGTATGCTTGGGATCATTGTCCTGTTGAAAGGTCCAACGACTCCCAAGCCTCAGGTTTGTGATGGACTGCATCACATTTTCATACAATATCTCCTGGTACTGAAGAGAACTCATGGTACCTTGCACAAGCTGTAGCTTCCCTGTACCTGTAGAAGCAAAACAGCCCCAAAGCATGATTGACCCCCCCCCCCCGCCAGGCTTCACAGTAGGCAAGGTGTTCTTTTCTTCATAGGCCTTGTTCTTCCTCCTCCAAACATAGCATTGATCCATGGGCCCAAACAGTTCTAATTTTGTTTCATCAGTCCACAGAACACTATCCCAAAACTTTTGTGGTTTGTCCACATGACTTTTGGCATACTGTAGTAGACTCTTCTTATTCTTCTTCAGCAAGGGGGTGGCCTGGGAGTTCTGGCATGGAGGCCTTCATTACGCAGTGTGCGCCTTATTGTCTGAGCTGAAACTTCAGTACCCACATCTGACAAATCTTTTTTCAGTTCCTCAGCAGTCACACGGGGACTTTTCTCCACGTTGCTCTTCAGGGAGCGCACAGCAGTCAAATTCAGCATCCTCTTTCTGCCACGACCATGTAGCGTTTCAACAGTGCCCTTTGCCTTGAATTTGTGAATGATGCTTCCTATGGTGTCTCTTGGTATGTTTAACATCTTTGCAATCTTCTTATAGCCATTGCCCTTCCTGTGAAGAGAAATCACCTCTTCTCTTGTCTTCCTGGACCATTCTCTTGACTTCACCATGTTTGTAAACACACCAGTAAATGTCTAGAAGGAGCTGAGTATCACAGTCATTTTAAATCTGCCTAATTGGTGCTTATTATGCTTGATTGCTGCTCCTTGACATCCACAGGTGTTTTCAATACCTGATTGAAAACACTTGAATGAACCTCTGTTCTTAAGAGTGGTAGTCTTTAAGGGGTTGAATAATTGTGTCAATGAAGAAATCACAAAAAAAACATTTAATACTGTATTACAAAAACAATTGATGTCATTTTAGTTGCATTTGGTTCTTTAAAAAGTCCTTGTAAGATTTAATTCTGAACACAATTACAAATGTACACTAAATTCCCTAAAACCCTTTACAGCATTGAATAATTTTGAACACAACTGTAAGTTCGCATTGCGAATTCAACTTAGAGCTGAGTTCCAAATGGTTGGCTTGCTAAAATATAAAAAAGATTGAGAATATAGTGCTATATTCGTGATGTTCGTTATCTTCGTCAATTCTAGCAATACAACCGTTAGTGACCTAGCTCTAAGTTGAATTTGAAATGTGAACATATACTCGCATTGCAAATTCAACTTAGAGCTGGGTTTCAAATGGTTGGCTTGCTAGAATTGACGAAGATAACAAATATCACGAATTCACGAATATAGCACTATATTCTCAATCTTCGTTATATTCTAGCAATACAACAACCATTAGGAACCATTAGATCTAAGTTGAATTTGCAATGCCAGTATATGTTCGCATTGCGAATTAAACTTAGCGCTGAGTTCCTAATGAGTTGTTGCTAGAATGTAACGAAGATTGAGAACTCAGCTCAGCAATGCGATTATAAATTTGCATAACATTCGCAATATATAGAAAAATGACGAATATTCGATTTCGACGAATATATGACCAATATTCTAATATATAAAAGGTGATGGGCAGGTTGTGTCCCACCGGCAGTGACGCTTATAACCAGCGTGAGCGCGATCTTTTGATTGACTGAACAGCCGGATGAAGCGGTGAATCCGCGAAACGGCCGTCGCTGTTTTTTCAGTCAATATGCTGTCCATGTGAGTCCTCCTGTTTATATATTTTCTCTGCAATAAAGAAGATTTTAAAGGGATGGTGAGTGCGCCTATCTACTCCACTTGATGCGCTACATTTGTTCTTTTGAGGCTACAGCACCCCGATCCTGAGATTGTCGGACGAGGCCATAGTGAGGCTCCCACACGAAGTATACAGGTACAGGGCAGTGCCCTCATTCATTCTATGTGGTGATATGACCAATATTCAATTGAATAATCGCAAAATATCGAGAAATCAAATATGGCACCTCCCGCTCATCACTAGTAAAGGCATGCCGCTTGTGTGTCCATTTTTGCAAGTCATCCACAGCTTCAGCTGGTCTGTTAATGCTGCAGCAGTGCTTGTGGCTTCCAGCTCACCCACTGTTGTGCGACGTGAGCACACGCTGGAACTCTATGTTCCACATGTTGGCCAGGCTTTGTCAGCAGCAGAGGGCAGTTGTGGAATACCAGCTTCAAAATGGATGGTAATCGACTTTCCAGTCAACTGCCACTATTCACAAGCAAGGAGTGGGCATTGATGTCAGACCTTTGTGAGGTTTTAAAAATCTTTGATGAATCCACCCAGATGGTTAGTGTTGATAACGCTATTATCAGTGTAACCATCCCACTGCTGTGTCTACTCAAGCGATCTCTGCTCACAATTAAGAAGGACTCTCTGAATGTAGCAGATGAGGAAATGGGGGGGAACATTACACAGGGTGATAGACAGACCACCCACAGTTCATCTTCTCAGCGCGAATTGGGCCATGAAGAGGAGGAGGAGGAGCTGGAGACAGTTGCCTCTGCCACAGAGGGTAATACCTATGGTACTTTTATTTCATCTGTTCAGCGTGGATGGGCAGAAGAGGAGGAAGAGGATGAGGGAATGGAGAGTCATCCTGATGTTGACATCAACGTCTTGCCTGTTGGTACTCTGGCACACATGGCTGACTTCATGTTAGTCTGCCTTTCCCGCGACCCTCGCGTTATACGCAACCGAGGAACGGAGACAAGGGAAACAGAGCAGTTCCAACAGAGGCAGAGCAACACTCTTCAAGGCATGGGACACTTTCATGACAACGGGGATTTGATGTTAACTTTTATGCTGATAACAAGTTGCAGCCTGTAAGTAGAATAAAAGTGATATAACTTTATTTACTTGGCGTATTGAAATTTGTTTTGTTCTTCGCTAAAAGGTATCCTGGGTATTGGAAGTACCGGTCGGAGTTTGTGACAAGGTAACCGGGATTAGGCTGAATATGGATGCAGCGTTACTGGAGCATGTGCCTGTGGTGTAGAGAATAGCGTGGACCTGACATACTATATATAATGTTTTATAGGGTTATCTTACCAGCAGGCCCTCAAACATAATGTTTTACAGGGTCAGCTCACCAGCAGGCCCTCAACCATAATGTTTTACAGGGTCAGCTCTCCATCAGGCCCTCAACCATAATGTTTTACAGGGTCAGCTCACCAGCAGCCCCTCACCTCTAATATTTGAGGAGGTCAACAGCAGGCCCTTGCTTCAAATGTTTTTGATGGTGACTAGCAGGCCACCAATCAAAATTTTTCAATTGTGTGTATGATGGCCTCCTTTGTGTGTAATAAAGGGTGTATTGTAGTGCCCGTTCCTTGTAATTTTGGGCAGCCCTTTCACTTGGTACACAGGCTTTATTAGTGTAGGAGTTCCACTACCTAAACAATTGTACCACAATGTGAATGGGGCCCTCCTTCATGTGAAATACAGGCTGTTTTGGAGTGCCTCTTGCTCGTAACTTTTGGCAGCACTTGCAATTACAACCTTGTAATTCCACAGCTCTAGAACATCACAATTATTCTTTATACTTCACAAGTAAATACATTTACTCTGCAATAAATCACTGATCATATCTATTCCTATCTACAATACTGCCTTTGTGGAATCATGGACTGATCATTTTAAACTGCCATGAAATACAGATAAATCATGTATCTTTTATAAGATATGCAAGTTTGTGCATATTTACCCTTAACACAGTTGAAATACCTTTGAGATGACCACTTGAAACTGCAGTGAAAAAATTCCATTGTCCTGTGAGATGAGCATAGGGAGAGACGTGGCAATGGCTTATGCACTAGGAAAAGTGTTGCTGAAAATGATTAATAGAAGAATATTGGAGAGGGAGTACATGGAGAGCACAGGGAGACTTATTCTGCATCAGTTTTATTTATTTATTCCTCCATTTACTTATTGGTATATCAGCAGTAAATGTAATTCAATACCAATAAGATTGAAGCCTTTATTATTCCAGTGCCAGCATCCCTGAGGGGGACCAGGTCTTAAAGGGGTTCTGCAGTTTGTTTAAACTGATGATCTATCCTCTGGATAGATCATCAGCATCTGATCGGTGGGGGTCCGACACCCGGGACCCCCGCCAATCAGCTGTTTGAGAAGGCAGCGGCGATGCAGGAGCTTTCTCACTGTTCGCTGCCGGCCCAGTGACATCATGACTAGTATCAATTGGCCTGGGCGGGGCTAAGCTCCATTGAAGTGAACAGAGCTTAGCCTCGCCCAGGCCAGTTGATACTAGTTGTGACGTCACTGGGCCAGCAGTAAACAGTGAGAAGGCCGCGGCTCTCCTGGAGCGCCGCTGCGTTCTCAAACAGCTGATCGACAGGGGTCCAGGGTGTCGGACCCCCGCCGATCAGATGCTGATGATCTATCCAGAACCCTTTTAATGATGACCATCCTCATCTTTTGCTGGCTTTGCTTCTTCCAAATCATTCTTATAAGTCTCAATGTCCTAGAAAGGTCAGCAATATGTTAAGAGAGTAAGGAGCTGGATGTTCCTGGTTACATATTCTCATCAATATTAGATGATGTGGAAAAGGAGGAAAAGCAGAAGGCAGAAAAAGGGCTCCCACCTGTAGGGCAGGCGTGCACTGGGGTTAGAGAAGTACGTATGCAAGAGCTGATCAATATTCAGTGTTTACTGTCAAATAACCCGCAGGAGATTGCAGGCCAGAACAGCAATCATTTGCATTTTGTGCCCCCACCTAACCAGCCAACCCCCATACCAGAAACAGCCAATGTTTAAAGGTGGTTAAAGGTTCCACACGGCCATTAACAATGAAGAAGGACTATACAGTGTGGTCTTCATTATTCACCGCAGCATGGCCACAACCCACCTGCAGGATAGCCGCATGGCTGTACCCCAAGCCAGGGAGGCCTGGGTATACTGATTTATAGCGATTAGCGACAAATAAATTATTAAAATAACCACGTTTCTTGGCTAACTTCGATGAAGTTGCAGAATCAAATTTTTAAAAAATTTGTTCATCTCTAGAGATAAGTGTTGGCAAATCTTTAATTTACAATCTTTTGCAAAAATCTATAATTTTGAATATTTATTATTGTCTAGAAGGAAAGTTGTTAATTTATCTAAATGGTCTGAAACAGGGGTGTAACTTGAGGCTTTGGGGCCCCGATGTAAAATCTATGACATGACTCTCCATCTACTTTGTACCACTATACCTAGTAGCACCTATTAAATAGTGTTGAGCGCGAATATTCGAAAAGCGAATTTTTTTAGCGAATATCGGCACTTCGCTAATTCGCGAATATTTCGAATATAGCGCTATAAATTCGCTATTTCGAATATTCGTTTTTTTTTTTTTTTTTTTTTAGTTATATTTTTTTCTTTCCTACTTCCCAAAAGTAGTTCTTACCTGTCCTGAGGATTCCTGGCTTCCTGGCTGCTCTGGTCAGTGCCCGTTGCCGCTTCTGCCGACTTCCGTGCTCATGTGGAGCGTCCCCATCCATGGGAGAATCTCCATATACTAAAATGTACTGTCGGTTTGAGGAATTACGTTGAAATCGCAATGCGATTAATTCAAGTTATATTATTCGCATTGC